>CM060308.1:60123455-60188455 GCA_030674185.1 Monoplex corrugatus
TTTTCACCAAAGAAAAGAATGTCGGTGTCTGTCTAAGAATTTTTCACCAAAGAAAAGGATGTCGGTGTCTGTCTAGACTTTTTCACCAAAGAAAAGAATGTCGGTGTCTGTCTAAGAATTTTTCACCAAAGAAAAGGATGTCGGTGTCTAAGACTTTTTCACCAAAGAAAAGGATGTCGGTGTCCATGAAGAAATGATACTGTCTAAGACTTTTTCACCAAAGAAAAGGATGTCGGTGTCTGTCTAAGAATTTTTCACCAAAGAAAAGGATGTCGGTGTCTGTCTAAGAATTTTTCACCAAAGAAAAGAATGTCGGTGACTGTGTAAGAATTTTTCACCAAAGAAAAGAATGTCGGTGTCCACGAAGAGATGAAAGACACTGTCTCCTAATACTCTAGGAAGAAAAAGCAGACGACACGACAGCTTATCTGTGCTGCGCTCTGGAACTTTGCATGCTAGAAATCACATTCAAGAATTATCAGTATCAACGTGGGATGAGAATGAGAGAAAACAGATCTCCCTATGCCCTCTGTGCTCCTTGTCTCAGTTTGATTGTCCTCCTGACTATTTCGGGTAAGAGTCTTTTTTTTTTCCTTTGTTACGAGTCGTTCTAATCAAAAGTTGTCATATGCATTACATGCATACTCCGTTTCCAAAGTCTACAAATGCAACTGAGAGGAAAAAACTATTTTATCAACATGCACGCACTCATGCAATGCACGTGCAGGCTCACGAACACACACACACACACACACACACACACACACACACACACACACACACACACACACCTGCGCGCGCGCGCGCGCGGCGCACCAAATAGGGTTGCCTCTTTCACATATACACTGTCCTTCATACCCACAGAGACTGGTACGCAGGTATACACACACACACACACACACACACACATACACACACACACATACACACACACACACACACACACACACACACACTCACTCATTCACACACACACACACACACACTCACACACATACACACTCACACACACACACACACTCACACACACACACACACCACACTCTCTCTCTCACACACACACACACACACACACACTCACACACACTCCACACACACACACACACACACACACACACACACACACACACACACACACACACACTGGTGCGCAGGTACGTTCACACCACTCACACACACACACACACACACACACACACACACACACACACACACACACACACACACACACAAGATGACTTCAGAACATAAAGTTGCATAGAGTATGCACTGCTTTCATATAGGATTTGTGTGTGCGTATGTGTGTGGTGTGGGGGGGGGGGGGGGCTTTTACAGGGCATAACGAACAGCCTGAGTTTGTTTCTAAAACAGACTGATACAAAAATAAACAATGATATATCGAACCTATAATTGTTAGATAGAACCCAAGACTCACCAGCACGTAGCATTATGTGCAGGGCTTATGCCATAATCGTTTTAGATATTTGCCTTCATCAAAAGGCATTTATGGCTTTAATATACATGAAATTTGTTACAAGTGCGCAGAAACTGTTATGAGAAAACTGAGGCTGAAATCAGGTTACAATCTTTTTGAATTTAACTTTCTGTAAGTCAGGAGTTCGAGCTGATGTCAAACTTGAGCGTCCATCTTACGATCTGATTGTATTGGTTTATTCTTATTTTTATTGTTGCTTAAAGCCCAGCCGTCTCTATGAGCCATATCAGGGTATAACCGTTTCAATACACGCACAGTACTTCAACCGGAAAAAAGAACAGAAAATTATGTATACACATCAATACGTTCGCGCACATAATCCAAGGAGGTGCTCCTGGCCTTGACCACTCCGTCTAAATTTCTCACACAGGGGATTAAAAACACATGTGTGAATGCAAATTTAAACACAACTAAGGACACTGAAACATATAAAAACGGGCCTAAATTACCTAAAATTGCTTCCGCATTTTTCATTAGCCAAGAGCCAAAAATACACTTAAGATACGTACCCAATTATCAATCCTAAGAGAAAGCGTACAAGACTTTATCAAACACAAACAGGTGAATGGACCAGCAAGGCAGAAATTGATAGGAAGAAATTACAGAAAGCAAAGGAGCAAGGCAGAAACAAAGTGACAGAAAAGAGGAAATTTCTAGCGCTGCATTTCCAAAAGGTGGGGATACTATTTCTACTGACAGAGCCTCCAGCATCCCCACGAGGGTCTCCGTGGGAATGCCGTGGGCTCTTTCAGTTTAACTAGTGTCCCCACACCTTCTGAAAATTCTGTGCTAGAAATTTCCTCTTTTCTGTCACTCTCTCTGTTTATTTCTTCCTCTTTTGCTTTCTGTCTTTTCTTCCTATCATTTTCTACCTTGCTGGTTCATTCACCTATATGTATTCGAAAGTCTTACGTTCTAACTCTTAGGATTAATAATTTGGTACCTGTATTAAATGGCATTAAAATGTGAGATGTGCGGAAGCAATTTTAGATAATTTAGGTCCGTTTTTAGATATTTTATTGTCCTTTGTTATGTTTAAATTTGTATTCAAGTATGTTTCTTAAATCCTCTGTGCGATAAATTGGACGGAGTGGTCAACGCCAGGGGCATCTCCTTATGGATTATGTGCACGAATGCATTGATATGTGAGCTTGATTTTCTTTTCCTATTTTTTTTTTCTTTACTTGTTGAAGTATTGTGTGCGTTTCAAAACGGTTATAGCCCTGATGCGGCTCTACGATGTCGGCTGGGCTTTAACTCTTTTAACTCATGTACCCCATCCACCAACTGCAAAAACTTAACCCTTTGACTCCCTCACCCTATCCACCAGCTTCCTGCAGGAAGCTGGTGGATAGGGTGAGGGAGTCAAAGGGTTAAGTTTTTGATTTGCTTGCCTAGTTGACAACGCAGTGTGCCGGTGGACAGGGTGCAGGAGTCAAAGGGTTAAACAAAAAAAATAACAGTAACAATCCCCACGGAGGACTGTGAATCAGCTGCTCTCTGTGGGGTTACAGATAGAGGACTGGGTCAGCATGTTGTGGACAAGGGGGCAGACTTTATAGTGGAGGACATGAATGGTGAGCCCTGTGTCCTGGCATCCCTCAACATCACCGTGCAGGTCGAGTACCGTACTAGTCAATCAACACTTGTCAGACGGGTGAGGTTATCGATAATTGTGGTCACTGCTACAGCTGTACAACTTGTGTCAGTTGGTTGGTTGGTTGGTAGGTGGTTGGTTGGTTGGTTGGTTGGTTGGTTGTGCTGATTGATGGTTGGTTGGTTAGTTGGTTGGTGCTTGCTTGCTTGTTTGCTTGCTTGATCGGTCGGTTGTTTGGTTGGTTGGTTCTTTGGTTGGGTGGTTGGTTGGTTGGTTGGTTACTTGGTTGTCGATTAGTTAGTGAGTGAGTGAGTGAGTGAGTGTGTGTGTGTGTGTGTGTGTGTGTGTGTGTGTGTGTGTGTGTGTGTGTGTGTGTGTGTGTGTGTGTGTGTGTGTGATAGTGTGTGTGTGTGTGTCACAGTTTGTGTGAGTGTGTCATAGTGTGTGTAAGTGTGTGTGTGTGTGTGTGTGTGTGTGTGTGTGTGTGTGTGTGTGTGTGTGTGTGTGTGTGTGGTGTGACAGTGTGTGTATATGTATATGTATGTGTGTGTGTGTATGTGTATATATATGTGTGTGTGTGCACGAGAGCATGTGTATGATAGCATCTATGTGAACGCCCAAATCGGTTCATTGTGTAGGCCTACAAATTAAATGGCAATTTTGTTTTTCATTTATTTATTTCATCTAAAACACAAATTGCACCATTTTGTGGTGAGCATATGCCAGCACTCTTCAGTCATAACATTTTATGGCGGCGCATTTCACATATTAAATGTAAGGGTGTTTACATGTATTTCACCCACATGTGGAGATGGTTAGACCTCTCTCTCTTTCTACACACACACAACACACACACACACACACACACACACACACACACACACACACACACACACACACACACACACACACACACACACCACTTACTCATTCACTAACTAATCAACAACCAACAAACCAACCAACCACACACACACACACACACACACACACACACACACACACACACACACACACACACACACACACACACATACACACACACACACACACACACACACATACATTATACATATTGTATATATATATATATATATATATATATATATATATATATATATATATATATATACATATATGTATATATATATGTGCACACACACAACACATATGTATGGCCAACTCCTTCTTCAAGACGAAGCCTTAGCACAAAGTCTCAAAACATTGGCACCAACTGGATTTGATCCTAGTAAGACGTGCCGCTATCAAAAACGTTCTCCACACTCGCTCTTATCACAGCGCAGACTGCGACACAGACCACTCTCTGGTATGTTGCAAGATCAGGCTACAACCAAAGAAGTTCCACTGCTCAAAGAAACAAGGAAACCCTCGCATTGACGTCAGCAAGATGTCTCAGCCAGATCTTGTAGAACAGTTCGCAGAGGCCTTTCAAAGAGAATACGATGCATTGCAGCCCAGAGACTCTGCCACTGAGAGATGGGAAACGCTACGAGACACCATGCACCGCATTGCTATGGCCACCTTTGGGAAGAAAACTGTGAAGTCCCACGACTGGTTTGAGGCCAAATCATCAGAGATGACTCCCACTGTTGAGGCCAAGCGTGCCGCACTCACCAAGTATAAGCGGTCACCCAGTGAGAAGAACCTGCAAATCCTCAGGACTGCCAGAATTAAGGTTCAGCTTAACGCCAGGCGCTGCGCAAACGAGTACTGGACAGAGCTCAGCGAAGAGATACAGAGTGCGCTGAAAGAGTCAACATCCGAGGAATGTATGATGGCATCAAGAAGGCACTGGGACCAACACAGAGCAAGATCGCCCCCCTCAAATCCTCCACTGGGGAAGTAATCAGCAATCCTAGCCAACAGATGGAAAGATGGGCGGAACACTACTCCGACCTCTACTCCACACAGAACATGGTGTCCCCCTTAGCCCTCGATGCCATCAAGTGCATGCCGGTAATGGAAGAACTTGACGCAGAGCCAACTGCGGACGAACTCAGCAAGGCCATTGATAGCCTGGCATCAGGGAAGGCACCTGGCAACGACGGAATTCCCCCAGACCTCATCAAGCACTGCAAGACTTCTCTTCTGCACCCTTTGCACGCAGTTCTCTGTCAGTGTTGGAATGAGGGAGCTGTACCACAGGACATGAGGGACGTCAAGATCGTCACCCTGTACAAAAACAAGGGCGAAAGGAGCGACTGCAACAACTACAGAGGTATCTCGCTCCTCAGCATTGTTGGCAAAGTCTATGCTCGGGTCCTCCTAATCCGCCTGCAGAAACTGGCTGAACGCGTCTACCCGGAATTACAGTGTGGTTTTCGAGCAGAGAGATCAACGGTAGACATGGTCTTCTCCCTTCGCCAAATCCAGGAGAAGTGCAGAGAGCAGCGGATGCCCCTGTATGTGGCATTCATTGACCTCACCAAGGCCTTTGACCTAGTCAGCAGAGATGGCCTTTTCAGGGCTCTCCGAAAAATCGGCTGCCCCCCCCCCCCCCCAAACTGCACAGCTTAATTAAGTCCTTCCACTCAAACACGAAAGGGATGGTGCAGTTCAACGGAAACCTCTCCAAGCCCTTCGACGTATGCAGCGGTGTGAAACAAGGCTGCGTCCTGGCCCCAACCCTCTTTGGAATCTTCTTCGCTCTCCTCCTGAGGCATGCGTTCAGCACAGCGCAAGAAGGGATCCACCTGCGGACCAGATCAGATGGCAGGCTCTTCAACCTCGCCCGCCTCAGAGCAAGGACAAAGGTCCGTGAAGCCCTCATCAGAGACATGCTATTTGCCGACGATGCCGCAGTTGTGACCCATACTCAGCGGGACTTGCAGTCACTAATGGACCGCTTCTCCCAGGCCTGCAAAGATTTTGGTCTGACCATCAGTCTTAAGAAGACAAACGTCCTGGGCCAAGACACGCCATCTCCACCAGCCATCACCATTGATGACTACGAGCTTGAAGCCATCCATCAATTCACATATCTTGGGTCCACCATCACCGATAACCTCTCCCTTGACACAGAGGTCGACAAGAGGATCGGGAAGGCAGCCACAACACTAGCCCGCCTCACACAAAGGGTGTGGACAAATCCCAAGCTGACCACAAAGACAAAGATGGCTGTATACAACGCCTGTGTCCTCAGCACCTTGCTGTATGGCAGCGAGGCGTGGACCACGCATGCTCATCAGGAGAAAAGGCTCAATACCTTCCACCTGAGAAGCCTACGGCGCATACTTGGCATTTCCTGGCAAGACAAGGTGACCAACACCGAAGTCCTAACCTGCGCTGGCCTCCCAACCATGCATACCATGCTGAGACAGCGTCGGCTGCGCTGGTTGGGCCACGTTCGCCCCATGGAAGATGGTCGCATCCCAAAAGACATCCTTTATGGTGAGCTTGCCACAGGGCAAAGAAACATTGGCCGCCCACAGCTGAGATACAAAGACGTTTGCAAGCGTGACATGAAGGCGCTTGAGATCAACACTGAGTCCTGGGAGGACCTCGCAGACGACCGCAACAGCTGGAGAACTACTCTCAAGAAACAGCTGCGGATTGGTGAGGACAAACTGTCAGCTGCTGCAGGTAATACTTGGAGGGGAAGGACAGGAGAGGGGAGTGGGATTAAATGATGAGCTCACTGAAGGGGGATATCACTGCTGCACAAAAACATGTATTAAACAATCTCGCTTTTAATTTTGTCAAGGGAAGCTAATTAACACCTCTTTCCGGTCAATGACAGTAAAACAATTTCACTTTTCATTTATCTATTCTTTAACAAATGAGACTGATAAGTAAGAGTGAAATAGTAACTCCCTGTGGTTTCTGTGCCTTAACAGATCAACTCCACCTTGACCAGACACAGCGTGCAGGACCAGTCTGGCCATTACTTTGGTCACTGTGGACGACGGTTGTCCAAGTTGTCCATTTCTTGGCTCAACCGCACCTTCACTCTGAACCTGACATTTCTTCTTCAGGTTAGTAAGTGGCTATAGATACATAAACACGTCCTGTGTGTGTATGTGTGTGTGTATGTGTGTGTGTGTGTTGTGTGTGTGTGTGTGTGTGTGTGTGTGTGTGTGTGTGTGTGTTTGCGCGCGCGCGCGCGCGCGTGTGTATGAGAGAGAGAGAGAGCGTCAGAGTGTCTGTATATATATATATATATATATATGTTGTGTGTGTGTGTATGAGAGAGAGAGAGAGAGCGTCAGTGTCTGTATATATATATATATATATATATATATATATATATATATATATATATATATTATGTGTGTGTGTGTGTGTGTGTGTGTGTGTGTGTGTGTGTGTGTGTCCTAGATTTAATTTTGTTCTGGTACTGATTTTGTTTTTATTTGTGTGTGTGTGTGTATGGTGTGTGTGTGTGTGTGCGTGCTTGCGTGTATGTGTGTGTGTGCGTGCGTGTGTGTATGTGTATGTGTACGTGTTGTGTGTGTGTGTGTGTGTGTGTGTGTTGTTGTTGTTGTTGTTTATTCATTTGTTGGCGATGCCACATAGCCAAACTCACTGATATGAGTCTCACAGGATGAGTTGGAGTTAAAGGGCAACAGAAACAACGAAGGCAGAGTGGACATGGATGATATCCCACCAGGCGTTCATTCCTCCGTCACCTGGTCACTTCATCAGGTGTCCCTCACCTACGACACTGCCCACCACACAGTCTTCCCTGCAGCCTTGAACCGTGAGTTTCTCCTCACATGGATGCCAGATGCTCTTTTAGTAAACATGGTAAACATAAACATAAACAGAGTTAAACAGTGACTACAGGTGTTCACAATTACAAATGCTTGTCCCCACCATAATGTGGTTGATGATATAGAAAGAAATGGTTGGTGTGCTATAGAACCACAATACTGTTTGCTTGTTTTGGTTTTTTTTTTTATTTGACGATTGGTCCTGTACATCACATGAAACTAATCTGATGGCTTTAGCCTGTGAAAAATGTGCATGTGCCGAGAGCGAGAGAGAACGAGAGAGAGCGACAGAGAGCGAGAGAGAGAGAGACAGACAGACAGAGACAGAGAAAGAAAGAAAGAAAGAAAGAGAGAGAGAGAGAGAGAGAGAGAGAGAGAGAGAGAGAGAGAGAGAGAGGAGAGAGAGAGAGAGAGAGAGAGAATCCTTTGCATCTCTTGATTTTGCTCATAAATTACTATTCGTTTTGATTTGTATTGTTGCTTGATTTGACACATAGAGTCTTGATATAGCATGTTTCATGGAAACGCATTGTATGAATAAAAAAAAAAAGATGATAGCCTACTCTATAAAATATCATCACTATGTGCCCTGCCGCAAGGCGTTGGCGATCATGGCCCTCCATACGAATCTCTTTTGTCGCTGCAAGCACATCTCCCACCCTCTCTGTCTTCATCCATTCCTCAAGTCCGTCCAACATTTTCTCCCTGGGTCTACCTTGTGCATTTCCCTCCAGCTTTCCTGTTGTGACTAGGTGCTCAAATTTCTCTTTCTTCATAAAATATCCTATAAATGTTGCTCGTCTTTTCTTGATTTTCTTCATTATTACTCTTTTTGTCTTTGCCTCTTCAAGACTGTCTCGTTCGTTTTCTTATTGGAAGATCTATGCTAGGAATTTCCTCTGTGTGTGTGTGTGTGTGTGTGTGTGTGTGTGTGTGTGTGTGTGTGTGTGTGTGTGTGTGTGTGTGTGTGTGTGTGTGCGCGCGCGCGCGCGCGCGTGTATCTATACGTAAAAACACAAACAATATGCATGTGTAAACATGTTTAGATGCACAATGCTTACTGTTAATCACCAAATCATATGCGATTATTTTCGTTATAACCAAATCTACTCTGTATCTTTCGGATTGATCTTATGTTTCAGCCTCTGTGACAAGCGTGAGCACACAGAACCTCAACTTGTTCAAAACTCCATTGGGCCTGTCTTATATCTGCCAAACGCCTGGAGCTGTCGTGATACAGTTCAGGAACGATGTTGATCTGGTGTTCAATTCTGTCCATCTCCTGCCGTTTGGTGCTGACACCACTTTGTGGATGAACGGTAATGTGCATTGCCATTGTTATTGTTTAAAGCCCAGTCGACTGCGTAGAGCCATGTCAGGGCTAGGTAATATACAAGAGTGTATGTTAGTTAAAGGGAAGAGGAAGGAACACAAATGTATGTCTTGGGTAGCTCGGATGAAAGAAATGTATGTTATCTTACAAACTGTCTTCTCAATATCAGGAAGGATGGGAGAGAGAGGACAGAGAGTTGCTGTCTGTTAACAAGAAACTCTACGAGGATGAGGAAAAGGATTAATCTGGTATCAAAGAAGTGTTGGTACACACTGAACTTCAACGGCTTTATGTACATGTCATACTTCTCCAGGAAATTTTGAAAAAAGAGAACAAATTCTGTGTGATCTGGCACTCTTTCTGGGCAAAATCAACAAAAATGATAGTAGTGGCGTTTAAATGAAGCACATGTATAGTTGGCAGACAAGTGAAACTGTCACACACACGTGTGTGTGCGTGCGAATATAACGGTAAATCATCCGGGAAGTGGGTGGTGTACACAGAAACCGGTATCCTTTGCTCCCCATTTAAATGTGTGTGTGTGTGTGTGTGTGTGTGTGTGTGTGTGTGTGTGTGTGTGTGTGTGTGTGTGTGTGTGTGTGTGTGGGTGTGTGTGTGAGTGTGTATATGTGTGTGTTTGTGTTTGTGTGCGTTTGTGTTTGTGTTTGTGTGTGTGTGTGTGTTTTGTGTGTGTGTGTGTGTGTGTGTGTGTGTGTGTGTGTGTGTGTGTGTGTGTGTGTGTGTGTGTGTGTGTGTGTGTGTGTGTGTGTGTTCAGGAGCGTTTTAAGTTTTCGGCAGAAAAGCGGTTTACTTTCACTAGTTTCAGTGGAAATCGACTTTTCGGAGGACAAATCTCATGCCTGAAAAAAGTCACAATATCAATATGAAAATGTCATAGAAAATGGCAGTACATGAATTATAACACCGATAATTAAGCCTCCACAACCCAATTACACCATGAAGTAACGAGTTTGCTTTGATGACAGGAACTCGTGTGACGTGTTCACAGGACATGGACTATGCAGTGACAGAGGATAGGTACCCCACGTTATTCATCGTTTCTGTCTTCTGTGCCACCATCATCCTTCTTGCCACCTTTGGTTACGCTGGGGCCCGCTATGTGACCTGGCACTGTGGACATTCAGGCTATAGACCGTTAGCCCGAGAGGGGCCGAAGGATGAAATGGGATTCGACTAGAATGCCTTTCATCGACGCATTAAGTTTTGATGAAACAAAAATATCCCAGCATGGTTTCATTTACAATGCAAGTGTTGAAAATGTGAGTTAGTGTGATGGGTTCTGATGCAAGACTGATTAATTAAGTTGTCAAAAGAATTTTTCGAGTCATTTACAACATCCGTGTTGAAAAATGTTAGTATGAAGGGTTCTGGTGCAAGATGGTCGAGACAATTTTTTGCTCACTGATTGTTAACATCACCTGTGACAGAGACAAAACCAGTAAAATTATTGGCAATCAAATGAAAAGAGAAGTGCAAGACCTTTTGACGAAATGGCAACAGTACGTAGGCCTATTGTTTGTTTGTTTTTCCAGACAGTGGGCGTGGAAATGGGGGCAAAATTGTTAAATTCATATTTCAAAGACTATTTTGAACCAATGTTTAGTCATTATCTTTAGTATTTCATGCGTCATTTTGGACCTTATGAACAACCATGCTTTTGTTCCATTCCTGAACTGCCTCCATCAGTCGCAAGCACCTGATGGAAAAACGATCTTCCTGAAACGTACTCTGACTGCAAGTAAATGTAAAGGATTGCATAATGACTGGAAGTAAAATGTAAGGATTGCATATTTCGATCAACTAATCTAAATAAACTTGAAGTTGTACGAAACGTGAAGAACTTGAAAAATACCCAGAATCTCTTAGATAATTAATTTATGTACAGTTCAGTTCATGCCAACCGCTAAGGCAGTATCAGAGCTAAAATTACTGTATACACCTGTGGATTCTAATGTATGTACACTTCAGTTCATGTTGCTTATAGCCAAACCGACCACTACGGCCATATCAGCGCTTAAATTAATGTATATACCTGCGAGTTCTAATGTAAGTACAGTTCAATTCATGTTGCTTAAAGCACCCAGCCAACAACTAAGGCCACATCAGACCTAAAATTAACGTGACCATAAGTCCACATTATGCTGTGAATTTTGATGATACACGATAGCCTACTCCTGTCGGTTTTGTTTTTCTCTGTTGACATTTCCATGTACATAGTTTGGTTCATTATTATACCTTCTCTCATTTAAGAATATCTGTATGCTTCTTTTCTTATGGATTTTGTGTATGTTGATGTATTAGTGTATAATCTATTACCATACTTAGGAATGCTTACAGCTTTTTTGCGTATCAAATTTGAGTGTTATGTTTTGAAGAGTCCAGATGTCGACCTTGGTATTTTTATGCTTTAGGAACCAAACTGAGGTGAAGGTGCCAGGGGCAAGGAGAAATTCAGATCCTGGATCTGGCATGGATGGGGAACTTCGCACTAAGTTTGTGTTTTCCGTAAACTTCTTTAGGAACTCCAGAAAATGTAGCCTCATGAGCCTTTTTTCTGTGTTAGGATCGCTGAAGGATCCGACGATTATTGTGATTCATCACACTTAGGCTGATGAGTGTTCAGATCCATGACAATGATTGGATCACTCCTTGGGAAAGAGGCCTCGGGTGAATTGTTAGAGCATTTAGGGTATTTAAATGACCAACCAAGAAAGGGACAGAGAAGTTTAAAAAAATACCTCCCTGTGTTGGGCATAGGCCCATTACCTTAAGGGGGTTGACAGGGGAGGGAAGGAGGGGTATGGGGATGGAATTCTGTAACCCCACTTACCGGTAGCTAGTGACCGTGAAAAATCATTCGCCTAAAAAGACTACTTTGCTTAACTGATTAGGTAAGTGCACTAGTACTCAATCAACTTCTGGATTGGGTGGGGTAAGTGACTCGGAGGAGGGGCTACGCCTATGTCACCATTCCTGGAGGCGGGTATGCTCTCGTCCCTGGATGATGAGAGGTAGCAGGTGGAGAAGCCGAGGCTCTGGGTTTCCTCGGGCTGTCCTCTCAAAGGAGGTTGGGGTAGGGCCTTTTGGGTCACCAGCAATTGACAGCCTATAGTCCTTGACCCTTTGACTCCCGCTCCCTGTCGACTAACTGCAAAAACTTAACCCTTTGATTCCCTCACCTTATCCACCAGCAGGAAGCTGGTGGATAGGGCGAGGGAGTCAGAGTTCAATTGACAATGCAGGATTCTAATGGACAGGGTGCGGGAGTCAAAGGGTTAAAGGTTCTGAGACTGGTAAGGCTTCGGATACCTCCAAGAGAGGAGTCCAGGACGTAGGGGCCATATTGGTGGCCAGAGCCATGTTGGACTGGTTAAGAGTAGAGCATAGCCTATCCGGATAGTCACCGGATGCCCCCAGACAAGGACCGTTTCAACCTCGGGACACGGCAGTTGGGGCATCACTGGCCTTGGATGGAAGGTGACAAGACAGCCAGACTGGGCAGGCCTGGGATATGGATCCCCAGGTTGGTGGGATAGGGAACCCTATGAGGGAAAGTTGGTTGACAGAGAGTCAGCGATCTCATCCTGTTTGTGGGAGGACTGAGGCTCCAACCTGGGAACTGGGTTCAACCGTGAAGAACCCTGCAGATCATCCACACAAACATTATTGTGCTTTCTGAGAAGCACCAGAGTAGCCACTTTGTTGGGAACAAGACATGCTGAACATTTGGTCCACAAGGAAGGAAAAGAAACTTTTCAAGATGGTACGAGCCTCGTTTCTCATGATGTGAACGACCCCTTTTTATGGGTAATTTTGGAATAAGGATCGACTGGCTCACAATCAGATCATGGGACAGGCAGAACCTGAGTGGCCAGTTGCATTGGAGATGGAAGTTAAGTGTGACTCGCTCACAATCAGATCATGGGACAGGCAGAACCTGAGTGGCCAGTTGCATTGGGAGATGGAAGTTAAGTGTGACTCGCTTCTGGCAGGGATAGTGGAAGCCTAAGATGGGAACACAAAGAGATAAAAACAAAGGACGGAACAGACGCGTTTTACTTGACACTGGGCGGTCTGGACCATGGAAAAAGCGTAACCCTCAAGCAAAATTCCAAAGCATAAACCTGTGTTGGGAGAGTAGGTGTTAATCAGAGTAGCCAAAACCTGGTGTGGAAAGCGGGGGAGTAGCAATCACAGCTTGAACTGATTGCAAGGGAGAGCGCTGAAGACGCACATCTGCATGCTATGGCGTGTGGCCTGAAAAAGAGACGGATATTCACGTTCTCGAGAGACCTAGGCGGTCAGGTGGAGTGGAGTGCCAACTGGAGGCATCTTTTACTTTTCTTTTGCAAGTTACAACCATAAATAAAGTGATCGTGTGCCACTCTGAATTGGTTGGATATGCTATAGTGTATGACGCTAAACGTGGCTGTATTGTATTGAAAGAACCAGAGAAGAAAGATACATGAAGCGCAAAAAAGTGCCGGGCTAGTCAAGATGTTTATAAATCTTGTTTAAAACAAATAAGCATCATCATCAACACTTCTATTTCTTCTGTATGCAAATTGTTTTGGGTCCAAAATATCTTTCACAAAATCTTGTAACTGAACCAGCACCACTCTTGTCAAAACTGTTCATGACAGAAAATGTTAATGGCACAGGACGGAGGTCATTCATGTATTTAACAGTTGTTTTCTTAGGGACAGGCAGGTTATAAGACGGTAGGCCTATATTACGCTGTGCCAGTGATAGACTGAAAACGGTTGCTCATACTGAACACATTTGAAAGGCACAACATAACAGAGCATTGGTTCAATTTTTATCTGGATCAGCTCCTATGTTTAGGGACATAATCAACAGTGATGATTCTTCTCCCTCCATCAAAAGAGGCCCTCTCCCAAAAAGTCAGTCTCAAGAGAGCACTTTATCCAAACTGTTCAGATCAAGTTGGCATTTTCCCCCATACATGCCTGATCACCGTGCCTGATGGCTATGTCTGTCTGACTAGAGAATGGATGTGCCCTGGTAAGTATTTCACTGGAACAGCACTGGTTGTAGCTGGAGGGGGCTGATTCCTGAGAGGCAATCCTTGGCACATCTGATGTAGGCCTACATGAAAGCTGATGGCTGTGACTGGGTGGTCGCCGCTACAGCTTCCCTTCTCTCACACCTGTCTGATCACAGGTCAGTTCGTTTCTCCACTGCAAAGCCACCTCTTCCCATGTGTCGACACTGGTTTCGCATGTATACACACATATAAACCAAACACATCCTTTTTTCACCTCAGCCAATATTTATTTGCGCATTATATACATATACACTGACAGATCTTAACAAATTTATAAGAACACATATTTTGTTCATGAGCAAGGCTCACAATACAAAACATATATATACTCTAATAAACAAACTCTGCTCGTCCGTCTGTTATTTCTTTTACTATGAATACGCGCATGCTTTTAAGCGAGAACAATCAGAATTCTTCCTTCCTATTTACATCGAAGAATACTTTGTAAACAGAATCTTTCATTTTCCTCCCAGAATTGAAGAACACCCCTCACAAGATTTCAATTAAAATTTTTTCTCCCTTACAGTCTTATGCATACCACCGCCTTTACAACAACAAATCATTTTTTTTTTCTAAAACATCTCCCTTTTATGACACCATTAGAAACATTCCACATGATTGTAAACTTTAGAAGCCATGCTTGGAAGATCCAGGCCTTTAAACAGTACGCTAAACTCAGTGGCCATATTCACTTTAAACCATGTAGCCTATCATATTCATGATTTCTGCGACAATTCAGTCAAAAGTTAGCTTAAAATCCACCATGAAACAACCTCGCTTTCAAATCACTGACAGATCAGTACATTTTTGATCACCAACCATTACATGACTACCAACCATTACATGACCATCTAAATTTCAAACGTTGGCATTCACTTTTCAATGATATAGTATTTGTCAAAATCCTTGCTGACAGATGCTGGCCATTATTTAAAAGCCTGGGACTTAAACAGCTGATGTTACAGCCAGCACAGGTCAGCATACAAACATTTTGATCATAAGAAGCAGTCCTTCTATCTGTACTACATATGAAGATCAATATATCAAAATAACATACAGACATAAAACCAAGCAGTCCTTTTATCCTCACTGCTTATACATATTAGTGAAAAGCCAAGAATCATTTAGAAAATCAAACAATGGCCTCCATTAAACACAGTTTAAACAGTAAAAACCCCATGTGTATGCATTTTAAGGATTTGGCATTTGTATAAGAACTTTTTTTAGAAGAATAGTCCCTGCATTCCATCAATTCCATATACGGTTCATGCAAACATGCCAGCAATTATCCGGTAGACATCTTGAGCTTGTGGAAGACCTGCACTTATTGTTATTGTCAGTGTTGTTCAAAGCCCAGCCGACTGCGTAGTCACACCAGGGCTATACCCAGTTCAAAACATACACAATACTTCAACAGGGAAAAAAAAGACAAAAGAAAATCAAACACACCTATCAATGCATTCACGCACATAATCTAAGGATATGCCCCTGGCGTCGACCACTCCATCCGATTAATTGCACAGGGGATTTAGAGAAACATACCTGAATACATATTCAAACGTAACTAAGGACACTAAAACATATATAAAAACGGGCATAAATGACCTAAAATTGCTTCAGCATATCTCATATCCCTAGAGCCAAAAATGCACTTAACACATGTGCCCAATTATCAATCCTAAGAGAAAATATGTAATGCTTTTGTCAATCAATACAGGTGAATGGACCAGCAAGGCAGAAAATGATAGGAAGAAATGACAGAAAGCAAAGGAGGAAGAAAGAGACAAAGAGAGTGACACAAAAAAGGAAATTTCTAGCACAGAATTTTCAGAAGATGGGGATACTATTTATACTGAGAGCCCCAGCATCACCGGGGGGGGGGGGGGGGGGGAGAGAGGAGACCTCTGCACCAGAAAGGTATTGAAATGGGGAGGGGGAGAAGGAGGAAACTATGAAACTCTAAGCTGACACCAGAATGAAGCATTAAGATGGGCAGACCAGTTTTCATGCTGCAGGGCAAGGATTGAATTCGAATATATGAGGTCTTGTGTCTACAGTTACATACAAAAAAGCCTATGTTAAGTTGCCAACAGCACCAGGTGTTCCCAGGTGGGTCACCAGTTCAATCACTCACCTGGCCTGACATTGCTTAACTTTGGCGATCGAATTAAGACCCTGCGTTTTCAATGAGGTGTGACCGTTGGTTAAGCATTGGGTTGGCATGCTTTATAACTGATAGAGATAAGTAACAAAATCAATATTATAAATTAGCATTCATAAAGCTGCTCAATTTAATTACACCCCCCTCCTACTGTACACACTCACATTTGGCTCAATCCAGTGACGGTTGCAATTTTTATAAATGAATTAGGCCATTACTGTTACTTGCAAACAAATTCAATGTCAGAAGTTAGCTAAAATTGTGCTTGCAATTGTACAGCAGTTTCTGATTCAATGCAAATAAAGTCCAGCGTACCTGTAAAGCATGAAAAATTAACTGTATCCTCATCACTTAAGGTAGCACTCTTGTGAAAAGCTCATACTTAAGGTAGCGCTGTTGTGGGAAAGCTCATACTTAAGGTAGCACTGTTGTGGAAAAGCTCACACTTAAGGTAGCACTGTTGTGGAAAAGCTAACATCAACAACAAAAAGCTAACATCAACAACTACTTGAAATTTCCACTTCTTCAAATGAAACTAAAATGACCAAATTTACTTTATGTACTGCTGGTTCATGAATTGCGGAACTCTTGATTACAAGCACCATTCTATTCATTTCTAGAAAACATCAGTTCTGTGGTGTAAGTTTTAAAGAAACAAACACTAGTATGTCTGTTTTAACCCTTTGACTCCCGCAACCTGCCCACCAGCATTGTGCATTGTGAACCATGCTAGTATAAGCAAAAACTTAATCCTCTGACTTTCTCACAAGTACAAGCATTCAATAAGATGGTGTTTAGAACAAATCATACATATAAACAGAAACCAATATCTGAGAACAACTTCACAGAAATGAGCAAATGGTAATTACACACATCCTGTACCCATTCCAACCAAAAGAGAAAATATGTACATGTTGAATACAACAGCTGTTCTTACGATATAAAATGGACATGTCTGGCACGCTTGACCTTTCTTAGGGTAGACACGAGCAATCTCACAGTGTCAGTGTTCTAAGTATGATATGCATGATGGAAACATATAACTTCCACTTAAAAAAACAAACAAACAAAAAACACCAGACAGGCACATTAGTCATGTGGGTTAGTCTTGTGGACTTCCAAATGGAAGATCTGGGTCCAATCCTGTCTGGGTACCTCCTGCCCTGGGGCTTTTATAAAGGCTGGACATTTTTGTGATATCTCAGATCAACACGTTTCAGTTTCTCAAGATGACATTTCTGCATTCGAAGAAAATTCCATATGCATTAACGTCACAGGAGCCAAGTGTATGGTGATCATGGCACAAGCTTTAAGCCTGCACATAAACCCATGAACTGGCCAGGTCCTGAGGAGATCAACATGTGTGCAGACCTGTTAGTATCTAAACTTCCTTCATGAGCCTACACATGCACAACATCAAATATGCACATGAAAGATTCTGTAAGTCATGTCAGTGTCTGGGGCTTATGGAAATGTGAAAACTTCCAGCATCCACACCAATCAAATATGAAATAGGTGGGCTGTGTGGCAACATACCATGTGTATAATGTGGGCAAAACAACATGCATACATACACATCACAGGAAGTTCAAAATGAAAAAAAGCAAAAGCAAAAAACAAACAACAAAAACCACATAAACCCAAACTAAATGTGTATGCTTGCACAAAGATTACATCATTTCAACATCTTTCTGTTTTCAACAATTACTCTAATGGCAGTTTAAGTTCTTCTCTGTCAATAGAGAAATTACATATCTGACAATACTTCCTTTCTCAGAGTATGAATTACACATCAACTGCATCAAAGCAAATCCTTGCCACCATAACACAGCATACTGCTCTGAGCCCAAAACAAAACCTACACATCACACTTCTCAAAAAACAAACGAGAAGTTTTGCATACATGCATGATGGGCACAATAATCAAGCGTAAAAGACACAAAATTTCCAACTGGAAAATCCAGATGGTCTGGGTCTGATCTAACCTAAGTATCTTCTGCCTGGTGGAGATGTTTCTGATCTTCCTGGGCAACATGTGCATGGACCTGTTAGCGTCTAAATCCCTTTGTGTGTGTATGCATCAGAACATCAAATTGCTATTGCCATTTTTGCTTAAAGCCCAGTCGACTGTGTACAGCCATATCAGGGCTATAACTGTTTCAAAACATACACAATACTTCAACAGGAAAAAAAAAAAGAAAACAAAATTAAGTACACATATCAATGCATTTGCACGCATAATCTAAGGAGATGCCCCCGGCGCTGACCACTTCGTTAAATTTATCACACAGGGATTTTAAAAACAAACCTGAATACAAATTTAAACATAACTAAGGACACTAAAGCGTACATAAAAATGGGCCTGAATTACTGAAAATTGCTTCTGAGTATCTCATTTCCCTTGAGACAGAAATGCACTTAATACATGTACCTTATAACCAATCCTAAGAGAAAGTACAGAAGACTTTACTAAACACATACAGATGAATGGACCAGCAAGGCAGAAAATGATAGGAAGAAATGACAGAAAGCAAAGGAATAAGGCAGAAACAGAGTTGACAGCAGAAAAGAGGAAATTTCAAGCACCGAATTTCCAGAAGTTGGGGATACTATTTATACTGAAAGATCCCCCAGCATCCCCACAATGGGGGGGGGGGGGGGGACATCACCCCCTACACTAGAAACAATTATTATATCCGCTTAGCTGACACCACCTACCTATCCCTGAAATGCAACATTTCTCATATGTTTAAAAACATTTTTACTGCTTTCAAAATCATCTTTGACAAATTGATTTATCATTTTCATTTTCAAGCTCCCTCAAGACAATGTACATGATATTCTACATGCACTAATAAGTATAATGTACAAAGTTGGCATGAATATCACATCTGTATTAAACTTATTAACTGTATGTAGACATAGAACACTATGCCACCCTCACCTTCCATATAAAAGAAATATATTCAATTTCAAATAAACAACAAAATAAACCACACTTTCGGCAACTGTATCATGAACATGGTACAGTATAATAACAAAGCAGCAGAAATCAAGCAGCAGTTAAAGACAAGGGAAAACAAGTAGACTGTAGAGAGTAATAAAGTAATGACCACAGCAACAATAAATAATATTGTTTTTTCAATGGCACTGTTATTCCATTTTCATGTCATAGGCAATGCCATTTCGTTCCCATGCTACTTCATTAAGACAAAGATAAACAAAAAAAAGTAAAAACCTTCGTGAAACATGTTCATTCTTCATTTTTTTTTTTCCTCTGGGAATACAAAACTTTCCCAGCTTGTAGGCTTACCTTTTGTAGCAGACTGTTGACTAAAGAGGCATTCACAAAAAAACAACAACAAAAAACAAACAAACAGCCAGCGCCATTTGCTAGGTACTGCGAATGGAACTGTACAGCTGCCATCAGCTAAGCTGGGAAAAATGGCACTCAGGCTTAATTTATCCCATTTCCATTGCAGCAGAGAAAACCACCATGGAATTATGCACTCAGGCTAAATTTATCCCATTTCCATTGTAGCAGAGAAAACCACCATGGAATTACCAATATCATAAATAAAATGTACACCATATTTGTTCCATTTGTAGCAGACCTGGTTAATACCATATTTCAATCATTACAATAAACATGACGCCACATATCATGGAGTTATTGTTATTTTGTTGTTTAAACTAAATTAAAGTCCACCTGATTGCATAGAGCCATATCAGGGCTATAACCACTTCAAAATATACAAAACTTCAAGGAGGAAAAAAGAAAAAAAAAGAAAAAAGAAAAGAAAATGTGTATTATGGAGAGAATCAAATGTTCAGATATGTATACTGATGTAAATGTGAGCTAAGACTCCGAGAAGTAGCAGGCAGAAAGAAGCAGTAGGCAAGACAACAGACTGCAAATCACAATTTATTTGCAGAAACTGGCTGGTGCTGGTCAGGTTCAGCATAAACAGTTACTGCCACCTTACATGACTGGAAGATAGGAATTAATGTGCACATGATTTCCTACCAGTTGCTGGAAGAAGCTGCTGACACCTGAACACTGTTAGCAAGAACACACCACAAGATATTCTTCATCAGCTAAAGTACTTTACTTTACCTGACTTAATGGATATTTTTCTGCCTCTTTATCTAATCAATCAAATTATAAACTTGACTGGGAAACAGAAACATGCTGTATGTAAACACACATTAACAAGTCTATTACACCCATTAGAACACTAAGTCTACAAAGACACTTAAATTTTCCCACCATTTCATTATTTAAACAATTACCCAACTGCCCGAATCACATTGAAAAAAAAATTATGGAGAACATGGGTGGTCTTGGACAGTGTGTCACGGCAGGTAAAATGATCAAAGCAAGCAAGTTCATCTCATTTCATTGTTGCCAAATGTGATTCATGTACACCCCAAGGCATCGATCTTGTTTCATACATGAACACTCATTGGTCTTGTTTTCTAGCAATTTCCTCAACCACTAGTGGGGCAATCTGTGTCAACACTGAAGTTTTACTTTGTGGAGGTGGAAGAGTATGACCAGCTCGTAGTTTGTATTCATTGAAGCTGATACTAGTTATAGTGTTGCTTCTGCAGATCTTGTTCAGTTTGGCCATTGCCACCATTGCTGTTGCTGTTGTGATCATCATATGTAGCTCTGCTGTGCCACAGCCACCTTTTCATCTGAGCAGCTCCTAGATAATCTGCTGTGCCATAGCCACCTTTTCATCTGAGCAGCTCCTAGATAATCTGCTGTGCCATAGCCACCTTTTCATCTGAGCAGCTCCTAGATAATCTGCTGTGCCATAGCCACCTTTTCATCTGAGCAGCTCCCAGATAATCTGCTGTGCCATGGCCACCTTTTCATCTGAGCAGCTCCCAGATAATCTGCTGTGCTAGCCACTTTTCATTTAGCAGCTCCAGATAATCTGCTGTGCCATGGCCACTTTTCATCTGAGCAGCTCCCAGATAATCTGCTGTGCCATGGCCACCTTTTCATCTGAGCAGCTCCAGATAATC
This sequence comes from Monoplex corrugatus, assembly GCA_030674185.1. NCBI lineage: Eukaryota > Metazoa > Mollusca > Gastropoda > Littorinimorpha > Ranellidae > Monoplex > Monoplex corrugatus. The sequence goes on from CM060308.1 coordinate 60,144,901, forward strand.
TGCTGTGCCATGGCCACCTTTTCATCTGAGCAGCTCCCAGATAATCTGCTGTGCCATAGCCACCTTTCATCTGAGCAGCTCCAGATAATCTGCTGTGCATAGCCATCTTTCACCTGAGCAGCTCCCAGATATATCCAACACTGTCAGCCTCTTCCAGTTTCTGACCATTCATGTAGACTCTATGTTGATGGTGGTTGTGCTGCTGACAATGACAGGGTCATTTGCAGATACAATCAGTGATCATAACATTGTCCTTTCTAGTGTAGAATTCAAGCTGAAAACAAAGTGTTCTCCAAAGAGTCCATGTCTGCCTTTTATTTTGAGAAGCTGAAGATTATGATATTGCAGAAATCCTCTGACCAGCACTCCACTGTCAGCTTGCTGTTGGTACTCAGTGCTGAAAAAGAATGTTCACAGTGCATCTGGAATACTGTAACCGTTTCTTTTCATGAAAAAGACCCACAGCCCAAGAGAATACTGTAACTGTTTCTTTTCATGATAAGACCCAAAGCCCAAAATTTCCTACCTTTAAACAGCTTTGTACCAAGCAATATTGTCAATTTGTTAGTGGTCATCATCTTGCTCCAGTCTGGTCAGGATAGTAAGCATGAAGGCCTTTCCAATGGATTCTGTTGAAATATGCATTCAAAAATGGCACATCTTAAAAGACATGTATCATGTATCAACCTTTGAAGTCATAACCAAGGAGGACAGTAAAACGAAACAAATCAAAAGAGAAACCCACAATAGATAAAACACAACTCAACAATAAAATAAAGATAACCTGAAGCAGCAAGCATAGACATTTCTGCACTTATCAGCAAACAATTTGCATGAACCTTCTGTCTTGTTCCTTTTCTAGCATCTGAACAATTCTGCATATTTGAATGTAGTTTTAGCACAGGTAGGTGCAGAAAGTGTTTGAAGAGGTACATTAAAAAAAACACAAAAAATACACACACACAGATTTTTAAAAAAAATGCCATTTTAAAGTTGACCAGAAGAGTTCACAATGTAGTCGACTCCAGTCAACAAGTTGCTGAACAACTGTAGTGGACATGGACGATATAACGCTCTGCACCACTCCTTTCTGTACAAAGCATGAGTAAGACTGATGGTAAGATACCAAAGTTACAGTAGCTTAACTGTAGCTTAACCCCTTCCCTGCCACAGGATTTGTGGCCTTTTGCATTGCTGTCTGCCAGGACAAAATCATGCTTTTTTCCAGTATGTTCACTAATTTGTTCACTGCTCATTCATTTCGTAAGATATCTTTTCAGTTTTTGGAATGTTTTTTCCTTATATGCTTGGCTATGGTTTGATGTCATAATTACTTGCAGACCTGTCAACCCTGACTTTTAAGTTGGAGTATTTGTCCAGGAAAAATGGAGTATTTTTGAAAATATTGGTGTATTCTGAGTGCGCAGCGCCGAAGGCGCAAGCTAACTAGGGGGGTCCGGGGGCATGCCCCCCCGGAAAATTTTTAAAGAATTGGTGCAAATCTGTGCAATCTAGAGCATTCTGAGCCCAAAAATTCACTTTCTAATGGTACTTGATTTTTTTATCTTTAATTTTTTTTTCGTCGTATTTTTTTATTAAGTCGGCGTATTGGTCGTATTTTGAGTAAACTGGCGTAGTAAATACGCCAAAATCGTATGGGTTGGCAGGTCTGTACTTGATTTGGTTGAAACATAGTATGATTAGAGCTGATATAATGAGCCTTTAAAAAAAAAAAAAAAAGCTTTTGAAACATACATACACACGCAGTAGCACATAAAACCACACAAACAGAGCAAAGTTCGGTTTTTGTTTAATAAAAAACATCAAGTGAAAAAGTTTTCTTACTATTATTACTCTCTGTGAACGTTTTTCTACACAACAGTCAATAAGTTCTTGGGTGTAGCACACAGGGGGAAAAGAAGAATAGGCAGTTGTTCCGCCATCTTGAATCCCATTATCGGGTTAGTTACTTTCCGATGCAAGTTAGACTAATATTCAATTCTCTGAACGGGCAAAGGGAAAAAACTGCACTTCGACACCTCCACAAGAGGTTGGCCAAGTTTCTGGTGTTATCTCCCATCACCCCCCCCCCCCAAAAATTCTGATGATGAAAATCCCCCGTAACAGACACGGTTACAAGCGTATGGACATGTCAAACGGCCCTGTAGTAGACAAAGGGTAAGCAGGGAAGAGTTTAAGAGGTCATCCAGTGCTCTGCTTGCTTAAAGCCGTGTGCATATGTGGACTAGTTGTCCAAGGCCAATGCCCAGTGGAACAGTCTGAATGGAACAGTAATGGCAAAAGAATTAAAAAGTTCAAGACAAGTTACACAATGCAAACTTCACATAAGCAGATGCGTGTCACTATAAAACAGGGGTAGTTGTATGGGTGGAGGTACAAAAAAAATCCCTATCCGGTTGGCAGCTATTCTACCCCCCCCCCTTACAAATCTAGGAATAGTCTTAAACCACCCTCAGGCTATATAAGGGTTGAAACAGTTGAAAAGGAAAAAAAGCCACTGCCGAAGTGGGAGTCTGGGGACATGCTTGCCTGGAAAAACATTACAAAGGCCTACAATGAAATCTATGCACTCTCGCACATTTTCAGGCATCCAATCAGACTTTGAGTACCCAGAAATACTATTTTCTACACTATTTAATTTCTACATGGGCACATTTTCAGTCACAAATTATACTCATCACACTTACACTACTTTGAAAAAAAAAGAAGCTGGAAAGAGTCCATGTAATCTAAGGAAATTCTTTCGACCAAAGAAATCCATCAATTTGTGAATTCCCATTCCTGTTACATCAAAGAGGTGGGGGTGGGCGTAGAGTGGGGAGTAAATATCGCCTTTCACAAAGCCATGAATTTCTGATACCATACTTTACATGTATTAAAATGTTCCTGTGTACCTGACCTGTTGATATAAATTATTGCCATAACTGGCGATGTTCTACCATTTGGAAGTTGACTTAAAAATGTTTGATACAAGGACATGGTTCTTTTTATTACAATAGGTAAAATTAGAAGTCAACTGAAAATTAATGTGTGCCAACAACCAGTTATTTGTTACAGCAGTTGAATCTTATCAGGAGACTATGTTTTACCATCAGTGTATGTTACTAAGATTATTTCAGGAGACTTATGTTTAACGTTAACATCAACTTCAGGAGACTTATGTGTTAACATCAGCATATCTTACTAAGATTTTTGACTACTGCTGCAATTGGAGACAGTGTGTCTCTGGTAACCCCCTGAACCAAGTATACAGATTGCAATTCATTACAGATACTACTACTAATTGTGGTAAGTGATAATTTAAAAAATTGCAAAGTTGGTGGTAAATGGCAGGTGAAAATATTATGGGTACTGAACCATCATAACGTCAGTGCTGTCCGTCTTGTTCACTTAACGATCATTCCAAACCCCTAAGAAATACCTTGGAAACAAAATCTGTCTATGCAAGAACTTATCAGCAACATCTACCATAGTTCTTATGTAGATCTTATTGTCCAAAACAGCATATATGTAAACAATTTGTCTCCACTACGATATCTTCCTGGTTAGATATTGTAACTCTGACAGCTGGTTTACCAGTGGGAATAAAATTCTCAACTGCGAATAATTCACAACAATGCAGAACATCTAATCAGAGAAAAGACAGTATAATCCTGTAACATTATTCAAAGAATTGCAGTAGTTGTCGATCAATCCATGCAGTCAGTATAGAACTCATACGCCTTGCATAATGCAGTTTTGATAGATCTTTACCACATCTTTCAGATCACCTTTGCACATAGCAGGGGCAAACGTCATGCACCCTGCGAATCTCAAAGCAAAAGTTTTTGATGGTGTTGAAACTAAAACTGCAACTCAGTCGTTTGGCAAGCATGCTTTCAGTTTCAATGCGCCATCTGATTGTAACTCTTTACATGCTGATCTGAAAAATCTACTCTTTCACATATCAAACCAAGTCACATTTACAGACTTAGACGTGCAGCCAGACCTTCCACTATTAGTATCATAGCTGCTCAACCGCCAATGTATTTCCACTTTTAACTAATGTAGTCATTTATGTATACAAAAGTTTATGACTACAGGTATATGTATGCTTATATATTCTATACATGTATTCATTTGTGTTCATGTAAGTAATGTATGTGTGTATAATCATATCTATCAGTGCTTCTGTATGTTTCACGCTTTAAGTCTCATAAATGTGTAATGCGAAGAGAGCCCAAATGAGTTTGGAGATGGAGAAAAGTGCTTTACAAGCTGATTTACTATCATCATTCCTTCCAAGCTAAAAAATATTTTTATATCAATTAGGACATTTGCTGGCACGAATTACAAGAACTGTGGATGGCAGTAGATTAGAATCTACACACACCTGGATATGTTTCTCAGACCTTCCACAAGAAAACTAGTGAATGGCAAGATAATACTCTATTTCAGTAATAATTTAAATCTGTAAAATCAGCAGAAACACTATCATTCAGTGATGAACTAGATAGGACGATTTTTCCTTAGAACTGACGTGACCTTGTTTTACTGCACACTTTTTCACTGGCGATGTGATCTTTGGTGGACATATGGAAGATCTAAATGCAAATCCTCATCCTGGGACTGAATTCTTCTCTGCAGATCAGCTGTATGAGTCTATGTCTCACAAGCTTATAAAGATACGAATAGATACCGAAAGGGAGAACCTGGCTTTATTTCCAAGCAGAAATATCATACATGTCATTCCAAGTGGCTTTCACTTCTGTTGCATGTGGTATTCCTGCCAGAATTTCAGGTTTGCATTTTTCTTTATTAACAATGGCACCTACGTATCTGAAGCAGGGCAACTGTTTCAAGTCTGGTCATTCACCATGATTTCTTTGTGTGTCTTTGGTATTGCTGGTCATCAGCTGGGTTTTACAGTGCTGACCTCTACACCATACCCTGCAGCAGCTCACCAGACTCAAGTTCTTCTTCCCTGCCAGCCAAAATACCAAATTATTATTTTGTACGTAACAAATCTACAATCTGTTAAAATGATAACAGAATCTTAAGTTTTAATAATAGCTCATTCTATCCCGTTTACAAGAATACTCGTAAAGCATGTCCAAATGTTTCTGACCATTTATGAGTATTTATGTTTTAACCATTGAAACAATGAACAGGGCAAAGACAAGGGTAGAGAAAGCCAAGCAGATCCATGGACAGCAAAGTCACCTTCAAAGTCAAATGGAAATTTGTTGCTCTTCTTTAACTTGAGGGTTTACACGTTATTAATTTCCTGGTTCATGGTGATGTTCAGACTCAAGGTCAGATGAAAACGCGCTGCTTTTGTTTAAGTTTACTTCTTTTAAATCCGATCCGTATTTTGTGACCCATGGTGATTTTCCTGCTCTACATAACTGCACATTCCTATAGGTGATTTTAACCCTCTGACTCCCACACCCTTTCATCCAGTTTCCTTCATTGTCAACCATGCTAGCAAACCAAAAACTTATCCCTTTGACTCACTATCTCCAGCTTCCTGCAGAAAGCTGGTGGATAGGGTGAGGGAGTCTGACTCATGTTTTTGCAGTTGGTGGATAGAGTGTGGGAATCAAAGGTTTAAGACAGATACATATACCCATGCCGCTGCCTTCTGTCCACCTCACTGATGTTGCTGTGGCAACTCGATGAGACGCAACTGGCTAACTGCACTGCGGGTTTATCTTATTTATAAAGAGCCTCAAGCTCTGTCATAATTATACTGGGCTAGTATCATGCATACCAGTTTTACTTTTTAATATATCAAATACAGTGATACTACTAAAGAAAATTAATTCTCTGCACTAAGACCAGGAAAACTCCTAGTAACTTACAGCTCCCTAACAGACCAAAAACTGAAAAAGGTGGAAATAGTATCTCTCAAAAAACAAAACAAAAAAACTTAAGTAGGACTACAACAAAAGTATACAAATGTTCAAAATTGCTACAGATATGCCCAAAAATATTTAACAGACCTATTTATACCAAGCCAAACACCTTATGCAAATTTAAGATACAACCTTTACATTCCACGACCAAGATAAGACATTCAAAACAAGCATTTCCTTCCCAACTCTGGAATACATTGCCCACTAACAGCAAGTCATGCACATTGCTGAACAGCTTTAAATGAAAGCTTCACAAGTATCTGCTTGAAAGATTGTAGATGATTTTCTAATGAATCCTTCTTTCCTAGATCTACACACCTGTGCTAATAAAACCTTTAGTGAGCTATATTCACCCCATTTTTGTGCTATTATCTTTTTGTATCAAAAACCCTCACCATTTTATTCTCTTTAGTCCCTTCCTATTCATTTACTGTGCCATTTATGACTGTTAGATGATTGTATGTTTTGCGGTTCACTTATTTGCATCATAGCATTACAATTGACAGGTCTTTCTCCATACTCCTTCCCCGTCCCCCCGCTTTGTTCTTTGTTGTTGCTTTTCTTTTCTTTTCTCAGATGTTTCCATGTTAGTAATTTATAACATAGGCCTTCGATGCTGTTGTTAGAGGCTGCCTTGTACTTGCTTTACAAGTTATTAGGTTGGCCTATCTATCTTTATCTCATGCTTTTGTAATGCACATCTCAACTGACATATAGGCCTACATGGATACTGATTTTCATTTGAACTTTTTGTAACTTCTACAACGTGGAATATGTTATAGTAAACCTATTATCATCATTTCATAAGCTGACATGTCTCCCCCCACCCTGTTTGTTCTCAATGCTTCCTTCACTTCCTGTTTCATTCTATGTCCTTAATTTATTTTTCTTATACAGATGAAATAGTAATACAACTACTAGAAGTAATATTGTTCTGCTGGTGTTATTCTTGTTAGTTAACGGCTGACATGCACTTATTTTCACATGTGCTTTTGTCGTTCATGCTTTTATGCAGAGCATAACCCATTGGCATGTATGTAAAGTCAATGTTTTTATCACAAATCATGATATACTTGTTTCACAATATGTCTCTTTTTTTTGTTTTTTTTTGTTCTTATGCTTATAGTTTGTTGTAGAGCAGCAAAGACTAGCTGTAAGACAGATCCAATGGGACCTAATGCTACTATCCTTGAGTAATACAATGTTTGAAGTCTGAAGTGCTAATGATGCAAAACTGCTGCTCGATTTTTGTTCGCTCTTTCGCATTACAGAAAAAGAGGACAGTTATTCATACCAAAGCCTGAGTATTTGTCACAAGGATTAATCAGATTTCCCCCCAAATCTGGCTATGGATGCAATGCACTCTAAGTCCTACTCTAAGTAGTAGTTCTGAACGCATTTCTTCATGAGATACTACATGTTTTCGGGTTATAGAACAATCTGTCACCTATTTCTCGCTATGTATTAGTGGATCTGATAAAACTGTGGGCTCTGATAAATCACAAAAGGTACTCATGAATGTCAAGTTGTCATAATTTTCAATTGGATGGCCCAATAACTTGAATATGGTTCAGTGATCTGACAAACATACATGCCTTGTCTGTTAATGGATGGAATATTCATCAAATTCCATTCCCAAGTTAGGCTACAAAGTGACCACCAAGCATGACAAATTTCTCTGGTCACAATGATGTACAAAGTGTCTCATGGTGACGAAAAAGGGAGAGTGTTAAAATGATCTGACCATCTTTCTTCTTGTGGATACGCTGAGTGCAGGGATGACATGACAGGGTGGTTCCCTGCTTGGGTTACCTGATTCAATCCAGCGTTATATGGGGGCAGCTGAGATTGGTTAGGACTGTTAGCATTAAAAAGCACTTGCTGCTGAAATGGTAATCCAAGTGCTGAGTTGAAAGGGATGATGTTGGAAGCTGATAACCAAACAGAGGATTGGGCACAAGAATAGAGAGGCACTGAAGAACCATTATCTGCTCTCATTGCTCCATTCATGTGGGGATGACTATCGATCAATGGTGCTGCTGAAGATGATATGAACTGAGAGGCTGGAATGGTTCCTGGCCGGTATACACCGAGGGTGGAGCCTTGCTGGTTGAAGCCTGCAGTGCACTGCTGACCACCTGAGTTGGATTCAAATCCAGAATGACATGAAGACACTGAAGGTAAGGTACCGGGAGAAAGGGGTGTGAAAGAACTGGGCTGTGGTACAGTCTGTCCTAGTTGAGATGGCATGACAGTTGTGAGGATTCCTGGGTGTTGTTGGGGTTGAGATGAAGCTCCAATATCAGACAGACCATGAACACATGGGACAGGCTGCATCTGACTTTGTGCTGAAGACATCAGACCCTGACACGATTCAGATACACGTACCAATGGTGGTGGTGTGATACCCACAGGCATGATGGGAACTGAGTCTGGCTGATGGACCGGCAGAGCATCAGGTTTATCCTGGATCACAATGAGACCGTCATCGGAAGCAGTGTTACCACTTGAAGAGAGAAAAGAGGGCGAAGGCATTGCAGGAACCTGTGGTTTGACAACACCATATGACTGGCACCGCTCTGCAACAGGCTGCACGCAGAGTGTGTTGAAACCAAATGGAGAGGGTTGCACTGGTGGACAAGTTTCCTGGTAATTCTGGGGATATAAGACGCTCAATGGTTGTCTGGGCAATAATGGTGAAACAACCATGTATTGCTCAGGAATTGTTTCCTTATACTCAGTGTGTGTTTGCATCTCATTAAAACCAATTACCGGGCAAGAACTGTAAGAGGCAGTTACCGTATGTTGGGACTGTACACTCCAGTGTGGGACCTGACACGAAGTATGACCAAATGATGTTACCTCTTGGCCACACAGAATGTTAAACTGAGGCTGGGGAGGACCAGTCTGAAATCCAGAGATCTTCTGCAATAAGGATGCTGGTGATGATCCCTCAGGAATTAACAGATTTTCTGTATTCTGTGAAGCTGCAGGGAAAGGTGATGGGCTGAGCAAAGGAGCAGTATTCAGCTGTGTCTGTAGGGTGTAATTGTGATTTGATTGTTCAGATGAACCCAGGTCACTGATGGGACTCTGATCCAGCCCACAAACAAGTTCTGAGGATGGCACGTACGATTCATCAGTGCAGAAGTTAGACAACTGGACAGATTCACCTCTGTCAACATCACAATCATCTTTCCATGTAGCCATACCAGCTGAATCAGCAACTCCATTCTGCAGATATGTCAGACCTGATTCTTTTTTCTGGTCATCTTCGTTTTGCTTATTTTCTGAAGACAGAAGGTCACACATTGTGTTGTCATCCCCTGAAATCTGAAACAATCTGTTTTCGTTCTCTGCTGCACTGTTCTGAGTGTGGGACATGTCATCGCTGTCCATCAGGTACCACAGAGTTTCGTCACACTGAATACCAGACTCGGCAGACATGGCGCTGTCATTGTCCTGGCAGTCACTGCCCGACTCAGAGAGGGCCGTCATGGCAGGCGTACTTGACTGGACAACTCCATCATCTGCAGACAGACCAGTTTGGGACTTGCTGTCAAACTCATGATTATCATCACTACCATGCATATTATGCGGTGTAGAAATATGTGAGGCACTTTGTACAGCGCGTGGGCAAAATCTTACCTGGACCGATGTCATGGACTCGGCTGAGGTGGAGCTGTGAGGCGAATCTGATTCTAACTTGCTCTGTGTGTTTTCCACTGTGTCTGTCTGTACTACATCTGCAGTCATGAATTCCTTGTCGTCTTTGCTTTCCTCCCTCACTTGTTGACTGGCAGCATTCCGACTTTTCTCCAACGCTTGCTGACTGACAGCTGCTTCTGGTGGCGAGAACATTTCAAAGTCCTGGTTCTCTGAGGGGGAATTTGATGATTTTCTATGCTGAAGACAAAGATCTAGATGTTGAACGACAGAAGAGCGAATTAGTCTTGTGGATAGCCTGGAATTATTGTTAATCTTATCATCGCTACCTGTTTCAGACTGTTTGTTGTTATCTAAAGACTGCTGGCTTTGCACGACATGACAAAGTCTTCCACGTTTTGGTTTTTGAACAGAATTTGGGAAGACATTAGGCAGCCTTTCCATCATTGGGTTTCTGAACAGAGTCCACGGAGACATGGCGAGGCCTTCCACGTCTCAGTTTGTGTACAGAGCCAGTGGAGATACAATAAAGCCTTCCATCTTTTGGTTTCTGAACAGAGTCTGGGGAGACATAGTGAGGCCCTCCACGCTTTGGTTTCTGAACAGAGTCCATGACCGTGAAGACACTGTGGGGCTTTCCACGCTTTGGTTTCAGAGCAGAGTCTGAGGAGATACCGCGAGGCCTTCCACGCTTTTGTTTCTGAGCAGAGTCCAAGGAGATACCGCCAGGCCTTCCGCGCTTTGGTGTCAGAGCAGAGTCCATGGAGATACCACGAGGCCTTCCACGCTTCTGTTTCTGAGCAGAGTCCAAGGAGACACCGCCAGGCCTTCCACGCTTTGGTTTCTGAGCAGAGTCCATGGAGATACTGCGAGGCCTTCCACGCTTTTGTTTCTGAGCAGAGTCCAAGGAGATACCGCCAGGCCTTCCACATTTTGGTTTCTGAGCAGAGTCCATGGAGATACAGCGAGGCCTTCCACGCTTTTGTTTCTGAGCAGAGTCCAAGGAGATACCGCCAGGCCTTCCACACTTTGGTTTCTGAGAAGAGTCCATGGAGATACCGCCAGGCCTTCCACGCTTTTGTTTCTGAGCAGAGACCATGGAGATACCGCCAGGCCTTCCACGCTTTTGTTTCTGAGCAGAGTCCAATGAGATACCGCCAGGCCTTCCTCGCTTTTGTTTCTGAGCAAAGTCCGTGGAGATAGAGCAAGGCCTTCCACGCTTTGGTCTCTGAACAGAGTCCATAGAGATAGAGCAAGGCCTTCTACGCTTTGGTCTCTGAGCAGAGTCTGTGGAGATAGAGCAAGACCTTCCACGCTTTGGTTTCTGAGCAGAGTCTGGAGAGATACACTGAGGCCTTCCACGCTTTGGTCGCTGAGCAGAGTCTGTGGAGATAGGGGAAGGTTTTTGAAGAGAGAAAGAGTCTGCAGAGATGGTTGAAGGTTTTTCACACTTGGGTTTTTGAAGGGAGATAGAGTCTATAGAGATGGGGGACGATTTTTCACACTTAGGTTTTTGAAGGGAGGCTTTGAAACCGTTTTGCTTCAAGTCGATTTTTTTAATCAGCTTGTTCTTGTATGCCTGTCTGTTCCCTTTCTTTTGACTCTGTGATATCCTGCATCCTATGTGTAAGCTCTTGTTGACAGGCCTCTGCTCTGAGAATGAGTATGGCCTTTTAGATAATGGTGACCGTGCCAGTGCAAATCTAGTTTGCCTCATGGCAGCTCTGGAATTGCTGCGAGTCATATGCTGATGAGTTTTCTCATTCACACGATTTTTATCTATCCCTTTCATGGAGCCGTTACTTTTCTTAACCATGGTATTCTCACTGTGCGAGTTACTGATATCTGTGCCATACTGTTCACATGCGCCTGTAGAATATTGACATTGGCGAATTTTACGAGGTCTCCTCAAGCTTTTTTTTTTAGTCGTGCCAAGTTTTTCTGATCTTAGCTCTTCTTCTGCCTCCCTCTTTCCTGACCGTGCAATATGTTGGTCTGTCTCAGCATCATCTACCACTTGCTTGTCTCGTAAATTCAGCTTTTTAGCAGTCGTTTGTGTCGTACTGTGCTGTAGTGACGAGCTCTGCTGTATATGTATTTGTTCACAAAGGGTTGAGGTTTCATTAGTATTGTTCAGTTGGCTTGGAGCAGCATGCACTATTGCCTTTACTTCCTCAGTCTCTTTTATGTCAGCTGTCTTCCTTATCGTCACATCTGTATGTGGTATGTCTTGTGTCGACAAGTAAGTGGACCGTTGTGGACTCTGGGCCACCTCTACATATTCTATAGTGTCCCTCATCACTACAGAATGCAGCAAATCTTGTCGCAACGTGGTAGTGGGCTGTACTGAATCTTGTTTTACTTCTTCTTGTGATGAATCCTGAGGAAGTACAGAGTTCGCTTGTGGTAAAATCTGCATCTCATCAGCCCTTACTAGTGAAGTCTGTTTCGCTTTTGTATGTTCTAGTGAAGACTTTGTCTTTCCTGAATTTTCTAGAAACATTTCTGTCACTTCAGCACGAAGCAAGTCTGGCGGTGACAGACAGCTGGCTTCCTGTGTATTTCGCTTCACTTCTCTACGAGGCAAATCCTGTGACAATATGGGACTGACTTCTGGTTGTAGCAAACACTGGGATGACATATCATTTGATGCCGCACTTTGCAAGGCGGCGGAACTAGACTGAACCCCTCCATCTGAACCAGCTTCTAAAGGGGCTTTATCATCATCCATCACATTGACCTCTGTCTCAGTTTCAGCACGTTTAACACGTGCTACATGTCTACGGCTTATCAGACATCGATCCTTCCGGACTGCTGAACTGATAACACTCCGTCTAGGTCTCACTGACGGGGCAGGAGGCAGTACATCAGGGCATGGGTTCCGCTGTAGTGCTGCGTTGTTCCCTCTTTGTGCTGACTCAGTTGGCTGCGAGACGTCTAATGTGGGTGAAGCACCGTGTCGACGAGCTGCCCTCTGAGCCCTCAAAGAAGCAGAGCGTCGCTGTTCCAGCTGTCGGCGGACATCCTCCATGTTGGGGGCTGCCTGAGAGGATTTAGGTTTCTGCTGATCAGGCTTTTCCATTAGCTTGTTCTGTTCAACTGAAACACATTTTCAGAGGGACTTGTCACTGCTAAGAAAAAAAAAGTGTCAGCATCACTGTCTTCTGATATGCAAGGTCTGGTTGAAATATGTGTATGATATGCAAGGTCTGACTGAAATATGTGTATGATATGCAAGGTCTGTTGAAATATGTGTATGATATGCAAGGTCTGGTTGAAATATGTGTATGATATGCAAGGTCTGGGTGAAATATGTGTATGATATGCAAGGTCTTGTTGAAATATGTGTATGATATGCAAGGTCTGGTTGAAATATGTGTATGATATGCAAGGTCTGGTTGAAATATGTGTATGATATGCAAGGTCTGATTGAAATATGTGTATGATATGCAAGGTCTGATTGAAATATGTGTATGATATGCAAGGTCTGGTTGAAATATGTGTATATATGCAAGTCTGATTGAAATATGTAGATATCAAGGCTGTTGAATATGTGATGATATGCAAGTCTGATGAAATTGTGTATCTTCAATCAACAAGAAACTTATGCATGATCTTCAGACACTCCCCTTAGGCCCTCCAGTTCATTTTATACTGGCCTCCAGTTATTTGAATGAAACCCAGTGTCCTGTGTCTAGTTCAACATGAAAAAAACCTGTCTCCTCAAGAAAATTAATAAAACATGAAATGAAGGACTACAAAACACAAACATACACAGTTGCTCCTCTATTGGCATGAAACAATACCCTTTCCTCAAACAGGGAGAATGCAAAAGACAAATAGTTTTAACAAACATTCATCTTTTCTCAAATTTCCGAGAACATGAACCATGCATGCAAACGTAACATCTTATCCCTGCTTAAATGACTATTAATTAAAATCACTTACTAACAGCACTGATTTCTGAACATTCCTTGCATAAATCCTCCTTGCCAATCTTAGTGAAGGCATGGCAACCAGTGTGTGTACCGCTGGATCCACACAAGTCGCACAGAATGATCTCCCAGCGGCTGCAACACACAGTAACACACTGAGTGTGTCAGGTTAATCTCAGGATCACTGATTTAGATTCTAAGTCAGCAAACATTCAAATGCATTGGTATGTGTACTTAATTTTCTTTACCTCTTTCCCTGTTGAAGTATTGTGTATGTTATTTACTGTTATTTTTGTTTAAATCACAACTGACTGCGTAGAGCCATACCAGGGCTATATACCTGTTTCAAAACATACAGGATAATTCAAATGGAAAAAAAACTAAGTACACATATCAATGAATTTGCACACATAATCTAAAGAGATGCCCCTGGCACTGACACTCTGTCCAATTCATCACACAGGGGATTTAAAAAACATACATGAATACAAATTTAAACATAACATATTTATAACAACGGGCCTAAATTACCTAAAATCACTTCCGCATATCTCATTTTCCTAGAGTCAAAAATGCACTTAATACATGTATCCAATTATCAATCCTAAAGTAAAGTACATAAGACTTTATCGAGCACATACAGGTGAATGGACCAGCAAGGCAGAAAATGACAGACAGAAATGACAGAAAGCAAAGAAATAAGGCCGAAACAAAGAGAATGGCAGAAAAGAAGAAATTTCCAGTGGGGATACTATTTATACTGAAAAAGCCCCTAGCATCCCCAAGTGGGGAGTTCTACGCAATACTCCCTACCAATACTTCTAATCTTGCCAACATGTACTGAAACTGTTAACATGCACAGAGAAATGCTGAGAGGAAAAGGAATTAAGTCTTTCCTCATGTAGAAATCATCCAACAATGTACCAAGACCTCTTCCAGGAAAGCAGGTATGAAATTCCAATGTGTCTCCAAACTCTATTAACCCCTTGAGTGCCGACGTTTTTTGACACGCAGTGTTTTCCATGTGCCAGGGAAAAAATGTTGCATCGCTACCATGTACATTAAAACAACTGTTGTCTCCATATTTATGGGAATCTATGCATGAAATTACACAGAATGGTGCATTAGGCATGACTAAATGTATTTTCAGATGATTTATGTAGTAATTTCTTTAAATTACTACATATTTGTAATATTTTGTGGAAATTCCCGTAAAAAACTCATACCAGCTCATGATGGAAGCAGAAAAACAAAGGAAAAAATAGAAGATATGACCCTCCTGATGAAATCTAGAAGTATTCAGACTTAGGCACACTTCCTACTAAGTGATCACTGACAGCTGAGTTATTAAGAGCCACAGTGTGCTAATACACTGAGTCAAGATGTCCCCTGAGACACCCCCCTCCACCCCACCCCACTCCATCACCTTAGTCTTCCCCTTGCCACTTCTAATACTACTCACTGACAGTGTGGCTTATATAATTCTACCATGTGGTCTGTGAAAAGTGTTGGCTAGCTGCCAGTATTGCCTGTAGCATGAACCTTGGGGTGGGGGGTGGGGAAAGTGGTGGGCCTATCTGCTGTACGCATGAACCTTGGGGTGGGGTGGAAAGTGTGGCCTATCTGCTGTACATTTCTTACCAACAGCCAGTAACTACTGCTGTTTTCAACCTCTTCTTGTGTTAGATTTGTCTTCTGAATCATCCTACAGTCATTTATAAGTTCTTGACTCAACTCACATGCTTTCAAAGGCTGAAAGCATGTAGCATTGCAAGACAGTCCTGGTGTCAACATTTTTGTTGAAAACCAGTTTCTCTTTTCAGATAAATAAAACCAATCTGGTGAGGGTTGCATAGGTCAAAAAGCCATGTAAAGGAAGCCAGTCACTTTTATGAACCCTCTCAGAGACTGACAACATCAGTCAGTGCTTCTCTCTCATTTACATTAGGCTGAAACGTGCGTCAAACTACCTCAGTGAATTTCACGTATGTAGGCACCAGAGAAGCCTCCGAGAGCTCCGTAAATTTTATGGACACGGCACTCAAGAGGTTAATAAATAAACACCCACACCAGAAGCAGATAATAAAATACAGCTATGTAACAATGAGAGAAACAAATAATGAAAAAAATGGAACAATTTTTTACATCACGTGCAAAAAGACAGAAACCACTTTATAGAAAAAAAGGCAAATGTACACATACGCACACAAATGAGAGCAAATGGGCAGTTGTACACTCACACTGCCAGGACATCCGTCATGTTCTCGGCCTTGAGGGCACTTGCACTTTTCAGCATCACAATGGTTGTAGCGCTCCAACAATTCTTGATATGCAAACGGGCCTTGTTCCCATGCGGCATCCCTGCACATGTTGCAACAATGATAACTGAAATAATCAGGAGTGGAAACTGCTAAACAAAACAAAACAAAAAACGAAACAAAACAAAAAACAAACAAAAAAACAAAGAGGAAACCTAAGGGGGCCTGGGGACATGCTCCTCCAAAATTTTTTTTATAGGATTAAAAATTTGTGCAATCTGGCAAATGGTCAGGCATCAAATCAGACTGCTTGAAAAGGGTATTTTCTGCATGATTCAGTTTCTATTTTCATGTACACATTAAATCACAAGCTGACAAATTGCACTTGTTAAACTTAACTCTGAAAAAAAGCAGCTGGACAAGGATTCTTTGAGAAAACGGCCCAAGTATTTTGAGGATTTTTTCCCCCTGTGGAAATCTGTGTGCCCAAGGAGACTTCCCTCCCCTGATTAATACATGGTTGTGTGCATGCATGCGCACACGTGTGTGTGCACTTGTGAAAGCATGCAGTGAATGTCAGAATCTTCTGAGTCTCGTCTTCCTATCCTGGGACTGTATATTTGAATGTAAATGAAGAATACATGAAAAGAGGAATTATGTTGAAATAAAATTCACATACATCTTCATGATTCAGATGTTACGGCAGATCTTAAAGTCCTGACATTCCAGAAAATTTCAAACTTTTAACTCTCAACAGTTCTTCACAATCCACTCTCCAGTATAATTTTTTTCTAAGGTTCCCCACTAACAATCTTTTTTTCTGTTTTTTACTTAAGTACCCAGTCTTAATAATTAATCTATGAGCAGTGAGAATTACTGTTGAAATATTTCAGTATTAAATATACAAACTCCTCTCCATACCCCTTCTGTATGGTACTTGTTCCTTCATCCTTAAATAAGAGATGTGTTGAGGAAATACTAGAATATCAGAAAGAACTCAAGACTCACTGTTCTGGGATATAGATTCCAAACTCCAACATTTCTGCTTCAAACAGATCCTTGTTGTTGCACAGTGGGCACTTGAAGAAGTAGGCTCCTGCTGACAGGGCATACCTCTGTCAACAGCAAACACCATGTTTTCATTTAAATTACTTTCCAGATCATTAATATATTTGCATGAATGACTAAATCAATTACTATCATTATTTAATAATAATAATATATTTTATTTATATAGCGCAAAATCTTGACAAAATCAAATCTAAGCGCTGAAATATTTGTACATGAAATATCACTTCACTTACTATAGCAATTGGCATACAATCTACAGCCAAAGAGGCATCTCAACTTCAAGGTCTAATAGACTTTAAGTCAGGAAATCTGAGGGTTACCTACTGGAATGGTGTATGACAAAAGAAATACAGAAGGTAGATACACCACTGCGACAGGTAACCCTGGAAAATTATATGGACAACCAAACTTGAAACTGCTCTCCTACAGCTGATCATAAACAAGATGATTAATAGATGTACAGTGTTCTGTGATTTCAGTTTGACCGAAATCAACTCACCAAAATCCTGCATGAAACCCATACACAACGGTGAAATAGTTATGATGTACAATCATTATCTTTTTTACATGTTACTGTTATTGTCCATCAATGTGAAAGGTCTGTGCTCTCCAATGAGTCTCTGCATAACTGTCATCTCAATACTTTTTATGCTCTGTATAACACTAGAAACATCTGGCAAGACTTGTCAGGTTTAGCAGTAAACAGAGCTCCACACAGCAGGCACACCTGCATTATTTACAAGCAAAATTGGAAAGGACCAACGATTTTAAATCTCATGTGCCAGACTGGCCGGCAAGCATAGTAGTAGGGGATAAGGGCTGATGAATTACAAATAAATGAATGGAACACAGGTTTTGAGAACACAGTCATCAACCAGGGCTGGCGAAATCTACTTGCCCAGTCACCTGTCGGGCGAGTCAAAATCAAAAAGTACTAGTCCGTCGGGCAAGTGACAATTCTGACCCTTGCAATACTAATTTATTTCGATTTTTCAAACTTTCTGATCTGCCGATTACTTTCGTTTGCAATGATCAAGTCTGCCAACATTCACGCGAAAACGAGGCTATCTAGGGAAAGGCAACTCTTGCTTCCTGTCGGCCTGTCAGTGAAGGGAGTCCATCGATACAATCGAATGTTTACAGATCAGCGACCTTTGGTCCAATCTGTCAGATTTGGTCAAACGTTTAGAAGCTTCTAATTAAGGACGGAAACCGCAAAAAAATAATACAACACATGTCTTATCGAGATCAAGGGATGGGGAGAGAAAGAGACGTGTGTGCCACTGGCAAGGAAATTCAAGAGACAACAGCAAATTTGATGCATCACTTGATAAGATGATACCTGAAAGAAATTAGTTTACAAGGCATAGACACTACTTGACAATTTTTCTCACATTATCTTCACTTGTCTCTCAGGATGTAAACTTTAGCTAGGGTGGATTAAACATTTTCAGAGTGTCTTCTTTTCACACTAATCTGCTGAAATCTAGAAAATGGACACACACGCATACACACACACTAAAAAGATATAATACTTATACAACAACAGAAAAATTTGAAAAAACAAAAACTAAATAAACTACAGGGCTTAAAACAGGAGGAGGAAAAAAAACACTGAAACTAGGGGGGTCTGGGGGCAAATCAGGGGCCATAACTTGCGTGCCGTTGCTATGAATGCTTGCAAGCTGATCACGATGCCTTGCTCCTTTCGTTTTTTTTTTGTTTTTGTTTTTTTTGACAAACCAAAATCACGGAATTCCGCCCAGACACGGAATGTTTCAAGCCCTGAAACTAACAAAAACTCAACAAAACAAAACATGCACACACACACACACACACACACAATCAACCAATCAACAAAAGCCAACAGATACATAGTTCACTGCCACTTCAGACCTAGCCAACAGATAAGGTATGGCTGGTGATCCATGGGAATAAAATGATTTTCTTTAAAAACCTGCAAACTTACCATCTTTGTGTATAAACCTGTCAACTGTTTTGCTGGACTTGCTTTTAATGAACGTACTTACCAAGTCTCACCAATGCCAAAATTTCTCACTTGTGTTAAGCATGTGTTACACACTCATATGTATACATATTCTCTCTCTCTCTCTTGTTTTCAATGGTTTCATATTCTGTCTCTTTCTCTCCCTCACACACACTCATACTTTAAAAGCAAATGATTAAAATCATGAAAGGGGAAAAATGTTGCTGACGATGAAGTAATTTGCAAAATATAACAAACGACCAGTTGTACTAAAACAAACTTTGGCTACGTAAGCAAAAAGATCATGCTTATAAATATGTATTAAACTAAAGAACTCTTTCTAACTTACACAGAGGATCCATGTAAACTTTGAGATCAATCATCTGCCTTTTACATCTTTGTGTTATCAGTAGATCTCCCCCTGTTCACCTTCCCCCACTTCGATGAAAGTCTCCAGAAGAAAGATTGGCCAACTTTCTTGTAACAATGGCTTATTCTGCTGAATATTTTTGGTCATCATCATAAACAAAATTTTTGCTGTTTTTCAGAGCAACATGTCAGGCTAGTGAAAATATCTGGGCTAGTAAATCTTAAAATCCACTAGCCCGGCTGGTTAGTAGAAAATTTTAATCTTCTCCAGGCCTGTCAACTCAAAGCAAAATGAAAAAGTAACAAGGTTGCCTAAATATAGGTCTAATGGATACTCATGATCAACAGAGAAAAAACTTACATCAGATGACTTCAGTCTGATTTCAGCCAACAGGCTGGTAATACTTTTAGATTTAATCAAAGAAAGACATCAAATGAAACAAAACTATGAAACTCATGATCACTCAATTTAAATCAGTAAATGTGACTGGTTCGAACAAAGAGAGGGCACAAGTCAGCTTTTGATGATACAGACAGGGCATGAAATTTCCTTTCAAATGATGTAAACAATGTCTCTAGGACAAAAACTGCAGGAGTTGTGAAATCCAAAACAAGTGTGACTGCCCGCATTCAAGCAAACAGGAACCAGAAAAAACACGAAAGAAGAATATGAACGCGTATTTAATACAACAAAACAAGACAGGCGCAATTTTCGGCCAACTGGCCTTTGTCAAGCGTAAGATTACAAACAAATACTAGATACAAAAAAATTGAGAAAAAGACTGAAACTTCCCTGCTGCTGTCTTCAATATGAGAAAAGGAAGCAGGGAAGTTTCAGTCTTTTTCTCAATTTTTTTGTATCTAGTGTTTGTTTGTTTGTAATCTTACGCTTGACAAAGGCCAGTTGGCCAAAAATTTGCGCCCGTCTTGTTTTGTTGTATTAAATACACGTTCATATTCTTCTTTCGTTTTTTCTGGTTCCTGCAGGAATTGTGGTCTAGTGAAATATCACATGTCTGTAATTCTTGTTTTGAGAAAACAGATGACAACATCTGTGAACATCTGCTGTTAAATCTTCCCCAGTACCAAGAGAATGTTCTCTTATGAATTCTGATTAGCTTTTTTCCGATTACTGGGTGCCAGAAGTTGACATCATAAGTTTCAAAAAATGATATATGTAGCAATGCCGCATGAAAAATTGAAATTGGGTTTTGAGTTAAAATATGTATATTGTTTTGAAGATGATGTTGTTCTGAGTAAAAAGCAGTTTAAATTTTTCAAATCGGACCAATAGTTCATGAGATATTCCAATTTGAAGTGTCAAAAATTTCTTAAATTTTGGTACCACGATTTAGTGGGACAAAGAAGAGATGTGTGGGACCAGCTGTCACAGAACAAACCCATCAAATGGCATGGTATGCTGATTTTGCTGGAAATGACATTCATTTTGTAATTGTGAGAGACAGATAGGATCAAATGTCATGAAATTTTGATCGTTGATGTATTTTTGTATGCCGAATTGAATGAAACCATTATCGTAACTCTGCAATGAGCCATTTTTGTTTTATTACAGGAAACATGTGATATTTGGCATGTTTTATGTTTTTCATTAATAATTGCCCATATTGTATTAATAACAGACAAAAATGAAGCTAGAAACAAAACAAGGATATATAATCATTTCATGAGATAGATATAAAATCATTTTGCTCATCGTTCAAGTGTCTTATTACTGCAAATCAAACCAAAAAAGTCATGACTCGCTACTTCAGTATCTTATGAATAATTTGTAATATTTCATCAGTTTCTGTACATATAAAAGGAAATCTGAGAATCAATGACTTCTGGAATCACCTCAATAAATGAAATATTAAAAATTGCTGCATGCTTTTATGTTGCAGTCTATCCAAAAATATCATCCGATCAAAATTCTTCTAAAAACTAAACACACACACATACACATGCACACACACATAACACACATAGGAAAACATCACAGACAAGATTTTTGTACATTACATTCGATTTTTATTTTATACATCAGTGTTTAGAAAAAAACAAATTCAGTAGACTGTGGACGAGTCAAGTCCCCAAACATTTAGCACAGCCAGAGTCCAAAGAAAACTTCAGGAAGAATATGAGATCACTCGCCATTCAGGAACAGGTCACTTAACTCCAGCAGTAGAGAAATATATGAATCTCTGCATAATATATATACTATTCATTGAGAGATTGGAAATGAAAGGAAACCATGAGGCATAGTCTTCACATCAATATTACTTTAACATTAAGCCCAAACTCGCGACTTTGATTTTTAGCATATTACTTGTAAAAATCCACCAAAGCTGAGCAATCCTGCTAAGTATTTCCACTAATTCCAGTGTAATCTTGCCCTTTAATACAAATCAATAACAGTAGGCTACTACTAAATAAGATGCAATCTTCCCTTTAAAACAAACTGATGACAATAGGTCTATCCTTTTCAGATACTGACAACAAATTGAAACTATGTAAGCTAATGGATGGCCTACTTTACAAATAATACAACTCATAGCCTTCTATTCAGTTGCAAAACTTAAATAAAGAATATTATAACAATGACAGAAGATTTTGTTTTGTGACATTCTAAATCTCTGTGTGTGTTAGTGTGTGTGTTGTCTCAGAGAGAGAGAGAGAGGATCATGCCTGTTAACAATGACTTGGATATGAATGTATTGGGGCCTATTTACTTACTTATTCATTTCTTGAGCTCTGAGAGAGAGAGAGAGATTCATGTCAAGGAAGTAGCCTACAATGACTTGCAAAGAATTGTTTGATTTGAAAAAAAATTATTTAGACCTATTTATTCATTCATTCATTTATTTGAGAGAGAGAGACACACACACACAGAGAGAAGAGAGAGAGAGAGAGAGAGAGAGAGAGAGAGAGAGAGAGAGAGAGAGAGATTCATGTCAAGGAAAGTAGCCTACAATGACTTGCACAGAATTGTTTGTTGATTTGAAAAAAAATTATTTAGACCTATTTATTCATTCATTCATTTATTTGAGAGAGAGAGAGACACAGAGAGAGAGACAGAGAGAGAGAGAGAGACATTCATGTCAAGGAAAGTAGCCTACAATGACTTGCACAGAATTGTTTGATTTGAAAAAAAATTTTAGACCTATTTATTCATTCATTCATTCATTATTTGAGAGAGAGAGAGAGAGAGAGAGAGAGAGAGAGAGAGAGAAGAGAGAGAGAGAGAGAGAGAGAGAGAGAGAGAGATTCATGTCAAGGAAAGTAGCCTACAATGACTTGCAAAGAATTGTTTGTTGATTTGAAAAAAAAATATTTAGATCTATTTATTCATTCATTCATTTATTTGAGAGAGAGAGAGAGAGTTGGGGAGGTAGGTATGCGCACCCCTCTGTTTGCGCAAACCCATTTTCCACGGCTCGGCGAAGCCCGTCGAGCACATAGTATTTTTAGTAGTAAGCTCGCCCGTCGTGGGGTGAGCAGGTCTACACAGCGACATGCAAATTAGCATGACCTCGGGGAGGAAATGGTTGACGAACCTAGCTTCGGCTGACTACTCCGAATCGATTGAAACGCAGTTGTCCTTTTCTTGAAAAATACGTTACAGATAAAACAGAACTTGATCTGTTGGTTGCTAGTCTTTGTCTGACAACGCGAAACTTGCTGAGCTGAAACTTGCACACTGTTCTGTTCCGCGCAGTAGGCCTATGGCGTCGGCACATTACGACGTTGTTTTGCTACTGATCTGGTATAGATCCTCGTGTAAAAAGTTGCCGTACGGCTGTATTTTACATCAAATTGATTTCATATTACACATGCATATAGAAAAAAGCATGTAAAATCGAATCCCGCCGACGACAAGTTCCAAAAATGGCGACTTACTTGCAAACTTTTCCGATGAAAAAAAGCAAAACGTTGGAAGCATCGATCTCGGTTCGAAACTAGCACACATAGCTCTCTTCGGGATATATCACTCTGTTACATTAATTCTCATTGGCTGCAAAATTACAATGTGATTGGTTCACAAATATAGCCGTACCGACCGAAATAGTGAAGCACCCCGAACAAACTTCGATTCTGAACGCATACCGTCGCCGCGAGTGCGCCCGAAACGCGGATTTTCGACTTTCTCATCAAATAACTAATTCCATTTTCGCTCTAAGTATATAAAAAGGCAATCATTCAAATCTTTATTCATTTCTAATTCACATAAGACAAAAAATAAGAATGAAACACCGATTAAAGAGGCAGTAATACTTGATTGAACCGAAGACCCCCCCAATTTTGCGGCCGGCCCCAGTTTTTTGTACCACAAATTTGACGTCGCGTTTCGGTTCGCACGGCATTGCTAATATATGGAATGTTGGGATTCTCCAAGTGTTGTGGTGCTGGTGTGAAAACTGTGGGCAATTTCAACAAAGCATTGCCAAGGGCTATCACCATAATTACTTAATGCCTTTTTTAAAGAACAAATTGTGAAACTTACCCGTTATCATATATCTCAAAAAGAACAAATTGGGACCAACTTCTCAATTTCACCTGACTGACTCTCACAACCGTTCTAAGGCAGTATCAGTTCTCAATTTCACCTGACTCGTGACTCCTCACAACCATTCTAAGGCAGTATCAGTTCTCAATTTCACCTGACTGACTCTCACAACCGTTCTAAGGCAGTATCAGTAGCAATGCCGTGCGAACCGAAACGCGACGTCAAATTTGTGGTACCAAAAACTGGCGAAAACTGGGGCTGGCCGCAAAACTGGGGGGGCTTCAGTTCAATCAAGTATTACTGCCTCTTTAATCGGTGTTTCATTTTTATTTTTTGTCTTATGTGAATAAGAAATGAATAAAGATTTGAATGATTGCCTTTTTATATACTTAGAGTGAAAATGGAATGAGTTATTTGATGAGAAAGTCGAAAATCCGCGTTTTGGGCGCAATCGCGGCGACGGTATGCGTTTAGAATCGAAGTTTGTTAGGGATGCTTCACTATTTCGATCGGTACGGCTATATTTGTGAACCAATCACATTGTAATTTTGCAGCCAATGAGAATTAACGTAACAGAATGATATATCCCGAGGACAGCTATGTGTGCCAGTTTCGAACAGAGATCGACGCTTCCAAAGTTTTGCTTTTTTTCATCGGAAAAGTTTGCAGGCAAGTCGCCATTTTTGGAACTTGTTGTCGGCGGGATTCGATTTTACATGCTTTTTTCTATATATTAGTGTAATATGAAATCAATTTGATGTAAAATACGGCCGTACGCCAACTTTTTACATGGGGATCTGTACCAGATCAACGTCGGAATGTGCCGACGCCAGTAGCCTGAGTAGGCCTACAACGCGAAACAGAACGTTGTGCAAGTTTCAGCTCGGCAAGTTTTGCGCTGTCAAAGACTAGATCTAGCAATCAACAGATCAAGTTCTGTTTTATCTGTAACATTGTATTTTTCAAGAAAAGGACAACTGCGTTTGAACTCGATTCGGAGTTGTTAGCCGAAGCTTGGTTTGTCAACCATTTCCTTCCCGAGGTCATGCTAATTTGCATGTCGCTGTGTAGACCTGCTCACCCCATGACGGGCGAGCTTACTACTAAAAATACTATGTGATCGACGGGCTTCCCGGGGCCGGAAAATGGGTTTGCCCAGAGGGGTGCGCATACCCGCCTCATCCAACTCTCTCTCTCTCACTCAAATTTTAAATGAATGAATAAACAGATCTAAATAATTATTTTTCAAATCAACAAACAATTCTGTGCAAGTCATTGTACTTTCCTTGACATGAATCTCTCTCTCTCTCTCTCTCTCTCAGAGAACAAGAAATGAATAAATAAGTAAATAGGCTCCAGTACATTCATATCCAAGTCATTGTTAACAGGCATGATCCTCTCTTTCTCTCTCTGACAACACACACACACACTAATACACACAGAGATTTAGAATGTCACAAAACAAAATCTTCTGTTCATTGTTATAATATTCTTTATTTAGGTTTTGAAACTGAATAGAAGGCTATGAGTTGTATTATTTGTAAAGTAGGCCATCCATTAGCTTACGTAGTTGTTTCAATTTGTAGTCAGTATCTGGAAAGGATATGCCTATTGTCAATAATTTGTTTCAACGGGAAGATTGCATCTTATTTAGTAGCAGCCTATTACTGATTCGTGTTAAAGGGCAAGAGTACACTGGAAACACTTAGCAGGATTGCTCTGCTTTGGTGGATTTTTACCAGTAATATGCTAAAAATCAAAGTCGCGAGTTTGGGCTTAATGTTAAAGTAATATTGATGTGGAGACTATGCATTATGGTTTCCTTTCCTTTCCAGCCTCTCAATGAATAGTATATATTATGCAGAAATTCATATATTTCTCTATTGTAGGAGTTAAGTGACCTGTTCCTGAATGGCGAGTGGTCCCATATCCTTCCAGAAATTTTCTTTGGACGCTGGCTGTGCTAAGTGTTCGGGGACTTGACTCATCCACAGTCAGTCAGTCAGTTTTCTAAACACAGATGAATAAAATCAAAATCAAATGTACCGTGCAAAAATCTTGTCTGATATGTTTTCCTCTGTGTGTGTATGTGTATGTGTTGTATGTGTATGTGTGTGTGTTTAGTTTTTAGTAGAATATTGATCAGATGATATTTTTGGATAGCCTGCAGCATAAAAGCATGCAGTAATTTTAATATTTCAACTATTTAAGTGATTCCAGAAGTCATTGATTCTCAGATTTCCTTTTATATGTACAGAAACTGATGAAATATTACAAATTATTCATAAGACTACTGAAGTAGTGAGTCGTGACTTTTTTGGTTTAATTTGTAGTAATAAGACACTTGAACGATGAGCAAAATGATTTTATATCTATCTCATGAAATGATTATATATCCTTGTTTTGTTTCTAACTTAATTTTTGTCTGTTATTAATACAATATGGGCAATTATTAATGAAAAACAGATAAAACATGCCAAATATCACGTTTCCTGTAATAAGACAAAAATGGCTCATCGCAGTTACGATAATGGTTTCATTCAATTCGGCATACAAAAATACATCAACGATAAAAATTTCATGACATTTGGTCCTGTCTGTCTCTCACAATTACAAAATGAATGTCATTTCCAGCAAAATCAGCATACCATGCCATTTGATGGGTTTGTTCTGTGACAGCTGGTCCTTCTTTGTCCCACTAAAACGTGGTACCAAAATTTAAGAAATTTTTGACGCTTCAAATTCGAATATCTCGTGAACTAATAGTCCAATCTGAAAAATTTAAACTGCTTTTTACTCAGAACAATATCTTCAAAACCATATAAATCTTTTAACTCAAAACCCAATTTCAATTCTTCATGCGGCATTGCTTGTATCAGTTCTCAATTTCACCTGACTGACTCTCACAACCGTTCTAAGGCAGTATCAGTTCTCAATTTCACCTGACTGATTCTCACAACCGTTCTAAGGCAGTATCAGTTCTCAATTTCACCTGACTGACTCTCACAATCTTCCTGAAGCTGTATCAGTTCTCAATTTCACCTGACTGATTCTCACAACTGTCCTAAGGCAGTATCAGTTCTCAATTTCACCTGACTGATTCTCACAACCTTCCTGAAGCTGTATCAGTTCTCAATTTCACCTGACTGATTCTCACAACTGCCCTAAGGCAGTATCAGTTCTCAATTTCACCTGATTCTCACAGCCTTAAAGTCTATAGTCTACAATGCCACTCTGACCTTGCCAACTATGTCCCCTTTTACTCCTATGCAACTTCTAATGTCAAAAATTACTCAGTCAGCACATCAGGCAGCATTTCATGTAAATCATATAAGAAAAAAGCCATAGTTCAGAGAAAAAAAACAACAACAAAAAAACAACAGTGAATATTTAAATGTATATCATATGCAAACCCCAAGAATGAAAAGTAGTTATGAGCTTGACAAAGAACACAGTCTAGCTTTGGGGTATGGATACAACTAAAAGTTAACACATGCAGTATTTATATAAATATGACCTCAACAAATGTGCATATATAATGCTGATAAAAGATACAGCAAAAGCAAATGGTCATTTATCACTCTTTTTCCGAACAAGGCAGAATATTACCAATAAAAACTAAACAAACATACAAACAAATGGAGAAATTTAAATTACTGCATCTATAGTCTGTATTAGTTTGTGAAATGTCCAGGGAGAGCATATCATTACAGTATGCAGCACCATTTCCTTGTCACTTTAGTATGGCAACTCCATCTTCTTTCTATACATTTGTTTTAAATATACCTAAGCCTGAGACCTTTATAGTTGTGCGATTTTTCTTACCATGCTGAATATGAGACTTTGACTTACCATTTCATATCAAGGAGTAGCAATCAGACCACAATGACCTCTAACTACCTTAATCCTAGATGGGTGATTTAATGATCAGGCCAATACTCGAACTGCACATAGGAACATTTACCAAATCCAAAACAAATGTGACTGCCCATGTTCAAGCAAACAGGAACCAGAAAAAAAACACACACAAAAAACACATGAAAATAGTATCAGAACACATAGTTACTACAACTAGACAAGACAGGTGCAAATTTTCGGTCAACTGGTCTTGTCAAGTGTTAATCAAAGATCACAAACGAACAAACAAAAATCAGGAGAAAAAGACTAAAACTTCCCCGCTGCTTTGTCCAGTGGGAGAAAGGGACAAGCTTAAATCTGCACAATAATACAGCAGCATCCGATCTAAAAGTCTGAAAACACTTACCTGTATACAGTTTCTGTGGAACCAAGCTTTACGACAGCAAGGAGAACGGAGCGTGTCATTAGAAGCCCTGGCTTCCACAGAAAGCATACAAATGGAGCATGTGGACTTTGCTGTCCCGTAAAATGCCAGACGATCGCTTTTGTGTGTTTCCTGACTTGGACGGTGATCAGGGCAGTAGGACCTGGGATGAAATATAATTCATTTCAATACAAGAATCAACATAACCCTGAACTCACATCATGTGTCCTTACATTAAAAACAAACAAAAATACCAAAGATTTGATATAAAAGGAAAAAATCCTCAGATGGCAACAGTTAATGAGAAATGTAACATGCAATCTCCCTCTGTCCAGCCTCCCCTTTTCAATCTTAACACTGTAATGTGCATTAGCTGTGCCATCCAATACACCTTCAAATTTAATTATTTCCATGATTTTTTGTTAATAAATATTCAACAACAAAAACAAGGTGGGGTAAGCTCAGCTCTGAGGAAGGGACAGAGAACAGAGAGAAGACAAACAGCTGTTTCTTCTAATCCAATAACTAGTGTGGTTATAATTATTAGTATTTAAAACCCAGCTGACTGCTCCGAGTCATATCAGGTCTATAACCCATCTGGTCATTCCGCCCATTTATCACGAGGAAGATAAAAAAAAAACTAAAAAAAACCCCCTGACTACAAATGCATAAACATAATTAAAAGAGCTAGAGAAGAGTGTGTTAAACAAGAAATGGGTACCTGACTGTAATATATGAAAAATGACATGCATTACCTGAACTCCTGGAAGAACTGTGAAAGTCCTCCCGCCTCTCTCCCACAGCGGAAATGAAAGGTCTTGCGACAATTGGACACAACACAACCAATCGTGGCACCCTTCTTACGACAGTACTGGCATGTCTGCAAAATTAAATAAAATGATGAATGAAATGTTTGCAATGGCTACTATTCTTCAAAATGAAGGTCAAAATTAGAACCCCGACAGTGCAGATCAGTTCAAGGAAATGCTGAAAATACAATTCATTTTGATAATTGCAGTAGTGCAAACTCCTGGATTTCTACAAAACTTGAGAAAATCTTCAACTGTAATACTACAATCTAAATCAAAGGGACTGCTTGTGTTCAAGCAAATTTTACAAACCAGAAAAACACAAAAACAGGACATGTATTCAATGTAACAAAACAAGACAGGCACAAATTTTCAGCCAACTGACATTTGTCAAGAGTATACAAAAGATTAAGAAAAATAAATGCAAAACATTTAGTACAACATAAAACAAAAACAAAAAATAGACATCTTCCCAAACACAGCACCTGGCAGATGTGTATACTAATAACTAAGAAACAAGGAGACAAATGTGTTTTACAACATAAAAATGGTTATGCCATATAAAAACTGATTTTAACTGGAAAGGGGCTGGGGTCAAAATATTGGAAAATAAAAATCTATAATGTACTATTTGAGTGTTTTGTCTTGAGGAAAAGTTGTAATACACATACAAACATATATAGATGGTCGAGTCAATAGAAAAATATGATTGTGAGTGGTATGGTTGATGTGAACGGATTGTGCCTAATGCAACAAATCCAGTGTGACAAGGGAAAAGAAAAAATCCAAATCCAACAGCCAAGGCGCTGAATGGAAAACAGAGTACCTAGAAAAAAACACGCCCAGTCAGACGCGACTGGGCCCGTCTTATAAAGGAATTGAAACAGATAAGAAGTAAAGAAACATGTGCAGTCACAAAGCCAAGACTTCACTGGAAGGAGGATAGCAGTAAGAGAGGGTAAAATCATCAATATCAACAGAATAAGATATCAAGTGTTAGAATGAAAGTATATTAGTTGTCATACATGTATATTCATGGGTATTTTTTTGTAGTTTTGTACTTATGAGCCCATGCATGCTTCACATTAATACCGACAAGTGATATACTTTAATTCCAACATATAATACCATATCCTACTGATACTGACCATTTTATCATTTGACTGCTACCCCCCTTCCAATGAAGTCTCAGCTTTGGGGCTACACACGTTTCTTTACGTCTTATCTCTTTCAATTCCTTTTTTACAGGACAACCCCAGCCATGTCTAAGAGTATTTTTCTTTGGGTGCTTACTTTTCCCTTCAGCCCTTTGGCTGTTGGATTTGGATGTTTTTTCTTCTTTTTCCAAAGTCAGACCGGATTTGTTGCAATAGGCACTATCCATTTACATCCTCCCTACCACTCAATATTTTTCCACTGACTCGACCACCTGTATTGATATAGATATATATGTGTGTGTGTGTGTGTGTGTGTGTGTGTGTGGTGTGTGTGTGTGTGTGTGTGTGTGTGTGTGTGTGTGTGTGTGTGTGGTGTTGTGTGTGTGTGTGTATGTGTGTGTGTGTGTGTGTGTGTGTGTTTGTTCTGTGTGTGTGTGTGTGTGTGTGTGTGTGTGTGTGTGTGTGTGTGTGTGTGTGTGTGTGTGTGTGTGTGTGTGTGTGTGTGTGTGTGTGTGCATGCGTGCGTGCGTGTGTGTGTACACAACACTTTCCCCACAACCTCACACACTGTGCCTTTTAGCCGCCCAACCATAGGTCATGACCTCGGCCCGTGGCGCCAGCTGATGCCAGCTGCCAAGCGGGCAGCAGACACACAGTGCTGCTCGGCTTGCTTGGCTCACTCAGCGGGAATAACGCTATGTTCGTAATTTGTGTACCATCGCAAAACTCCCTTAAAACAACATTCTGTAATGACTTGCAATAGAAAGGGAAAAGAATGAGCTTGAAACCAACACCAAACACAACATAGATAGGGTTACTGCTTTAGTTACTGCAGCAGTTCAAAGTTTCATCCACACAAACAAAACAACTTCAAAAAACATATTACTACAATGAATGGGTCGTGTTCCAACACCCTTAACTTAAAACATGCACTTATGACAGCACTTCCACGAACAGCAACAGAAAGTACAACCATTTAGCATTCACACCCACGTATCTGTCTGTGGGCAGTATTTTTCTGTGGGCCAGGAGCAGGGGGGTAATTAACACGCTGCTGTGGGTTTACCAGTGGCAGGCGTGAGGTGGAGTGGTGGGGGTATGTTGGCTTGGCAACCAGCTTATAGTTCACGCCTGACACAGGCCTAATTATTGTTTATCAGGTGTGGGGCTACACATCAGTCCCTGGCATCAGTGTTTTGGGAGTTCAATTCTTTACTTTAACTGTCTCTGCCGGAGACAACTTACTGTTTATACCGCTGAATTATGATAATAATAAAACTGCTCGACATATTGAAAGCGACCTGGAACAAGTTCTCTTCCGCAAATAAAAATCAGTTTCTGCTCACGTAGTTAAAACGCAATCAGCAAAATGTAAATCCATGGATATGAGAAAATGATGAGAATAAAAGAAGACTTGTCAAGAGTTATTTTCGCGGCTTTGAGGCGACAGGAAGCACACACCGCAACCGAGGTGACACAGTTGTCAACTGTTCTTGCATTAAGACTCGGATTTGCTGGTCTTCTGCACGAATTCCACGCACCCGAGCCTTAAGACCATTAACAAAAGCATGAGTCTCTTCACCTCCTTGCTCCCCCAGCAGTCCCAATCCAAATTTCCAGTCTTTCAGGAATTGAACACAGTGGCACTCTAGCATGTGTTGTTTTGGTGTGATGTTTATATGCGGAAACTTGATTCTGTAGAAATGCATGTATTGTGAAATGTTTTCTTCTACCGTTTGTATGTCTTCTTCTGTCATGGGTCGTGTATGTGAGATGTGTTTATGTACAGCTGAGAAGTGTGAGTTAAGCTGTTCAAATTTCTCTGCGATGTCATGTGCACGCTGGTGAAGTGTGAGGCTGTCTGTCACTTGAAATGTTTTTCTGACTATGCTTTGACAGATGTTTTTTGTGACTTGAGGTTGCAGATATTTGTGGCAGTGATTGCCTACAAAGGAACGGCCGTGGTATGCTTGCACAGTGATTTTATTTGCTTTCAGTTCACTATCTAAATTTGATGTGACAGGGCCTTCACGGAAAGGCAGGTCTGTCAGTGCCTCATTCTTTTCTTCTATTCTGTCATAAAGTTCGTCAATGCAGTCCTGCACCTGCTTCTTCTCCTCCTGTAGTGTGTACTTCATTTGCTCATTTTCCCGTTCTAACTGCTGTATTTCTGAGAGCCTTGTCTCGTATGACATCTTCTCTTTTTCATCTTTCTCTATGTCTTGTAGTGTGTTAACATGCTGTTCGAACACTGTGATGTTTTCATGTCCCGTGTTAATTTCTTCCGCTAGTGCCCTAGCTATGTGTGTGTCTAGCATGTGACACTCCTGTTCCAACAGATCATGGTGTTTTTTTACTATGCCTAACAAAATGTGAAGGTAGGGAGGAGCGATTTGTGACAAGGATACATTGAAGAGGGGTTTGTGGATAACATTATTGTATGCTTTTGCTGTTTTCTTGTCTGCACCATGGTGACAGAACTGTCTGTGATCATGCTTAATGTTTTGCAGCGTTCTTTTGGGAATGTTTGTTTGCTGAATGTGCGCGTTTTGCATCTGTTTCTTTGAAGTCTTGCACCACAAACAAGGGTGTACTGACTGCGCTCCTGAAATGCCATATATTTTAAGTAAATAGTCATAATCACCAAAGAAAAAAACACGGATCTGCTTGCCTTTCCATACCATCTTCTCTAAGTTGGCGATTTGCTGTTTGTATGGATAGAGGATAGTTTTTAGGTTTACCTGTGAATCTTTGCAATTGACCACAGATATGAGGCAAGTATGCGCTTTGAGTTAGGTTCACTAACATTTGCAACCTGCAGCATAAACTTAAAACTACCTCCACCATGGTCTCCGCCGATCTTTATCCATACTTCATTTCTGGGAATTGTATCATCATGCCAAGAGAGCAGATGTTCTTCCTCGTACTGGTCTAACAGAGAAGAGACAAACTGAGTAAGGTCAGTGTGTCCCACATAGCCAACAGGCACTTCAATTCTCTCTGAGCCAGTGTCATTGTCAACTAATTTGTGTTCTACCACTATGTCTCCACAGACTGTTTCACGTTGAAACTGCCTCTCTGCTCGTTCACTCTCCATGACTACTCCTATGCCTTTGAGAAACCGTCTCTGTGCTCTCTGCCTGCACCAGCTAAGTCCTAAAGTTGTCCTAAGAGCTGACCCATGTTTAGAGGAGATGGTTGGTCTCTTAATGCCTGCCTGATGTAACACCTCCTCCCTCTGTTTTGTGCTGGACTTTTTCAGTTCACTGCTGTGTTGTTTTACCGAATCTTCTTGGGTTTTGCCTGATACATCATGTCTAAACTTTTCCACTGTTCTGGCTCTCTTTTTTCTCAGAGGAGAAGAAGCTTCTAATGATCTCTTTCTTGGCATCACTATCTTTTTGAGAACGAGAGGCTGACCTTTCGTTTTGCAGGCAACAGTGGATTTGTCCTGTGACTTATTCATTATCATTTTGGTGATTTGTGTGTGGTATTCTGTTTCTTCTGCAGTGAGTGGAAGAGTCATGTCCTGAATAGAACGCAAGCTTTGCTTTTGGGCAATAGGAGATGTTGCTGCGTCTGTAACCTGCTGTCTCATAGATGTCTGTGATGGCCCTTCGTTTATGACTGTCTTTTCTGGTGTGTACATTTCCTGCCTAATGGTGATGTATGCGTGTCAATCATGCGAGGCCTTTTTTCTGGTGTGGATGTTACTGGTGGCAGAAAGACTGGCCCTTCACTAATTGACTCGGGGCACTTTCTTGCTTTGGCCGACCTCTCTTTTTTCTCACTGGCCTGCCTGCCGTGAACTGCGAGGCAAAATGTGAACAGACGCTGCATTCACTTTGTAATATGGATGAATTGAAATCAGTCCACAAATGGGATGCACCTTCAATGTCAATCTTGGCATTTTGTAGCGTTGTGGCAGAGGGTGATTCCACTTCTTTCTTTAAACTCTTCAGTCTTGTGTAACAGGGTCGGCACAGCGTGGTCGAGTGAACATCACATTTGTCTTGCATAATATCAATATCATGAAACTGCTGTAGCTCTGACTGAACATATTTACACAGATGAACTGCTTTATCAGAGTTGCGTTTTTTTTATCTTCCACCACACACTCTACAAAGCGAGTTTAGTCTGTCACTATGTAGTCTTTCACTGTGTTCCTCCATCATCAGAGCTGAAGTGCCAGTATGACTATAAATGCTAGACAAACACAAATGTCAGTTGCTAACAGTAGTCTAAAAGGGTAACCAAGTAAGTTAGATAAAGAACACAAAGCCGCCTTACAGTCACATCACAGAGTACACATTCCTAAAGTCTTTGGTCACATACACTTCACTGAACCACTTGCTCACGGTTGCAGCACATCACCATTCCAAAGTCAAATATCAAAGGAACAAAAAAAACTGTCTCAGCATCACCTCCACCAATGGTCTGAATAAGCATTGCAAGTTATCACAGCAGAAGTTGAAAGTCACAGGAAATGAAACACGCTCATAAAAGCACATTATAAACATGTAAACACACTAACACTCCACCACTGCTAACAGAGAACAAAGAGGGGTACCGTGCCTACGGCGCGCGAAGCCTAATCGCCTGCAGGGGAGGGGGGAGGAATGTCTGGCACTGGGAGAGATAACACCTGGTGGCGGGCTAGCATCTAAAGAGCACTCTTTATCGCCTGGCTGTACAGCAGTGTCCCTCAAGACAAGACACTCAAATATTACATTGTAGATTGTTAATTTCCAGAATCGCTTTTCCAGTATTTTGACCCCAGCTCTTTTCTGGTTGAAACTATTTTGCATAATCATATTTATGTTATAGAAAACATTTGTCTCACTTGTCTCTGAGTCAGAAGTAGACACATACACCATTTTCTCTTGCCCGGACAGTACGTTTGGGAAGTTGTCTACCATGTTGTTGTTTTGCTAACTGTTGTGTTTTTATTCTTTTTTGTCTTTTGTACACACTCGACAAAGGCCAGATGGTTGAAAATTTGCGCCCGTCTTGTTTTGATACATTAAATACACCTTCTACTTTTATTTTTGTTTTTCTGGTTTGTAACGCTACAGTTGATAAATGTTGAGTCTTCATTACAAACTTCAGACCTTTCAGTTGGACATATTAATAAAGAAGTACTGTACAATTCTTCACATTGCAGCAACAGACGAATCCGAAAATTTGTGAAATTTAGTATTGATCTTAAATGCATCTCCCTTCCACACTGTCAAAATCTGGTTTAATCATACATAAGCTGACATATCTGCCATGATTAAATGACTAGAATAATCCTAATGCAGCCCATGCAATGTCCCACAAAACATATCTTACTGGACAAAATACAACTTTAGATATTAATTCAAGATGCAGACACTTTCAGCTTCAGTTCCAAACACTAACTCATCTTAATCTTTGTTCTGAACAAGCAAAGAACATAGAAAGCAAATAGATCAAAGACAAACAGCATTAAACGCAAACGTTACCTACCAGACGATTTCCACGTCTGTGTTCTTGATAAATGTCTGCTGGCATGAAACCCAGTATTCCATCTCTGTCCCTCTTTCCTTTCTGCCACAGACCACTGGAAAACAGCTGCAAGCAAAGTCATGTTTTGGCTGATACTCGGAACGAATTTCTTTAAAACATTAAACAAAACTTTCATACGAAGAACAAAAATGATACATTTTTCTGCTTAATGAACAGTTTCTTACAGGAGACTGTCAGTCGTCCATGAGGCTGCGTCTTCCTCATAATGCGACCACTACTCATCCAGCAGAGAAAGGGTTACATATACAACCAACCATTTGCCTGAGAAGCCCTTGGGAAAGGTTGAAATGGATCCTGCTTGACAACCGCCTATGTTATCATAACAATGTGGAGCAGAAAAATAGATTTACATTCCATTTTGACCCCACATGCTCCCTAAACTAGTGTTCAAATCAATACAAATGCATATTTTCAGGTGAGTACCAAGTATGTAAGATCTGTACTCATAAAATTCATCACAACTTGTCACTATCAATCTTACCATGCAGAAGTAATGGACTGTGATGTCCAACTTCTTGAGCAGCTTTCCATATGTCTCCTCATTGTCTTCCTCCGAGTTGCAAAACAAACACGCTGAAACAGAATGTGCACAAGGTTAGCTCAAAGTACTGCATAAGTCCTAGAATTCCATCCTGTGTTCGATTACTGGAGTGGGAGTATGAATACAACTCATTAATTTTAAGTAGACATAAGAGACCAAAAGTTCTGATAATATTGTAATAACAATATATATGCAAGGCACCCATGTTTATAACTGTTACTATAAGTATAACAAAGAAAAGATCGACTGATGAGTGAAAGAGTTTATAAAAGTTTCTTGTTACAATATTTTGTCTTGAAAACGGAAACATTTTCTTGATTATAACGGATAGTTACGTTCACAGAATTGATCCTGAAAAGCTTTCAACAGGCTTTTGTCAATGAAGGTTGCTGCTTGCCTGTAACATCTCTGCAGAAGTTTTCTAGTCTGCAGTTTGTTTTAATCCGAGATACTGGTGTTTACAGACCAGGAAACATATAAAAAATGAAGACAACGAGTAATAGATCCGTAAAACTGAGAAGGTAACAGGGTACTGTCAGCACTGAACCATTTCAGCTTTCGCAGAAACTTAATCTTCAGATGACTTTTACTTTTTCTTCTGAACATAAATTTGAATTAAAATTTTTGAAATCTAAAATTGTAAATGAAAAATAATTACATAAGTATTTGACTACTATGTTAATAATCATACATTCATAGATATCATGACAATATGTGATTTTCACTGAACAGCATACTAAATTTTTTTTAAAGTATGCCTTACTACATACACTGATACAGTAGTACTAGTAGCAGCAGCATCTTTGTAAAAACAACCAATCAACCACCACTATCAATAAAACCCAAACCAAATGCACCCAAATGAACACCACCACCAACAACAAAACAATACAAAACAATTTCACACTGCTTACTCATACATTTACACATATTTAAAAACATTACCATCTGAAGATCGTTTTTCAGGGGCCTTCTTTTTTAACCGTGGCATTGTCAAACTTGTTGAAGTTGTTCACTTGTCTGTAAACTGAAAAAGAAAATATAATCAACAGTTAAAAGGTACTGGATTCAATCCTAACTGGAATACCTCCACCTGGTGGGTAATGGAAGTCAACTGGCATCTGGCATACAAACACAAAGGTGTACATGCACATACACACACTCATCAGCAGTATCATATTCACTAATAGTTTATATCAGTTCACGTATTCATGTTGAAATTTCTTACTTTATTTTTTGTGAGTAAATTCAATCTTAAACCTGTGTGAAAATATCAAAATCTCTTGAGGACAGAAATCCAACTGATTCAGAATAGGTCATATTATTAGGACCTGTACAATTAGCTTAGCCCAAAACTTGGTGCACAGCGGTGTGCAAAATTAATGGTGGTTACCTTTCGGTTCAGACTTATCTGACCATCTTGCGCTTCTTTAAATGTGCATGCTTTATGATTAGGTCTGTAAATGTTATTGAAGAGGAGTTTATTCTCAAACTCAAAGATCATAAAGTATCATGTCAGGATGTAGTGCACTCACTCTTAGTCCTACAGATCTCACATATGACAATATAACTGGACTTCCATATTTCTGACAACATTGGTATTAATTCAGTTCTAATTCTACTCCCTACCTCTCACTCAGCCTTGGGATAGACAATAATAAAACATGACAACAGTAATAAGGATAAAGCTTTATAAAGCACAACATCCCAAGAAACAAACTCCTAAGTGCTCTAAACTTTAGGAAATGTTATATAAACAGTTCAGAAATAATCAAATAACTAGTATACCCTAGATATGACAAAAAACAACACACTGCATCATAAAAATTCATATGTGTATGATATGAGAACACTCTTCCATATAAATGCGCACACATGTATACACAAAGCAGTCTCCCCCCCCCCCCCATTCAGATATACAGGAATGCACAAAAACACACACACACACAATCTACACAAGGACATGGGCTGGCAAACAAACATTTATAAGCATTATTAGAGAACTCATTCACAGAGAAAACTGATCCCAAGGATAAGGGTTTGGGGTTGGTCTAAGGTTAGGACTTGGATCAAATGATCCCATGTCTTGATCATCATTGATGTACATCATGACTGGCTTAAATGCAACTAAAGCAGGCAATTTAGGACTATCATTTTCATAAACTGATCACTGATGCTGCTGCAACTCTTGGCCATGTTCATGCGCAAAAATCAACAGAAAACTGAACATCTTAAACCTATATGGTTTACCCCAATAAAACTGTCTTTCATTAAAACTGGGCTAAATAACTTAAAATTTGTTAAATATGTGAGCAAGAAATCCTGCGTTTTTTCCCCCAACAGTAACACTAGCCCAACCGCAAATCTGCACCCTCCGGGATCAGTTTGGCAATCCACATGGTGAGGATCAGGCTGAGGGTTGGGGTAGGTTCGTGTTAAATGTTGTCAAATCACAAATGTCAAAAGCAGTGAAATCTGACCGAGGGACTGAGGTCTGGTATGTCTACAGATCCAGGATTTTTAGCCCACGTTCAAGGATTAAACATTTAGGATTAAATCTACAGTCACTGTTTTGTCTGTGATCAGCAATGTTGCGAATGTGTTATCACTGTGTTAAAGGGCTGCCACTAGTGGCAGCCCATCCGTCAGATCAGGTGAGAAGAATCAGTTCAAAGATTTTCATCTCTAGTGACTCTACATCAGTACATGCACACTGTACAGTGTACTCATGTTATTGTAGAGTTGAGCACTGTAACTGTGTAAGGGTTCCATGCATATTCACACGTGCACATGCCATGGGCTGGTCCTACAATTATGGTTCGGTTAAATTGAAAGTGATATGCCTGCAACCCCATTGCGGCCCCAGAAACAATGCCGGAAACCTAAACACAATTTCTTGGTCCTGATGTCAGGTGAGATGCATGCGCCACACTAGCTCCACCCGTCATACTAGTTCAAATCCACCCTGATTTGAAACGTTTCTATCAATTTGCCATGGCAATGAATAACGCACCATTCCATTTAACAAAGTATTAGGAGGTACTTATATTATAATTAATATAATAACTCACTGATAATATAATATTTATTGCTACCATTCTACCAAATATGAAGAGCTCTGTTACTAGTGTTAGGACCTATTGCTTCTGTGTCGAATTACTAAACTTGAGAAAACGTTGGAGAGATCATGTGATCAGTCATATCAGAGATGTGGTGTCTGCTGTAGTGTAAGTGTTAATGTTATAAGGGTAAAAAATGAACTTTATGAAGCTAACTTCTCGAGCAATCTAGATATCTAGTTCTGCCGGGGTTTTAAGTTTTCTTTTAGTTTTACTTTGCGTGAGTTTCTTATTGCTAATATTAGCTAATTTAGTAATTAGGCTCTTATTGCTGACTGTAAAAGTCCAAACACTGAAACCCTGTTGGTCTGTGTAAAAGAGCAAGGAGCGTATAGGAAAACGGCACAGGGTCACGAACGGGTTACTATCTTCTATGATGTAATGTTACCTTCACTTACGAAATTTAAACTGGCCCTACCACCCCCTGATTAGGCGCACGTATGGCTCAAGGCGGTCAAGGCCAACCTAATCGTAGCAGAATAAGAAGCTGCCCTCATAACGCGCTTGTGGCCGCTCAGTAAGCATGCTTGTGCTGACTCTAGAACTCACCCAAAACATTGCGGCACGTTCAACATCAGCATATGATTTGTTGGATCTAATTCGAAAACTGCAACAAACAGTAAACAAAACAATAACCACTCACTGCATTCCTTCGATATTGATCAAAAGCAGCACGGCAAGTTGCCGCCTTTTGAATCTCCGCTGTCAAATTGACAATTGTGCACAAGAACGCGTGACGTTTAGCACACAAAATGGCGGTCTTTGTGAGACGAGAAACGAAACTACTTTCCAACAGCCGGCTGATGTTTCATGCAATTTAATTATATTTAATTGTGTTTTTCTTTTCGCTTTTCTTAAATTATTAGGCAATAGCTAAATAGCTTTAAACATTGTAAAACACATTAGGCCCAATCATCAATATACAACGATATTTGTAAAACATGCATTAAAGTGGTTGTCATCGTGCTCTGCATTCAAGCATAATAATATGACCACGCTTCAAAATAAATCTCAGTCCCTATTAAAATGAATATCGTTATTATTGTTATAGTTATTATCGTTTTCATAATATCATTATTTAAGATATATCATATCCGTGTATTTGGTATGGATAAAGGCAATGGTCTTCAAAAGATCCTCTTTTTTTTCTCTCAAAAACTGCTTTTATATCGTCGCTTTTTTCTTTCTTTCTTTCTTTTTTCTTTCATTCTTTCTTTCTTTCTTTGTTTGTTTTGCTTGTTTGTCTCTTGATTATTGAATTTGTTTTGTTTTTGCTTCTGCTCTTATTTCGTGAATGTAGGGACGTGGGGGTGGTTTTCTTCTGTTTGTTTATTATCCCTAGATTCTTTCACCGAAACAGAGGGATAATAGTTGCCCATATAACGTCTTTGTAGTTGCCGCAAAAAGTGCCCAGGAAATGTACGCAGTTAACCAGAATTATGTCTTTATATGTTCTCGGAGTAGGCCTCGGTTGTGACCTTTATATACCCATCTTTGAGGAACCAGAAAAAACACTAAAGAAGAATACGAACGCGTATTTTACACAACAAGACAAGACAGACGCAAATTTTCGGCCAACTGGCCTTTGTCAAGCGTAAGATTACAAACAAACAAACACCAGATACAAAAAAGACTTGTTGAAGTCTTTTTCTCAATTTTTTTGTATCTGGTGTTTGTTTGTTTGTAATCTTCAGTCTTTTTCTCAAAATCTTTGTATCTGGTGTTTGTTTGTTTGTAATCTTACGCTTGACAAAGGCCAGTTGGCCGAAAATTTGCGCCTGT
Source organism: Monoplex corrugatus (assembly GCA_030674185.1). NCBI lineage: Eukaryota > Metazoa > Mollusca > Gastropoda > Littorinimorpha > Ranellidae > Monoplex > Monoplex corrugatus. Next base: position 60,185,849 of record CM060308.1, read on the forward strand.
CTTGTCTTGTATTAAATACGCGTTCGAATTCTTCTTTCATGTTTTTTCTGAATCCTGTTTGCTTGAACGCGGGCAGTCACACTTGTTTTGGATATCCCCATCTTTCTCTCTCTCTCTCTCTCTCTCTCCTCTCTCTCTCTCTCTCTCTCTCTTTCGCTCTCTCTCTCTCTCTCTCTTTCGCTCTCTCTCTCTCTCTCTCTCTTTCGCTCTCTCTCTCTCTCTCTCTCCTCTCTCCCTCTCCCTCACTCCCCGCTCGTGTCATCAAAGCCATCGCCTTCCTTCACGAGAGGGGGCGGGGCAGGAGGGGGGGGGGTCTACAATCAGCGCCATCGGCAACTCTGGAGACTCAGCTGGGATACAAGACAGCCAACAGTGGACCGAAGAACATTCTTATCCGCTCTGTGAAGTCTGGCCATGTGATACAAGCTCACAGCTCGAACCGTTTCATCAAAGGAACGAGTCCCAATACCTCTACTACTTGTTACAGTTGCAGAACAAGATGTGGTCGGGGTCGTCGGGGTCGCCAAGGACGTCGTTGTCGATGTAGGAAGAGGCAAGAGGCAAAAGGGCGAAGAAAGTCCCAAGGGCAAGGTCGAGGTCGTCGTAGAAGGAGAAGGAAAAGAGGGAGATAATGAAGGAGAGGGAAGAGGAGAGGAAGGAGAGACAGAGAGAGGTCCAGAGGGAGAGATCTCTGCGGCAGATGATAGGAAAATCCTCTGATGGTTTTAATTTTTCATCTCTCTCTCTCTCTCTCTCTCTCTCTCTCTCTGCCTGTCTGTCTGTCTCTCTCTGTCTCACGCGTACACACACAACACACACATACACAGACACATACACAAAACACACACACGCACACACATACACACACGCACACACACACACACACACACATACATACATACATACATACATACATACAACATACATACATACATACATACATACATACATACGTGCATACATACGTGCATACATATACAGAACACGCACAAAACACAGAAACATGAACAGAAACACTGACACACACACACACAAGGACAGCCGAGATTTTGTTTATATTCTACTTTTTTTTTCTTCTAATCTCTTTATTTTTAAACAAAGAGAGATTGTTTCATATCGACAAGAAAAGTAGGTGTCTGATACTGTGTCTGTTGCTGTTTGTGTGCATGCGTGCGTGCGTGCGTGCGTGCGTGTGTGTGTGTGTGTGTGTGTGTGTATGTGTGTGTGTGTGTGTGTGTGTGTGTGTGTGTGTGTGTGTGTGTGTGTGTGTGTGTGTGTGTGTGTGTGTGTGTGTATGTGTGTGACAAAATGTTTTAGCTTTTTTGTTTTCGTTTTTTGTTTTGTTTTGTTTTGGTTTGGTTTGGTTTGTTCGTTTCTGTCTCTGGATGAATATTTACAAATAAAGTTCAAAAGTTTGGACCCTTGAGGAGTGGCGAATGCATAGGTTGTTTCTTTGTTTGTTTGTTTGTTGTTGTTGTTTTTTTCTTTGTTTTTTTTTTTGGGGGGGAGGGGGAATCATGGCGGCCAGGTCAAGGTCACATGTAAAAAACAAGAAGTATTTTACATCAGCACGTTTTAAGGAAGGTTTGTATAAAGAACTTTCCCAGGTACTGCAGACAATATTTACATTCTGTTTTCATAATAGTGACACTCTGTCACTGTCCTCACTTCACGTCGTTTTGTTTTGTCTGGCGCTTCTTCAAGGTCGCGACATTCTTGGAAAATATGAAACATGGATTTTATGTAATGATTTTGATAAAAAAAATAAAAAATAAAATAAAAGGGGGATTGTTTACACGGCTTCAGTGTGTGTGTGTGTTGTGTTGTGTTGTGTTGTGTTGTGTTGTGTTGTGTTGTGTTGCGTGTGCGGAGTTGTGGTGTGTGTGTGAGTTTGTGTGTGTGTGTGTGTGTGTGTGTGTGTGTGTGTGTGTGTGTGTGTGTGTGTGTGTGTGTGTGTGTGTGTGTATGTGTGTGTGTGTGTGTGTGTGTGTGTGTGTGTGTGTGTGTGTGTGTGTGTGTGTGTGTGTGAGTGTGGTTTTCTTTTTTATACATATGGATAAGCATAAGCATCTATATGCAACAAATGTCTGTGCTATGCACCTCACCCGCCCACCCGCCTCTACCTCCCAACATACACACGCATAAATTAGAGGGAAGAAAGACAGAGGAAAAAAAGAGAAAGACAGAAAGAAAGAAACGAATAGACAACACCAATATTACATGTCACAAACAAGTAGTTTGCGTGAAAATACTGCACTTCTGCCCATTCACTTACAACAATAGGGTTTTTTGTTTGTTTTGTTTTTTTATTGAGCACATAGACATAGAAAATATATTAGCTTTATTAGTACTTTATTATTCGTAGTAGCCTCATTAAAAGTTCATAGACATAGAAAATATATTAGCTTTATTAGTACTTTATTATTCGTAGTAGCCTCATTAAAAGTTGTAGCCTACGTAATGCTTGTAAATACCAAAATATCAACAACAACAACAATAATAATAATAATAATAATGACAATGATGATGATGATAATAATAATGATAATAATAACAACAATAATAACAATAATAATAATCAAAATAAGGATGGTGATGATAGTAATG
>CM060308.1:60208455-60210955 GCA_030674185.1 Monoplex corrugatus
AACAACAAACAGCACAAACACAACACAAACACTACACAGCCCAGCGCAACGCAACGCAACGCAACAAAACTCAACAACACAACACAACACCACAATGCGATACAGTCCCAATCCAGTCCTATACAATGCAGCAGAAATACAAAAACCCAACACGTTGGAAAGCCAGGAATTATAACAACAGTGAGATACAGGGCTTGACTACAAGAGAAAAACAAAAAGATACAGATTAAACCACACCCTGATTTGACGTTGCTTCATTTAATCCAGTTATAAACCAACGTACAAATGATATAAGACTTTATATGACATGGATTTGATTAAAACATATAACAAAAGATTTTATATAGGGAGAGTGGATACAACGAGTTAAGAGTATTCTACATTATAGCAAATGAATGTAAGGAAAATACACTTGAAAACATATGTACAATACAAAAAAAAAAAAAAGAAGTTTTAAGAAAATGATATAGGCTACCCTGGTCTCCCTATCTTTTCGTACCAAATTTTAACATGTTTCATTGTAAAATTTACTCCAAAACGGAACTCATCTCAATTAAGTTTTGAGCGAACCTTTTTTCCCATCACATCAAACATGACTTAACTTTGATTCAAATTTATTCCTGATAGTCGAGACGTAAGAAATCAATAATGTTTACATTTTTAATTGTAGACATACAGATATGGACTCTTATGAATATGGAACCCATGTATTTAACTGCTCTTATGGTCGACATTTACTGAAAATAAGCGCAAAAAATGATAAACAAAGTCGGTAAACTATCGATTAATTCTTTCTGGCACTTGTAAATAATCATGTTGTGCTAAGTTATGATTCAGAAATTGAATTTGTTTTAATGAAAATGGTAGGACTTTTTTTTTTTTCAACCACACCACATTTTTGTTGTACCACATTAAGCCGAAAGTCCGCCAAAGACAGTTGAGATACACTCTTTTTTAATATGTTGGATTATTTATTTACCTCCACTTTGGTTCAAAGTAAGCTGTTGAACCGTCTCAGTCCATAAATATGTATTCAAGAATTTATCTTATTTCTGAATGGAATCTACACATCAAATTTGATCAAGATCTATGTAAGAATCAGCTAAAGAAATGCCTCTGGCTGATTTTGGTTTTCTTCATAGACAGCTTTAATGCTCCCCCCGTGGGATAGCCGGGGGCTCCCTCAGTATGAATAGTATCCCCACCTTCTGTACTAGAAATTTCCTCTTTTCTGTCACTCTCTTTGTTTCTGCTTTGTTCCTTTGCTTTCTGTCATTTCTTCCTATCATATTCTGACTTGCTGGTCCATTCATCTGTATGTGTTCGATAAAGTACTTTTTCTTAGGATTGATAATTGGGTACATGTATTAAGTGCATTTTTAGCTCTAGGGAGGTGAGATATGCGGAAGCAATTTTAGGTAATTCATGCAGTTATTACGTATGTTTTGGTGTCCTTAAGTGTGCTTAAATTTGTATTCAGATGTTTTTTTTAAATCCCTTGTGCGATAAACTGGATGGAGTGGTAACGCCAGGGGCATGTCCTTAGATTCTGTGCAAGAATGCATGGTTGTGTGTACTTAATTTTCTTTTCTTTTTTTTTCCGGTTGAAGTTTTGTATGTTTTGAAGCAGTTATAGCCCTCGGCTGGGCTTTAAACAAAATAACAGCTGTAATGCGTATTTTGCTCTCAAGAGTTACCAGTCTTTTTGACCGGAAGTGTACGTGCTAGCAGACTTGCGCATTGCCGTCTGATGTGACAGGGTGTCGGTGAAACCAGCACGGTACACGTTCATTGGTGGTTTCCCTCCATCACGTGACTCAGAACTGCCCAGGGTCCCTGGCTCTGACTGTATAGAGTCTACGGTGGACACAGTTGAAGCAGAGGAAGCTGGACGAACTCTCCTGATACGACTGGAACACACAGAAGAAGAAGAGGAAGAAGAAGAAAATAAGAAGAAGAAGATAAAAAGAAAGAAAGAAAGAAAGAAAGAAAGAAGAAGAAGAAGAAGATGAATAAGAACAAGAACAAGAACAAGAAGAAGGAAGACAAAGAAGAAGAACAAGAACAACAACAACAATAACAACAAGAACAAGAAGAACAAGAACAAGGACAAGAACAAGAAGAACAAGAAGAAGAAGTAGAAGAATGATAATAATATTAATGATAATGATGCTACCAGTAATAATAATGATGCTACAACAACAACTACTACTACTACTACTATGATGATGATGATGGTGATGATGATGATGATCACCATCATCATAATCATCATCATTATCATATATTCATTATCATGTCAACAACAATAACGATGACGACGACGACGACGATAATGATGATGATGATGACAAGAACATGATTAACAACAACAAGAACAACAATAACAGCAATGATAATAATAATAACAGTAACAATGATGATGATGATGATGATGATGATGATGATATAGATATAAATACTATCATCATCATCATCATCATCATCATCGTCGTCGTCG
>CM060308.1:60218455-60235955 GCA_030674185.1 Monoplex corrugatus
TCATCACACACACACACACACACACACACACACACACACACACACACACACACACACACACACATATATATATGAATGAATGAATGAAAATTTATATCGCGCAACAAAAATCTCCATGCTATAAAAGCATGCTCGCGGCGCACGGTGGGGGGGAGGGGGGGGGGCACAAAAACAATTCCACACAGCCTTTGCACCAACATTCATAAAGGCATTCAAGGTATTCACATTCAAATAAACAATCCCATACAACATTAGAAAAAGTGTGTCTTGAGACTAGATTTAAAGGATGAATGAGTCTTTTTCTCCCTGATGCTCATGGGAAGCATGTTCCACTTGGTAGGGGCAAGGTATTTAAATTCTCGCTGACCATATCTTTTGGTTTTAACATCCCTTGTCCCAGGAACATGAAGAAGAGACTTGGAAGCAGATCTCAGACTGCGAACAGGTTTATATTCAGAAAGAAGATCTTTAAGATAAGAAGGACTACTAGAGTTGAGTGCACGGTAGGTGATAGTTAGTAGTTTGTGATTGATGCGTTGTTGAACTGGGAGCCAGTGCAGATTCCGTAAGATGGGAGTTATGTGTTCAGTCTTCCTGCATCTAGAGATTACTCTGGCAGCTGCGTTTTGTACAGCCTGCAGACGCTGTATTTTCACCTGAGGGAGACCAGCAAGTAGACTATTACAGTAGTCTAATTTTGAGAGTACTAGTGTGACAGCAACAGTCTTAGCAGCTTGAATAGTCAAGTACTGGCGGGCTTTACCAAGAGATCGGATATGGCAGTAGGAAGTTCTGATGATTGAATTGATCTGATCACGCATCGAGAGATTAGCATCCAGAAACACTCCTAGTGTTTTTACTTTCTTCGAGAAAGGGATGTCTGCACTACAGACCGAAAGTGAAGAAAAAGGGACAATTTCTCTTTTAGGAACAGTTCCGACCAGCAGAACTTCAGTTTTCTCTTCATTCAACTTCAACCGGTTTGCAGACATCCAATGTTTTATTTCCAGACAGCACAATTCAACATTTTTCTTTGATTCAAGAGCGAGAGTATTGTCGGAGGGAAGGCGGGAATAGAGTTGGGAATCATCCGCAAAGAAATGAAAGTCAACATTGAACTGTTCAATCAGAGAAGCCAGGGGTCTTGTGTATAGAGAGAAGAGAAGAGGTCCGAGGACCGATCCTTGCGGAACGCCTGTAAGAAGAGGTGTTTCTTTCGAATATGAAGACCGGACAAGAACTTTTTGAGATCTCTCAGAAAGATATGAAGTGAACCATAACAAGACAGTTTTGTTCAGGCCGATTTCAGTGTGAAGACGCTGCAAGAGAAGGGTGTGATCCATGGTATCAAAAGCAGCGCTCAAGTCTAGCAGAACAAGAATGGCATTGTCACCGTGGTCAAGAAAAGAAAGGAGGTCATTTAATATGCGGAGAAGTGCAGTTTCAGTACTATGTCCACATTTGTACACACATATATATGTATATATACATATACATATATATATACATATACATGTATATATACATATGTATGAGTGTGTGTATACTTGCACACGCATACATGCACACACACAAATACACAAAAGTACAGTTCCAATAGATCTAACGGAACCACGTGCTTTCATTTAGGAAATTTCTGGAAGAGATACGTTTTGAGATGCCTTTTGAAAGTAAGCAGACAACAGCTTTGCCTTAAAGACATAGGGAATTCCAGTAGATCATCGATACTGGTAGGAAAAGAAGACGACGAAAAACAAACAGAAATAACAGAGACAAGAAGAACGAGAATGGGAAAACAGAAAAGAGAAGTATGCAAACATTAGATGTACATGTATAGCCCTCGACTGCAGAAACGGAGGTATCTATCCAAGGGGAGTAATCGACGAGGAATTATTATGAACACGGAATACGGAGTAGACTCCCGTACTTCATGGACCGGTTGAAAAGGCAGTGATCGTCATGTTTTCTTTCGTACTTGGTGACAGGCTCTTTCTGGCAGAATTATAAAGAATATGATAATGTCATTATATGCATAATTAATACCTCTCTCTACATTCACACAGATATAGCATAATATAATATAATATAATATAATATAATATAATATAATATAATATAATATAATATAATATAATATAATATAATATAATATAATATAATATAATATAATATAATATAATATAATATAATATAATATAATATAATATAATATAATATGTGTTCCTTTCTATGTTAATATGTCTTTAGTCACAGACTGAAAGTGTTATCTCTGGTAAGTAGACAGGGATGAATAAAGATAGTAGACACACAGCATACATCATGTGCGTATATGTACGTGTGCATTTATGTGTGTGTGTGTGTGTGTGTGTGTGTGTGTGTGTGTGTGTGTGTGTGTGTGTGTGTGTGTGTGTGTTCTGTGTGTAAAAGATTATATTTACCAGAGAATATCATTACCGCCTGTTTAACATTTCATGCTGTATTATATTATTAGTTTTGATATACTTATCTTCATGCTGCATTGAAGTATTGGTGGGCGTATCCGACTATGTTAGTACTACATTAATGCACAGATACTGTAACCCTCCTGCCCAGGTACTGGTACTTCAGTACTGGAGGAAATTGCACTTGAATTCTTGACAAATATTTGATGTACAACAATAACAGCAACAGCGACAAGAAAAACCAGAAAGAGAGAGAGAGAGAAAAGAGAGAGAGAGAGAGAGAGAGAGAGAGAGAGAGAGAGAGAGAGAGAGATGAAAAGAAACTATTTTTATGCAAAGGTATGTATATAAACACACAAGCTAACTGTACACATTTAACGTTGCTAATCTGTCAAAAGACCTGAAAATACGATACTGAAAAGAATTAGGAATTAAACAAATGAACCTCTCCCCCGTACAAACACACACACACGCGCGCGCACAGAGAGAGAGAGAGAGAGAGAGAGAGAGAGAGAGAGAGAGAGAGAGAGAGAGAGAGAGAGACAGACAGACAGATACAGGCACAAAGAGAGCGAGAGACAGGGACAGGGACGATACACGAGAGAGAGAGAGAGAGAGAGAGAGAGAGAGAGAGAGAGAGAAACATACATACATACAGACAGACAGAGACAGAGAGAGACAGAGACGGAGACAGAGATAGCCACAGGCAGAGAGAGAGAGATACATACATACATACAGACAGAAAGAGACAGAGAGAGACAGAGACAGAGATAGACACAGGCAGAGAGAGAGAGAGAGAGAGAGAGAGAGAGAGAGAGAGAGAGAGAGAGAGAGAGATATACATGCATACATACATACAGACAGAGACAGAGAAAGAGACAGGCGGACAGAGACAGAGAGGCAAACAGAGACAGACAAACAGAGACAGTGACAGACGGGCGGAAAGAGACAGACGGGCGGAAACAGACAGATACAGTTACAGTTACAAAGAGACAGAGACACACAGAGACAAAGAGAGACGCAGAGAGAGAGAGGGGGGGGGGGGAGAGGAGAGATACAGAGAAAGAGAGAGAGAGAGGGGGAGAGTGAAAGAAAGAGAGAAAAGGGTGGGAAGGAGGGAGGAAGAAAAGAAGACAGAGAGACAGACAGATAGACAAGAGACAGAGAGGAAACGAGAGTGAGAGAGAGAGACAGAGAGACAGACAGAGACACAGAGAGAGAGAGAGACAGAGAACAGAGACAGAGAGACAGAGAAAGACAGACACAGAGACACAGAGAGAGGGACAGAGACAAGATAGAGAGAGAGAGAGAAAAAAAACCCGTTGATGCCAGTCAACGTGTTAAATCATGTGTCAATGATACTGTGTTGTGAGCTGAAAATCTGTCATCTGCTCCTCGGGGTGATAACGACTTTTTCCGGGAGGGTGAAACATTTCCAGTCTGCGAAATCAAGCATTTCCGACAGCAAGGGGCAAGATTTCAATAACAACACAAACAACAGCAAAGAAGAAGAAAGAAAAAAGAAAGAAAGAAAGAAAGAAAGAAAGCGCATCGAAAAATTAGTTACACGCGCGAAAACCATGATCAATAAAAAAAACACTTGTCATTTTCACTGCCGGAAATTGCCAGTGTCCGGAACATTTCATCGGGAGAACGCACCCAGTCAAGTAACAAACTTAAATGCCAGACCTTGGAGTTTGGGAATTCGTTCAAGAGGAGATTCATCGCTGTCATGTGCACAGTGATGTGTGCACATGTTTTTTTTGTGTGTGTGTCGGGTGCATGGAGTAACGTATGGACCAAATACGGAATGTAAACACGCGAAGTCAGATGACGTCAATGTTCCCGTGACGTCACGGGGAGAAATAGGTACAATGTTTTTGTTTTTTTAGCAGACCGGGTTGTCTGATGCTCAGGGGTGGGGGGGGGGGGGGGGGAATAAGCAATTAATATGTTGAAACTCGGGAAGTTCCATGAGTGCCATGTTAAAAGTATTTGGCGTTGAACGAGATTTGTGAGATAGGATTGTGGTAATAGTGGATATTCTGTGAACCAGAGCTGTGAAACAGGACTGTGTTGATAGTGGATTGGATATCTCGTGAACCAGAGTTGTGAGACAAGATTATATTAATGATGGGTATTCCGTGAACCAGAGTTGTAAGACAAATTTATGTTAATGGTGGATATCTTGTGAATGAGAGTTGCGAGTTAGGATTGTGCTGATGGTGGACATCCTGTGAATAAGAGTTGACAAGAATAGATCTATACCGAACTCCTGAATACAGTGAAACTCTGTTATAGCGAGAGCGGACGGCCCAGGCACATTTTCTCGCTATTGCCGAGTTCTCGTTATTCCCAAATGACGAATTTACCAAGGGAAACAAAGGGAAATAATCTTGGCACCGGCGCCGTCGATGTGTTCATAATTAATCGATAGTGTCCCTTGATTACACACCGCACAAGGACGCGCCTTTCGTTGTTTTTCTTTGTTACCGGCCACCACGAGATGTGCCCTACCGGGAACTTGACGACGAGGTGGGGGTGGGGCGAGTGGCGAGAACTTTTGTGACCAGGAAGGATAGAAAATCTCTCGTTATTACCGAGATGATTATCCACTAACTCTCGTTAAACCCAATGGTTTATTCTTAAAGATTAAGAAGGATAAAAAACGGGGATTGAAAAATGTCTCGTTACTACAGTGTTCTCGTTATTACAGTTGTCGTTATTAATGGACTCCACTGTACTTCATATTCACTATTGGTGTTGGAATTGATGAAGTGTGCCATCAGTCAGTCATTCTTTAGAACGCATCCTTTTATCAGGTGCAGTGGTCGGCGTCCTTCCTAGCAAAAAAACAAAACAAAAACAAAAACAAAACAAAAACAAAAAACCTAGTGTGTTTCTTGGAATTGCTGTGGTATTCCAACATACGTAGTTTGGAACGTATCCATCGACAAAGCAAAGTGGTCAGTGTCTATCCATGCTAAATATCTAGATGTGAGCGACGAAAAGTGGATGAGACCACCGTAGCTCCTGTTGTACCTGCGTTCTTTCCCATTGAATGTTTGGTTTCTATTTCCGAGGAGAAATGTTCCTATACATTGTGGTTGGCGGTTTTACTTGTAGTATAAGAGTGGTGTTGAAAGAGGAACTGGAAGAGAGGAAAAAGTAATAGAAAAAGAAGAGAAGAAAAAGGGAGAAGAAGAAGAAGAGGAGCAGAAGACGAAGAAGGAGGAGAAAACAAAACAAAACAAAACAAAACAAAAAGACGTTAATGTGAAGGTGCGTGGTTATAAATGTTGTATGTGTGATGTGTGAAAGTAAATAGTAATAAATGTAAAAGAATTTAATATCGTGATCTATTTAGTGACATTGGTTGAAAGGAGTCAGTGCGGTTGCGTGATGGACGAATGTTTTTTGCATGTGTTGATTGCGTGAACATGTGTACAAAACCATGACAATCGCACTCGGGCGACTCCCATATTCGCTCCACCCAAATCTGCCATCAACTGCTTGGTAGACATTCAGTGAGTTCAGCCCCAGCCATCAACACTAAAAACTGGCCTGTTCGCTGCCCACCTTAACCCTTTGACTCTCGCACCCTATCCACCAATTGCACAAATTTTACCTTTTGATTCCCTCACCCTATCCATTCAGCTTCCTGTAAGGAAGCTGGTGGATAGGGTGAGATGGTCAAAGGGTTAAGTTTTCGTTTTTCGCTTGCGTGGTTGACAAATGCAGGATGTTGACGGACAGGGTTCGGGAGTCAAAGGGGTTAATGTTTCATCATTGTGGTGGTGTCAGCTTATAGTGTGTGATAGGTCTCTTCTCCTCTTTTTCCCCCCGTTTCAAGACCTTGTCAGCGGATAGGATTTCTGTGCGAGCTTAGGAAATCTGTCAGATAATTTGCTGGCAGATTTGGGTGGAGCGCATATGGAATTGTCTGAGCGCGGTGAATCCCTTGTGAAATAACTCCAGTAACTCTTTTGAGTCTGGGGCAAACTCCTGTGCGCCGACGAAGCGTTGAAACAGGAAAGATCTATGAAACTCTCTTTTTAAAATTTTTTTTTAGGATCTTTGCACTCCAGGAGGTTACCTTTGTGCTCACCCCCCTTTTTTTTTCGTCCCATTTTCTACACCACTTTAATGGCTACAAGAAGCTGGAACAGTTTTTACAATGCGATGGTGATGATGTTGATGAGGATGACAATCATGATGCTATGAAGTTCCATCTAGGATAGAGACTGCGTGCCAGGGCTGTACTCTACGCTTCCTGTCATAACATATCCTGGCGTCAACCAGGCCCGAGAGACACAGACACCTGCGATGTTGGTCAGAAGATTTGAACAACACCCTCAATGACGCATCCGTGAAGCGGATGAGACTCGACTGTGTGCTGCCAGTCTTCCCAAACGAGCCCATCGCACGCCTAACTCTGGGTAGGAGCCGGTTAGAGCCAAAAAAAATCCCACAATGATTTTTTGAAGGTACTGATGGGGATTCGAACCCACAACCTTCCAGTTGGTAGTCCGTTGCGTTAACCACTACACCAAGGCGACTGGTTACCCATGAAACTCTTAAACTGACACCACTAGATGACTGAAACACTGTTGAAGATGGGGGATAGCGAACAGGCCAGTTATAACATTTGTGGGCTAGGACTAAGAGGTGGAGACATCGGACTTGGTATACATAGCATTATCAAAGGAATCAACCAGCACCCAAGCCGGAAAGTGTACGTAAACAAAAACCCCACCCCCACCCTTATTAACTACACTATACTACACTACACTGCACTACACTGTACTATTTTACACTACACTATTCTGCACTGTACTCCACTGTGCTACACTACACTACACTTTATTACACTATACTACACTCCACTGCACTACACTACACTATATTACGCTACTGCACTACGCTACACTACACTACACTACACTACACCACATCACATCATATTACAACACTACACTACACTACACCACACCACACCACATTACAACACTACACTACACTAAACTACACTGCACTATACTACACCACACCACATCATAACACTACACTACACCATGCCACGCCACGCCACATCACGCCACGCCACGCCACGCCACGCCACACCACACCACACCACACCACACCACACCACACCACACCACATAACACTACATTGCACTACACTACACTACATCACACCACACTACACTACACCACACTACACCACGCTACACCAGACTGCACCACACAACACCATACTACACCACACTACGTTGCACTACACCAAACTACACCACACTACACTACGACACACTACACCACACCACACAACTACACTACACCGCACCACACAACACCCAGAATACACTTTACTACACCACACCACACCACACCACACTACATGACACCACACCACACTATACCACACTAAAGTACACCACACAACACCACACCACACCACACCACACTGCACCACACCATACTATACTACACCACACCATACTACACCACACTAAAGTACACCACACAACACCCCACCACACCACACTGCACCACACCACACTATACTACACCACACAACACCACACCACACCACACAACACTACATACACTACACTACACTACACCACACCACATCACACCACACTACACCACACACTACAGTACACGACACCACACCACACCACACCACACACGAAATCACGAAGGCCATGGACAGCCCCCACCTTTGCTTGACAAAACGACTATCATGTGGCACCAGGAGCTTGGGAGGTGACTGTCCTGAGAGTGGCGAGGCATTGGTGCTCTGGGTCCCATCCAGCACCCTTGTGGTGTTTCTTGTTTACCACTACACTACACTACACTACACTACACTACACTACACTACACTACACTACACTACACTACACTACACTACACTACTCTACACTGCACTGCACTGCACTACACTACACTACACTACACTACACTACAATACATACAATACAATACAATACAATACAATACATTAACTTGATAAGACAGGTAGGTAACTTACCCGCTTCGTAACGTGCTGCTCGCAGTTCAGACCCAGGTAGTCTGTGTCACAGTGACAGGAGTAGCCTCCCGTGCCTGCTTCCGGTAAGCACTTCCCGTGATGGCCGCAAGGGACGCCATTACAGTAGTCTCGTTCTGAGGGAGGGAAAAAAAATCAGTGTCATCATTGTTAAATAACCGAAAGAGTTAGCCTATCATTGTTATGTTGTCGTCGTCATTGTCATCATTGTCTTCATTATTGTGAGCGTTTTTTGTGTGTGTGTTATGTTTGTGGTCATATTCATTACCAACATATCGTCATGAGTATTATCATTATCATCAGCATCAGCATCGGCAGCAGCACCAGCATCGACAGCATCATCGTCATCGTCATCGTCGTCAGCATCGTTGTCATCACCATCGTTGTAACGATGGATATCATCGTCGTGGTTTTCGTCGTCTCCGTAAAACTCTCTACAAAGCAGAAGTATCAGAAGCAGCAGCAACAACAACAGAAACAAAGATAATAACATAGATTTCCATCTTCCTAAGTTCAAGCAACTTTTAATACCTCCTTTCTACTTAAAAAAACAACAACCATGCAGCGACTCAGGAGCTAAAGTTTGCGCGCGCGCGCGCACACATAAACACACGCAGGCACACACACACACACACACACACACACACACACACACACACACACACACACACACACACACACACACACAATACATATACGCACGCGCGCGCGCGCACACACACACACACACACACATACACACACACACACACACACACACACAACACAAACACACACACACGAACGCACACACACACACACACACACACACACGGAGGTACGCACACACACACATACACGCACATACACATACACACACATACACATACACAAACATACACACAGACATACATATACCCACACAGTATACGCACACACGTACACACACACACAGACACACTTACACACACACGCACGCTCACACACACACACACACACACACACCACACACACACACACACACACACACACACGCACACAAACACATATCCTCCATACTTACACAAACACACCACCACCACCACTACCAACCAATCACCAGGATAAACGCACACACGCACACTTACATTTCGTCAAACTGTACAATTACAGAGCCGAACCAGAGCTACAACTACATGGAGACAAAAGTTAAGTTTTAAGTTCAGTTTGAACCGATTGAAGAACTGATCGAGCAAGATGGATGGCATGACAAGGGAAAATTACATAGTATGCACAGGTTCCCAAGAGTTCTAAACCGAACACAAACCAGACAAGAAAGATGCATGTTCGTACGTGTAACAATAGGTAGCTATCAACTTATCAAAATGTTAAGCCGATTTTCTTTCGCTAGAAGGATTGACTTGAGCTAATGAGATTTCGAACAAGAAGAGTTTTCACGCAGAGTGAAGAGAGAGAGCGAAAGAGAGAGAGAGAGGAGAGGAGGAGAGAGAGAGAGGAGGGAGAGGGGGGGAGAGAGACAGAGAGAGAGAGACGGAGAGAAAGGGGGACAGAGAAAGAGAGAGAGAGAGACAGAGAGGAGAGAGAGAGAGAGAGGGAGGGAAGGAGGGAGAGATGGAGAGTTCAAAACTTCAAAAGACCGAGAAAGTTAAAGAGTGGGGGAGGGGGGAGGGGGGAGAACACGCACATGCATACGTACATGCACATAAGGATACAAACACATACACACACATGCCAGGACTCATACTCTATTATGGCCAAGGCACCCATTTGCATTCCAAGCTGACCTTCATGTCAGACAAACGCACCCTTGCAAAACTCGGCACCTGACATCTTACAGCAATAGCATCACTAGCACACTGCCAAAGACTTTACAATACAGCTAACAGCCTTCCTCCTACAACAAGGTGATCGCGGACACCAATGAAGGCTGCTAAATATAGAAATCTCGTGTTTCTCCTTCTAGTATTTCTCCTTCTAGTGTTTCTCCTTTAGGCTGAAGGACAAATCTTTACTTACAATCGAGCTCTGTCGGAAAATCTGACGAATGTTTGTTAACCCTTTGACTCCCGCACCCTGTCCACCTGCATCCGGCATTGTCAACCGTGCCAGCAAAGCAAAAACTTAACCCTTTGATTTTTTCACTCTATCCTGCCGGAAGCTGGTAAATAGAGTGAGGGAGTTAAAGGGTTAAGTTTTTGCAGTTGGTGGATAGGGTGCGGGTGTCAAAGGGTTAATCTAGCCAACTACTCCAAACACTCGACTGCACACCAAGGTGACTTATGAACAAGTGACGATACAATGTGACCAGAAAAGTTATGTGCCTCCAGAGGTAAACTCACCTCAAACAAGTACAACATCCCATGACATACCTGGAAACCAAGAAGCGCGCACACCTCAAAAAACAGGTGACACACAGATAACACAAGGAAAGCAAAAGGAGTTTTTGGAGTTACTTCAAGAGGGATTCACCACGCTAAGACAACTCCATATGCGCTTCACCCAAATCTGCCAGCAAATTATCTGACTGACTTCCTGAGCCTGCACAAAAACCCTATGCGCTGGCAAAGTCTTGAAACGGGAGAAAGGGGTAAAGAGACCTATCAAACACTAAGCTGACACCACCAGAACGATGGAAACATTAAGATGGGCAGCAAAAGGCCAGTTTTAATGTTGTGGGCTGGGATTGAACTCAAGATACCAGGTCTTGAGTCCATGGCTCCACCAACTAGCCGTGTTAAAAATGGCAACCCGTGTTATGATATACAATAATATTACAATATTTATAGCGCAAAATCTTGATTTAAATCAAACTAAGCGCTGACATAAATACGCCGATGCACACAAGCACACACACAATACACATGGCTATAATGGGAAAAAGAAGAAAAGCAAGGAACCGGGTTTTCAACGTGGTATGGCCGTGAAGACAGCAAAACAAACGAACAAACAAACCAACAAACAAATAAGCAAACAAACAAGCAAACAAACAAACAAACAAACAAACAAACAAACAAAAAACCCTGGTGTCTTACATGCCCTGTCAAATCAAAGGAAAAACTTGCCTGCACTTAGTACAGCTTAGCATGGTGAAGTGGACAATATAAGTTAATGAAACCTCCGCTCCTCCTCACCAAGATCGATTGAAAAGAAGGATTTTCATGGGATCTGCGAATGCCATCAGTGACTGAATACGCAACCCTACCCCACCCTACAGTACACACAAAGTACATACAAATATATAACCGTATGGACTCCAAAAATTCGCACCGCTACCCAGACCATTTCTCTCCATTGTAAAAAGAAAGAGAAGGACAGGCAGACAGACATGAAGAGGAAGAGAGAGAGAGTAGGGAAGAGAGAGACATGAAAAGAGAGACAGAGAGAGGCAGAGAGACAGAGAGAGAGAGACAGAGAGGACCCGAAAGTGAGAGACAGACGAGAGAAGAGGGGTTGGAGGAGAGAGAGATGAGACGGGAGAGGGGGGAAGAGACTAGAGGGAGAAAGAGAAAGGATGGTCGAGAGAGGAAAGAGAAGAAGAGAGAAAGGTAGCGGGGATAGACGTGGGAGAGAGAGAGAGGAAGAAGAGAGAGTGAAAGAAGGAAAGAAGAGAGAGAAGAGAAGAGAAAGAGTAGGAAAGAGAAGAGAGAGACAGAGACAGAGTCAGAAAGAATAGGAGAGAGAAGAGAGAGAGAGACAGACAGACAGAAAAGAGAGGACAGACAGACAGAAAGAGAGAGAGGAGAGAGAGAGAGGAGAGAGAGAGAGAGAGAGAGAGAGAGAGAGAGAGGAGAGAGAGAGAGAGAGAGAGAGTAACAGAGACAGAGACAGAGACAGACATCGCATGGAGGAAAAAAAGAAAACCTCCAGAGCTTCGTTAGAGGTTGATTGCAAGGTATCATGTGAAATGTCAAGAGCAGTCATCACATTTTGTTTTACTCCCA
Source organism: Monoplex corrugatus (assembly GCA_030674185.1). Classification (NCBI taxonomy): domain Eukaryota; kingdom Metazoa; phylum Mollusca; class Gastropoda; order Littorinimorpha; family Ranellidae; genus Monoplex; species Monoplex corrugatus. Next base: position 60,230,872 of record CM060308.1, read on the forward strand.
TCTCTTCAGCGGCAGGCAGCAGCGTGTCGTTTTGAAAGCAGCACCAGACCCGCTGTTGAAAGAAGCGGATAAACCAGTTAGCGATGAGCAATTTGCTTGAGAGATAACGAACCTCTGTTTTATCTGTCTGTCTGTTTGTCTTTGTTTGTCTGTTTGTTTGTCTGTCTGTCTGTCTGTCTGTTGTCTGTTTATCTCTGTCTGTTTATTTGTTTGTCTGTTTGTTTGTCTGTCTGTCTGTTTTTTTCTCTGTTTGTCTGTCCGTCTGTCGGCCGGTCTGTCTGTCTGTCTGTCTGCCTGCCTATTGTCTGTCTGCCTGTCTCTCTGCCTATCTGTCTGTCTGTCTGTTTGTCTGTCTGCTTGCCTGTCTGCCTATCTGTCTGTCTGTTTGTTTATCTGTCTGTCTGTCGGTCTGTCTGTCTGTTTGTCGGTCGGTCAGTCGGTCTGTCTGCCTGCCTATCTATCTGTCTGTCTGCCTGGCTGCCTGCCTGCCTGCATGCTTGCCTGCCTGTCTGTCTGTCTGTCTCTCTCTATGTGTCTAACACGTACAGTGTGTGCGTGTACGTGTGTGTGTGTGTGTGTGTGTGTGTGTGTGTGTGTGTGTGTGTGTGTGTGTGTGTGCGTGTGCGTGTGTGCGTGGGCCCACGCGCATGTATGTGTGTGTTTGTGTGTTCATGCGTGTGTATGTTTGTGTGCGTGTTTGAAATGACGACACGCCATGCTCAGTTATCCATTTTATTTTCAGAAACAAGGGGTATAACGTAGTGAAACCGTATGACGTCATGTCAAATGTGACGTCAGTGTTCATAGTTGTTGAAATCTTATGACGCCATATGGAATGTGACGTCAATGCTCATAATCAGTATGCAGCCTTCGGAGTTGCACGTGCACACGTGTGCCAAATTACGGTTTTGTAACTAAAAGTAAAACTCTTTCTTGGTGAGGTCGGGACTTTTGGGACACCCCCTGTCTGTCTGCCTGCCTGTCTGTCTGTCTGTCTACCTGTCTGTCTGCCTATCTGTCTGTCTGTCTATTAGTCTGTCTATCAGTCTGTCTATCAGTTAATCTGTCTGTCTCTCCGTCCGTCCGTCTGTCTCTCCGTCCGTCCGTCCGTCTGTCTGTCCGTCGTCCGTCCGTCTGCCTGTCTGTCTGTCCGTCCGTCTGCTGCCTGCTGCCTGCCTGCCTGCCTGTCTGCCTCTTTGTCTGTCCGTCTGCCTGTCTGCCTGTCTGCCTGCCTGCCTGCCTGTCTGCCTGTCTGCCTCTCGTCTGTCCGTCCGTCTGCCTGTCTGCCTCTCTGTCTGTCTGTCTCTTTGTGGGTCATGTTGACACCAATCAATTCTCCTCACGTCAACCTCCTTGTCGTGACTCCAACAAACAAATCAAGGCGTACGGATGGATGCATAGCAGTCGTGGCCTCTTTGATCCTGCCTGCCATCGCCATTGCATCCATCTGATGAATAAGAATTAGATAATAATGTTTCAACAACAACAACAACAACAAACAAATCATTAATGACATTACGTTCATAGCGCTGGTTTTAATTAACATGCGGTCACAAAAACAAACTTTAACATAAAAAGCGTGGGGTGGGGTGGTGGGGGGGGGGGGGGGGGGAAAGAGAAAAGATAATGAGACGCGCGAGGAGAAATATGACAATAGTGAGGATAAGGAGGGGAATACAGATGACAATAACGACGATGATGATATGAGATGATCGTCACGATGATGTCAACGACAATTTCCATGATCATGATATAGTGTGGGCGATGACGATGATGACGATTATAGCCGATGTCAATAACGACGAAGATGACGATTACGATGATGATAACGATGTCAAAGAAGAAGAAGAAGAAAAAAAAAAAAAATCCAATATGATGATGATGACTACGACGACAAATACGATGAAGATTATCAAGACGTTTATCATGGCTATATCGATGATAATGATGATGATGATGACGACGATGGTGATGAAGGTTATAATGACAACGATGATGATGATCACAGCGATGATGACGATAATGAGGAAAAAAGAAGATTATCACCATGATCATCACCATCACAACGATGATGATGTGACGACGACGACGACGACGAAGGTAACGATGATAGTTCTGACGATGTTGTTGATGAGAAAGACGACGATGATGACAAAGATGACGATAAATATAGCGATGGTGATCATGACGACGACCACAAGAGCTACGAAAAGAAAGTACGCTGACACTGACGGAGTTCTGTCAGACGTGGCCTCGCTGTTCCTGCCTGACGCTAGAACTGTTTTCATCTGACAAGTAAAAAATGACTTTACACAGTCATGTTAAAAACATGACAAAATTCTTCGTCAAAGTTACCGCCGCCGTTCAAGCAAACAAGAATCCAGACACAAAACAAAACGAGACAGGAGCAAATTTTCGGACATCTCCGCAACTGGCCGTATCAAGCGTACACAAAATTGAACAGAGAAACAAATACACTAAACACGGACAAGAAAAGAAAAGAAAAGAAAAGGGAAAGAAAGAAGGAAAATAAAAAAGAAAGAAAAAAGAAAAAAAGAAAGAAAAAGAAAGAAAGAAAGAAAGAAAGAAAAAACAAAAGAAAAAAAACAACAACAGAATTCTTTGATGAATTGTTGAGCTCGAGAAAATAAAATGAAATAGTGAGATTCTGTTATTGTTGCTTTTATCTCAATGTTTTCTCTCTCTCTCTCTCTGTTCTCCCTCTCTGTCTCTGTCTCTCTCTCTCTGTGTCTCTGTCTCTCTCTGTCTCTGTCTGTCTGTCTTCTCTCTCTGTCTCTGTCTGTCTGTCTCCTGTCTCTCTCTGTCTCTCTTTTTCTCTGTGTGTGTATGTGTGTGTGTATGTGTGTCTGTGCGCGCGCGTGTTTGAGTGTGTGTGTGTTTCTTTGTCATTTTTCGTATACGCTTAACAAAGGCCAGTCGTCCTAAACATTTGTGCCTGTCTTGATTTGAGAACTGAATGTAAATTTTTATTCTATTTTGATATGTTTTTAACATTATTGATATTACATTCATACTTTAACACATTCGTTGTAAAGGAAGAAGGCCAGAGAAGCATATGATAACAGAGATGATGAGGGGGTCATACAAACGATGAAGACGAAAGCGATGATGATGATGATGATGATGATGATGACGACGACGACGACGACGACGACGATGATGATGACAACGACGACGACGAGACGACACATGGTGACAATGACGAATGGTGACAATGACGACGATGATGATAAAGAGGAAAACACAAGGGGGAAAAGAAGAAGAAGAAGGAGGCAAGATGATGATAAAGACGATGATGTTATGATGAGGATAACAAAAGCAATGATGTCAACTGTGGTGATGAATTTGTTGATGATGATGACGATGATGACAAAGATAGAGAAGCAGAAAAAAAAAAGAAGAAGGTAATGATGATGTCGATGATAATGTTAGTGATGACATTGAGAACAACATTGATGTTAAAAACACTGGTGGGTGGTGGTGGTGGTGGTGGTGGTGATGATGATGATGATGATGATGACGACGACGACGACGACGATGACGACGACGACGACGATGATGACGACCATAATAAAAAGAGGCAAAGAGAATAAGAGTGCTGGCGACAATGACAACAACGAAGGTGATGAGGACAGTGCTATAAAGACAACTACGTCAGCGGCGATGACGATGACGACAATGATGATCCTGACAACGACGATGATGACGATGGCATTGCCGATAACGCTGATGGAATGGATGAATTTGCATCAGACCAAACCTCTCTGACCTTCCCTACATCTGTTTCTAACACTAAAGAAAGAATACTGGACCTACCGTTCAGCCCTTTACCCGGCTCTTACTCAAAAGTTGAGCGTGCTATGGGATCGCTGGGGACACTAGGACCACTCATCTACTTAACAGATGCACCCTGAGGGTATTGTTGAAATCTCTTGATCACTTGATCTCTTGACCTTTCTGTCGTGCTGGCCCTGGGGAAAAGTTGAGGTCTCTGCCACCTCACCCCCACCCCTACGACCCAGGGTTATGGCACTATCTAGGTAGAACCTCAGGACCTGGCCAGCTCGTGGGTTTATGTGCAGGCTTTAAGGCTTTGTGCCATGATCATTCTGGATCTTCTCCATCACATGACACCTGTGACGTTAGTGCGTATGGAATTCATTCCGAGCGCGGAGGCGTCATCTTGAGAAATTCAAAATGAAAATGAAAACGAAACTTGACCAACCCGTCTGGTCTTTGGATCTGGTTGACGCCAGGATATTATGATATATTATATGATCTGATGGCAAATTTTTTCTTTTTCCTTTTATTGTTTTTAAAGCCCAGCCGACTGCGCAGAGCCATATCAGGGCTATAACTGCTTCAAAACTACAAACCTTCAACAGGAAAAAAAAAAAGAAAAGAAAATTAAGTACACATATCAATGCATTTGCGACATAATCTAAGGACAAGCCCCCGGCGTAGGACCATTCCGTCCGATTTATCGCACAGGGGAGATTTAAAAAACACATCTGAATACAAATATAAGCATACATAAGGACACGAAAACATATATAAAAACAGGCATAAATTACCTGAAATTGCTTCCGCATATCTCACCTCCTTAGAGCCAAAAATGCACTTAATACATGTACCCAATTATCAATCCGAAGAAAAAGTACGTAAGACTTTATCGAAAAGATACAGGTGAATGGACCTGTAAGGCAGAAAATAAGTAGAAATGACAGAAAGCAAGGCAACAAGGCAGAAACAAAGACAGTGACAGAAAAGAGGAAATTTCTAGCACAGAATTTCTAGAAGATGGGGATACTATTTATACTGAAAGAGCCCCCGGCAATCCAACGGGGGGGGGGGATGGCAAACTTAGGGCTATACTCTGTCACACAGTCTTAATACAAGATGGAACTCCACAGCATCACGTTTATCATCCCCGTTGTCATCATCATCATAGCATTGCGAATTTTTTCCCCTAGATTATATGGACTTTACCGTAGCGTTGGGAATGGAACCAACAACAAAAAAGTACTCGACCTTGCCTGACACAAACAAGTCAATGTTCAACT
>CM060308.1:60245955-60248455 GCA_030674185.1 Monoplex corrugatus
GTTTTATATTTGTTTTGTTTCGTTTTCAGTATTGCTTCTGCTTCTGTTGTTGTTGTTGTTGTTGTGTTGTTGTCGTCGTCGTCATCATCATCATCGTCGTCGTTGTTGTTGTTGTCATAATCACGCAAAGTGTATTTGAAACAGTATGGCTTGTCCTGTCAACGCCATAACCGCAACGAAATATATGTACAGTTTGTTGTTTTATTACTTGGTTTTTAAGGTCAAAATCACTCCAAACACGTAGAGCCACACAGCGAAAAGAACAAGGCCATGGCTTCACCGTGTCGATTTTAAACGGGAAAGAAATGGGGAGAGAGAAAGAAGAAAAAAAAATCTGTGATCAGTGGCTGGGAGCGTTTTCCATTATCCAATCACTGGTGGAAACAGTGTGCAATTGGAGGCTTGCCTTGTTACAGAAACCCTGGGCTCTCATGTCATTACAATTCCATGCCAACTTGACTTTCTCAGACGACGGAGAGAAAGGAAGGACTGGGCAGTGGGGGAGGGGAGGGGGGAGGGGGGAAGATGGTTGTGCCATATTATCAATCTTCATTCAGTTTCAGTTTCAGTTCCTCGAGATGATGTCTCCGCGCTCGGAACAAATTCCATCTACATTAACGTCACAGATGCCATGTGTATGGTGACCATGGCACAAGCCTTAAGCCTGCACATAAATCCATGAGCTGGCCAAGTCCTGAGACCCTACCTGGACTATGTTTTACCTAGTCTATATTTTATACTGGTATTTCATTAGCCTACCGCTGGAATAATCTTGGTAACACGTAAACTACCTGTGTATGTGTGTACCTTACCTTCAAAAAAGGAACACACATATAAAGTAAATAAAAAAGTAATTAGAGGTCTGAATCACAACACAACTAGCTATTCTGTATTCAATCTTCATTGTTTCAAACCTTTCGTGTAACTTTCTGTACTCTTCTAGAATGCAACTGACTTAACCCTTTGACTCCCACACCCTGTCCACTCACTTCCTGCATCGTCAACCATGCTAGCAAAGCAAAAACTTAACCCTTTGACTCCTCACCCTATCCACCAGCTTCCTGCAGGAAGCTGGTGGATAGGGTGACGGAGTCAAAGGGTCAAGCTTTTGCAGTTGGTGGAAAGGGTGCGGGAGTCAAAGGGTTAAACGAACTTTTTATTAGCGAGAAGTTTCTCAGTGCCATGAATACGACATAATAGAAGCCTGGACTTTTTTTCACAAAGGGTTCATCACATATATATCATTCCCTATACACTGAACCCAAATCTTCCATTACCTGGCGGATAGAACTTCGAGCCTGCGCGAAACTGTAGTCCCAATTTCTGATTCAGCTAAAAACCTTGGTGTCTGCATTGACTCTACCCTCTTCATGAACAACTTTGTTTCTCAAACTGCCAGATCTTGCTACTATCACCTCCATCGTATAAGCCTGATCAGGAAGTATATCTCTGTCGAAACAACTGCAAAACTCGTTCTCTCCTTCATAATGTCTCGCATTGACTATTGCAATTCACTCCTGTCCGGTCTTCCTGCCTTCACCACTCACATCCTACAGCGCATTCAAAACAATGCTGCACGCCTTGTACTCAAAAAGAAAAAAGCTGACCACATATCTCCTCTCCTGGCACAACTTCACTGGCTCCCTGTATCAAAGCGCATACAGTACAAACTAGACACCATGTGCTACAAAAGCCTCAATAACGCAGCCCCCGATTACCTGTCAAGCCTACTTGAGATCTATGTTCCCTCACGTACCCTCCGCTCTGCCTCCGATCCTCTGACTTTTCGCTTTCCACGCTCTAAGCTCAATACCTATGGTCCACGAGCCTTCTCTGTTTCTGGTCCGCTCTCCTGGAACAAACTTCCTCTCTCAGTCCGTCAGCAACCTACTTTTGTCTCCTTCAAGTCCGCTCTCAAAACTCACCTTTTCTCCTCTGCATACAATCCTGACCTCACTCAATCCCCTCTGCAGCCTGTCTCCACTCGGAGGGGAATCACATTGCAATATATAATTGTATATAATATGCTCTCTATAATTTTCCATTGTTTTTATTCTTTCTCCCCATTTATAGCCGTGTGAGTGCGTGGGTGCGTGTGTGTGCGTGCGTGCGTGCGTGTGTGTGCGTGCGTGCGTGTGTGTGTGTTTCAGCGCTTAGATTTGATTTTATCAAGATTTTGCGCTATATAAATATTGTAATTATTATTATTATTATTATTACAATGGCACAGTCTGGAAATGGTGAGGGAGGGGGGGGGGGGTGAGCGAAATCTATGAAACGGACACCACCAGCGTAGTTGGAGCATTAAACTAAGATGGACAGCCAACACTTCAAAACTTTTTGTTGCCAGGCAGGAAGCATTTCAAGGCATGAGAATTTTTGGGGGTGGGGTGGGGTGGGGGTGTTGTTGAACAATTATTCTGGAATGATAATTCAAGCAAAACGATGTTGCTCACATTCAAAATGCTTAACAACGTCTGGAAGTCAGTCCCATCCCCAT
>CM060308.1:60253455-60260955 GCA_030674185.1 Monoplex corrugatus
TGGATAGGGTGAGGGAATCAAAAGGTTAAGGCTTTGCTTTGCTAACATGGTTGACAATGTAGGATGCTGGTGGACAGGGTGCAGGAGTCAAAGGGTTAAGCGGTTGCTTCAGTGACCGAAACGATGGCCGACTGACTGGGATGTACAAAGCAAAAGTAATACTTCATTAAGTGCTGCGCTTCTGCTATCAAAACACCTGACAGCAGTAGTGCTTAAGCAGTCATGTAATGATGTGAAACCACATCGAAAAGCTACACACCATGTGATTGTTTGCTTGCCAAATTGAAATCAGTGTCACATTGCCTAAAAAAAAAAATTTTTTAAATAAAAAGAGAGAGAGAGAGAGAGAGAGAGAGAGCGAGAGAGAGGAAGACAGAGAGACAGAGAGAGAGAGAGAGAGACAGAGACAGAGGCAGAGACAGAGACAGAGACAGAAACAGAGACAGAGAGAGTGTCTTACAGAGATTTGGTTTTAGGCTTTGAGAGATTTGATTTTAGCCCACTTTTTCGTCTCATTGAAATATCTTCGATCTGAGGAAATGAGAGAATCGAATGCCAGTATTTCATTCTGTGAAAGATAATAAATGTCAGCCTCTTATCCGAAGAAAAACTTGAATTTCATGTTTGTTTTTTTGTTTTTTTTTCTTCTTAATGTCCTTTTCGTGACAAGGCACAATATAACATGGAACATAACTAAATCCAAACGGAAGAATATAAATCTGCAAAAGAAGGAATAAAGAAATACGAAGAAAGAAACAGATGAAGGGGAAAAACACAGAGCAAATGATCAGCTATGATATTATTCATGTCAACACATAATGCCTGTTGATTTTCCAGTTCTTGTTGCAAGCATTTGTAATCTTGATGGAGTTTTTGATTTTTGAATTCGTGTCGCTTATTCCAACTGACAGATTATAACTGAGCTCCTTATTTGGCCCAAAAAATAAAAAAAAATGTTTGAATGTAAGGTTTCTGGCAAATTTCAGGCAGTGTGGTTCACGTAATGAAAATTAAGTTCTGTGAGAGACAGGTTTACTTCTCTCGTTATATGAAAAGTACACTTTTGCAATCTGTGTAAACATCTGTTAATAGGATGTAATTCAAATTTCTTTATGGTTTGGCATTTAGCAGTTTTGGTAATAAGGTATAAACTACTTGAAACCCAGAATTTAATAACTCCAGAATAGAGGCATCGGGTCCTTGTGAGTCTGTCTTCCAGCTAGTTCTTTGGCGATGAGGATGTCATATTTTGTATTTTTATGTGAAAACATTTTAAGGATCATCGCATCATTTGTGCCCCTCTCCCATTCATTTTTTTTGGTATGATAATGATGATGACGATGGGGGTGGTAATCATGATGCTATGGCCTTCCAATCTGGATTGAGACTACGTGACAAGACTGTACTCTACGCTTACTATCACGATATGTTGTGGTGTCAACCAGGCCTGAGAGATACAGACATCTGCGGTGATGGTCAGGAAATTATAGCAACACCCTCAATGATTCATCCGTGAAGTGGATAAAACACGACTGTATGGTCCCAGTCTTCTCAAATGAGCTCATAGCAACGTCATGTTCTGTTAATCCTGTAGTGATCCTGTAATGATGCTTGAACTGTACACCTTTACCATAAACATGGAGTGGAGTCAGTGGCCTGGCAGTTAACCAAAAGCACCTGCCTAGAACGAAAGTGGCATGAATTTGAACCAAGTATCCACCAGCGATAAAAACTAAGTTAATTTCACCAGGAGGATTCACGGAAAAGATGGGCTTCATGATGGGTCTTAAAGAGGAAAAGTTAAGCAAATTTATCAGATCAAAGGGCAGATTACTCCAAGGAAAAATCCAAAAATGGGCAAAAGATTGGAAAGCGCGAGTCTTGCATCAGTGCGAGCGAGGAGAGCCGTGTATCATGAGAAGACCGAAGAGTTCGGGAAGAAGTACAAGCATGAAGAAATTTAGAGGTATTACAAAGATATTAGATATTCAAGAAAAGACGAGCAACATTTATAGCACATTTTATGAAGCAAGAGAAATTAAAGCACCTGGTCACAAGAGGAAAGCTGGAGGGAAAAAGAGCACCAGGTAGACCCAGGGAGAAAATACTGTACGGACTTGCAAAATGGCTGAGGACAGAAAGGGTGGCAGATGTACTTGCAGCGACAAGGGATAGATTCGTATGGGGGGGGGGGGGGGGGGAGCGCCATGATCGCACACGCCATGCGGCAGAACACACGATGATGATGACCAAGATGTGTGAAAAGACGTTAAATCAAAGAACGAACACGAACGAACCAAGATGTGTTAGAAAAACTTGAACATTAAATATAGTTCCAAGTTTTTCGAGCTTACCTGAGCAGGAGGGACCAGAAAATCCAGGTGGGCAAACACAGTAAGTGCTGGTCATCGTCTCCACACATGTTCCTCCGTTCTTACAAAGACCGGGCATGCTGCACTGATGGACAAACAGACACGCAAATGGTTAGTTGTAAGTTTGGTACTAAACTCTCACTTTGTCACACGCTGTATCGTTTTAAACACATATAGAAAGAAGGGATTGTGGGGAAAAGAAGGAAGAAGAGATAAAGAGAACATTTAAATTGACGAAGCCTTTGGTCTGTTACAAGAAGAGTGAAGAAACGGAAACAAAAATCGAACAGCAAAGACAACTACGGGAAGACAGAACAGGGGGAGAGGGACGGGGGAGAGAGAGAGAGAGAGAGAGAGGAGAGAGAGAGAGAGAGAGAGAGAGAGAGAGAGAGAGAGAGAGAACAGGGGGAGAGGGACGGGAGAGAGAGAGAGAGACAGAGAGAGACAGAGAGAGACAGAGACAGAGACAGAGAGACAGAGAGACAGAGAGAGAGACGGAGAGAGAGAGAGATAGAGAGAGAGAAAGAAGGAGGGGGGTGGATTGATGGTTGGATGGATGGATTATTCAAGTCCAATGCCTTTCATGATGAGTACAAGTACATAGTTAAGGGATACCATGACAACTGTCCAGAATGGTAACCAACACATGAAATTTATTCATTAATATATCGCTTGAACGATTTGTACACATAAACTGACACATTTCAAACAAAATAATTACGCCAATCAAAATAAATCTCTTATACATAAGAAATATTGAAAAATATATACAGACAGACAGACAGACAAAAAAAACGGAGACTGAAGATGGAAGACAGAAAAAGAAATCTCTATTTGTCTATCATGTATAGATATATCTATGTATATGTATGTATGTATATACATATGTATATATATACATACACATAATCAGACATATTTATCATATGTACATATGTATCTAATATGTCACACATATATGAATCTATATATATCTATATTTACGCGCGCGCGCACACACACACACCACACACACACACACACACACACAAACACACACACATCAAGAGACAGACAGACAGAGAGGGGGGGAGAGGGAGAGACAGACAGACAGAAGGGAGAGGGTCCTCTTTATCATCACCATCATCACATAATTAACATTTCTAGTTACACTTCTCAAAGTTTTAATGTATTTCGTTACAGCAAACTAACAATGGAAATTTAAAAAATACAAGTCATCTTACGAACTGGAAGGGAAATAGACCAGGGGTAAAAAAAAAATCCTGAGAAACAAAATGTTTAAATATTTGATTTACAAATTGCCACGATCAGTTCAGATCATTAAGGATGCAAGAAAGACTGTGAAGTTTGGCTGTGTATTGGAGCAAATTAGGAGCATGTGAAATTAATAGAAAACAAAACCCCCCATGTCAATAACAAGGGGAGATCACTGAAAGGCTCGTTGATTGCTTCCCTTTGAAGAGTTTCACTCGTCAGGCTGCATGCAGACACGTTTTTCAATCTCCTTTTTAAAACAAGAAATGTGTGTGTGCGTGAATGTGTGCACGAGCGCACGCGCGCGCGCGCGCGTGTGTGTGTGTGCGTACGTGCGTGAGAGAGAGCGAGAGACAGAGAGAGACAGAGAGAGAGAGTGTGTGTGTATGAGAGAGAGAGAGAGAGAGAAAGAGAGAGTGTGTGTGTGTGTAAGAAAGAGTGTGTAAGTGTGTGTGTATGTGTGTGTGTGAGAGACAGAGAGAGACAGAGAGACAGAGAGAGACAGAGAGAGACAGAGAGAGAGAGAGAATGTGTGTGTGTGTGTGTGTGTGTATACAAATATACGTGTGTATGTGTGTGTATGTGTGTATGTGTGTGTATGTGTATATGTGTATGTATGTGTGTGTGTGTTTGTGTGTGTATATGTGTGTGTATGTGCGTGTATGTGTGTGTATGTATGTGTGTGTGTATGTGTGTGTATGTGTGTGTGTTAGGATGTGTGTGTATGTGCTTGTGTGTGTACTTGTGTGTGTGTGCGTGTATGTGTGTGTTCGTGCATGTGCGTGTGTGTGCGTGCGTGCGTGTGTGTGTGTGTGTGTGTGTGCGTAAGAGAGAGATTGTGTGTGAGAGAGAGAGAGAGAGGGAGACAGAGTGAGAGAGAGAGAGTGTGTGTGTGTGTAAGTGTATGTGTGTGTGTAAGTTCGTTCGTTGCTTGATTTAACGTCTTTTCACTATAAGTGATATTAGACGGGGAAAAATGGCATGGAGGATGAAATAAGGGGGGGGGGGGGGTGGAGGGGAGAGGGGAACAGAGTAAGGGACGTAAAAAAAATTAAAAGGAAGCGGCAAGGTCTTAAGAAAAAGGATATGGATGAACAGAGAAATGAAACTAGAACAACGCTAACATCAATAATGTAAAAGAAAAATCGTCATAAAAACAAAACAAAACAAAACAAAAATAATCATAATTATAATAATAATCTTAAAGTAACGCATTAACAGGACTGTGAACCAATGATTCTGAAATTTTAACTAACAAAACTTGATCCGATACAACTTCTTTAAAATGCGTTTCAAGATAGTTTCCTTGTGTAAACGTCTTTGGTAAAAAGGAACGAAGCTTTCTGCAGTAAAACAAACAGTGATACAATGTGAATTGTTCGCCACAAATACATAAAACGTTGTTACAATATTTTGTTTTCAAAGCGTTCAGTTGAATGCGAAAATATGTCATAACAATTAATCTCAAATGATATAACGAGGAATACTGCAAATTTTTACAGATATTTTGAACTGAAAGTTTGATTCTTTTTTGAGACACAAATTTTTCATTTAAATGTTCATGAAATCGAATCCATGATGCTAATTCTAGCGAGTTGTAAGCTTCTTTTACCGAGGTGTTAACATGTAATTCTATGGAATTTTCAGAATGGAGGGCACCGGATTTAGCTGCTCTGTCAACTACGTTGTTGCCATGAAGACCAACATGAGAAGGCACCCAGCATAAATTGATTTCCGAACCATTTATCTTTAAACAATGTATTAGATGATTTGCCTCAATAATTAAGTCAGGTCTTGTGTCTGTATCAAAAGACTGTAAGGCATATAATACAGATTTTGAATCAACAAAGAGAACTACTTTGAATGACACAGGCCGAAGGCTTATTAAATAATGCAACGCTTGAACAACAGCGACCAATTCTGCTGTATATATAGATACATTTGCCCCAATGAAAAAAGACTTTTTAATGTTAAATTTTGGAACATAAAAGGCTGCTCCAGCGCTCTGGTTTGCTAAGACTGACCCATCGGTAAAAATGTGGAGGTGGGTACTGTACTTTTCGTCGATGTGTTCACAAGCTGTGGATAGCGTAATGTTGACATTATCATCTTTTTTAACTTTTGCATAATCGAGATCAAATGTGGCATTTAGCATTTCCCATGTAGGGATAGGCGTTATCGTTGGTTTCTCAGCAATTTCATCCATTGTTATGTTGGACTGTTTGATCAGGCCAGATATGTAAGTTGCGGCTGTAATTTGTGATGAAATGTTTTTTGCTCGTTTTGGAAAGTCAGTATCAGACCTGATCTTAATTTCTTTGCTCACAAAATTATCCACTTGTGAAGTAGTTCTAATTGCAAACTTTGCTGTAGCTAACTCACGATGGTTGTTTAAAGGTAGAATTCCAGCAACTTTGTACATTTCCAGAGTAGAAGCATGAGTTGGTACACCTAGTGCAATTTTAAGACTTTTGCAGTCCAAGCTCTGAATCTTTTTTAGTAAATATTTGGGTGCATTGAAGAAAACTTCTTGCGCGTAGGATAATTTAGACCTGACCAGCGCTGTTGACAGATGAATCAGTACATTTGTATCCATTCCCCAGGGTAATTTGCTTATTATCTTTAGAAAATTTAAGGTTTTTCGCGCTTTTGTTAAAATATAATCAAAATGGACATTCCAGCTTAATTTGGACGTGATGTAAACTCCCAGGAATTTTACGACCTGTTTGTAATTTAACACTTCACCAAGCAATTTGAAAATAGGCAAGTTATTTGAGTTACCACCAGGATCAAACAGCATCATGTTAGTTTTTTCTGCTGACAACGACAGCCCATTTTCTAACATATAGTTTCCAAGATTATCAAGATCAATTTGATACAACTTCCTGATGTAATTTCGCGTTCTCTGTGGAGTTGTCTTTTTTAAAGTGATATTCATCCAAGTGCATATATCATCAGCGTACTGTACTAAAACAACACGATTTGAAAGAGCATTAGGAAGATCCTGTATAAGGATATTAAATAAAATAGGTGCTATCACTGAACCTTGTGGAATCCCCATGTCGAGGCATCGTGAAGAAGAATAACTAGCTCCCACTCTTGCCTGAATTGTTCTATTAGCTAAAAAAGATTTAATGTAATTGAACATATTGCCCGATAAACCAACAGATTTTAGCTTGAACAATAAACGTTTATGCCAAACTTGATCGTAAGCTTTTTTCACATCAAAGAAAGTAGCTAAAACACTTTTTCTGCGGGCAAACTGTTGTTTGATCTGAGTTGTAAGTTTAACTAGGTGCTCAACTGCGGATCTTCCTTTTCTAAAACCTGCCTGGTTTACCGGAATAACGTTATTTTTATCACAGTAGTGTAAAAGTCTGTTTAAGACCAATCTTTCCATTAGTTTGCTTGTGTGGGACGTTAAAGCAATAGGTCTGTAACTGTTTTTATCGGTTTTCGATTTTCCTGTTTTTAAGATTGGTATAACTATAGACTTTTGCCAGATTTGTGGCACAGTTCCAGTAACCCAGCATTTCTGCAAAATTTTGTGTAGGAAAATAAGGTAGTTTTCAGGGAGATGTTTAATCATTTCAGTCGAAACTGCATCAACACCTACCGAACTCTTTTTGTTGTGTAGAGACAGTACTGTGTTTTTTAGCTCTTCTAAGGTGATTGGAGAATTAAACCAGAGATCATTCTGTGGTACTGGATCAGTGTAGATTGGGTTGTAATCTTCCATTTCTCTGTGATGTTTGCAGTCAGGAGATAAACCTTCAACTTTACTGTTTTTGGCGAACAGATCCACAAAAGTTTCTGCTTTGTCCATGTCTGAAGGAAATGTGTTACATGTTTCAATCATTATCGGACACCTAGG
>CM060308.1:60278455-60280955 GCA_030674185.1 Monoplex corrugatus
GAGCCTACAGAGAGAGAGAGAGAGAGACGAGAGACAGAAGAGAGACAGAAAGAGAGACAGAGAGAGAGAGAAGAGAGAGACAGACAGACAGACTTAAGAGAGAATAACGGCAAAAGTGACACGTAGAGCAAGAATACTATGCAGACATCCATATCAAATCTGTACAAAGACGAACAAAATTTACTGGGAACAAATCCCTGCAGAAATTCAAACTGCTGGTGTCCACAAGACTAATACTCACAGTCAAACTGCTTCACGGTCTCTGGCAACCAATCCCAAAAGTCAACAACTGAGTGACGCACAACCTTGCGAGAACTAGCAGCGCTAGAAGCGTACCTACGGAGAATAATCCTGTTAAAGGCTTCCCGTTCTGTTGGAGGACCTCACAAATGTCCATGAATTGAAAATCCTTAAGCGGATGCAGCGGACGAGAACAAACGGAAAAGAGACAGCGGATGAGAACAGTAGGAAGGGAGAGAACTCCATGAGTACACAGAATGGGAAAGATAACTCTTTGGCCTGAGGCTGGAAGTTACGATTTCGGAGTGCACAGTTTGTTCAAGTGGTCTTCATCGTACTCCAGTCAGTCAGTTCTGAATGCGCTCCACCCAAGTCTGCCAGTAATGAGATGACCGAAAGTTAAATGTGCTGGCACAGTCTTGGAATTCGGGTGGGTGGATTAGAAACAGGATAACGAGGGACCAATGAATGTTACTGCCCCTACTTGTTTATGAATTCCTCGATACAGATGTTCCATTGTCAGGCGCCGCTTTTTTTCTGTGCCTATGGACACTCACCCACCTCCCAAGCTCCCGACGCCAATCGACTGCCGCCACCCCCAAGCAATGGGGGGGGGGGGGGAATCTGCCCATGCGCTGCACGACCCATCCGGACCAAGTTATCAGTTACCCCGTTCACAAACCTGAATGGCAAGGTGGGGAGACGACATACCCCGGGACACAGCCACACAACGCGCACCAACAGGTTTACAGCCCAGTCTCTGGACCAAGACAGAACGAAAGACCCTCTTCACCCCACTCTGGTCCTCATCTCTCTTTCGGATAGCCCGCCCTGCCATCAGCTCGCACAGCCGTCAGCACCTTACCCCTTACTATTAGTGTCGACATTTAGCAGTCGGAAGCTCCCAACGCCGTCTCACTTCAACCACAACCACTTCAAACAATTGTGAAATGGAGACTAGGCTTGATGCAAGCGACAGATAGACAGAAACTCAAGACAGAGACTAAAGGGAAGCAAATGAAATTGTTCTGTTCTAATATTCTGTGTGAATGTCACACTGTTATTATCCAAAGGAACTTCTCTCTGTGCTTAACCTCGCTAACCGCCAGGGACATATCCTTAGATCATGTGCGCGAATTCATTAACATGTGCACTTAGTTTCTTTTCTTTTTTTTTTTTTTTTTCTGTTGAAGCATTGTTTATGTTTTAAAACAGTTATAGCCCTGATATGGCTCTACGGAGTCGGCTGGGCTTTAAACAGAAAGTCACAGTAATAACAGTAACTTCTCTGACCATCACATTTCTCTTCAGTCTCTTTTAGCTTTACCTTCCTCATTCAGTCTTTCTTCTCAGTGTCAAACTCCATAGTTGGCATGTGCTCGAATTTTATTGTCATTCTCTGTGGGGGTTTTTTTTCTACCCCACTCTATCTCTTAAATCTGTCTGTTGATACACCTGCCTGTGTGTCTGTGTTTGCCTCTTTGATTCTCTGTCTCTCTTGCCTGTGTCTGTCTGTTTGTCTGTCTGTCTGTTTGTCTGTCTCTCTCTCTCTCTCTCTCTCTCTCTCTCTCGCTCTCTCTGTAGCTGTCTCTCTCTCTATCTCTCTCGCTCTCTCTGTAGCTCTCTCCCCTGTAGCGCTCTCTCTCTCTCTCTCCTCTGTAGCTCTCTCTCTCTCTCTCGATCTCTCTGTAGGCTCTCTCTCTCTCTCTCTCTCTCTCTCTCCCTCTCTCTCTCTCCCCTCTCTCTGTGTATCTTGCTCTCTCTTTCTCGCTCTCTCTGTAGCTCTCTCTCTCTCGTTCTCTCTGTAGCGCTCTCTCTCTCTCTCTCTCTCTCTTGTGTAGCTCTCTCTCCCTCTTTGTCCCCCCCCCTCCCGTCTTTTTCCGCCTACTTGTCTTCCTTCACGTATTCTTAAAACCTGTGGGTGATTTTATTCTTTGCTACAGCAATCTATTATTATACTCTCATATGTGATGTCTTTCAGTGTCTTTGTGATGACCACAGAACCTGCTGTCTCCTAGAAAGGCCTCAGACTATCATTAGAGCAAGACAAGTTTTATTCCCTGCTGTGATCTTGTCTGAATACATCCTATACATGAAGTCTTTCTTTAGAAGTCTTCTATTCTGAGAGAATTGTTTGTTACAATCACATATCTGACTGAAGGTAATGTACTTGCTATCAGCGTACATATACACACATAAAATACACCCACACACACAGACACACGCACACGCAAACGCCTACAAGCATACACACACATAC
>CM060308.1:60285955-60298455 GCA_030674185.1 Monoplex corrugatus
TCATCATTATCAAGTGCCCTGCTGCATGGCGTTGGCGGTCATGGTCCTCCATATGTATCCATCCCTTGTTGCCGCAAGCACATCTTCCACCCTCTATGTCCTCAGCCACCCTGCAAGACAGTACAATATTTTTTCCCTGGGTCTACCAGGTGCTCTCTTTCCCTCCAGCTTTCCTGTTGTGACCAGGTGCTCTAATTCCCCTTACATCATAAAATGGCCTATAAATGTTGCCTGCCTTTTCCTAACATTCCTTAAGAATGAGTTTCCTGTGTCTGCCTTCATCAAGACTGTCTCGTTTGTTTTCTTTGCTGTCCATGGAACTCTCAACATTTTTTTTAGAAATCACATCTCGGCTGCCTGAATCTTGTTCTGGCTTTGAAAGGGAGGTACGCCCACGTATGTACAGAAATAGAGAGGTATACTCTCTGGCCCAAGACAAATACGAGATAGAGATATGATAGGACGCAGCAGGCAGATTGGAGTCCAGAGAGGTCTCAAAACGAAAGGGATGCAGATAAATGTTGGGTTTGATATATTTTGAATAGAATAATTCTTTGACCAAAGTGAATTTGTTCTCTTTGTCGACTACTCTCTCTCTCTCTCTCTCTCTCTCTCTCTCTCTCTCTCTCTCTCTCTCTCTCTCTCTCTCTCCCTCTCTCTCTCTGTCTTTCACTTTGTCTCTCTCTCACTCTCTCTTTTTCTCTCTCTCTTTCTCTCTCTCCCCTCTCTCTCTCTCTCTTTCTCTCTCTCGCTCTTTCTGTCTGTCTGTCTGTCTGTCTGTTCTCTCTCTTGATAACGATAACAATAACATTTATGTGGCACCAAATCTTCAGATACAAATCAAATAAAAGGGCGCACTCTCATCATTCACCAAAGCATTCATAGCAATGACAAAAACACACGGAAATCCAAAACAGAACTCAGAAAAAAGAAGAAAAAAAAAACACGAAAAAAGAATAAGAACGCGTATCTAATACATCGAGACAAGACAGGCACAAATTTTCGGTCAACCGGCCTTTGTCAAGCGTAAGATCACAAACAAACGAACATCAGATAACAAAATTGAGGAGAAAAAGACTGAAACTTCCCTGCTGCTCCGTCCAGTGTGAGAAAAGGGTGCAAAACACACACAGACTGGGAGGGGAAGAACAGGAGGACAGCATGCAGTACAAAAAGGATGGGTACACAGAGGGGAAAGTCAATGCCGAACAACAAGGTATGTCTTCAAGTTACACTTTCACTATAGGATTGACAAGGTTGGGAGGGACGTTCCAGTTGTATGAACCACACAGAAAAAGAACGCCGACTGTTTGTGGAATATAATTATCTTGTGTATTGTGGCATATGTTATTCTCTCTCTCTCTCTCTCTCTTTTCTCTCTCTCTTTCTCTCTGTCTCTGTCTGTCTGTCCGTCTCTCTCTCTCTTTCTCTCTCTGTGTCTGTCTGTCTCTCTTTCTCTTCCGCTCTCTATCTCTCTCTCTCTCTCTGTCCCCTGTCTCTGTCTCTCTGTCTGTCTTCTGCCTGTCTCTGTCCCCTCTCTCTCTCTCTTTCTCTCTCTCTCTTTCTCTCTGTCTGTCTGTCTCTTTCTCTTCCGATCTCTCTCTCTCTCTGTCTCCCTGTCTTTGTCTCTCTGTCTGTCTCTGTCCCTCTCTCTCACGCGCTCGCCCTCACTCTGTCTCTTTTGTCTCTCTCTGTCCGTCTCTTTATCTCTCTGTCTCTGTCTGTCTGTCTCTCTCTCTTTCTCTCTCTCTCTCTCTCTCTCTCGCTCTCCCTCCCACTCACTCTCTGATGTTTGTTAAATTGTGATTATGCTAAGATTTTTGGTGTTTTCTTTTAAAGCATTGAAGATGAAGAATAAAGAAATTGCCCATTGGTCCTAACATGTGGTACATTTTCTTGTAAGTTGTTAATCTTATCTCCTTTGAGTTTGTTTGTTGTTATTTATAATAACGTATTAGAGCCCCTTCAGTAGGGTTTATGACCTTTACTGAGGGGAAAACGTGGTCCACAGTCTTTCTGTCTCTGTTTCTCTATCTCTCTTTGTCTGTCTGTCTGTCCCCCCTCTCTCTCCCTCTCTGTCCTGTTCTTTCTCTCCTTCACTCTCTTTTTTGTCTCTATCTTGCTTTGTCCCTTTGAGTATACTCTGTCTCTTTCTTTCTCTGTCTTGCTTTGCTTTTGTGAGTATATGTCGATCGATTTTTCTGTTTATCACTCTGTTCCATTTTGTCTGTCTGTCTTCTCTCTCTCTCTGTCTGTCTCTGTCTGTCTGTCTCTCTCTCTTTCTGTCTCTGTCTCTCTGTTGTCTGTCTGTCTCTCTTTCTGCCTCTGTCTCTCTCTTTCTCTCTCTCTCTCTTTCTCTCTCTCTCTCATACATACATGCACATACTCTCTCTCTCTCTCTCTCTCTCTCTCTCTCTCTCTCTCTCTCTCTCTCTCTCTCACGCATTATATTTTGTTTGTATCGAAGGAGTATGTTATGTTATGTTACTCTCAGATATAATATCATTAAAAGAATTGACGAAAGAGAAGCCGGTGTCTCCTACAGAGAGATCAGACTACCATAGATGCTAACGAAGACGTATACTTTTTTGGAGATGTCATCCTAATACACTTTATCTGAAGTCTGTAGGTCATGTATTTACTGAAAATTAATCATCAGTTAAGGCGATGGAACTATACGTGTATGCTTCTGGTTCTGGTTCTGAAGGATAATCCACAACGGGCCACATGTGTGTGTGTGAGTCCACACACACATACACACACACACACATACATACACACACACACACACACACACACACACACACACACACACACACATACACACACACACATGCTAAACATACACGCTCTAGAGAAAAAGACAGTGAAAGACAGAGAGAGAGAGAGAGGGGTGGGAGAGAGAGAGAGAAGGAAAAGAGAGACAGACAGACAGACAGAGAGAGAGAGAGAGAGAGAAGAGACAGTGAAAGAGAAAGAGAGAGAGGGAGAGACAAAGAGAGACAGATCAGAGAGACAGACAAAGACAGAGACAGACAGAGACAGAGATGTAGACAGACAGGCAGACAGAGATAAACAGAAACAGACAGACAGAGACAGACAAACAGACGGACAGACAGACACACAGACAGAAAGGATGGAATGAAGGCACACATTATTGTGTATGTTTGTGAGTAAATGGGCGTGTATATGAGAATGCATACGGGCGTGTGCGTGTGTGAGTGCAGGCCTACGTGCCTGCGTGTGTATGTATTTGTGTGTGTATGTGTCTATTTGTGTGCATTTGTGTGTGCGCGAGCACGCGTGTGTGTATGTGTGCGTGCCGCGCGCGCGTTCGCATCCTGTGTGCGTGCGTAACAGAGGCATGCATTCCAGTCAGTCAGTCTTCCTGTCTCAGCACGATATCTCTGTAGAGATTTTAATCGTGCTCATCTTAAAAACAGGAAATGGCTTTTTGTTCAAAGCAAAACATAAAAAGCCAACTGAAGTTTTCTTAAAGAATCAAGCTCTCTATTTATCGCTTTCACAAGACAGGGGGTATCTTTGAAACAGTTAATTATTGTGCGACGGTTTTACGCTTAGAGCAGCTATCGATGTTTTAAGGCAGTGTCTTTGGGAGCTCGCTTTCTGCGACAGTCAATGCGCGCTGTTCTTTTCTTCCAGGATGATTCATCCCCAGGGATTTTTTGTTACTGACAATCGTTGGAATCCATTATTTTCTTTGACTGACAAGATCTCTGATTTTACTCTGTCTTTTCTTTCATTTAATGTCGTTATTCTTTTATATCTCTCCTGGTTGTATAATTAAGTGTCTGTTTGTCAGTCACAAACTCTTGTCTTCCTTCAAGTCTAACTTGAAGAGGACATACCTTTTTGTGCAGGAGTGGTTTCCCCTATTCGTGCTGATTCTTTCGTCCTACTCCCCTCCTGTCCCAACCCTCCCGGTCTGAGTGTGTTTTGTATCTTTGAGTTTTTGTCATTGCAAGTGAATGCTTTGGTGGATGATGAGAGTGCGTCCTTTGTTTTTAATTGTACATCAACATTTGGACGCCATATTAATCTCATTATATTCATTATTATCATGATTTGTAATGACGCAGTGATTGTCATATTCGATGACCTTAAATTGATAATTGCAATGTTAGACACGTGATGCATTCTCATTACAGGGATATATGTGTCAATGTTTGGTGTTATTAAGTTACTGAAATCACTTGATAAATCATGAAATTTGTCCTTTTCAGTAATGTATAAATAAAGTAATTGGGATGTATGTACGTATACGTATGTGTGGCCTACGTATGCATATGTGTGTGCACGTATTTACAGATATATATATCCACAAGTATGTACAAATATATATCGATGCATATATACATATATATATGCACATACATATACACGTGTGTGTGTGTGTGGTGTGTGTGTGTGTGTGTGTGTGTGTGCACGCGCGCGCGCGTGTGCGAGCACGCGCGTGTATGTGTATGTCTGCAGGTATGTATGTGTGTGCATACATCTAAGTATACATATGTGTGTACATATAGTTATAATATATTACTAGAATACATTATATACATATGTGTGTATGCATATGTTTATATGCATAAAAATGTATGTTTGTATAACATTTGTAGTGTTATTTATATATATTATATTTATATATGTTGATATATGAAAATGCATGCATGTATGTATGTATGTATGTATGCTTGCATGTGTGTATGTATACACACACTCACATACATATATATGTATATACACACATACACATATATATGTGTAAATATATATATGTATATATATATATACATATATATATATATATATATATACATGATAAATAGATGGATAGATACATACATATATACATACATAGGTAGGTAGATAGACAGACAGACATATAGATAGGTAGATAGATAGAAAGATAAATAGATAGATAGATAGATAGACAGATAGATAGATAGATAGATAGATAGACAGACAGACAGATAGATAGATAGATAGATAGGTAGATAGATAGATAGATAGATAGACATATAGATAGATAGATAGATAGATAGATAGACAGATAGATAGATAGATAGACAGATAGATAGATAGATAGGTAGATAGATAGATAGATAGACATATGGATAGATAGATAGATAGATAGATAGGTAGATAGATAGATAGATAGACAGATAGATAGATAGATAGATAGATAGATAGATAGATAGATAGATAGATAGATAGATAGATAGATAGATAGACAGATAGACAGATATGTGTGTGTGTGTGTTCATGGATTCGTATGTGTGTATTTGTGAGTGTAAATATCATACAGGTGTGTGAATATATGCCTTTGTATATATGCATGATTGTGTGCATACCGTATGAGAAGTGCTATACATAGATATATAGCATCAGTGACGTTCATGTTCCTTGTTATGAAACACACAAAAAAAGTGTCTGGGGGAAAACCAATTGAAACTGTGTTCAACTCACCAGATATATTTACTGAACACTAGGCACTTCACTACACATATCTTGTTAATAATAGATCAGTGGAAGATGAAATAGCTCTGTTTGATTATTGCAGAGAATGCGATGTGTCTATATTCAGTAATTTGCTGTTATGGTGGTATCATACTATTTCTTAAATGGATAATAGTCAGCTGTGAGTTCACAGACGAACACTCATTGGTTTCACATTTACCTTCTTCTTTGTGATTTGTAACATAGATATTTCTTGAATGTTATATGGAATCGATAATGTTATACGGTTGTGAGACGTGGACAGTCAACACGCAAAACCAGAACAAGATTGAGGCAGCCGAAAAGTGGTTTCTAAGAAGAATGTTGAGAGTTCCATGGACAGCAAAGAAAACAAACGAGACAGTCTTGATGGAGGCAGACACAAGAAAATCATTGATAAGGAAGATTAGGAAAAGACAAACAACATTTATAGGAATGGGAATTAGAGCACCTGGTTACAACAGGAAAGCTGGATGGAAAGAGAACACCAGGTAGACGCAGGGAAAAATATTGGATGGACTTGCAGGGTGGCTGAAGACTGAGAGGGTGGAAGATGTACTTGCAGCGACAAGGGATAGACGCATATGAAGTGCCATGATCGCCAACGCCATGCGGCAGGGCACATGATGATGAACACAATTTAGCAAACACGCATAATCGTAAACTCCTCAGTTACAAATAATAACAACGAATGACAGACTCTAAGCATATTCATCGTCTGTCATATACGTCATGTCGGTATAAAGGTGGTAAAGAAAACCCTTTAATTTCAGTCTTTAACCCTTTGATTCCCGCACCATGTCCACCAGCATCCTGCATTGTCAACCATGCTAGCAAAGCAAAAACTTGACCCTTTGACTCCCTCACCCTATAGGTCAAGTTTTATAGGGTGCGGGAGCCAAAGGGTTAAAGTATGAAAGGAATCACAGATGTCCAGACAAAACAGAAGCTGTACGACCGAAAAGAAAAAAAAGAGACAAAGAAGCAAATAATGAGAACCAAGCCTTATCAAATCTGCCCAAAGACAAACAAAAATGTTGGAAACAAAATCCTCTAGAACGCAAACAGTTGGCTTGCACAAGACAAACACTCACGCCCAAACTGCTTCAAAATCTCTGGCATCTAATTACAAAAGTCAACTATTAAATGGCGCGCCATCCTGCCGGAGCTACTACCAATGCAGGAAGTGTGTCGTGGGGAAATAATTCTGTTAAGTACCTCTGCAGTATCGGAGGGACTCACAAAATGTCCGTGAATTAAAAATTCCTTCAGGAGATGCAATTGAACTAAGAAGGCAGCAAGGGACGGAACGCCATATGCACACAGGGCAGGAGAGGTAATTCTCTTGGCCAAGACAAATAGGAAATGGAGAGGAAACGTGATGCTGCACACAGACAGAAGCTTTTAACATTAATCTGAAGCAGATGAATCTGTGCAATTCAAATATTTCTCGCCAATGTGATAATCTTATCTCCAGTGGAGTCTCTCTCTCTCTCTCTTGTCTCTCTCACTTGTCTCTCTATCTCTCTCTCTCTCTCTCGCCACCTCTCTCCTTCTCCTCTTCTCTCTCTCTCTCTCTCCACTCTCTCTCTCCTCTTCTCTACCCTCTCTCTCTCTTATTCCTCTCTCTCTCTTGTCTCTCTCTCTTGTCTCTCTCTCTGTCTCTCTCTCTCTTTGTCTTTTCTCCTCTCTTCTCTCTCCTCTCTCCTCTCTCTTCCATCTCTCCCACCTTTCTCATTCTCTCCACCCTCTTTCCATCTCTCCCCTTCCTATTCTCTCACCTCTTCTCTCCCTATCCCTCATCTCTCTCTTCCCTTTCTAATTTTTTTCTCAATCCGTTACCTATCAATTTTTCCTGTTGCTCTCTTTCAGTGCTTTAATGTTTGGATAGCTTCCTTTTCTATGTTTTTCTTATGATGGATAATTATGTCTGATAATGTAACAACATTTGTCTTGTCTTCTATCATTGTGAGTCGTGAACAACTGATTCAAATATATACACGTTAGTAACAATCTACTATACTGTTGATCAGAAACAATAACTCACAAATGATACTGGTTCCTATCCATCACCTAGTGGGATTACACAGACAAATAATAGCCTTGAAAATAGACTAACCATTTGTCTGAATACTGATGCGATAATATCAGATGAACTCAGCGTATTGGAACTTAAAACCCTAAGAATTTAGTTATATCTCATCAGAATGATCCTAAATTTATCTGAGATATTACGTCTTTCATTCTATTAAATGTGTCAAGTGAATGAATCTTACACATGGCAGCATCCCGTGTAATTCTTTTTTTATTTTTTTATTACACCACATACATTTTTACATCATGCCCTCTGGACAATTATAATGAAGACATGATTTCTTATTAATTCACCTTCGATATATCTATAAGTGAAATATCAAATGCATTTCATTTCATAAACAATCACAAGATGGGCACGAAGAAGTGAAGGAACGAGTTCTAGCGTATCGTTTATCAACTGTTAGATGTCTATGCATAATATTGAATACCATATTATGTGGTAATCTAAATTTGATAAATTTTTAATATCTAATCACGTTTTGTATATTATAAAAAATTAACATCTTCAATTTCTCCATTCATCTACATCAACGAAAACCCAGATCGGACTGAAGAGCTTGTCCAGTTTAATTTCCTTTCATTTGCGCGCGTGCACACACACACACACACTACACACAACACACACACACACACACACACACACACACACACACACACACACCACACACACACACACACACACACACACAGAGGGAGAGACAGACAGACAGAAAGACAGACAGACAGAGACAAAGGGTGAGAGAAAGAGAGAGAGACAGACAGAGAGACAGAGAGACAAGAGAGACAGAGAGACAGAGAAACAGACAGACAGACAGACAGAGACAGAGGCAGAGTGACAGAGACAGAGACATAAAGAATAAAAAGAGAGACAGACAGACTTAGAGAGGGAAAGAGAAAGCGATAGAGACAGAGAAAGGGAGGGAGGGAGGGAGGGATCGCCAACTTAAAGTTCATTTTTCCCGTGAATCCATCTGTCTAAATAAACTTTGTTATACGGACCCTATCCCGTCCTGTTTTAGTGCGTTCTTGTAGTGTGTTGTAGATGGATTTTATTGCGAGTGTGTACATGATGTTAATGGGTAGAATTAGTGAATGTGTGATGTATGTATAGTTCATTTATTTTAGCGTTGTGGAATTCTAGACACCAGAACTCTTAGGTGCACCATAAATGTACATCATCATCATCATCGTCATCGTCATCGTCATCATCATCATCGTCGCCTCGTCGTCGTCGTCGTCGTGATCATCATCATCATCATCATCATCATCATCATATCTCATATCATCATCATCTCATCTCATTATTATTATTATTATTATTATTATTATTATTATTATTATTATTATTATTATTATCATTATCAGTATTATTATTGTTGTTGTTGTTGTTGTCGTCGTTGTCATTATTATCATCATCATCATTATTATTATTACCATCATAATCATCATCATCATCATCATCATCATCATCATCATCATCATCTCATTATTATTATTATTATTGTTGTTATTGTTATTATTATTGCAAAGACAGCGCCAGAGACAGAGATAGAGAGACAAAAAAAGAAATAGATTTCTTTGGCAATGAAATTTAGATTTCCACACAAAGCCTTTTTACTGGCAGTTCATCTATGCCAAATTCATTTCATAAGGTTTTCTAGCTGCTGCATTCGCAGTCTCATCTCCAGTTATATATATATAGCTCTTCGCTCTAAGAGTTACCTTTCCTATTCTATATATACACATAAAATTCTCTCCTTTCCCTCTTCTCTCAACGCCTGATTTTTCCTACACGTATTTTCAATTTCTGGACATTCGAAAAGTATTCCAATGCAGTAGGATAACTTAAACACGATTATTTCCCCAAAGAATACTTTTGACCCTGTTAAGTCTTGCAGGGTGGTGTGTCAATCAACGTTTGACTTTTACGATTAGTCATCACAGGCTGTGAAACAGTTTGGACTGACGGAGTATTTGTGTTGAGAAAAACAACTGTTTGCTTTTCAAAGGGAATTCTTTCCAGCATCCCTGTTCGTTCTGGGAACAGAATCGATATGACTTCTGTGTATCACTAATCAATTTTACCTGTATTTGTTGTCTGTTCTTTCCTCCTCCATTTCTCTCATTTTTTATTTTAGTTATCAGGCCTTCTTTCTTTCTTTCATTCTTTCTTTCTTCCTTTGTTTCTTTCTTTCTTTCTTTCTGTCTGTTTCTTTCTTTCTTTCTGTCTTTCTTTCTTTCTCTCTCTTCTTTCTTTCTTTGTTTCTTTCTCTTTCTTTCTTTCATTGTTTCTTTCTCTTTCTTTCTTTCATTCATGCTTTCATTACATCAGTTGCAAGTAGTTTTTTGTTCTTTCTTTCTTTCTTTTTTTCCTCATTCTTTTAATTCATCTTCTCTCCAACTCTTACTGTTTCATATAATCTATTAAACCTGTTGATCTAATTTACCTAAAGGCCTTGTGATCTGAAAATATGTCACATTTTTGATGAAATCATGGCGAAGGCTTAAAGAGGCAGAAGAACAGACTCATCTTACTATCACAAAATATATGAGAATCACTAAGAATGCTAATGTATCTATCGTGAATTGCTTGCAGTTTGTCAAAATTTCAGTCGTTCTCACTGCTGCCTTCAGACTGGGAACAATCTGTTTGATAATTTGATTATTTCACGTGATCTGTGTTTTTTGTACACAGGTTTTCTAAAATAATGGTTTTGTTTGTTGAATTTGACACTAAATATAAGAAAAGGACACATAAATTCCCTCAAGATATGGAAGAGGGGGCACGCTCAGTGAAAAAAGTGTGAGAGAGGATGAAAGACAGAGAAAGAGAAAGAAAGAGAGAGAGAGAGATTTGTGTGTTGTGTGTGTGTGTTGTTTGTGTGTGTGTGTGTGTGTGTGTGTGTGTGTGTGTTGTGTGGTGTGTGTGTGTCTGTGTGTGTGAGTGTGTGTGTGGTGTGTGTGCTGTGTGTGTGTGTATGTGCGCGCGCTGTGTGTGTGTGTGTGTGTATGTGTGTGTGTGCGTGAAAGAGATAGAAAGAGAGAGAGCAGAGATAGGAGGAGAAGGAAGGAGAGGAGAAGAGAGAAGCGAGAGAGAGAGAGAGACAGAGAGAGAGAGAGAGAGAGGGAGAGAGAGAGAGAGAGAGAGAGAGAAGAGGAGAGAGAGGAGAGAGAGAGAGAGAGAGAGAGAAGAGAGAAAAGATTCTCTTCAGATTATTGTCACTTACACACAGAATATCTGAAATGCACAGATTCATCAGTTCATCTCAGGTTCACAAGTACTCCCTATCTGCTGTATTTTCTTCGTACTTCGTGTCTTATTTCTCTTGGACAACAGAAGTTTTTCTCAAATTCTCTGCGTATCCGGAGTTCTCTTTCGTTCCTCTTCTCCCGTCCAGTATATCTCCTTCAGGGATTTTCAATTCATGGACATTTCTGGGGATCTCTAAATACAATGGGAAAGCCGTCATTCGATTTTTCCCTTAAGGAACATTCCTGGCACTGTTAGCCCTGGCAGGGTGGTGCCACACTTAAGAATTTATTTTTCTAATTATTCACCAGAAACTGTGAAATATTCTAGACGTGAGTTTTTGCACTGTGGAATTTATCTGTCTAATTTCTCAATGGATCACTTCGTTGCGTTTGTTTATCCTCGGAACATATTTCATACGATTTTGAGTGCTGCGTGCACCCATGCTCTCATTTTGTAATTTCTCTTTTCCTCTCTCTCTCAGCTTCTGATTCACTTTCTTTTTCTTAATCTCATTTTTAGTCTCGCACACTCCTATCTTTAATCCGCTTTTTCTTTTCTTCTTCTTTTTTCCCTTCTTATTTCAGTACTTGCATCAATCTTTCTTTGGTGTATGATTAAATTATCATGAAATGATTAATCGTTACAGCATCGTATGAGAATTGTCTCAGATTTTGTTGTTCTTCATGATCCGACTTCGTGGTGAATTCGGATGTCCTCTGCATGCTTAAGGTAAATTCATCTTGGGGTCTTTGGTGTCAATTGTTCATGGGTCTGCTGTTGGAGGAACCGTCATGCTGGTCCCCTTTCTGGGGTCGTGGCGGGTGGGGTGGGGGTGGGGGTGGGGTTGTCTTTGACTTGGTGAGGCCCCACGGCTGAGCGACTACTTTCGTTATAAGGGGCTTAGTAGGCAGCCTACTTAGTAAGCTGGATCAGAACATGATATTCTAAACTCCACCAAAGTGACCAACAACAGTGCACGGTCTCCTCTTGTAGGTAGTCCCATGGCGTCTTGACATCTCTGGCTCCCATGGGATTTCTGGCACTGGGACTTCGATTGAATGAATTTGGGGTTCGGTGGTGTGTGGCGTAATGAGCGGTATGGTTCAACGCCAACTGAGTCTGGAGTTCGGAGATTGTTCAAGAAGGATTCATCACAGTCGGACAATTCCATATGCGCTCCACCCAGACTGCCAGCAATTATCAGGCAGACTTCCTGAGCCTGCGGAAAACCCTATGCGCTGGCAAGGTCTTGAGATGAAGCGAAAGTTGGGACAGAACAAAAGAGAAACGTTTGTCTCTGAGTAAAACGCTGCATCAAAAATCAACTAATTAAGTAGCCTGTCTTTTTCTCGATTTTGTTAACTCTGTATATAGGTCAACCTCCACCACCAACCACCCGACAACCACTTCACCACCCCTACCACCCTCACACCGGCTCCAACGTGCGTTTTATCTGTTCTCTTTGTATGCGGTTATAGAACCATTCAATTTTTTTTTCCTTCACCAGCGATAATGTCTCGTCTAGTTTTAAGTAGTCATTCGATTCTCTTTGAAGACACGGTGTTGTTTGCTCATCAAAGGCATTATTCTGATACAGTAATGGATCTTTATGGCAGCGAAAGTAATTACAAAGAAT
>CM060308.1:60305955-60318455 GCA_030674185.1 Monoplex corrugatus
TGTATGTATGTATGTATGTGTATGTATGTATGTATGTATGCATGTATCTATCTATCTATCTATCTATCTATCTATCTATCTATCTATCTATCTATTGTCTATCTGTCTACTACTATCTATCTATCTATCTATCTTATCTATCTATCTGTCGTTATCTATCTATCTATCTATCTATCTGTCTGTCTGTCTGTCTATCTGTCTATCTATCTATCTGTCTATCAGTTCATCTATCTATCTATCATCTATCTGTCTATCTCTTTATCTATCTATCTATCTATATCTACCTATCTATTATCTATCTATCTATCTATCTTCTATCTAGCTAGCTAGCTATCTGTCTGTCTGTCTGTCTGTTCTACCTATCTGTATGTCTGTCCATATATATCTCTATCTGTCTGTCTCTTTGATATCCACACACAGGCACATACAGACACATACACACGCACACACATATAGAGACATAGATAGAAAAAAGATATAGATGGAGGCAGGCGGGGAGAGAGAGAGGCAAAAAGCGAGAGAAAGAGAGAAAGAGAGAGAGAGAGAGAGAGAGAGAGCGAGAGAAGAAAGAGAGAGAGAGCGAGAGAAAGAGAGAGAGAGAGAGAGGAGAGAGAGAGAGAAGAGAGAAGAGAAGAGAGGGAAGAGAGAGAGAGAGAGAGAGAGAGAGAGAGAGAGAGAGAGAGAAGAGAGGAGAGAGAGAGAGAGAGAAAGAGAGAGAGAGAGAGAGCGAGAGAAAGAGAGAGAGAGAGAGAAGAAGAGAAGAGAAGGAGAGAGAGAGAAAGAAGAGAGAGAGAGAGAAAGAAAGAGAGAGAGAGGTAAAAAGAGTGATATAGTTTGATAGATGATGCATTCAGGCGTCAGGCTCAGATCATTGTCGTATTAGACCTGAAGATGTCTGATTAAGCTATCCCCTGCCTAAAGGATAAATGTCTGATTGAAGAGATGGGTTGGCGGACATATCAAACGAGGAAAACACTTTACTACTAATGTCGTCAGATTAAAACAAAGACTATGACACTTATTGGGTAACATGACCGTACAGCATCATCTTCACAGCATCATGCTGCCTTTGTCACTCTGTACAGTAGGATAAAACTCTATTGGACTGCACTTGCCACAGCTGAGTCTTGCTGGCCTAGGGCCGCCACAGTGAAATCACTGAGAACCGGGTGCAAGTCAATTTATCCATCGATTTTAGATAAAGAAACCGGCAAAACGAGCTGAAGCGTTCAACAGAAGTTCCCTCCACAAGGGAAGCAACTGACAACTACTAAATCATTAGCATAACAAAAGTAGAGGGAGTTATATACCCTAGACCGTCTGTTACTATGATTGAAGTAGCCCGTCCTCAGTGAGAGCTCAGCTGTTACTTCGATCGAAGTAGCCCGTCGTCAAAGACTTAACTGTTACAGTTTACAGTTTCGCTTGTACAACAGTAACGTCTATTTCATCTCATCTTCATGAAAAACTCTGAAACAACAGAAACCCCTTGGAAACCAGAAACGCACGCTTGTTCTGACAAGATCTAAAAGCATTTAGTTCTTGTGGACACATGCCAATGAAGCGGAGTTAAATGAACTGATGCAGCAAACATTACAGACCACTTCGTCCGGTTTATCACCGGGGTGGGGGTTGGGGTTGGAGGGAGGGGTGTTAGAAAACTGGGTACAAATCTAAACATAACTCATGACAATAATGCATATCTGAAAACGGCCCTAAATTACCTAAAACTGCTTTATTACATCCATTTCTATTTCCTTAGAGCCAAAAATGCACTTACCCAATTACCAAACTTAACAGAAAATATGCAAGGCTTCACAGAACACATACAGGTGAATGAACTAGCAAGGCAGAGAATGACAGGAAGTGATGACAGAAAGCATAGGAGCAAGGCAGAAACAAGAAGAGTGAGAGAAAAAAGGAAATTCCTACTACAGAATTTCCGAAAGGTGGAGATACTCCTTGGATGATAATGGGAATAGTTGTATAAACACAAAACAACAATAATAATCATTATAATAGTAACTTATCGCAATAAAAAATAAATAACCAGTAAATAGTTAAGTAAATACATAAATGGAGAATTAAAACAAACTATGTATACCAAGCCATGTTGTGAGGATGACTTTTAAACCGTAAGACATTGTTCTTTGTGTGTGTATATAACAACCAAAAAAATATATGCAATATATATATATATATATATATATATATATATATATATATATATATATATATATATAATATATATATATATAATGTGTGTGTGTGTGTGTGTGTGTGTGTGTTGTGTGTGTGTGTGTGATGGAGGAGAGAAAGAGAGAGAGAGAGAAGAGAGAGAAGAGAGAGAGAAGGAGAAGATAGATTGACAGACAGACAGATACACAAACAGAAAGAGAGAGAGAGAACTTCAACATCGAAAAAGTTTATTATACAAAGATAATAGCATTAGCTCCCTTTTGACCTGTCCTAGAGGTAGTCCCTGCTACTCGACACATCTCCAGACATATAATAGATGAATATCAAAACAGATGAACCATCAAACAAACAATGTAAAAGAAGAAATAAAAAAAAAGTTATTACTGAGAAGAGAGAGACAGAGAAAAGACAGAGATAGAGACAGAGACAGAGACGAATTCGAAGAAGCAAAATTTCCGCTGTCGTATAATGTGACAATATTTCATGATTATCCAAACAACTATCACATGCATATAAAAACAGACGAACCATAATACGTAGAATGAAAAAAAGAAGAAACATAAAATGAATTTCTAATAAAAATGAGAGAGAGACAGAGACAGAGACAGAGAGAGAGAGAGAGATTCGAAGAAGCAATATTTTCTGCTGTCGTATGATGTGACAATATTTTCATGATTATGGTAACATCTGTCACAATGAAGAAATAAGCTGTAGGCCATGATGCATTGATTTGTTTTCAATTTGCCCAGAGAGTACTTGTCTAAATTATGCCCCATAGCAGTAAAGCACGCAGCATAAAAAAAAGGCCTAGGGCTAGTTTAACCTGGGGGTAAGCTTCACTTGCCGCAAAGAAAGAAGTCTCTCAGACCCTCCAAACCTCTGGATAATAGAAATTCTGCGGACTACGTGAAGACTGCCGCTGATGCTAATGTAAGCAAAGCTTGCTGTGTGAATAATGTTGGAAGTTTTTTTTTTTTTTTTTTTTTTTTTTTTTTTGGTAACTGGTTCAGGTTGACACAAATCACCAACCTTGACCATTAGAAATCTCTGCCTCGCCTATACATACAAAGTAACCAATAAACAACAAAAGCCAGTCTATTACGTTGATGCATATAAAGAGTCAATAAACAGTTACAGCAAAATGCTAATTTGATGCATGTAGTCAATAAACAGCTAAAGCCAAATTGCCACTTTGATGCATATAGTCAATAAACAGCTAAAGTCAAAATGCCACTTTGATGTATATAGTCAATAAACAGTTTAAATTTTAAAAATCGAAAACAAGTGTGACTGCCCACGTTCAAGCAAACAAGAACCAGAAAAAAAAAACACGAAAAAAGAATAAGAATGCATATTTAATCTAACCAGACAAGACAGGCGTAAAATTTCGGCCAACTGGCTTTTGTCAAGCGTAAGATCACAAACAAACAAACACCAGATACAAAAATTACAAGAAAAAGACTGAAACTTCCCTGCTGCTCCGTCCAGTGTCAGAAAAGGAATAAACTGACTAAAATGACATCATAATGTGTTTTTGAGTAATATGATGTCAGAACGGAAGTGAGGTGAATTCTCCAATCTGAAAAGTGGTCATGCCATATTAACATTGTTTTATCCTGAAGAGGGTCCAGGCTAAAATTAAAACTAAAAACACTTGTTAGCTAACGCATTTCCGTAACAGATACACAAACAGACAAACACAAGCCTCTCCAGGCGTGATAAAAATCTCGAGTTCAATCCCAGTCCATAACATTAAAAACTCGCCCGTTTGCTGTCTATCTTAATGTTCTCATCATCCTAGCCGTGCAAGCCCAGTGTTTCATAGATCCTTTTCAGTCCCCTCCCAATTTGAAGACCTTATCATGGCATAGGATTTTGCACAGGCTCATGGAATCTGCCAGGTTACTGCTAGTAGATTCGAACGGAGCGCATAAGGAATTGTTTGATTGCAATGAAAACGTCTTGAGCAAACTCCAAACTTAAATTCCCTTTTTAAAAGGAGAATGAAAAAAAAATCTGCTTAGAAAATGGAGCACACAGATATGTTATTTAACAAATGATACAGGATAAGCAAATGATTTTCTTTCTGAGGACTGGGCGTTGTGAACTAAAGATCTGTAATGATCAGATGAGCCCAGACATTACCAATCAGCTCTCTATCACACACACAGACACACACAGACACACAGACACACACACACACACACACACACACACACATACACACACACACACACACATGCACACGTACATGTACACGTACACGCACACATACTCACACACATACACACACACACACACACACAACACACACACACACACACACACACACACACACAGAGCTAGAGAGAGAGAGAGACAGAGACAGAGAGGGTGTTATGTTTTACAGGATTTTTTTTTGTCTTTTAAAAAGACAGAGAGAAAGAGAAAGAGAGAGAGAGAGGAGAGAGAAACAGAGACAGAGAGAGAGAGGAAGGGAGGAAGAGAGAAACTTTTAGCAAACTTTAAATCAGTATATTTGTCAAGAATAGTAGCATTAGGTCCTCCTGATTCTGTCTTACATATAGTACTTAAAGAAAGAGAAAAGGGGGGAGGCAGAGAAGAGAGAGAGAGAGAGAGAGAGAGACAGACAGACAGACAGGGACAGGGAGAGAAAGAAAGACAGTCAGACAGACAGAGACAGAGAGAGAGACAGACACACAGAAAGACAGACAGACAGACAGAGAGAGAGAGAGAGAGAGAGAGAGAAAAGTGATAGACAGACGGACAGACAGATTGAGAGAGAGATAGAGAAACAGGAGAGAGAGAGAAGAGAGAGAGAGAGAGAGAGAGAGAGAGAGAGACAGACAGACAGACAGACAGACAGAGACTCAAAGATAAAGAGACAGAGACAGAGAGACACAGAGACACAGAGAGAGACAGAGAGAGACAGAGAGAGACAAACGCAGACAGGTCATGTACTGAACTAATGACGCAATAAGAATAGGATGTTGACACATCTGTATGCTGTGTGTAAGAGTAACGGTGATTGTAGGGTGAAGTTTTACAGCTACAGGGACTGATGGTTCCTTGAACCCTGATAGATGTCAGAGGGCTGGACGTGTTCCCCCCTGTAAGTGTGTGTGTGTGTGTGTGTGTGTGTGTGTGTGTGTGTGTGTGTGTGTGTGTGTGTGTGTGTGTGTGTGTGTGTGTGTGTGTGTGTGTGTGTGTGTGTGTGTGTGTCTGTATAAATCATTATATGTGTGTACTTTGTGTGTTTGTTGTATGCTTGTGATGCTTGCCCGCGCGCGGGCGCGTGTGTGTGTTGTATACATTTTTTGTGTGTGCATGCGTGTGTGGGTATGAGTTATGTGTGTGTGTGTGTGTGTGTGTGTGTGTTGTATGTGTGAATGCGCGTGTATGTATGTGCTTATATTTTATGTATGTGTGTATTTTTGTGTGTGTGTGTGTATGTGTGAGTGTGTGTGTGTGTGGTGTGTGTGGTGTGTGTGCGTGTGTGTGTATGTGTCAGCTTTTCAGTGTTGTAATGCACTCTCTCTCTGTCTCTCTGTGTCTCTGTCTCCGTCTGTCTGTCTGTCTGTCTGTCTGTCTGTCTGTCTCTCTCTCTCTCTCCCTTTGTCTTTCTCTCTCCGTGTGTGTGTGTGTGTGTGTGTGTGTGTGCGTGCGTGTGTGTGTGTGTGTGTGTGTGTGTGTGTGTGTGTGTGTGTGTGTGTGTGTGTGTGTGTGTGTGAACCAGTACTGATTGGTGCAGCTGCTGGGCTTGAGACCCGCACCCAAGAATTAAGTGGTCGTAGGAAAGTGGTGCCCTTGGCATTTATCACTTCTTTTCTTTTCTGTATTTTATGTCTTGTTTCTTTCTGTTTTTCACTTTCTCCTCTTTTCTTTGCAAGAAAAAGGAACCTAGTTTGAATTATCCCAGAGTGTCTTATATTTGTGTTTGTTTCTGTCTGTCTGCATATACATTGTGTCAGTAAAAGTTGTGTGTGTGTGTGGTTTTTTCCCGGATATTCGTGGATCTTTGTCGAATTCGGGTACTGAATCCACTTTTGGTTTTTCTTAAATCTGCCCTTCCCTGTGCTCGGAAAAAAATTCCATGTGCATTGATGTCATGGAAGTCATGTGATGGAAAACACCCAGAATGCTCAGGTAGTAAGTTATAAACCTGATAAGGTCTTCAGAATCTGAACCATGACTTTTTTTTTAATCTTCTCCATCACATGGCACCTTTGCCGTTAGTGCATAATATAGAATTCCCTCTGAGCGTGGAGAAGTCATTTTGAAGAACTGAAACTGAAAACTGAAAGTGGAACTGTTAGGAAGTTAGCAATGCGTTGTATGAAGTTTGATTTGACAAAGTTTTGGTTTTGTTGATCTGTTTGTTGTATATTTGCTATTTGTTTGTTTGTTTGAAATACAGGAAATGTTAAAAGTCTTAAGTGGTCCAGAAGATGATGCGCACAGACACCATACACACAACACACAAACAGACCAGCCAACCAACCAACCAGCCAACCAATCAACCAACCAACCAACCAACCAACCAACCAATCAGCCAACCAACCAACCAACCAACAAACAAATAAACCAACCAACCAACCGGCCAACCAACCAACCAACCAACCAACCAATCAACCAACCAACCAACTAACCAACCAACCAACCAACCAACAAACAAACAAACAAACAAACAAACGTAGACTGTCTGTCTCTCTGTCTCTGTCTCTCTATCTGCCTCTCTCTCTCTCTTTCTCTCTCTCTCTCTCTTGCTTCACAGACAGTTGTTCCGATTTTGTATAAACCGATAAATCTAACAATATGTACTTGTTATCTGATAACATTCTATAATAAGGAAACTTGCAACAACAACAAAAATGTCCGGAAGAAGATATGACCAGGGCATCTTTCTGGCAATGTCATCACGACACGAGTTCTTATCACGCCGTTCGCAACAGACCCAAAGGTCAGTGGGTCAGTCAAGTGGAGATGGTGGGGACATCTCACCCGGCCCCTGATAGACGTCTATTGTCGTTTAGACGGTAATGTGCTGTGCCAGTGGGTACAAGACAACGCCTCATCCGCAGCTCACTGTACCTACCGTCTCCTCAGCATCAGTATGAAAACCTCCACATTCCTAAACTTGAAAATATATTCAACCTGGCGAGGTCTTCAGAATCTGAACCATGACTTTTTTTCTTATCTTCTCCATCTTCTCAAACACATGGTATTTGTGACGTTAGTGCATGTGGAATTCATTCCGAGCGTGGAGATGTCATCTTGAAAAACTGAAACTGAAACTGCAACTGAAACTATTAGGAAGCTAGCAATAGGAGGTACGAAGTTTGAATTAAGAAAGCATTGGTTGTGTTTCCTTGTTTGTTTCTTGTTTGTTTGTTACTTTGCTTATTTGCTCATTTGTTTGTTTGCTTGTTTGTTGATTTGCTTTTAATACAGGAGATGTTTAAAGTCACGAGCAGTCCAGGAGATGATGCACACAAACAAACAAACAAACAAACAA
The DNA here is from genome assembly GCA_030674185.1 of Monoplex corrugatus. NCBI lineage: Eukaryota > Metazoa > Mollusca > Gastropoda > Littorinimorpha > Ranellidae > Monoplex > Monoplex corrugatus. The sequence goes on from CM060308.1 coordinate 60,313,670, forward strand.
ACAAACAAACAAACGAACAACCGTAGACACACACTCACACACACTCACTCACACACACGCTGTCTCTCTCTCTCTCTCTCTCTCTCTCTCTCTCTCTCTCTCTCTCTCTTCTCTTCTCTTCTCTTCTCTTCACAGACAGTTGTTACGATTTTGTATAAACCGATAAATCTAACAATATGTACTTGTTATCTGATGACATTCTGAATAAAAACAATGTAACAACAACAACAACAAAAAATATCCGGAAGAAGATATGACCAGGGCATCTTTCTGGTACTGTCATCACGACACGAGTTCTTATCACACCGTTCGCAACAGACCCAAAGGTCAGTGGGTCAGTCAAGTGGAGATGGTGGGGACATCTCACCCGGCCCCTGATGGCGTCTATTGTCGTTTAGATGGTAATGTGCTGTGCCAGTGGGTACAAGAAAACGTCTCATCCGCAGCTCACAGTACCTACTGCCCCGTCAACGTGAAGCAGCATCAGTGGTCTAGTGGTAGAACACTCACCTGCCATGCTGGTGTCTCAGGTTCGTTTCCTGGTCGATGTACGTTCATTTATCGCAGGGTTAGTTGGCAGAGCCACGGACTCAAGGTCTGATATGTAACCCTTTGACTCCCGCATCCTGTCCATCAGCTTCCTGCATTGTCAACCACGCTAACAAAGCAAAAATTTAACGTTTCACTCCCTCACCCTATCCACCAGCTTCCTGCAGGAAGTCGGTGGATAGGGTGAGGGAGTCAAAGGTTACATTTTGACAGTTGGCGGATGGAGTGCAGGAGTCAAAGGGTTAAGTTCGTTCCCAGCCCACAACATTACAATCTGGCCTGTTTGCTGCCCATCTTAATGTTTTCATCGTTCTGGTGGTGTCAGCTTATTGTTTGATGATAGGTCCCTTCTCCCCTTTATCGCAGATGAGCATGTTGACATTGCTTTTATCACAGAGACATGGCTTAACCCCCTTGGTCATAAACCTATACATGCTAGCCTCACTCCGAGTGGTTACAGGCTTGCTTCTTTCCATCGCTCATCCCGAGGTGGCGGTATCGCCATCCTCTACAACGACTCACTCCATTCCCGCCTATCTTTCTCGCAGTCTCTGCCTTTCTCCCATCCTTCTTTCGAGCACGTTGAAGTATCCTTCAAATCCACCCCTCACCCCAACACCTTCTCCTGTGTCTATCGACCTCCACCTAGCTCTGCCAACAGACTCACCACATCCACGTTTCTCTCTGACTTTGACCAACTGCTTGACCATACTGCCTCTTACCTGGAAATCTCATCATTCTAGGTGACATCAATGTCCACTATGACAACACTCACCGTTATGACACAAGACATATCATCAACTCTCTGTCCAATCACAATATGACTCAACACATTTCTGAACCAACCCATCTAAAAGGTCACATTCTTGACTGGATCATTTCTCGTGATCACCACAATTCAGCTACCGACAACTGCTTAGTTCTTTCTACCCGTCTAACTTCAGCCCTTCCATCTGACCACTCTGCAATTCTCTGTTCTCTTGACATTTCTCCTCCTTCCCGTACCACGCGCACATGACTCGACGCAATCTCAAATCTATCGACCTCTCCACATTTTCATCTGATGCCTCCCGTCTCCTTTCTGAAAAGTCACATAACCTTGCCGATGAATTCTATACTACTCTCCACCATCTTCTGGACACTCATGCTCCAGCCACAACCCGTCTTTTACCTGACCGCCCCCCTACCCCCTGGCTCACTCATGAGATTGCCTGTGCAAAACGTGCCCGCCGCAGAGCAGAGCGCCGCTGGCGCAAATCCAAACTCACTGTACACAGGCAACTTTTCCAAGCCTCTAAAACAAAAGTATCCACCCTCATTGCATCTGCAAAAACAAGCTATTTCCAAACCAAAATCCTGAATGCCTGTTCTTCAAAAAAACTCTTTACAACCATGAATCATCTCCTTGGCACAAGTATTTCACCACCAAAATACAAACTCTTCGTGACAGGCTTGACAGGACACCCTGTCAACCATGCCCACCTGACCCTTCCTTCTCTGGCACACCTCTTACTACTTTTACCCCAGTCTCACAAGAAGAAATTTTCAACACAATCAGATCCATGTCGTTCAAAACCTGCGAATTGGATCCTCTTCCAGGTTCTCTCTACTCTGACTGTCTCCCTACTCTCCTCCCATTCATCACTGACATCATCAACACTTCTTTTCAAACTGGAACTGTCCCAGATTCTTTCAAGTCTGCTATTGTTCACCCTCTCCTCAAGAAACACAATTTAGACCCAAATGAACTGAAAAATTACCGGCCTATCTCTAATCTCTCTTTCTTGTCAAAACTGCTTGAAAAAGGTGTCCTCAACCAGCTGAACTCTCACCTGTCTGCCAACAATCTCCTCAATCCTTTCCAGTCAGCCTACCGCCAGTGCCATAGCACTGAAACTGCCCTATTACACATTCTCAACAATCTCCTCCTTGCAACTGATACTGGCAAAGTCTCTCTCCTCACACTACTTGTCTGTCTGCAGCCTTTGATACCATTGACCATGGTATTCTCCTTTCTAGACTTCATCATACTTTTGGCATCTCTGACATTGCTCTCTCCTGGTTCACTTCATATCTATCAAACAGAAAACAAACTGTTCTCATCAATGGCACTTACTCTCAACCTGCATACCTGACCTGTGGTGTTCCACAAGGATCTGTCCTTGGCCCTGTTCTTTTCACTCTTTACACTCCCCCCCTGTCCACCATCATCAACTCCCACTCTATAAAACACCACTTCTATGCTGATGACACCCAACTTCAAGACAGTGACTCACCTGATAATATACAGCGCCTGTTGACTCGCACCACTGAGTGTTACTCGGACATTAAGAACTGGATGACGTTCAACAAACTTCAGCTTAATGACGACAAGACAGAAGCTATCCTTATTGGCACCCGTCAGAAACTTTCTCAGCTGCCTCCTCTTTCTCTCCCATTATGTAACACATCAGTCCCAATTTCTGATTCAGCTAAAAACCTTGGTGTCTGCATTGACTCTACCCTCTCCATGAACAACTTTGTTTCTCAAACTGCCAGATCATGCTACTATCATCTCCATCGTATAAGCCTGATCAGGAAGTATCTCTCTGTCGAAACAACTGCAAAATCGTTCTCTCCTTCATAATGTCTCGCATTGACTATTGCAATTCACTCCTGTCTGGTCTTCCTGCCTCCACCATTCACATCCTACAGCGCATTCAAAACAATGCTGTACGCCTTGTACTCAAAAAGAAAAAAGCTGACCACATATCTCCTCTCCTGGCACAACTTCACTAGCTCTGGCTCCCTGTATCAAAGCGCATACAGTACAAACTAGACACCATGTGCTACAAAAGCCTCAATAACGCAGCCCCCGATTACCTGTCAAGCCTACTTGAGATCTATGTTCCCTCACGTACTCTCCGCTCTGCCTCCGATCCTCTGATCTTTCGCTTTCCACGCACTAAGCTCAATACCTATGGTCCACGAGCCTTCTCTGTTTCTGGTCCACTCTCCTGGAACAAACTTCCTCTCTCAGTCCGTCAGCAACCTACTTTTGTCTCCTTCAAGTCCGCTCTCAAAACTCACCTTTTCTCCTCTGCATAAAATCCTAACCTCACTCAACCCCCTCTGCAGCCTATCTCCGCTCGGAGGGGAATCACTTTGTTATAATATATAATTGTATATGATATGCTCTCTATAATTTTCCATTGCTTTTATTCTTGCTTTTATTGCTTTTATTCTTTCTCCCCATTTATAGCCATGCGCGCGCGCGCGCGCGGTGTGTGTGTGTGTGTGTGTGTGTGTGTGCGTGTGTGTGCGTGCGTACGTGCGTGCGTGCGTGCGTGCGTGTGTGTCTGTTTCAGCGCTTAGATATAGATTTTGTCGAGATTTTGCGCTATATAAATATTGTAATTATTATTATTATTATTTTCACCGTTTCAAGACCTTTGCAAGCGTATAGGGTTTTGTGCAGGCTCAGGAAATCTGTCAGAGAATTGATGGCGGATTTGGGTGGAGTGCATAAGGAGCTGTCCGAGCGCAGTGCATGCTCTTGAAATAACTCCAATAACTCCACCCCGTCAATATCAATATGAAAACCCTCATTTCCCAAACTTGATGATATATTTATTTTGCAAAACTAGCCAGTGTTGTTGATCTTTTCAGTTTACTTGCTAGAATCGTTTTTGTGTCAAGTCATTTCTGGAATTGTCATGTTAAACGAGTGTGTATCTCAGTCTTTTAATCGTACGTTTAATTAAAGACGTGTCAAGTTCTGTCCACATGCCACATAACCTGAACTTTGAGGTATTGCATTTTTCAAAGTCTCCTTTTTTGATCAGAAAATATAGGATATGACTATATATCGAATGGAAAAGGAGATGTGACTGTGCGCGTGCGAGTGTGTGTGTGTGTGTGTGTGTGTGTGTGTGTGTGTGTGTGTGTGTGTGTGTGTGTGTGTGTGTGTGTGTGTGTGTGTTGTGGGGTGTGGGTGTGTATATGTGTGTGTGTGTTGTGTGTGGTGTGTGTGCGTGTCTGTAGAGCTTGTAGTTTGTGTGTCTTTAACATTGACAAAAAATATGTAAGATTTTCTCAGCTTTAAAAGGATGGATATTTACCAAATCTGAGTAAAAGCCTTGGACCGCCGAGAAATCGCGAATGTATACATGCCTAAATCATAGCTCCAAGACCAAGGTCACACGGGGAAAAAAATAAATAAAAAATTGGAGAGTATCACTTTTAAGAGAATGTGCAC
>CM060308.1:60320955-60338455 GCA_030674185.1 Monoplex corrugatus
TTACAATACCTGTTTATGGCTCCGGAGGAATTTAATTAAAAAAAAAATGTTTTCAAAGTCATCTGTATATGTGTAATCATCTACATAACAGAAAGGAAAAAAACATCATATGGTTTGACCATCCTATAATCCGTTTTCTAAATTCGTATTAATGAAACAAGCTTAATCGTTGCGTTTTTAAACTAGTAATTCTGGTGGCTTTACATTTGTGATGATTTAATTTTTAAGGTGCCAGGATTTCTGCGATGTGAGCAATGTATGTTGTAAATGAATAATTGTAAAATATTTGTTTGCATAACAAAAACATTGAGAAAATGACTTGACTATTTTGTTGAAATGTGTACTGTACATGTCATGATAATTTCTAAAGATATGAGCCACATTTACACGTTTGGTGTATAGTCGAATAATAAGTTGTAAAGAAAAAAGAAGTTTTACTGACCTTAGATTTTTTTCATGCTGAGAGTTTTCTTGATTTTTTTCAAGCTACCTGTATTTTTGTTATTGTCTGCATGACGCAAACAATAGATCCAGGCAAACGAAAACTTAACCACCCCTTTTTCACTTGCACTTCTTTCCCACGATATAGCTGTTCCACGTAACTCCCACTGCAAGATTTCATTGATACATTTAGTACACCCAATCACTGTGCGTAATGTTGAGGTAACTAGAACAGCCTGATTTCTGATGCGCAGAAAAATGGGATGGCAAGGTTTACGTTTTAATGTCAATGTAACCATCCTATGTCTTTTATGTTTAAATTCAACGACACACATCAATTTCTTGCCTTTTTGCCTTTTTAAAAAAAATCTCCCTGCCCGAAGGTAGCCGAACAAATATACGAGCTTACACGAAAGAAGTACTTGGACCGTGAACTGCGTGCAGTTCGTGCAATTTTGATTGAATGACGTCATATCGTCTGCAAATTTTTCGTCTGGGCCACCGGTTTGGAAATTTGCCATTTGTCTGTTTTGCTATGTACTTCAGTTTTGACTTAATTTAATGTAGGTGTTGTCTGCATTAAGACCGTAGGATATTGTGTGAGAAATATGCTTTCGTTTGAAGACTACGGAATGAACACGGAAACAAAAGTTCTGAAGTGCTAAACACGGTATGTATGTGGCACCCAAATTTTGTCTGCTGTGTTCTCCATTTACTTTGGATGACATTGAATCTTCTCTTGAAATTTGACGAAACAGTGACATTGCAAGATGAAATTGATGCTAGTCCATTTTCAGTTTTAATCTGACGATAAAAAAAATAATGGTGATGACGACATTAGCAGAGTCCATTGCTGAATGTAGCTACAGCTTGAAGTGTGCAGGCAAATATACAAAAAGCAGTGGACGTCATTTAAACAATTAGTGGGAAATTGTGTTGAATGACCTTCAATTACGGAAAGACTGAACATTGTGATGTAGGCTAGTACATTTCACCCGCTGAACTTGAGCGAAAGAAAGGCTTAAGATTGGGTGAGTGTGTTGACAGTCTAGTGATTCTCGATTTCCTAACACGTTTACTGCCATGTTTTACGAGTGACTGGTTAGTGGTAAGCCATCATTAGGCAAGTGTTTTCAGATATCAACCGCTCGATTGTTTGAGAAGTGAGTACGCATACTGTGCAAGATTTGCTGTTTTTTTTCTCCACTCTTTTTAAAGATGAGGTTGATATAGAAGACGACATATCAGTTTTTCTTTTTTCCATGGAAGCTTCAGGACAGTCTCATTCATGGCAAAATAAATGGGTGTCAGTTGTGTGAATAACAGGAAGAAAGAAGAAGAACAAATTAAGCAGTTTTAATTTAATGTTGTGCCCTTACATGGACACGTTTTCATCATTGTGACATAAGATCTGATAGATAATATAATCAGCTTGTGTAAAATCAACAGCTTGTCTTTCATTCAGTTTTCAAACTCCGCATCTCGCATTGCATTGGAAGCAGACTCTCAGAAACATTGTCTCGCGGGTGTGTTCTTCAGTCAGTTGTTTTTGCCAGTATTCAAAGTGGGGAGGCTTTGTAGAACTGGAGTATCATACCTGAGTCGTCTGACTTGGCGTGAAGCACAGGCTGGAAACGCCGAACAAGCACCAGCTCACAAGGTGCAAAACGTCCATGAAAAAGGTCAGCTCATATTTCTCAGGAAGGGCTCTCTCTGTCTGTCTCTGTTTCTGTCTGTTTTTCTGTCTGTCTGCCTGTCTGTCTCTGTCTTTGTCTGTCTCTGTCTGTCTGTTTGTCTGTGTCTCTGTCTGTCTGTCTGTCTCTGTCTCTCTGTCTCTGTCTGTCTGTCTGTCTGTCTGTCTGTCTCTTCTCTCTCTTCTCTCTCTCTCTCTCTCTCTCTCCCCCCCCCCCTAAAAGTTTCCTTTTTTTGTATTCGTCAATAATAGGAATATTGATAAGGATTAACGTATCATGATGATAATGATAATAGTAAGAAAAATAGTAACATGATAATAGATGATGATGATGATAATATAATAATAAAATAATGATGATGATGGTGCTGAGTGTAGTAAACACTGAGTGCGTTCCAAAAATCACTCACACAAACTGATTTTGGAAAAGTCGAGACATAAAGTAATCAACACTTTCAATTCCCATTTTTCATCATTGATTGATTGTGTATTTTTTGTATTTATTTGCTATGTAACATCAGTGTATAAAAATCCCTTTCAGCTATTTATTTCTAATGCGACAGTTTGAATTTACTTTCCTTTCGTAATTCATTGATTTATTCACTTATATTCGCAACCACTTTAAACGCTAGTGTAACAGATGAAAAATCGTTAAAATGTTATCTTGAAATTAAATAGGCGCAGAAGTAAGAAAACGGGATGCTTATTGCTAGACAGTGGAAATATGTCGATCTTTCTTGTTTTATGGAAAACAAAATACTCAGCCTTTTTGACAACATTATAAACACTGTCGTGTTAGTAATAAACTCAGTAATCGTACTCCTGAAACACGTGCGGAGAATTTTTTTCTTTCCACTTTCATGTCAATATGATTATAACAAAACAAAAAGAAGTTCGTTAGTGTTGTTACAGACAGATTGTTAGTTCTGTGTAATAAAATGGCCTTTTTGTTGGCTTGTTCGTCTATTTTTTCTGTTTTTGTTTGTTTATGTTACTATTATAGGGCAGACAACCGTCTGTCTCTCTCTTGAGACAGAGGATCACCCCAGTGCATTCACTCTTAAAAGCAAAACATGTCGACAGTCAGTTGTTTAGATATCAGTGTGTGCAGATTGTTTTTACTCCTTTGCTCCACTAACATCTTCAATATTTTCATCAAACAGTAAAACTAAGAAAACGCTGGAACATCGTTCTAATCAAGTTTACTGAATACTCAAAATCTAGGATTGTTCAAAAGCTTGCCAGACTGGATTTCAAAATTGAAAGAATTGGAGTCTTGGCTTAATAAATGAAAAGAAAGTAAAATACAATAAAAATTCATTTACTTGCGCATACATAACAGAACAAAAAAAATTCTAATCAATCTACAGGCTAAACTTTTATCATGAAAAGGCCACAAAAATGCCATACGTCTTGATGTCCTCAACCTATGCCCAGACGTATTTCATTAAGATTTTATTTTTAAAGGATCGGGTTCTGTGCAAAGATTGAGGTAGTGACTGGAGATAATAGGGTGGAGAGGGAGAAAATATTTTCCTTTTTTCTAGTTGAAAGTTTCATTTTGTATAGTTGGTTGGTTAGTTGGTTGTCGGTTGGTGATTGATTATGAGTAGAGTGTGGAAGGTTGGTTGGTTTAACCACTTGCCGGCTGGTTGATTGGTAGTTGGCTGGGATGGTGGTTGACTTCTTGCTTGGTTTGGATGGTGGATGGTGGGTTGGGGAATTATTTAGATAGTTGGTTGGTCTTGCCTATCTACCTGTGCGCTAAAGTGTGTCTGTTTCTCTCTGTCAATTTGTCACTAAATTTTGTCTGTCTGTGGATTTTGTCTGCTGGGTCTCGCAGTTTGTTTCATCCTGTGTGTCCTTCTTCCTTTATTAATGTCGATCTCATTATCCATGTTTATGCATGTCTTTTTGCCTATATGTGTTTCTTTCCCTGTCTCTGTCCAATCTCAGTTGTTTTTCTCCCTTCCTGTCTCTCTCTCTTTCTTTCTCTTTCTTTCTCTCTGTCTGTCTCTATCTCTTTGTCTGTCTGTTTGTCTGTCCATCTCTCTCTCTCTCTCTCTCTCTCTCTCTCTCTCTTCTTCTCTCTTAGAGATATATCATAGTCACTCTCTCCTTTTATGAGAATTGAAACATTTCATACTTTAAATTCGAAGATGATACAGCTAAGATAAAGGTTGTTGGTAACACCTGTCTATGGGTCAGTATTATAAAGCCAGTGATACACAAAGAGCATGGAAAGCTATCGATGTTGCCCCTGTCCCGCCAAACCCTTTGTGTGTAGTTTAGAGTCGATGTTTCTTTGGACATTTAACTAGACGATAAACTCGAATGTCATCCCTGAAATGTAGCTCCTTACATTACGATAAGCATACATAAAGGCAAAAGTTTTCCTCGCCTTTTCTGTAATGATTCATCGAAAACAGGTATATATATATTATATATATATATATATATATATATATATATATATATATATATATATATATATATATATCTGAAATGTTGTTAATACTATGATCTTAGTAAAGATATAATGCCCGAGAAATACCATGGGTTTTCATTGATGTTTAAGTTGACTTTATTAATGGCTACAGAAAACGAAATTGTTATAATGAAAATTGTTGATTGTATACATAGAGCATTTGACCGTAGGCTTTGGTGTTGTAGGTTTTATTCAACAGGGATACTACACTCGCAGACAATTTTATGCCTGCCCTGCGAGACTTGCCATGAGTGTCTCCCTGAGTTTGTGTCTAAACTTAGTATAACCGTAAGCATAGAAAGAATGTTGTTTATTCACGTCTCTTACATGGCCCCTTTTGCTCAGGTGATTCCAACAGCCATGTTGATAACAATAGGGTTGTATATTCAGCCCTCCAGCAGGCCACAGGGTTTTAGTGGCCCATTGGCTTTGTCACTTAGGACGGGACAGTATGCATGGGCCTGATTGTCTGCCTTTGTCATAGGCATTTGAAACAGAAGCGTTCAAAACGAAAACAACAACAACAATAACAATAAGATACACAGACACACCCCACATTACATACATACACTCCACATCACGCAAACACCCCGCACATCACACACTTCCAGGCCACATCACACCTCTCTCCATATCACGCACACACATGCGCGCGACTCACACACACGCATACCACATCAAACACACACACACTCACACATGCACCCCACACCATACACACATCACATCGCGCGCGCGCGCGCATGCACACACACACACACACACACACACACACACACACACAACACACACACACACACACACACACACACACACACACACCACACACACACACACACACACACCCCTCAAAGGACGACGACGAATGGTTTAAAAGTCATCCTCACAACTTGAGTTGGTGTACATATTTATTTGTTTTAATTCTCTATTTATCTATTTACTGGTTATTTATTTCATTTTGATAAGTTATTATTACAATGATTATTATTGTTGGTTTGTGTTTATATTACTATTCCCATTATCGTCCGGACTGACCACCGTGGCAACGCCGGGGGTTCTTTCAGTATAAATAGTATCCCCCACCTTCCGGAAATTCTGTACTAGGAATTTCCTTTTTTCTGTCGTTCTCCATGTTTCTGCCTGTTCCTTTGTTTTCTGTCATCACTTCCTGTCATTCTCTGCCTTCCTAGTTCATTCACCTGTATGTGTTCCATAAGCCTTGCATATTTTCCATTAAGGTTTGCATTGGGTAAGTGCATTTTTGGCTGTAGGAAATAGATAGAAATGGATGTTCTGAAGCAGTTTTAGGTCATTTAGGCCGTTTTCAGATATGTATTATTGTCACGAGTTATGTTTAAATTTGTACCCGGATTTTTTAACCCCCCCCCCCCCCCCTGATGATAAATTGGCCGAATTGGTCAACGCAGAGATTTACCTTAGATTATATGCGCAAATGCATTAATATGTATTCTCAGTTTTCTTTTCCATTTTTGCCAGTGAAGTATTCTGTATGCTTTGCTATTGTTCTAGCCAGATATGGCTCTCCGCGGTCTGCTGGGCTTTAACCCTTTGACTCCTGCAGCCTGTCCAACAGCATCCTTTTGTCAACCATGCTGGAAGAGCAAAAACTTAACCCTTTGACTCCTCACCCTATCCACCAGCTTCTACAGGAAAAACAACCCTTTGACTGTTAGGAAGCTGGTGGATAGGGTGAGGAGTCAAAGGGTTAGTTTTTGCAGTCGGTAGATAGGGTGCAGGTGGCAAAGGTTTAAACAAAAATAGCAGCAACAATCGCCCATACTACGTCAGTGGCAATGACCTTGTGCGTTACACACTTCGACATTCGAATACAGTCTCATAGTAATGTTTCCTGACCACTCGAACAGTCGGGTATTCTTTACACCCTGAAATCAAGTAGAGTGGAAATAAATCGTTGGTCATAAGTCGGCAGAAATCTTCTGTAAAGCCATCTGATAAGGGAGACCGCTGGGAGTGACAGTTCGTATTTAAGTCCCTAGAATGGAACAGATTCATTGAAATCATGTAGGACGGGCGTGGTAGCTAAGTGGTTAAGCTTTGGACTTCGAGTTGGAAGGTGTAGGATCGATCCTGCTTGGGTAGCGCTTGGTGGATATAGGGTGGAGGTGATTTTTTTCCAGGTTCTTCTGGTCGACGTGAAACAACCTTTTGACTGGCGCAGTTGTCGAGTGGGTAATGTCAGACTTCCAATAGAAAGATCATAGGTTCGATCCTTCCTGGATGCATCCCCTTGGTGGGTAAAAGGTGGAGATATTTTTTCTGTTCTCCGGGTCAACATATGTACAGATGTACTAGTGTCTGGATTCTTTTGTGTTGATACGCTTGTAGAGCATCAAAAACTCGCGTTAAACTTTTGTAAGCAACAACCAGAAAAAAAACACGAAAAAAGAATAAGAACGCGTATTTAATACAAGACAAGGCAGGCGCAAAATCACAAACAAGATCACAAACAAACAAAATGTGGCATCATGCAACAAATTACGTAACAAAAACAAGACGTGACGTGGTACGTTGGATTTCTGTAAGCGTGTTGGTGTTTCCTGGCTTATGGCAACACAAAAATATCCAGTATTCACGTCATCGGAGATGAAATGTGTAGAATGTGCGTCACAGCCTGACGCCTGCACATTGCATTTGCACGTTCGGAAATACATTGCTGTGAAGGAGATAAAAATGTTCCTCTTTGCCTCATTGTTTCTTTTCCACCACCACCTTTTCTTCCCGCACACATTGTGAACGAAGTTTTTGTCACTCATCATCATCATCATCATCAGGTGCCCTGCCGCATGGCGTTGGCGATCATGGACTTCCATCTGTCTCTATCTCTCGTTGCCCCTAGCATCTCCCCCCCCCCCCACACTCCTCGTCCCCAGCCACTCTGCAAGTCCGTCCAGCATTTTCTCCCTGGGTCTACCCGGTGCTCTCTTTCCCTCCAGCTTTCCCGTTGTGACCAGATGCTCCAAATCCCCCTTCCTCATAAAATGGCTTATAAATGTTGCCTGTCTTTTCCTAATCTACCTTATGAGTGATCTACTTGTTTCTGCCTCCATCAAGACTGTCTCGTTTGTTTTCTTTGCTGTCCATGGAACTCTCAACATTCTTCTTAGAAACCTAATCTCGGCTGCCTCAATTTTGTTCTGGCTTCGTTTTGTCACTGCTTCGTAAATTACTTTTTAAAATGTTTGGGTGAATTTGTCGTGTTCAGAGGCACTTGAATTGAATAATATTTGAATGAGGATGACTTTTTCATTTATTCGCCACCCACATCTTTTTAAAAAAAAATACATTTCAATGAAAATTTTTAAAAGGTGGCGTTGTTATTCTCGTGGATGTGTACATGCACATTGTTTTGCTCACACTGTGCAGGCAGTGTTTTACCACACAGTCTATATACTCCTTAACTAGAAAGTAAGTGGTTGTATGGCTGCAAGTCTTTCAGTGAGATGATGATAGAAGACTGGTGTACAGCATCCACTCAGCACACAATAAAGATCCCACGGGAACAACGGAGTTGTCCTTGACAAAGTTAAATTCCGTAGAAAATCTACTTTCAGGAACAAACATGAATAAATTGTAGCAAAGTGTTTTCCAAGGGGAAAGAAGCCAGAATTTCACGTGGTTATACTATCATGATTGAAAAAAACAAACAAACAATGAACAAATGTACAAATACAATAATACACTTTGGGGAAATAGATATTGAGCATTGTGGTTGATCACTAGTGCACAAACTTATGTTTGGAAGGGAAGCAAATATCTAGCTGCATTGTAATTATTCCCCTTGTCCTGCTCTGCAGATCACTTGTGTTGGTATGTATAGACTTAAGTAAAGTTTATTGTTATATGTTCTGACTATTTGGTTATTTGATTATTAATTTATCCATAATCTTGGAGTGGGTTCGGGTGAATATAGTCACTGAGATTGAACGTATGTTCTCTTTTACAGGCAAAAAGATAGCGCCCCCCCCCCCCTGCTCGAAAGTCACACACACACACAAAACAATACAAACAAACAAACAAACCTAAAAACAACAAACAAACAAACAAACAAACAAAAACCTGAACATCCTAAACACCCGAAATAATATAAGATTAGTGTTCTCGTGTTGGGACGTTTCTGATCGTTTATTCATTTTATCTGTTCATTTATGTGCTGAGTTCATTTGATTTGGTAGTCAGTTTGCTATTCAGTCAGTTAGTTGTGTAGTTCGTTTCTACAGTTCTTTTGTTTATTGGAAAAGAGAGAAACTTGAATAGGGTCTGACAACCTTTTTGAGTATGTACATACATTTGTTAATATTATTATATGGGATAAGTAACTTCCCAAAAATGAAACCAAACACATCAGAGAATATCAAACATGCCCAGTTGTCCGGACAATTTGTGCCTGTCACAGTTTGTTAAGGTAAATGTGTGTTGTAATTCTGTTTCTTTGTTTTCTGGTCAAAATAAGACATGGTTGAATCAGACATACGTACACACGTATCTACGTACAAAAATACACATGCGCGCGCGTACACACACACACACAAACATACACATACACACACACACACACACACACACACACACACACACACACACACACACACACACACCAGTAGTGCACATGCTCCCCCTTCCTAGAAATGTAGAAAAATCCGTATTGTACAACTTGGTGGGTCATTATCATCCATCCATTTGCCGTGTGGTCGGATACTCAGCATGACGCTCACTTCACTGTCCATAATTCTGCAGCAAAGGGCAGTCGGCAACAACAACTCAAACGATGATATACTGAATAGATGCAGGCAAATGTCTCCGAAACTTTCTACACTGGGGAAAGGAAGGGGGGGGGGGGGGGGGGAGGAAGGAAAACGACCGAAAAATTTCTCCAGGGAGTGGAATGGCATATTTGCCTCAGCTGGCAACAGTAATGGAAGATATTGTGATAGTTATTTCCTCTGACTCATTCCCTTCTAATTTTTTTTCACGTCCGAGTTTTTCACCTTGAGATTGCTTCTGTCACCGTGTGTATTACGTTGTATTATTTTGTATTGTATTACATATTCTAGTGTATTGTAGGAGTGTTCTGAGCTTATCGTTTTTGTACTTGTATCTGCTTCTATGCTAGCTGAATGGATAGCGCAAACTGTATTAGATTTGAGAAGTACAACATGGGAGATAATTCTCAAGAGTTATGTGCTTTGATTTATACTATTGTAATGTATTTATTGGTTTATGTCATGCTCTTTTGGATTGCATGCATCGTAATCAATCGTGTGTGCTCAGTTCACTGCTTGTCATAGCAGATTTATCCCGGTAAAACTTCGACCGTTGTACTATGAATAGCACATTGCAAGGGTGTGGTCACTAAATTATGTTGCCATGATGTTGGCTATGTTAGTATGTACCCTGCGTCCTCCCTGTGTTTCCTCCTCTATTTCACTCCACGTCTCTCAAATAATGGTGACTCTTGTCACTGATGCTCAGATTTGCCGTGCCCAGATTTTAAATGGTTACAAGCATTAATAGAGGGATACATGTTCTGACAATAAGTGTAAATTTGTCTTTCGAGCATTACTGTTACTCATACATGAAATAATACCATATCAATAAACACGTACAAAATCAATCGTTATCCTTTACTAGTACTTTTTCTTATAGTATTGTTATACTCATATGAAGAAAAGAGAGAGAGAGAGAGAGAGAGACAGAGAGAGAGAGAGACAGAGAGAGAGAGGAGGGGACAGAGAGACAGAGGAGAGAGAGAGTTCAATGATAATACAAAACAAAATAAAAAAAGCAAAATTATTTCGTAGACCGAAAGAGTTTCTATGTGTATTTTCCTTAACAATATGTTTGTGCAGTCTGTATTGTATGTGACATGACAAAGTATTATTTTACCTATTACTGTTATCATTGGAATGACACATGATTGTATTGCTTGCATGCATAAACAATATCTTGAAGAAATCCAGACATCTCATGACAGAGGTGAATATTTGATGTGTAAGTCACCAACATATGTTTGATAGACAAAGAGATCGTATTTGTGTACATTGTATTACCACTGTATGTTTGAAACAGACACGTGAAGAAGATAATGAATAGTACAAAACCAAACCGAACCAAACTAAACCAAAACAGAACAAAAAATATATGAAGAAAAACGAATCAAACGAAACCAAAGGAGTGGTGGTGGGTAGGGGGTGGGTGGGGTGGATACCGAGAAGGGATGCTTAGTGTTCTGTATACATCTGAGGTCTGTAACAGTAAAAGCGAAATCTCGAATTTTAAGACGTCTTTTGCCTTTTTCTCAAGGCCCCTAACAACCACCATGATACGCGTGTGTCGTATGTACAAACATATACGCACACACGCACACACACACACACACGCACGCACGCACGCACACACACACACACACACATACACACACGCGCACGCACGCACACGCACGCACGCACACACGCACACACGCACGCACGTACGCACGCACGTGTCTAATATCACTCATAGTGAAAAGACGTTAAATCAAAGAACGAACGAACGCACGCACGCACGCACGCACGCACGCACGCACGCACACACACACACACACACACACACACACACACTCACTCACTCACTCACTCACAAATGCGTATTGAAGGTTGAAAAATTCAGTAGACGCTGGACAAAAAGACAGAGAGACAGTAATGTCGAGAAAGACACACATACACTCACACAACACACCACACACACACACACACACACACACACACACACACACACACACACACACACACACACACACACACACACATACATACGCATACACACACACACACACACACACACACACGCACACACACATTCATATATATATATATATATCTATATATATATTTACACATACATATATTTATACATATATATATCTATATATATACACACACATATATTTATATATATATACACACACATACACACACATACACATATATATATATACACATACATATATATTATATATATATATATATATTTATATATATATATACATATACATTATATATATATATATATATATATATATATATATATATATATACATATATATATATATGTATGGCCATATGGGATTTGAATACAATGTATAATGTTAACTTACGTGCATGAACGCGCAAGTTGTCTGCACAAAAACCAAACAAGAAGGAAATAAGAATAAGTTTTTCACGTGTTCAAAATTGAGTCTGGTGAGAAAATCCAATCAAGGCAATAGTGATGCTTGAATCATCTGGGAAATTACGAGATACCAATTGTTGCAGATAGCAGCCAGAATCCTTGGTACGAAGAATTCAGTCAGTCAGTGGAGGAAAAATGACAGATGCTCGCATGGGATCTCCAATGAATGAACTTCGTCTGCACTTTGCATGTCCTTCCTACAGCCAGAAACTGAATATTTCTTTGCTCCAACACACGGACACACACACATGTACACTAGTGCCCCTGACCAGTTCTGTTCGTCTGAGTGAATGTTGGTGTTTGCGTTCTTTTTTCTTCACTTGAGACGCCCACCCCTTTGCTATACAGCCCTCACTGATAAGAGTCTGATTTATGTTATTCATAATGTCACCACTGTTGTTCAGTCTCTACTTTCTACGCCGTTTCGAGTGTACAGAGGGGAAGCCATCCTTCACCTCATTTCAAGGGGAACAATTTTGACTGAATGAATGATGGGTACGGCGTATAAAATTATTATAAATCGAATAGTGAACATAGAACGTAGGCCATTTCGGCTCTTTTAGCTACTTAATGACCACATCTATGGCTCAGTAAACAGAGCATTTCCATGTCCAAGCACAATGATATTGAACTAACAATAAAATCAAGAAACCATTGACATTTAGCGGTCAAGAAACCACTGACATTTAGCGGAGGCAGTTTTAAAGTGAGGGACTGATCATGACTGATGACCGTTTAGAACCCGGAGCGAAGATGTTTTATGCCTCTGCTAAACACTAACACAGTATCGAGAGCAAAAAATGTTCAACGAAGCAGCACTCCACGATACTGAAAATACAAGTTCAAGAGTTAAAGCTGCTGCTCCGCCAATGTTTGAAATTGTCCATTCCGAAGATGGCATTGATTTTTTTTTATTGAAGTCTATCACAGCACTTGAAAAATAAACAAAACATTCCGAAGATGGCAGTGGTTTTTATTGAAGTCTATCACAGCACTTGAAAAATAAACAAAACATTCCGAAGATGGCAGTGGTTTTTATTGAAGTCTATCACAGCACTTGAAAAATAAACAAAACATTCCGAAGATGGCATTGATTTTTATTGAAGTCTATCACAGCACTTGAAAAATAAACAAAACATTCCGAAGATGGCATTGATTTTTATTGAAGTCTATCACAGCACTTGAAAAATAAACAAAACATTCCGAAGATGGCATTGATTTTTATTGAAGTCTATCACAGCACTTGAAAAATATACAAAACATTCCGAAGATGGCATTGATTTTTATTGAAGTCTATCACAACACTTGAAAAAAACATTCTGAAGATGGCATTGATTTTTATTGAAGTCTATCACAGCACTTGAAAAATGAACGAAACATTCCGAAGATGGCATTGATTTTTATTGAAGTCTATCACAGCACTTGAAAAATAAACAAAACATTCTGAAGATGGCATTGATTTTTATTGAAGTCTATCATAGCACTTGAAAAATAAACAAAACATTCTGAAGATGGCATTGATTTTTATTGAAGTCTATCACAGCACTTGAAAAATAAACAAAACATTCTGAAGATGGCATTGATTTTTATTGAAGTCTATCACAGCACTTGAAAAATAAACAAAACATTCTGAAGATGGCATTGATTTTTATTGAAGTCTATCACAGCACTTGAAAAAAACATTCTGAAGATGGCATTGATTTTTATTGAAGTCTATCACAACACTTGAAAAAAACAAATTCTGAAGATGGCATTGCTTTTTATTGAAGTCTATCACAACACTTGAAAAAAACATTCTGAAGATGGCATTGATTTTTATTGAAGTCTATCACAGCACTTGAAAAATGAACGAAACATTCCGAAGATGGCATTGATTTTTATTGAAGTCTATCACACACTTGAAAAAAAACAAACATTCTGAAGATGGCATTGATTTTTATTGAAGTCTATCATAGCACTTGAAAAAAAACAAAACATTCTGAAGATGGCATTGATTTTTATTGAAGTCTATCACAGCACTTGAAAAATAAACAAAACATTCTGAAGATGGCATTGATTTTTATTGAAGTCTATCACAGCACTTGAAAAATAAACAAAACATTCTGAAGATGGCATTGATTTTTATTGAAGTCTATCACAGCACTTGAAAAATAAACAAAACATTCTGAAGATGGCATTGATTTTTATTGAAGTCTATCATAGCACTTGAAAAATAAACAAAACATTCTGAAGATGGCATTGATTTTTATTGAAGTCTATCACAGCACTTGAAAAATAAACAAAACATTCTGAAGATGGCATTGATTTTTATTGAAGTCTATCACAGCACTTGAAAAATAAACAAAACATTCCGAAGATGGCATTGATTTTTATTGAAGTCTATCACAGCACTTGAAAAATAAACAAAACATTCTGAAGATGGCATTGATTTTTAGACAGCAGTCTATCAGAGCTTGTAGAAATAGGAGACCAAGTCTAGTTTTAGATAATGACATGTTTCAGTCTTACTGATGGTATCTGTCTCTTTTTCCACTGTTGATCAATACATCTTGAAAAATGACAGAATCAAGAACTCGTAATAGAATGTAGTGAGTCATATAGTTCACTCACCAAAACAGCTACAAACGTTGAAAAGCATATTTTGATAATCAACTATACTGAAAGTCCCGATCATACCTTAGCGTTGACAATTAAGATCAACTGAAATTTATCTGAGGGACATGAACTGGATTGTTGAGTTCTATATATTTGATCAACTGATCACCGGAACTGGAAGGGGAAGAAATTGTGAAAAATAGGGCATGCAGACGGATCAAACTTTTCTGCTTTTTTCCCATCTTTTTGGTCAAGTATTGCTCAGCCTCAGTAGCGTCAGTCCCACACCGCTCATTCCGGCTTCGCAAACAAATCAAATTTCTGTATCTGCCAATCTTGTGATTTTCTACAGCGGATCATGAGGGAAAGGGGCATGATGGTTGTGCAGTGATTGAAAGCATAATCTTGTCAATATTTTTTCCTAGGATGAAGATTATTTTGGTCAGTTCGGTTTCTTTTTGATGCATATTAAAATAACGGTTTTGTGAACGTTCTTGTAAACAAGTTGCTTACATAGTATTCTTTTTTTGTTTAAGGCTTGACACCTTTTTGTTATTTATGCCTTCTTTTAAAAAAAATCGAGATTCGATCATACTATAATTCAACTGCCCAGTTCCTGACCTTCACTCTCAGTGCCATTTAACTGGTGAGACGGAGTCATACGTCATCATTTAAGACCATGGCCCATTACAGCGACGTGAGATTACCCAGCCGTTCCATCAGAAACTGGCCAGCCAACTCCAAATGAGGCTGGCAAATTGATGCTTAATTTGAAACGTGGTTGTTGTTATTATCAAGATATGAAATCATCCTCCGAAATCATGGAAGGAAATGATGTTTATTTTCTTTACGAGCAACCTTGGAGGAATTGAAAGTTGAGTCAAGCAACCAGAAGGAAATGGAGAAAGACCTGTCTACGTAAATGACAGACTTAAAATTTTGCAGACAAACAGGAGTTGCAGTAACTGAGACACTAGCATGAAAACACAGTCCAAAATATCAGCGTCGTGCTTGGCTTCTCTGCCAGCATATTTACCTAACATTCATAAAACTAGGATAATTCTATATAAAGCCGTGTATTAGCCATTTTGTCTGAAATAAAAGTTACAAGAGGCAGATACCGGTATGCATACCTAATTATCATAAACATAGGTGATAATCCCATAGAGAAAGCAGAGAAAAGAAGAAAGATTGCAACAAGAAGAAAAGCAAACTGATTCAAAATAGACATATTGTTTGTATAAGTTGATCTCCGTGTTGCTAATTTAAACTTTCCGGTCAGAAAGCCATATCACTTGTAAACACATTGCAGTCTGTGTTCTGCTTAATTCAGTTAATTCTAATCATCTGTCGTAGAATGCAGTGGTGAGCTAACACAACGGACTAGCTACTAGAAGGTCATATAATGAGTGCGAATATGCTTAGTCCTATCAAAAACATTGGGGGGGGGGGGGGGGGTTCGGTGTTAACGTGCTTCTTACCAGAGTTGAGCATGCTATCATTGGGTAGACTGGGTCCACACAGTCCAGTGTCATCCACTTCACAGATGTGTCGTCGAGGGGGTTGCTCAATTTTACCAACAATACAGGTGTTTGTGTCTCTCCGGCCTGGTTGACACAGGTTATCCAATGAAAGGAAACGTAGAATATACCATTGTCGCACCGTCTCAATTCACAGTAGAATTTCATAGCATCATGTGATACATCATCAGAGGACAGTGAAACATGGTCCCCAGTTGTATGACTTGTGAGGTGGAAAATACAACCAATTAAGAAAAGTCCAACCAAGTAACGAGCAAACCACCTGAAGAATGAAAGATTGAATGAAAAGAAAAGACTGATTAGCCAGCCAGCCAACCAGCCAGCCAGCCAACCACCAACCAACCAACCAACCATCCAGTCAACCAACCAATCAACCAGCAGACCAACCAACCCAAAACAAACGAAACAAAATATGCAAGCAGTCAAGTAACCGACCAGAAAAAGTAAAGGATAGGAGGGACAGAAAACACAAATAGAAACATTCATGAAAAAGTAATGAAAGGATTGCATAAATCTGAGATCAGATAATTTTTGGTTTTAAGGAAGTTTTTTTCATGTCCAAAGCTAAACCGGAGAAACAACATATACATGTATAGTTAGCCATACTGAGACGCACACACACAACCCAGATAAATAGAGGTGGCATATAAAGAGGCAGACAAACTGATATTAAAAACATTAAAATGATAGACATAAGAGTGGAGGAAAACATTCCAGTACTCGCAAGGTGCTGAGAGAAGGAGAGGGGGGAGAGAGACACACACACGAGAGATACAGACAGCGGGAGGAGAGAGAAGGAGAGAGAGAGAGAGAGAGAGAGAGAGAGAGAGAGAGAAAGAGAGAGAGAGAGAGAGAGAGAGAGAGAAGAGAGAGAGAGAGAGAGAGAGAGAGAGCGCTTAAGAGTGCAGATACTTAACATGCATGAACCCTCATGTTTGTTTATGAAGAGGCAATTCTAGAAACTGAACAAGAGGAAAAGTTGGAACTGGAATTTTCTGCGTGTGAACATAAAGTTTGGTGAGAATATTTAATCAACACATCAGTGATGTTTGAGTCACTTGGGGAATTATAAAATACACAGTGTTATACAGACAGCAACATGAGCTCAGGCATAAAAAAGGGAAAGTCAGGGGAGGAAAACGACACATATTCACCGGGGATCTCGCTTTACATGATTACTTCAACCAAAGAACACGAATAATTCTTTGGTTCCAACATTTTACACATGTACATGCAGTGCCTGAACAGGTCTATGTGCCAAGAGAATTCTGGAGTTGTGCGTTCTTTCTTCTTCCCTTGTGACGCCCATTCTATTTCTATACAGCCATTGTTGATAAAAGTCTGGTTTATGTGT
The DNA here is from genome assembly GCA_030674185.1 of Monoplex corrugatus. Taxonomy (NCBI): domain Eukaryota; kingdom Metazoa; phylum Mollusca; class Gastropoda; order Littorinimorpha; family Ranellidae; genus Monoplex; species Monoplex corrugatus. The sequence goes on from CM060308.1 coordinate 60,338,316, forward strand.
TTTCATAACTGTGATTTCTGCTGGCCGACTTTCCGCTTATCTTTGCCATGGTTTGAATTGTACAGAGGGAGAGACATTGCTTAGACAGGCTTGTTTACTTGGGGACATCTTTGACTGAATGAATAGTGGATGAGTTATAC
>CM060308.1:60343455-60375955 GCA_030674185.1 Monoplex corrugatus
ATAGGGTTTAATGGTCTTTTTGAATACACATAAAACTGAGGAAGGATCGGACAAAAAAGCCAACAATGGAGTTGGTTAGTTTCTTTCATACACAGAGTGAATCAAATACCATCGGATATGGAGAGTGCAAGTAGACTCCTCGGTTACAGGGACCAGATGACCTTGCTGGTCACGGAATTACAAACTGGAAATTGCCGGGCATTTTGGTATCAGTAAAGACAGTATCAGCAGCAGCTGTTTTCTGTATCCCCTCTCCCCCTTTTATTTCAAAGGAGACGTAGACAAAAGTATTGTCTCCTTTTAATCATCAGCGTTGAACAGATTTCATAAAACTTTTTCTGTTGATGTTTGTTTGCTATTGTTCGGTTAGTTTGCTTTTTGTTTTCTTTCTGTGTTGTTGTTATTGTGTTGTTTCGTAAGTTGCTTCCTTTTTATTCTTTCACTTTCTTTCGTTCTGTCTTTTTGCCGGTGCTATTGTTTTGTTTCCCTTTGTTAAAACTTGTTGTGATCGTTTGTTCACTTCTCTTCTTTCTTTATGTACATATTTTGCTTTATTTCTAACAGTTGTGTAGGTTGTTTATATCGTGTCTCGTGTGTGCGTGTGTGTGTGTGTGTGTGTGTGTGTGTGTGTGTGTGTGTGTGTGTGTGTGTGTGTGTGTGTGTGTGTGTGTGTGTGTGTGTGTGACAATGATTATGTGATTGTGTGTTTGTGAATTTGTGTTTGTGTGTGTAAGATGGATTGTGTGTCAGTAGTAGCATTAGGCATTATCCTTTGCAAAGAAAAAGACGATCATTGAAGACACAACAAACAGACTAAATAAGAAAAACATGTCGGCAGGATGACTGGTTTCTATAGCTTTAAAGCAAAATGTCGACGATTATTACACAGTCTAAGAACTTTACTACATGACTCAGAAGTAGCAGACAGCACTTGATCATTTTATAGTCAGAAGACGAATTACCCAGCGAATGGTATGACATCGATGTTTTTGTGGTTAGTCTTCATTCATTGACATGAATGAAATAAGATTTCACTTAATTCCCTTCGAGAGACAGAATCAATTTAGCTTTTCCAAGCGGTGTCCTTACTGACGGACAGCAAACAAATTGGACCAAGGACCGTTTAATGATAAGTCATAATATTTTCTCTGGACTTTAATTTAGGGGTTGACAGAGCACGAAGCAATGGAGAAGAATTTACTGTCTGGATAATTGAAGGAGGCAACTGTAATTTGTCTGGTAGTTCGACAGACCGACATACGGACCACATGTTTTCAGGGCATAGATATTGACAGGGCTACATTGCATTACGCTATTGGACACGGTCTTTAACGTGGTCACACGCCTGTGAGCACTGCTGTCAGCGTTTCACCGTTCTGTGAGAGTGATATGGAAAACTGAACACGAACAGCACGTAATCAGTGCCTTTGAGACGACACAGAAGATGGGCCCTCAGTAAAAAAGAACAAACTAAATCAATAAAAATATGAAACCAAACAAAGTACTGCTAGGACACTTAGTGAAACTATGTCTTGATCATTTCATTTACACTTCATTTTTTTAGGTCTGGTAGTTTGATTTAATTCGTAGTTGTAAAGACAAACCAGATTTTGCTCATATCATAACAAATTTTTGATCCACTTTGTTTTATTCTGTGAATTATCTCAACATTATATAGATATATATAGATATCTGTGTGTGTGTGTGTGTAGGTATTTCTTTCCCTCTCTCTCTCTGTTTTCCCTCTTTGTTCTCCCTCTCTCTTTCTCTGTCTCCCCCTCTCTCTTTTGCTGTCTCTCTCTCTCTCTCTGTCTCTGTTTCTCTCTCTGTCTGTCTCTGTTTCTCTCTCTCTCTCTCTCTCTCTGTCTCTCTCTATCTCACACACGCACAAACACACCACACACACAAACACACACACACTCACACACACACACACACACACACACCACACACACACACACACACACACACACACACACACACACACACACACACACACACACACACACACACACACCACACACACACACACACACACACACACACACACTCACACACACACACACACAACACACACACACACACACACACACACACACACGCACACACACATGCACATAATCTGTTGTGCAAGACAACAGATGGCATAACGGGTGGAGTACATATGGAATTGTCCGAATGCAAGGAATCTCTCTTGAATAAATCTATGACTCAATAAAAATGTATTTATATATGTATACACACATACATAAATTTACGTATCTAGATACACATCCATGCAGATATGAACAGGAAGACATGATAATTTATAGGTAAATGGATAAGCAGAAATATGTAAACAAAATGGAAACAAAACGCGCTTGAAATTTTACACACAGAAAACTGACACAGATAAGTGGTCTATTTCTCCGCATAAAGATTAATCGGTACTCCGATTTCTGCAAATGTGTGTGTGTGTGTGTGTGTGTGTGTGTGTGAGAGAGAGAGAGAGAGAGAGAGAGAGGAGAGGGAGAGAGAGAGAGACAGAGAGAGAGAGAACAAGCCAAGATGGACGTTTTTCCTGCATTCAAAATGGAGTTTGGTGAAAATGTCTACCAGCACATCAATGATGTTTGAGTCACTTGGGAAATTACAAGATACTGAGAGTTACAGACAACGGCCTGTACCCCTGGTATGAAGAATGGCAGGAAGTCAGTGGAGGAAAAATGACAAATGCCCACTAGGGATCTCCACTGGATGACCTTTGTCTGCACTTTATATACTATCCTTGCTCCAGTACACACGCATGTATACTCACATCCATGTCCCTGTCTTTTTTTTCCCGAAGAGAATTCCGATGTTTTGCGTTCCATTTTCTTCACTTGAGACGCACACCCCTTTCCCCTACACAGCCCTGGCTGATAAGAGTCTGATTTATGTATTTTCTTAACTGTCAGCTCTGTTGTCAGAAATTCTTCCTATTTTACTGTATTTCGCATTCTGCAAAGTGTAAGCCATCGTTTAGACACGTTTCTTTATTACATGTTTTTCTTATATTTTTCATCTTATTTTGTTGTTGTTACAATCATCGTTTAGACACATATCTTTATTACATGTTTTTCTTATTTTGTTTGTTGTTATAATCATCGCTTAGACGCGTTTCTTTACCACACTTTTCTTTCCTATTTTGTTATTCTTACAATGGATCTGCCATATGAACATTTGGCAACTGTACCTGGGGAGAGAATCTTGCTGCAGCGCAACCTTTCTTCAGTATGCAAGTATTTCTGTTAACCATGAAGGTGGATTTTACTACATAATTTTGTCGTGATTTACGACAAAATTAAATCACGACAAGTTTAAATACCTGGGAACAATCGTTTCACCAGACGGCAGATGCATATCAGGAATAGCCAGCAGTATCGACCAAGCCAGAACAACATTCAAGAAGATGAAAAGCATTCTTACCAACAAATGCCTATCAATTAACATCAGAAAGAGTCCTTGAATATTATATAGAATCAATACTGTTATACGGTTGAGAGGCGTGGACAGTCAACAAGCAAAGCCAGAACAAGATTGAGGCAGCCGAGATATGGTTTCTAAGAAGAATGTAGAGAGTTCCATGGACAGCAAAGAAAACAAACGAGACAGTCTTGATGGAGACAGACACAAGAAGATCATCCATAAGGAAGATTAGGAAAAGACAGACAACATTTATAGGCCATTTTATGAGGAAAGGGGAATTGGAGCACCTGGTCACAACAGGAAAGCTGGAGGGAAAGAGAGCACCAGGTAGACTCAGGGAGAAGATACTAGACGGATTTGCAGAGTGGCTAAAGACAAAGAGGGTGGAAGAGATGCTTGAGGCAACAAGGGATAGAGACAGATGGAGGTCCATGATCGCCAACGGCATGCGGCAAGGCACTTGATGATGATGATGATGAATTTTGTCGTACAATCCCACTGATCTCCACTATCTTTTGTTGCTGTGGGATTTTTCACATGTGCACAGTGCCTACGAGGTGGAGTTGATTTTTACGATCTTCCAGGTTCTTCTGGTCGACATGAAACAATCTTTTGACTGGCGCGGTTGTCAACTGGGTGCCGTCAGACTTCCAATCGAAAGGTCCTAGGTTCGATCCTGCTTGGATATATCCGCTTGGTGGGTAAAAGGTAGAGAGTTTTTCTGTTTTCGGGTCCACATCTGCATAGACGTACTAGTGCCTGGATCCTTTCGTGTTTATATACACGCAGAACATCAAAAACGCGCGTTAAACTTCTGTAAACCGTGCCATCCTACCAGACGGCAGATACACATCAGAAATAGCCAACAGGATTTGCTAAACAGCATCCAAGAAGATGAAAAGCGTTCTTATCAACAAATGCCTATCAATTAACATCAGGAAGAGAGTTCTTCAGTGATATATAGCACCGATACTGTTGTATGGTTGTGAGGCGAGGACAGTCAACACGCAGTCAGAACAAGATTGAGGCAACTGAAGTGCGGTTTCTAAGAAGAATGTTGAGAGTTCCATGGACAGCAAAGAAAACAAACGAAACAGCCTTGATGGAGACAGACACAAGAAGATCATTAATAAAGAAGATTGGGAGAAGACAAGCAACATTTATCGGGAATTTTATGAGGAAAGGGAAATTAGAACACCTGGTCACAACAGGAAAGCTAGAGGGAAAGAGGTAGACCCAGGGAGAAAATATTGGACGGACTTGCAGGGTGGCTGAAGACAGAGAGGGTGGGAGATGCATTTGCAGCGACAGGGGATAGATTCGTGTGGAAGGCCATGATCGCCAGCGCCATCGGCAGAGCACATGATGATGAGAGTGAGTGCTGCACTCATGACGTCATTTTATCGTCTCATCAGAAAGAACAGCACCTTGAACACTACTTAAGATCTAGTGGAGGATCGTGGGGGGAGGGGGGGGGTTAAAATATCTGTCTGACCTGTGATTTGAACGCGGGTTTCTTACGTCCTAGGCAGATGTTTGCTTTAACCGCTAGGCCACACACTCACCGAAAGAGCATCAGCAATACTGACAGTACGGATTCCTATTTGGACTGTTACCTTTGCCTTTGTAATCATCCATCATGATGCTTGAATTGACGTTTAACAATTATATTACTAAAAAGAATGAATAGTGAACGTTTTGTATGAACTGTGGATTAAATATTGAATAGCGAAGATAAAATAATGACTACCTAGCTGAACCTGTCTCTCAGTGACAAAAAAGCTACTTACTGCGTAGCTTTCATCGGCGATCCGGCCGACTTCTTCAGCGCAACTGCTGGGTTGAGAACTGGCTTCAGTGCGCACCGCCGTGAGCGAACTCACGACAGTGCGACTGAATAAGTGAGGAGTACACCCATGGCAGGTTGTGTCGGCCCCGGTCACGGTTGAGGGTGGGGTTCCTTGCGGCGATGTAAACTGCCTCCTTTACTCCCCTCTGGAACCATCTTGCTTCTTTGTCGAGAACTTGCACACTGTCCTTTTCAAAGTGGTGTTGGGTGTGGGTCAGATGTTCTCCCACTGGAGAGGACTCACGTTTGTGTTCTTTTAATCTTTTGGTGTTGGGTGTGGGTCAGATGTTCTCCCACTGGAGAGGACTCACGTTTGTGTTCTTTTAATCTTTTGTGCAAGTTGCGCTCAGTTTCGCCAATATAACTATTGTCACAGTCCTGGCAGTCTATCTTGTATATCACCCCTGATGTGTCCAATTTGTCTGTTTTGTCTTTGGGGTGGACTAACTGGCTTCTGATGGTGTTGGTGGGCTTGGCGTGGACACTGACTCCCAACATCCTGATCTTCCTGCTGAGAGCCTCAGTGACACCACTGACGTATGGCATGGAGACGTGCCCTCTAGAAGGGTTGGCCGTTCAGTGGAAGGGTGGGGTATGGTTTTCTTGCCCCCCGGAATATCCCAGGCCCACTTCTGGTATCCTGACACACTGAGTACTTTTTTGATGTACTGCACCTCTTCTTCTGTAGCGGTGTCGATAGAGCAGATGGTCTTCACTCGGTGGGTGAGGGTGCGGATTAATCCAAGCTTGTGTTCCAGTGGCTGGTGACTGTCAAATTGTAAGTACTGGCCCGTGTGGGTCGGCTTTCTATAGACGGAGAAGGCGAGGCCTGTCTCCATCCGGGTGATGCGGGTATCCAACATCGCGATGCTGCCGTTCTCTTCTACCTCATAGGTGAGCTTGATGGCAGGTGTTGGTTGTTGAGATGGTTCGTGAAGTCTTCTACCACCGATCTTTTCAGTACAGTCATAGTGTCGTCCATGTAGCGGCCCCAGTAGCGTGGAGGAGTGTGGAACGACGCCAAAGCTTTCTCCTCGAAATTTTCCATAAAGAGGTTGGCAACAATGGGACTCACGGGGGACCCCATGGCTGCACCCTCGGTTTGTTGGTAGAAGTATCCTTCAAAGGTGAAGTAGGTGGTGTTGAGGCAGCAGGATAGCAGTTCACAGATGTGTTCCACTGGCAGGTTGGTGCGTTGCCGAAGGCTGTTGTCGACCTGTAACCTCCCCCTGATGATGTCAATGCTGTCCTCCACAGGGACACTGGTGAACAGGGCTGTGACGTCATAGGACACCAGAATCTCATCAGGTTGTGGTACAAACTTCGACAGCTTCTTCACCAGGTCTGCACTGTTTGCAATGCAATGTTCTGTCTTTCCTACCAAAGGCGAGAGGATGTCTGCAACGAAGCGGGCCGTCTCATACATCAGGGATCCTCTAGAGGCGACAATGGGACGGAGGGGTACGTCTTTCTTGTGCACTTTAGGCAGTCCGTAGAACTTGGGCACATCAGTAGCTGAGGTACTGTTCTGAGGAGAGTTCTCCTGACTTCTGTAGGCCTTGCAGTAGTTTGGTCAGACGGGCAGTATACTTGCTGGTGGGATCTTTGCTCAGCTGTTGGTAGGTCTTTTTGTCATCTAGCAGATTGTAAGCCTTCTCATAGTACCGCCCCTCAGGTAAGATGACTGTGGCACGGCCTTTGTCGGCTGGGAGAATCATGATGGAATCCTTCTTCCTCAATTCCTGTAGTGCAAGTCTTTCATCCCTGGAAATGTTGGATTTGGGGGGTTTGCTCTGTTTGAGGATATTCACACACTCTGATCGTAAGTGTGTGGCCTCTTCTGTTTGAGGACCAATCCATCGACACGCAGTTTCGATGCTGGTAATGTACTCCGTGATGGGAAGTTTGTCTGGAGTGACCGCGAAATTGAGCCCCTTTCTCAACACTGACAATTCTGCTTCAGTCAAACTTTGATCCGACAGATTCACCACCCACCTGTTTTTGATTTGAAGATAAAATAAGGCAAGTCAACTCTTTCAGCAGCTTTATGTCTATCACTTTTAGCTCTGTGATTTATTATTATGTTCAGACTCTGCAATTATTAAAATAACTAGAGAAGATTATGAAACCACTGAAATTTAGCAGAAACTCTTCTTTGAAGTGACGCGGACACATGGCTGGGAATCAAGAAGCCATCAGCAAGATGTAGCTGTGCTGTTTTATGTCTGCTCTAGTCATGATCACAGTATTTGTGGCTGATAAATGTCCCATAAAAGAGCCCCTAGCTATAGCGATAATACCAAAGCTTCTTAGGTTACTGCCACAGCTGTACAGATAATTTATCACGAAGCTGATTCTGATGTTTACGTGAGAAATGATCAGAGCGGTGAGAAGTAGGAAGTCATGTAAACTGTTCAGACGATGACAAGCCCCCTTTTCCGCTGATGGTATCTGACTCTTGGCCACTGTTGGTCGATACATCATCAGACATGACAATCAATAACTCATAACAGAACCTACGGAATTGGTCAGCATTATCCTCCTGAGAATTATGAACGTAGACAAAATCATGCTTTTTTGGACAGTCGTTCACATCAGTCTCACTGGAAGCTCCTTAATGCAACTGGATAAGATTTAACTAGATTTAGTGGAGGAATTATGATTGATCTTGCACTCGTAAAATGGAATGTTGTGTTTTTCGATAGCTGATGCTAGGATGTCTGAGAGTGAACAGTAGATCCACGAAGATAGAAGAGAAGAAAAGTGTGCAGCAAAGAAGGCTTTGCCGGCAAATCAGTCTCCTGTATCTCCCAATCTTTCGATCGGTCCTTGACCAGCTGTTTGAGAAAGAGAAAGTGGGGATGGAGAGATCATAAGTATTGTCTTGTCAACGCTTTTTCATATTTTGTTGTTGTTAAATATTGGTTAGTCAGTTAAGGTTTCTGATAATGCTGGTTGAGTTAATGAAGGTTTTAATAATATGTAAGCGAGAACAATATTTTGTCATATTTACTTTTAATCTTTGTATGTAGTCCTTGATTTTGCTGTGTCTAGCAGCAGTTTGTGTAAATGCCTTTTGAACATTTTTCTTACATTTCCAGGAAGCATCTTCCATTTTGATGTTCACATGCGTATTCGGTTTGTGTTGTATTTCAACATTTTCACGTTTAAACGAAATGTGTTTAATATATAAAAACAAACAAGCAAACAAACATACAGACGAACATGAGCAAACAAAGCTCGAAGAAACAAACCACCGCACTTCGAAAAACAAAGCAAAACAAACAAACAAACAGACAACAACAACAACCAAAAAAATGCAAACAAACAAGCAAACAATCAACAAACAAACAAACAAACAAACAAACAAACAAACAAAAAACCGACAATAAAAATCCAACCACTCCCAACGTTACATCGAGGTTTCAAAGGAATGGACCTTAGTTGCTTGTAGGTACATGGATCATTTTTGTTCATATAATGTCTAACATTTGTGTTCATATAATGTCTAACACTTGTGTTCATATAATATCTAACACTTGTGTTCATATAATACCTAACATTTTTTGTTCATATAATGTCTAACACGTGTTCACATAATGTCTAACATTTGTGTTCATATAATGTCTAACACATGTGTCCATATAATGTCTAACACTTGTGTTCATTAATATCTAACACTTTTTGTTCATATAATGTCTAACACTTGTGTTCATATAATGTCTGACTCTTTTGTTCATATAATGTCTAACACTTTTTGTTCATATAATGTCTAACACTTGTGTTCATATAATGTCTAACACTTGTGTTCATATAATGTCCAATACTTTTTGTTCATATACTGTCTAACACGTTTTGTTCATATAGTGTCTAACACTTGTGTTCATATAATGTCTAACCCTTGTGTTCATATAATGTCTAACACTTGTGTTCATTAATATCGAACACTTTTTGTTCATATAATGTCTAACACTTGTGTTCATATAATGTCTAACACATTTTGTTCATATAATGTCTAACACTTGTGTTCATATAATGTCTGACTCTTTTGTTCATATAATGTCTAACACTTGTGTTCATATAATGTCTAACACTTTTTGTTCATATACTGTCTAACACTTTTTGTTCATATAGTGTCTAACACTTGTGTTCATATAATGTCTAACACTTGTGTTCATATAATGTCTAACACTTGTGTTCATATAATGTCTAACACTTGTGTTCATATACTGTCTAACACTTTTTGTTCATATACTGTCTAACACTTTTTGTTCATATACTGTCTAACACTTGTGTTCATATAATGTCTAACACTTGTGTTCATATAATGTCTAACACTTGTGTTCATATACTGTCTAACACTTTTTGTTCATATAATGTCTAACACTTGTGTTCATATACTGTCTAACACTTGTGTTCATATACTGTCTAACACTTTTTGTTCATATACTGTCTAACACTTGTGTTCATATACTGTCGAACACTTGTGTTCATATAATGTCTAACACTTGTGTTCATATACTGTCTAACACTTTTTGTTCATATACTGTCTAACACTTTTTGTTCATATACTGTCTAACACTTGTGTTCATATAATGTCGAACACTTGTGTTCATATAATGTCTAACACTTGTGTTCATATAATGTCTAACACTTGTGTTCATATAATGTCTAACACTTGTGTTCATATAATGTCTAACACTTTTTGTTCATATACTGTCTAACACTTTTTGTTCATATAGTGTCTAACACTTGTGTTCATATAATGTCTAACACTTGTGTTCATATAATGTCTAACACTTGTGTTCATATAATGTCTAACACTTTTTGTTCATATACTGTCTAACACTTTTTGTTCATATAGTGTCTAACACTTGTGTTCATATAATGTCGAACACTTGTGTTCATATAATGTCTAACACTTGTGTTCATATAATGTCTAACACTTGTGTTCATATAATGTCTAACACTTTTTGTTCATATACTGTCTAACACTTTTTGTTCATATACTGTCTAACACTTTTTGTTCATATAGTGTCTAACACTTGTGTTCATATAATGTCGAACACTTGTGTTCATATATGTCTAACACTTTTTGTTCATATAATGTCTAACACTTGTGTTCATATAATGTCTAAAACCTTTTGTTCACATAATGTCGAACACTTGTGTTCATATAATGTAACACCTTTTGTACATATGATGTCTAACACCTGTGTTCATATGATGTCTAACACTTTCGTTCTTATAGTGTCTAACACTTTTGTTCATATAATGTCTGACTCTTTTGTTCATATAATGTCTATTTTTGTTCGTATAGTGTCTAACACTTTTGTTCATACAGTGTCTAAGTCGTTTGTTCATATGGTGTCTGACTTTTTGTTCATACAATGACAAACTCTTTTTGTTCATATAATGTTTAACTTTTTGTTCATATGTCTAACACGTTTATTCATATAAGGTTTAACACTTTTTGTCATATAATACCTAACACTTTTTGTTCAAATAATGTATAACATTTTTTATTCATATGATGTCTTACACTTTTGTTCATATAATGTCTTTTTTGTTCATATAATGTCTAACATTTATTATTCATACAATGTCTAACACTTTTGCTCAGATAATGTCTAACACTTTTGCTCAGATAGTTTCTAATATTTTTGTTCATTTAATGTCTAACACGTTTGTTCATATAAAGTTTAACACTTTTGTTATATAGTGTCTAACATTTTTGTTCATACAATGTCCAACACGTTTGTTTATAATAAAACAAAATATAAGGTTTAACACTTTTTGTTCGTATAACGTCTAATTCGTTTTGTTCATATAATGTCGTAGAGGATAATAATATTTCTGCATAGTTTACTGCGCTTTTTCGTTCATACAATATCACAGATTATTATGTCTTTCTGCGTTCTTTACCGAGCTCTTTGCTGTTAATATAATATCACAGATAATGAACTTGGCATGAACTTTGTGTTTGGCTATAAACATAAATTGCAATCGAAAACGATAACAAGTTTGTCTACAGGATTTTATGTTCATGGAAATCTTTATCACTTTTTTCATCTCATCACATAGTAAGATAATTGTTTTTATACTTGTAAATGAGTGACATGGTCTATTTTCTATGACGTTTACTTTGCACACTCCTTGATTTATTCCTACTTCGAGCGGTTATGTAATTTGGACGGTGATTGGTTTTGGTTTGTTGTTATTATTGTTTTGTTGTTTTGGAGTTTTCATTTAGTATCCCATCGTCTATTTCATTTTAGTGTTTATACAGTCTGGGCAATTTGTTTACAGTGCTGTGATGATGCGTGACGTTGGGAATGATAATCCTGATGCTGTGGATTTCCATTCTGGATTGGAACTGCGTAACAGGGTTGTAGGCCCACTCTACGCTTACTTTCATGATATATCCTGGCTTTAGCCGGTCTCGAGAGATACAGACACATGCTGTGTTGGTCAGAGCATTTGACTTGAGCGGTACCCTAAATGACGCTTCCGTGAAGTGGATGAAACTTGACTCTGTGACCCCAGTTTTCCCAATGAGCCTTTTGCAATTTCAAATCTGGGAATGAGTAGATTGTGGCCGAAAAATCACAAGATGATTTTGACAGAACTGATGGCTTTCAAGCCCACAACCATCCAGTCTTTGATTCATAACCCTGCACCGTGGTGACTGGTGACAAATATAGCTTTGCTCCTTACCTTTGAAGAAAACGTGACCAAACAAAACTGCAACCCCTGAATTATGCAAACTAGATGATCTCCTTCAAGTCATCAAAACTGGAGAACTTCGATCAGAATCATCCAGATATAATCATAAAGTGTGGATTACAGTCCCCAGGTTTTAAAACTTCCGGCAATGCCAATTAGCTGCTGAGAAAAAGTCATATGTCATCCTTTAAGACCAAGGTCTATTAGAACGGCATGATTACCCAGCCATTTGTCCAGAAACTACCCAATAAACTGTTCACATGATGCCGTCAAATCGATGGTTATTACTCTAATTTGAAACTTGCTTATGATTAATGGCCGATGAAATTGTCATAAAACACCACGGAGGGAAATGAGTTTCTGTTTTATTTGCATTCAGTCAATAGGAACTGGAGAGAGATACTGACAATATCTGGGCAAGGACCATTTTTAGACATTGTAATAGACAAGACCCAGCAATAGCAGGGACAGGGATATGAGGATACAGTTGCACAACTCGACGTAAGCTCACAGTTTGTAACTAACTGGACGTTTATATTGCAATCCTCACCTCCCTTTCCGGTCTCAAACGATCTCCATCCCTTAATGTGATTCCCTTGTGATATCGAGTGGTTCATAATCAATGCAGTGAAATAAGATCATAATAATAAAAAAAAAAGACCAGATAGACAGATCTTTGCTTCTCACGATTGTAATAATTATTTACTGATCACGAGGAGAGGGATACACCTAAGACAAGATAGCCGGGCCAAAAATAACAGCCCATCAGTGAACATGAACACACACACACACACACACACACACACACACACACACACACACACACACACACACACACACACACACACACACACACACACAACACAACACACACACACACAAACACACACAAACACACACACACACACACACACACACACACACACACACACACACACACACACACACACACACACACACCTGATAACCAATTCTTAAGTGTATCTTTTTCGGAGTCTCAATGCTAACAATGAGGGTTGATGAAAGACTCTTCAGTCGGTAGTTCCTTTCTTAGAATTAAACGATATGCGTGAGAGAGGTTGCCATTAATTAAAGAAAAGACGATTACAAAGTTTTTTCCCACACCAGCTGTAATTTGGATTTGCAACCAAAAGCTTATAAGTGAAAAATATGTTTTTATATGTGTTTTGATATTCTTTAGAGTGCTTGAATTTGTATTCAGGTGTATTTTTTAATCCCTTTTTTTCGATAAAATTGGACGGAGTGGTCAACGCCAGGGGAATGTCCCTAGATTATGTGCGCAAATACATTGATATGTGTGCTTAATTTTCGTGTTTTTTTTATCCTGTTGAAGTTTTGTGTTTTGAAGCGGTTATAGCCCTGATATGGCTCTACGCAGTCGGCTGGGATTTAAACAATAACAATAGCAAAAACAACAAATGAAAAATAAAGATGAAAATCGTAAAGCAGCATTTCAGATAAGTGAAGCTGGTCAATAGGATATAAAAGGATAGTTAAAAAAATAATGCTGTGTTTTCAACAGCTCCGTACTAATTTCATATCATTTCAATCATAATCTGTTCAAACTCAAAAACATGCTATAAAAACAGAAGTTATTGGCAGAGAGCACTAGACGACTTTGAGAAAATTGTTACATGGAAAGAACAACAATATTTTTTCCTTACAAAGCTCATCGAAAACGGTTTTTACCGACAGCCACGGAATAGAAATGGTTAAATCGCAAGGAATCACATTATCTGCCTGACAACGGGCCAAATACATAGAGCCAAGGATTCAAATCTTATGTCTCGAGTTCAATTCCAGCCCACAGCACAAAAACTGGCCTATTTGCCGCCCATCTTAATGGTCCAATTTCGTTAGTAATGCCAGTGTTGTGTTCCATAGGTTCGGTTCTCAACTTTCTCCCGGAAGTTTCCTCCCCTTCCCACATTTCAAGACTTTACCAGCTATTATAAGGTTTTGCGCAAGTTCAGTCTTCCAGATAAACACTGGTAAATAGGATGGAGTGCTTATGGAATTACGATGAATCGCTCTTAAACTCTAGGAACTGGAGTAAAGCGGCGTCTGGACCAGACACACTTTTCAGCAACAAGAGGTTCTCTAGCCTGCCACCGGCAGATAGTACAAATCCAGGTAATAGCGCCATTTTCCTGTCCAGCTGAACCATTACGTAAAGAGTGATGGGCCTGTCCCTTGTACGGCACAGCCACAAAACAATTTTACATCTGCTAAGCAGGGTTCAGTATTCAGTTTTGGGAAAAAGTAACCTTTGTTTAGATCAGCTTATGGTAGCTGTGTGGATTTGTGGTGTGTGTGGGTAGTGTGTATGTGTACATGAGCATGTGTGTTTTTGTGTGTGTGTGTGTGTGTGTGTGTGTGTGTGTGTGTGTGTGTGTGTGTGTGTGTGTGTGTGTGTGTGTGTGTGTGTGTGTGTGTGTGTGTGTGTGTGTGTGTTGTGTGTGTGTACGTGTGTGTGTATGTGTGCATACATGCGTTGGTCTGTGTATTTAAAGCGTGTATGTACTTTCCATTTCTAGACTGCTTGTTAAATTAATCGATTTCAACCAGATTTCTGAGGTTCACTCTAACTGGTAATCAATGCTTAAACATTTGCATGAAGATATGTTTGGTTCTGTTTCGGATGTAGTCGGCAAAAGGCAAATGCTTCAGCATACTTTGCTGAAATTTGATGAATTTCAAACAAAACAGTTGCAAAGATAACACACGGGAGGAAGAGAAAAATCAAATCTGTCGATTTCTGTATGTATGTGACAGACTGATAGAGAGACACACAGATATACAGGTACACAGACACAGACACAGACAGATGGAAATATATCGTTTTGATTCCATGTTGCATTTGGTGGCTCCATTCGTTTGAAAAATGAAAATACAAATTGTGAATAAATGTTAGCAGGTTTTGAATTGATTTTCACCAATTTCATGTCATGTTTTAAGGTCAAAAGGGGTTTTGAGAACTGTAAAGCAGGCCATTTATGTGCTTGTACATGTATTTTGGAGATCTTTTTGTGTACTGGGGATTCATTTTCATTTTGATGTGCCATCAGCTTCGTGTAATTTCTACCTTTCTCTCTGCTGATCGTGTGAGATTTTGCATTGAGAATTTTTCTACTTCAATAATATTCCGGCTTCGCCTTCTGGAAATTCTCTGCTAGTAATCTTTTTTTTTATCACTCTGTTTCCGACTTGTTCGTTTGCTTTCTGTCATTTCTTCCCATCATTTTCTGTCTTGCTGGTCCATTTACCTGTGTGTGTTCGATAAAGCCTCACATGCTTTCTCTTAGGAGTGATAATTGTGCATATCCATTAAGTGCAGTTTGGGCTCTTGGGAAGTGTGGTATGCAGAAGCAATATTAGTTTAGGCCAGTTTTAGATATGTTTTAGTGTCCTTAGTTACATTTGAATTTGTATTCAGGTATTTTTTTTTAAGTTCCTTGTGTAATAAATTGGACGGGGTGGTCAACGCCAAGGTCATCCCCAAAGATTGTGTGCCCAAATGCATTGATATGTGTACTTAATTTTCTTTTCTTTTCTGGAGTATTGTGTAAGGTTTGAAATGGTCATAGCCTTGATATGGCCCTGCGCAGTCAGCTGGGCTTTGAACGAAAATTACAATAACCATAGGGAAGCAGAAACTAAACGTTTTCCGATGAATAGAATCCGTCATCATTGGATTAACACGTCAGTCGTATGAATCATTCCACAAACTTTAGCACGAGTATAACTACTAACAGACGCGCGCATATTATCCTTCGCTGGCCTCCATCGTCGTGCGATCAGCCAATTTTGAAGGGATTGCTAGGAAATTGGTGGCGATCGTTGGTTTAACGTCTGTTTACTTTAGTGATATTTGATGAATGCCAGAGAAATTCTTTAAATGTAGCGAGTGTTTTACACAAACAGCAAACAAACAAAACAAACAAACAAACAAATCAGCAAGCAAGCAAGGAAAGAATCAATCAAACAAACAAACACAATATAAAAAAAAGAAGGAAAGAAAGAAAAAAGAACAGACAGACAAACACACAAAGAAACAAACAAACTAAAATTAGCGAGTTCACAAATATTTCAAGCGTACAAAAAATAAGGGAAGACAAACTACGATGAAGAAAAAGACGAAAAAGGAAGATTCAAAGAACAAACAAACCAATTATTGAACCATCTATAAATGAACAAACGGAAAAAAAGGAGGACTGAATAAAAGAACGAACCAATCAACCAATCAACAAATCAGCCAAGCAAGCAAACAAGCAACCCAACCAACCAACCAACCAACCAATCAACCAACCAACCAACCAACCAACCAACCAACCAACTACCAAACAAACCAACCAACCAACCAACCAACCAACCAGCAAGCAAACAAAGAAAATAATAAAGAAGCAAAACGAGGTTAAAAAGGATCAATAGGGAGTCATACAGACTTGACGCTTTCTCGATTTTTATGCATGCATGCATATGTGTGTGTGTGTGTGTGTGTGTGTGTGTGTGTGTGTGTGTGTGTGTGTGTGTGTGTGTGTGTGTGTGTGTGGTGTGTGTGTGTTTGTATATACCTCTGTTTCTGTCTGTCTGTCTCTCTCTTTCTTTCTGTATATATATATGTATATATATATATATATATATATATATATATAATATATATATGTATATATATATATATATACATATATATATATATATTATATTGTGTGTGTGTGTGTGTGTGTGTGTGTGTGTGTGTGTGTGTGTGTGTGTGTGTGTGTGTGTGTGTGTGTGTGTGCTGTGCTGTGCTGTGCTGTGTCGGTTAACATTCACAGTTTGTGGATGCAAAAATACATATATCAACTTAAACTGAAAGTGACCAGTTTCAGAAACAAACGCTCATGCATAGCCATTTACATGCATGCATACATACACACATACACACACATCCATACATAGTACATCCATCCATCCATCCATCCATCCGTCCGTCCATCCATCCATCCATCCATCCATCCGTCCGATCCGTCCATCCATCCATCCATCCATCTATCCATCCATCCATCCATACGTATGTATGTACGCACACGCACGCACACACACACACACACAACACACAAACACACACACACAGACACACAGACAACTGACACACACACACAAACACACACACAAACACACACACACGCACACACACTCAAACACACACACAGACACACACACACATACACATACATACACACACACATACACACACATCCATCAATAATTGAAAGACAAGCAGGCTCAGCGTTTTTAATACCTGCTCTCAAAATTGAGAAATCCTTCTATATAGGACTTAATAAATCTGTCTTTACCGCTGAACTCTTTGCAATTTTTATGGCTTTGAATTATATGATAAATTTTCTTAGGACACTTTCCAAGATACTTTTTTGCGTTGATTCAAAATCTGTACTTCAAGCTCTTGAATTATCAAAATTACAAACAAGATCTGAAATGATATTGGAAATTATTCACTTGATTAATAGTTTATCCTTAAGAGGCATTGATATTACTTTCTGCTGGATACCATCTCATAGTTCTTTTCATTATAACGGTATGGTTGATAGGGCTGCCAAACGGGGGGCAAAGAGCTCCCCAGATTCAAATAATGTACAACTTTCCCTCTCATTGCATGAGTGTTATACCTTAGTGGACTCCTGTGTATGGAAGCAGTTTCAGAAAAAGTACGAAAACTGTTATATGAACTTTGAAATTAGCAAAACGCTTAAGCAGTTTCCTGCCAGCAGAAGTATACAATCCCTTATGTATAGGTGGAAACTTGATGCATTTAAAACAAAATACACCAGGAATATAGTATGTCTGTGTGGAAAAAAGATAACACATAGTCATATTCTTTCATGCGTTCGGGTGAAAAGACATATTCCTAACTATCTAAGACAGTTTCTGATATATTTGCCTCACCATCCTTAACATATGAATTTTTTGTTAGCCTGTCAAAAAGTCCTATAGCAAATTATCTTTAACACGCCGTTATTTCACATGTTCAATGTTATGGTTAGCCAATTTTATTGTTTCAATCGTTAATTATGATAACGTCTTGTGATTTTGTTCCTTCTCGTCTTCGGCACAGTTGTTTTCTGGTTCATTTCTTTTTCCTGAAGATTAACCATTTCCAAGTATACTCTTCACTCCTCATGAATTTTTTGTTTGTTTGTTTGTTTGTTTTTGGTCTAAAATCACTTAAGTGAATAGACATTAAATGAAAGACCACCACACACACACACTGAAACACACACTCAAACACACACGCACACACACAAACACACACACATACACACAGACACACACACAGAAAGAGAGACAGAGAGAGACAGAGAGAGAGAGATACTGAAATGCGAACAAGTAGACATCAAAATGTAAGAAGACAGATAACTTCCGCATATGAAAGTTCTCGGAGTTTTTTCTGTCACAAGGAACACTCTTTGAATTGTATACATCCATCAAAGGGTGCCCGATTTCTAGGCTGTCGTGACAGATGTTTGTGACAAAACAACCAATCGGCACATCGATGATGTTTGAGTCCATTGGGAAATGATGATATACCGACTGTTACAGATAGGAACCTGAACTCCTGGTATGAAGAAAGACAGGCAACCAGTGAAGAAGAAGAAGAAGAAGAAGAAGAAGAAGAAGAAGAAGAAGAACAAGAACAAGAACAAGAAGAAAACCTCAGGACCTGGCCAGCTCATGCGTTTATGTGCAGGCTTAATGCTTGTGCTATCATCACCATAGAAGAAGAAGAAGAAGAAGAAGAAGAAGAAGAAGAAGAAGAAGAAGAAGAAGAAGAAGAAGAAGAAGAAGAAGAAGAAGAAGAAGAAGAAGAAGAAGAAGAAACAAAAACAAAAAAACGACAAATATTTTCTAGGGATCTCCACCGGATCATTTAATTTCTGTACATTACGCGTCCTTCCTCCATCTGAAGAAACTGAATTACTTCAACACAAGCACGTCTACACCTACGCTCATGACTCCCCTGGCACCCATTCAATTTCTGTGCAGCTATCACTGATAAGTAGCGTCTGATTTATGTGTTTTCATAACTGTGCCTACCGCCGTCTGAATTCTTGCTTATATTTACCATGTTTCGGGCACACAAAGGAAAAGCCAACACTATTAGATACGCTCGTTTTCAGGGATGTAGTTTACTGCATGAATAATAAATGTTATGTATGATAAATAAAACAGTATTGTCCATTACAATCGTGGCACTTGTCTCTTTCAGAGGATTAATGACCATATTTCAAGCTCGGGTAAACAGTGTCTTTTCATGTACACACTGTAAAGATACCAGAAGAAGAAGAAAATGTTATCTTTGACGTTTATCAGAGAATGTTTAATTTAGTGGACAGATCATGATTAGAAACCACGAAATGATTAACAAGTGGTAGAAATAATTTCTTATGACTCCCCAAGTAAAAAGAACATAACAACGGGCAAATGTTCCACTAGAATCCTTGACAATATCAATAACGCTTCAGATATTCCAACCTATTGCAGTTTACGTGAGAATCAAAAAGAGCCATTAGAAAAACAAACAAACAAACAAAATGAATAGTCTGTTTGAATGATGACAGTCCCCAACCCTCAGCTATTTTCTGATTCTTGATTTCTTCTGTTGATATGTTATGTAACATGACACAATCAAGTCCGTTTGTAGCTCAATACAGTTCTGAAGCATATAATAAACGTTGACAAAACCACTTTTTTCAGAATTATTAACATTTAAAGCGTCGAAAAGGCCATTCGTTCCCACTGGATTGGATGGATAACTGTCCTATGTGCATGGAAAGAGATGCTGTTTTTCTATGACTAATACTGATATGAGTTTGATTGGCAAATCGCCTAAGATGGAAAACAGGACGAGCGTGCATGAAAAGAGGCTTGCCAGCAAATCCATCATCTTTTTGCACTTAATCTGCACATCAGTTTTTGTCAGCCAGAGAAAGAAATAGAATGGGGTTGAAGAGGTTGAAAGCATTGTCTTGTCGATGGTGTTATTTGGACAAAGGATTGTTAACATCAGTAAGGTTTTTCTGATAATACTCGTTGAGATAATGTATTCATGAAGGCTTTTGCATGTCGTTGATAACCGTATTTTGTTTTTGCTGAGGTTTATGTTGGTTTGTTGCATTTTTTATTTGTTGTTTCATGTTTTCATTTTCAGTTTCAGTTCCTGAAGATGACGTCTCCGCGCCAGGAATGAATTCCATATGCACTAATGTCTCAGGTGTCAAGTGTATGGTGATGATAGCACAAGCATTAAGCCTGCACATAAACGCATGAGCTGGCCAGGTCCTGAGGTTTTACCTAGCTTATGTTTTACCTAGTATACATTTTACACTAGTATTGTATCAGTCTGTTATTGCAACTATCTTGGTTACCTGTAAATGACACGTACATCTGTATATCTTATCTTTAAAGGAAAGAACAGATACACAAAGTAAATAAATAAATGATTAAAGGTCTGAATCACAACACAACTAGCCACTCAGTATGAATTCGTCTCACATCACAGAAAGCCGCCCAGTCAATGCACAAAGCCTCAGCTGCCTATCAACAAGGTGAAGACAACATTTCCGATTTCAGAAACCGGTCACTCAAAAGTCTAATCCGAAAGACTAGTAAAATTCTTTCTAATGAATTTTAGAAAGAAATCTGAGGAGAAACTAATCCGATAGTTTTCTGATAATTCTCGTTGTGAGAATGTATTTATGAACGCTTTTGCATGTTGTTGATGATCGTATTTTGTATGTTTTTGGTGTTATCAAGATCCCAAAAAGACTTCTCTGCTCAAAAGAAAGCTGTACGTTACCTCCAACTTATGTTGAGCTCTGATCTAAGTAAATGTCACGTTGAAATAGTACGTCAAAACGTTTTTTTTTTCGTATTCAAAAAGTTGAAACAAAATATTGTTCATATGAACATATCTGATACTTGCCTTTTAGTGATAGTATAACCTAGTCTAACATATCTGTTAACGATCAGAAGAGTGGCCTTTACTGATGTTGAGTCAAAAGTGAGACTAGATGTTTCCATTTTTATCGTGCATGACACTTTTTATATATAGATACAATCTTCTCAGCTTCGAGTATTAAGGACTAATAAAGTTACATAAACCCCGCTTACTATCAGACTGACGGGTATTTTCTTGTTGTATTTTGTCTGTCCACGCTCTTAGTTTTGTTGTCCCCTTCATCATCAGTTTATTAGTCTTAGCTTGTCTTTGTCCACTTTCTTGGTTTTCTTCTTCCTCTCATCATCAATTTAGAAGTCCTGGTTTTGCCTTCCAGACAGTCGAATTACATTTTCTTCAGACCTTTCCTAAAGATCTTCAATATAATATTGTGTGTTCAGTGACAAGTCTACCTTTTGGTGGCAACAAAGTGAAATTCAAAGAAATTAATAGATTCAGTTTATTTGTAGTTTATACCTCATCACAGCTGTTTGCATTTTAAAGTGCACTTTTGTGATGCCTTTTGTTTTAATTGTATGCGATAAACAGACCTAAATGTCTTGACGACCAGGGCATCTCCTGCTTTTATCAGCGTTCAGATCAGGATGGTCAGTCATAGATTTGACTGGAGTGTGATTTTTTTTTTCGAGAGAGTATACTTTTAGGCGAAGCTGATTTGATGTCTTTTTTATACGTGTATTTGTGTTGAAGGCCTCAAATGTCTTTTGTGTTTAGTTGGGCTTAAAACATACATTAAAAATAATAGGCATGGTTAGATTATAGTACAGTCATGAATGCCATTATCATGTCGCCTGTTTTCTTTTCAAAGTAGTTATAAACTCAAAGTTTTCATGATAGTACTAAATTGGTGTGACCTACTTTTTATGTTATGTTGATAACTTGCACAATTCTTGTACTCAAAAGCAATTTTTCCAAATAATTGTTAATCTGATTTATGGCTAGACTGAAATTTGGGCAACTATAGGTTTATTCTTTAAAGTAATTACATCTTATGAAGCAAAAAATCTCAGCTTGTAGAATGTTATAATTTTTTATCAGTCATTTATTTTCTACTGCTCAGCGAAACCCCAGAGAAGGCTTACTTTTTTTATGATAACTATTGTCTAGTTATTCATTGTTGTTTTTGTGTACGCTTGACAAAGGCCATTGGGTCGAAACTGTGTGCCTGTCTTGTTTGTTATATCAAATACGGGTTCTGATTTCTTTTTCTAGTTCCTATTTACTCAAACGCGAGCATTCGTTTGGTTTGGAGTTAAGAACTTTTGTCAGAATATATCCAGCTGTGATGATACTACAATCCAAGTCCCTAGATCCTACCCATTTCCTCAGTGGCAATTAACCAGTAAGAGAGACGAATGATGTCAAGAGTTCCCAGAAAATTCAGAAATCAAGCCAATGAACTGATGCTGATTAGTCAAATTTGGAACGTTTTGTGATTAAGGATGTCTGAAATGTCTGAAAATATCATAGAAAGAAATGAGTTTCTGTTTTCTTTGCAACCAGTCTTCTACTGGCGTGATTAAAGTTTGAGTCAGGTAGGCAATAAGAAATGAAGAGACGTCCTTGCAATTTGTCTGTAAGGGCAGATCTTTAGAGCTGTGTGAAAGACTAGACTCAGGAATAACGGACACTGATATAATGGTACATTCAGAATATATATCGACATTGGCCTATAGCCTCTTCACAAATAAGGCATAACATTGTTGAAGAACGTGCTTACACTTTAGATGCAGTGATATTTATGAAAACAAACACAAAACAACGGAAGACAAAACAAACAAACAGACAGAACACACACACATACACACACACACATACACACACACACACGCACACACACACACACACACACACACAACACACACACACACACACACACACACACACACACACACACACACACACACACACACACACACACACAACAAACAACAACAAAAAACTGTTCAAACGGATGAACAAACAAATGAAAGAAAGAAATTTAAAAACAAGCAGAAAAGTAAATAAACCAGCAACACACACGCACACACACACACACACACACACACACACACACACACACACACACACACACACACACACACACACACACACACACACACACACACACACACACAACAGAGAGAGAGAGAGAGAGAGATAAAAAAGAGAGAGAAAGAGAGAAGAGAGAGAGACAAACAAAGCAAATAAATATGACAGAGTTAAAGAGGATCAGTAGGGAGACTGGGTTTCTTTTAATTTGTATGCAGCGCGCGCGCGCGCGCGTGTGTGTGTGTGTGTGTGTGTGTGTGTGTGTGTGTGTGTGTGTGTTCTACTGTATTATATTCACATTTTAAGAAAACAAAACAGTGATGATGTGAAGATCAGGTTAACGTAAATAATAGCAAGCAAACAAACAGACAACAAACAGACAAATAGACAAACAGAGGAGCAAATGCATGTGTCGACGTACCCACAGACTCATACATACATGCATTCAAGGACATGGCAGGCAATGGATATGTGGATAATCATAAATGTATATTGATACCCAAACAGGCAGTGATTAAAAACTAAGTACAGATTCAACTTGCGTAGATTAATAGGCTAGTTTCCCTGCCCCCGAAAAAAGCTCTTAATTCAATACATCCAACGACAACAAAACGTTAAACGGATCATTTTTGGCACATTTAAAAATGTCAAGCGAAAACCTTCAATCAATGATGTTTGAGTCACTTTTGAAGTTGGAAGATGCTGATTATTACATACAAAAACCAAAACCTCTAATAATCGTATGGAAAATACCAGTCAGTCTGTGGAGGCAAAATGACAGATGTTCACTTGGAATCTCCGTCAAATGAATTTTTTCAGCATATAACGTGTGCGATGAAAAGCATTTTAGCCAACAAATGCCTATAAATTAACATCAGGAAGAGAGTTCTTGAATGTTATATAGAACCGATAATGTTATACGGTTCTGAGGCGTGGACAGTCAGCTAGCAAAACCAGAGCCAGGTTGAGGTAGCCGAGATGTGATTTCTAAGAAGAATGTTGAGAGTTCCATGGACAGCAAAGAAAACAAACGAGACAGTCTTGATGGAGGCAGATAGATGAAGGTCATTGATAAGGAAGATTAGGAAAAGACAGGCAACATTTATAGGCCATTTTATGGGGAAAGGCGAATTAGAACACCTGGTCACGACAGGAAAGCTGAAAGGAAAGAGAGCACCAGGCAGACCTAGGGAAAATATTGGACGGACTTGCAGAGTGCCTGAGGACAGAGTGGGTGGAAGATGTGCTCGCGGTAACAAGGGATAGATGCATATGGAGGGCTATGATCGCCAACGCCACGTGGAAGGGCACTTGATGATGATAACGTGTACTTGCTCCAACAAACACACAACACTAACACCCCACACCCTGACTTGCTCTGTTTACCCAAGAGATATCTCCTGTTTTGTGTCCTCCACCTTGTTCCCTCTGTTACACCCACAGCATCATCTATTTCTAGACAATCATTACTGGTAAAGGTCTGATTGATATTGCTCTTGACTCTGTAGGCTAAATTCTTACCTATCTTTGCCATGTGTGAGCTGTGCACAGGGGACGTGTGCTCTTTTGCTGGGCGACAAGCACTGCTAATGGAAAATAAATTTGTTACATGAAATATGGAATGAAAAATATGGATGTTGAATATTGACAATAAAGTTAGGCAAATTGGCTCTTTTGGCAGATCAGTGAAATACTTCTTACTCACGTAGGCAAGGATTTTATGTGCAAACTCAGAAATTTTAAAGAAAAGGCTAAGCGTCTGATGAAACAATATTGCGTAGCATTCAAACATTCTGCTGGAAAAAACATAAACAATACTCTGCAGGCAGATACAATCATTCTAAGCGTTTGTTTTGGTCTTGTCTTGAGACCTCTCATCAGGCAGAAAAAGGTAAACAGATCTTTAACATTTAGTAGAGTATGTTTGAAGGAACATACTGATTTGGTTGGGCATCAAGTGTTATTTTCTACCAATATTAACACGCGATTAATCGCTGAGAAATGTTCCACAGAGAAAGCCGTTTGCAACACTGACAACAGTCATGGTTTTCGAGTTGATATCCTAAGCTTCGATATCGTTCATAGTGAGTAATTATTGAGAAACCAGAATATTAAGTGAAGGTTACCGAATTGTTTTTGCCTGGATTCCTGGCCATATTGGTATTGGAGGCAATGAAAAGGCTGACTGTCTGGCCAAGAAGGCCACTGGGGAAAAGATAACTAAATCGTTGATTACTTACACAGATGTCAAATCGAAAGTACATAGTTACGTGAGAAATCTGTACAGTTTCTCATCTGTTGCAGGGAACAGTATGAAAGAGACAGTGTTATGTAGGTCACACACGGGTCACGCATCTTACACTCATTCGTATCTTTTAAAAAATGAAGAAGCATCGAAGTGTATAGCATATGACGAGCCGTTGAGCATCCGACACCTCCTCCTAGATTGCTGGGACTTGTACGATGTGAGACAAAAGCACTTCACGGCGGACTCCTTAAAGAACATCGTCCGAGACGTCTCTTCTGATGCAATTTTCAGTTTTTCCAAGAGATCAATAGATTTCACCTGATATGATTTTACGTCCAAGTATGGTTTTATTTAATTGCATTTTAGACTTGCAAGGTTAACGGTGAGCATAGTTTTAAACTGTTGTCTTTTATCTTAACGTGGTTGTTGTTTCTGACGTGGTGTTAGCTGTGATATGCTCTAGTAGTCGGCTGGGCTTTAAGCAATATGAACTTGAACTAGAAACAAGAAACCAAGTAATTTGTTCGGATAATGATGAGCTCCATTCCCATTGACAATATCTGCTTCTTGCCCTCTGTCGATCAGTATAACATGAAACATGATAGAATGGAGGACTCGTAACAGAAAGAACTTGTAACAGAACACATCTAATCAATTAATACAATTTCCAAGAGATGTATGGACGTCAAAGATAATTTTTTTTAACAATAATCCAAATTGATCGGACCAAACATTCGTGAAAGTTGTCTGCAACTTTTAATTAGGTTGAGTTGCGGATTTATGATCCATCCTGTGTGCTTGAAATATAATTTAGAGATGTTCAGTGACTGATTCTAGATGTCTGATCAGTAAATCTCATGAAATGGAAGAGGAGACGTGTGCTGGAAAAAAGACCTCGCTGGCAAATCAGTCTTCTCTATCTCCCAGTGTCATGATTACTTTACTGCAGACAGATATGGAAAGAGTCTTGGCGATGATGCCAATATCGAAAGCATAGTCTTGATAACATTTTCTTTTTAGGATGAATTTTTTAAGGCCAGTTCGGTTTCTTGGAGGTGCTTCTTCATTTAATAGATTTGAGTATGTTTTTGACACGACGTTGACTTTTCTTCTTTTTGTGGTTAACCCTTTGAGTCCCCGCACCCTGTCTGTCAGCATTCTGCACTGTTAACCATGCTACCAATGCAAAACCTTAACCCTTTGACTTCCTCACCCTATCTACCAGCTTCCTGCAAGAAACTGGTGGACAGAGTGAGGAAGTCAAAGGGTTATGTTTTTGCAGTTGATGAATAGGGTGCGAGAGTCAAAGGGTTAAAGTTCGACTCGTTTTCTTGTTTGTCCACGGTTAGAGATAAACGTTTAGCTGCCATTATGGTCGTTTATTGGATATTTGGCCACATTTAACATAATTTACTGGATATTCAACTTAAAATATAACATACGATTAACGGGGGTTTTCAATATATTTTACGCCCAGAAATATTTTTTAAAGGTCAGACAAAGGTTATTTACTTTCTTAATATAAGATCAAGTACCACAGGTACAGTTTTTATTATTTTATTTTATTTATTCTGTTCTCCTTCCGACTTTTCTGTACTTTTTTCATTATATTTTTGTCATTTTATTTCTGCCCTCTGATGCATTCACCTCGTTGTGGTAAAATTGTATGAGGTCTGACACAAAACTATTACTTTATGTCCAATTTTCTTTTTATGGTTGTCAATAAGGTTGCGCGTGATTATTTGCTTTTGATCTGAATTTGATTTGGTAGTCCTGAAAAGCATTCTTACCAACAAATGCCTATCAATTAACATCAGGAAGAGAGTTCTTGAATGTTATATAGAACCAATACTGTTGTACGGATGTGAGGCGTGGACAGTCAACAAGCAAAGCCAGAACAAGATTGAGGCAGCCGAGATGTGGTTTCTAAGAAGAATGTTGAGAGTTCCATGGACAGCAAAGAAAACAAACGAGACAGTCTTGATGGAGGTAGACACAAGTAGATCACTCATAAGGAAGATTAGGAAAAGACAGGCAACATTTATAGGCCATTTTATGAGGAAGGGGGATTTGGAGCACCTGATCACAACGGGAAAGCTGGAGGGAAAGAGAGCACCAGGTAGACCCAGGGAGAAAATGCTGGACCGACTTGCAGAATGGCTGAGGACGAGGAGGGTGGGGAGATGCTAGGGGTAACGAGAGATAGAGACAGATGGAAGTCCATGATCGCCAACGCCATGCGGCAGGGCACCTGATGATGATGATGATGAGTCCTGAAATGGCGGGTGGCCTACAAACATGACTGAAACCGCAGAATGTAGTATTTGTTTATGTGACATTTAACTTCGTTGTTATCTTATTCATGTTGTTCTTTTCAGAAGATATATTACAGAATGAACCAGAAAACACAGAATTAGAAAGCGTTATTTAATATAACAAAAATATGACAGACGCAAATTTTCGGCTAAGTACATAACACTTAGCGCGCGCGCGCGCGCGCACACACACACACACACACACACACACACACACACACACACACACACACACACACACACACACACACACACACACACACACACACACACATAAACACACAGTGCGCACGCTCTTCCGGGTGTACATCCAGCTGGAGAAAATGGCAGATGTGCACATTTGCCATTTTGCTCTGCTGGACACATGTGACATGTTCTCTTGCTGAACGCTCCGCTTGGAAAGTTTTCTGCTGTGTTTTTATGCTACGTGTTGTATATTTATTTTTTCTTGTCTTTTGCATTTGCTTGACAAATGCCTGTTGGCCGAAAAGTTGCTCCTGTCTTGTTTCGTTATATTAAGTACGCGTTCAAATTGTATTTTTGTGTTTTCCTAGTTCGTATTTGCTTGAACGTTGGCAGTCACTATGATTCAGATATCAACCTATATTTCAATGATACTTTATAAGCAACATAACGTGCCTTTTATAGCCAGCATTTTACTGCACTCAAATATTCATCTCATTCAAGCTTCAATTGAATTTTTTATGTACTTCATGTTGTAATCTGTACTTTAGGCAACGATAGTTTAACCTTCTTAATGTCAATTGAAAAATGCAAACGTACAGTTGTAGAAGATGTGGGAATATAATACAGATAAGCAAAACCTCAAGAATTTATGTAAGAAAATAATGAGATTTAAATGTAACACAAACACAAATGTGATTCAGGTCCGCAGTTTCCAACCGTCCCATCCAGTGCCAATTGATTTGTGAGAAAGAATCATGTCATTCTGTAAGACCATGGCCCAATAGAGTGATGTCAGATTACTCAGTCGTTCCATCGGAAATTCCCACTTGAACATGTAATGAAGCTAGAAATCGGTTTTATTTGAAAGGAGTTTGTGATTAATAGGCTATGAAATCGACCTTCAAAAGCAACGAAAGAAAACGCTTTTTGTTTTTTTCTACAAACAAAGGAAACGATATGTTCTTTATAAGCAGCCTTGGAGGGGTTTAAAGTTGAGTCAGGCGATCATTGAAAAATGGAGAGAGACCTCGCGAATGTCCAAGTAAAAGACAGATTTAAGGATTAGTAAACGAACAAGAAAGACCAGGCAACTATTGTGATATTGATATGGAAATAATGATTGGTAAAAAATATTGACCTTGGTCCTTGTCTTCTCCCGCAATTAGGTTTGTTTACTTGACTTTGATAAAACTAGGATTTATCTTAAAAACTGGCCATTGGTTTGTGTATTAGCCATTTCGCTTGAAGAAAGAGTAAAAAGAAAGATGCCGAAATGTGTACCTAATACGCACAGATGTAAATGATAATCTCTATCGCTTAAAGAAAACAAAGAAGAAAGATGGAGAAGGAGAAGAACAGAAAGAAATGAAGCAAAGGAGGATTAAGATGACAATGTTGTTTGTATAATTTGACCGTCTCAGACTTACAGGAAGAAATGAGGCAAAGATAACAATACTGTTTGTATAATTTCAGCATCTAAGACTTACAGGAAAAACATTAGGCAAAGATAACATTACTGTTTCTATAATGTGACCCTGTAAGACTTACAGGAAGAAAGGAGGATAAAGATGGCAATATTGTTTGTATGATTTGACCATCTAAGATTTACAGGAAAAAATGAGACAAAGGAGGAATAAGATAATATTGTTTGCATAATTTACTATCTAAAACTTGTTTTAGGCTTAGCAGTAAGATAACAGAATCGCTTGTCCACTCAATGTGGTCTGTGACTTGCGTTAACAGAATTATTTCTTTTCACTTTCTATGCATAATGATTTAGAACAACCACTTAACATAGAAGAAGGGGAGGGGAGGCAAAACAACAACAACAACAACAAACATTTAATATAATGATGCGTTATTGTTATGTGATGGTATGTACGTCTCTCTCTCTTTCTGTCTCTCAGTCTGTGTCTGTCTATCTGTCTGTCTGTCTTCTGTCTGTCTGTCTTTCCTCTCTCTCTCTCCCTCTCTCCCCTCTCTCACCCTCTGTCCTCTCTGTTTCTTTCCCCTCATTCTCCCCATCTCACTCCCTTCTGTTTCTTCTGGGCTTGCTCTCGATGTCAACAAAATTTATTCGAACATTTTGAGTTCAAACTGTCATCCTTATATAAGACATTGCCAGTGCGTGTTTTTATTGATCAGTAATGTGTGTCAAAGAACTGCAAAACGATTATGATGAGGGAAAATATGGAGAAAGAAATGGGGCAAGTAACATCAAAGAATGGAACTGGTTGGGCTTCCTTTAGACACAGAGGGAATCGAAGATCCATCAGAAATGGAGGGTACTTTTGGACCACTCTGAAAGGAAGCCAAACGACCATTCTAGTCACGAAGTAGCAGAACAGAGACTTCTGGGGCATTCTGACGTCAATAAAAGTAATAGCAACACCGCCTTTCATCCTCTGCAGACGAAAGGACGATCATCAAAGATTCCATGAACAGACAGAATAAAGGCTGCAATTTGACAAAATGACTGTTAATGTTTCTGGTGTTTCCAGCAAGAAGTCAACGATTATTCAGTCTAGGAATTTTAAAGGCAGAAAAAAAATTGCCACATTACTCATGTCAAAGGAGCATGTGGAGGTAGATCTCTAGAGATCTGAAGTTTTCTCAGGGCTTGAATTAAGAGAGTGATGCCCCGAACCGTTTTCTCTTGGTCCAGAGGCCGGGCTGAACCTAGTTGGTGCGTGTTGGGTGGCTATGTCCCGAGGTTTGTCATCTCCCCACCTTGTCATTCGGGTTGTAGACAAGGTAACTGATGACTGGGTCCTAATGGATCATGCAACGCATGGGCAACCTCCCTCCCTTGATGAAATGAATATCGAGTGGCGTCGGGAGCTTGGAAGATGATTGTCCGGAGAGTGGTGAGGCACTGTGCTCCAGGTCCCATCCGCACCTTCGTGGTGTTTCTTTTTAACTCTTCATAACAATTGACACGACCAGTATTAGAGGATGCTTTGGTATCCATTATGCCTTAAGATTTACTTGTCAGAAAAATTAGATCTGAATGTGCAATGCTTTTGCTTCCATGCCACTCATTTCTGTGCTCCAACAGATCTCCATACGCCGGTCCATTCAGTTGCACTTCTAGCCCCAAGGAATCCACGGGGCCTATCAACATCAGACTGCCGAGTAACACTTATTACAACAGACTGCAGTTCTGCTTAGTCCCTTCCGTGGAGTTCAGTAATGCCTGTTATGATCCAAAGTACTTACGAAACTACATTTACGGCCCTTGATGACGACAGTCATCGTTAACTGTCGAAGCCAGATTAAATGAACATTCCTTTTTCCAGTTTCCATTAGTGATGTTCCCAAAGTATGAAAGAAGGAACATAACCGCCTGATATTGGCCAGAAGCTATCAGTAGAATATGAAAACATGTTTGAATAGGCATCTTTATTAATGTGTTTATGTGCGTGTGCCTACATGTGTGTGTGTGTGTGTGTGTGTTGTGTGTGTGTGTGTGTGTGTGTGTGTGTGTGTGTGTGCGCGTGCGCGCGCGCGTGCATGTGCATGTGTAGGCCTTTATGTATGTGTGCAGACGAGACATATAATCAACACACACACAACACACACACACACACACACACACACACACACACACACACACACACACACACACACACACACAATTATAATATATAATATATACATACATACATACATACATACGTACGTACGTACGTACGTACGTACGTACGTACGTACGTACATACACATACATACATACATACATACATACTGGTTATATTAATACGTTTCTGATTCTTTTTCGTGTAAGACTTGCCTTCTGCTGATGTCATAGTTTTGCTAAAATCTATTGGTCAGCATTCCAAGCAGAGCTACCATCGGAGATGTGCAGCGCCACCTCAGCATCAAGAATCAGTTTGCTGCTCATTGCACTGCCCATGTTGCAGTGTTTGTCTGTTTACCTAGGTGCAGAACTACCCCCGTTGGGTTGCCGGGGACTCTTTCAGTATAAATAGTATCCCCACCTTCTGGAAATTCTGTGCTAAAAATTTCCTCTTTTCTGTCACTCTCTTTGTTTCTGCCTCGTTGCCTTGCTTTCTGTCATTTCTACTTATTTTCTGCCTTAATGGTCCATTCACCTGTATTTTTTCGATAAAGTCTTACGTACTTTTTCTTCGGATTGATAATTGGGTACATGTATTAAGTGCATTTTTGGCTCTAAGGAGGTCAGATATGCGGAAGCAATTTTGGGTAACTTATGCCTGTTTTTATATATGTTTTGGTGTCCTTATGTATGCTTATATATTGTATTCAGGTGTGTTTTTTAAATCTCCCCTGTGCGATAAATCGGACGGAATGGTCCTACGCCGGGGACATGTCCTTAGATTATGTGCGCGAATGCATTGATATGTTTACTTAATTTTCTTTTCTTTTTTTTTCTGTTGAAGTTTTGTGTTTTGAAGCGGTTATAGCCTGATATGGCTCTGCGCAGTCGGCTGGGCTTTAAACAACAATAAAAGAAAAAAGAGAGGTGCAGAACTGCAGTCATAGCTAGAGTATTCTTCGAGCAGCATCCCCTGTTTGTCCTCGTCACCGCGTCTCCAAAGCCGTAGCATTTTGTTATGGCTGTTGATGGAATGCGTTATTGTTCGGGCTTGCTCGTCTGTATGCCTGACCAGAAA
>CM060308.1:60380955-60393455 GCA_030674185.1 Monoplex corrugatus
TCAGAAAGTTCAAGCTCAGAAACTCTGTAAAAGTAGGCTGCCAGATTATATATATATATATATATATATATATATATATATCTCATAGCTATCTATCATTCCTCTCTCTCTATTCTCTCTCTCTCTTCTCTCTCTCTCTCTCTCTCTCTCTCTCTCTCCATCTCTCTCTCTCCACTCCTTCTCTGTCTCTGTCAGCACAGCATTCGTTAATCGACAAAAATGGGTGGTTGTTGTGCGTGTGTGTGTGCACGCTCACATATTTGAGAGAGAGAGAGAGAGAGAGAGAGTGTGTGTGTGTGTGTGTGTGTGTGTGTGTGTGTGTGTGTGTGTGTTTTGTGTGTGTGTGTGTGTGTGTGTGTGTGTGTGTGTGTGCACGCGCACGATATTATTCTAATTCTTAAGATTCAGTATTCCAATGAGAAAAAATCTAAAATAAAGGGAAAAAAAAGGGAAAAATACAAATGAACAGATTGACCGAAATAGACACGAACAGATGTCGGTGGCATTTTCAGGGGTGAATAGTTTACGAACCCCCCACCCCCACCCCTCCCTCCCCCCCCCCTGGCCCTACTCCGAGTAATCTTTTGGCGACGATAGACAACGGGCTATCAACACAAAACAAATACAAAGGAACAAAGACCTCAACAATTTGTATTCCACCAAATAGCTGAAGCAACAAAGGACGTTATTATAAAGTTTATGATAGTGCATGTTTTTCTCAGAGATCATTTGTTAATAAGCTAGCATCTTTATCTCAAAGGAAGAGTAGCACACGGTTTAAAGAGAAAGCTCATGATCAAAGAACTGACGAAATGGCCTACTTCAGTGCAGCATTTACATAAGAGAAGACAAGAGAAGATGAAATCAAGTGCATTCATTTTAGGGCATAGGAGTATAAGCACATTGATGCGAGATGGGGAGGGAGACACACAGACACAGACAAAAACACACACACAGACACGCAAAGACAGACAGACAGACACACACACACACACACACACACACACACACACACACACACACACACACACACACACACACACACACACACATACATACATACACACACATACACACACACACACACACACACAGAGTGAGAAAGAGAGAGAGAGAGAATGAGAGAGAGGGCGAGAGAGAGAGAGTGAGAGAGAGAGAGAGAGAAAGACAGAGAGAGAGAGAGAGAGAGTGAGAGAGCTATCATGGTACACATTCATAATGATTACATTTTCATAGCCTTTTGTATCCATTGTTTTTTGTTTTTTTTATTTGAGTCTTGTAAACTTTTAGAACGAAAACATGAGAGACATGCATGCATGTTTAAATTTTGTGTATGCCCATATATAGATTAAAATCACATGGATAACCATACGCAATTAGATTGCAGAGTATGCGAACAAGATTTACCAGTAATTGTAAGAAACGGTAACAGATAAACGAATGGATAGATAAAAAGATACAGTTATGTATTATATATGCAAAGACAGAAAGAATAAAAAACCCAAAGACAGAAAACAAAAAAAAACAAAAAAATGCATGCGCACAGACAGTTGAATGTGACTGAGACATTCATTTCATCAGAACACATAATAAACGTTATGGCTTCCATGAAAAACCGATCCTGCAGGGCAAGTGAACCTAGCAAGAAAACAAATTTTAAATGAAAAATTTGACACCCCTCCCAAATGGATGACAATCAGTTTGACACCCCTCCCAAATGGATGACAATCAGCACGTCAGTAATGTTCGAGTCACCTGTGGAATTACGGGATATTGACTGTCACAGACAGCATAGTGAACCCCAGGCCTGCAGAGTGGCAGGAAGTCAGTCGACGAAAAATGAAAGAATCTCGCTAAGAACCTCTACTGGATAAACTTTGCTGTTTATGTCTTTGCACCGACACGCATTTTCTTGTTACGAATTCTCTTTTCTTCCCCTTGTGACGCAAATCCAATTTCCGTTATAAGGTAGCTATCAGTAGTTTGATTGATATGTTGTCAGAACTGTGGGCACAGTTACCTAAAATCTTGTCTATCTTTCTTAAAAGGTTTTACGGACGGAAAGCTTTGCGTTTAAATTCATTCGCTTACCTGGGGACATCACGAACTAAATCAACAATGAATAAGCCATGAAATATGAACATTGGACATAGATCATCAATATTTTAGATATTTCTTAGCAGTTTTATGATAATACCTTTAGGTTAGATGGACTGTATATTTCCTAAACAAACTTTGAATGATGAAGATACCTAAGAACGTATAAAACTTTTGAAACTTAACAGTGCTTGGTTAATGATGAATTTATCATAATTGGAGTCAATGAAAGCTAGTAACAAATTGTAATAATGACGTTTTATGTCTCTACCAAGCATTAACACATTTAAATGACCACCAAATGTTCCATGAAAAAGATCTGAACGGTACCAACCTAAACAACATGGATGGTGTTCAAGTTACCCTTTACCATTCATACATGTACAGTCCAACCTGAAGTAGACGTTGACAATTAAATGAAAATGATCCCAGCTTTTAGAACAGGAAACCACGTAATGTGTGTGGATGATTGTGCCTCTAGCCCCTCTGTCTTTATCTGACACTTTCTCACTCATAGAGCGTGGTGGAATCAAGAAACCGACGTGGAAACACCCAACCAGTCAGGACAATTCTCAAACGAATTAAGTGCGTAATGATATCACAACATTGAACACCTCGTGGTGAAGTCCGTGTTGATTTGAACAAAAAATAGCCAACCACCCATATTACATACATGAAATGTTGTGTTGAGCTTTTCGGTAACTGACGGTAGGTGTCTTAGTTTGATTGGAATATCCCCTGAGATGGAAGAGAATGAACGGAAGAGTTTACTATAAATCAAATCTTGTACCTGCTTGTCTTCATTCCTGTTCTAGCCAGACGTTATAGAAAGGCAGGTCAGGGTTGGAGAGGTTGAAAGGATTGTCATGTCTACAGTCTCCTTAAGATGAACTATTGCTCTGATCACCTAGGGCTACTAGTAGTTCTTCCTGAGATAATGGACTTATAAGGTTTGCATGGTATTGACGATTTTTGTTTCATTTCAGTTATATTTTCTTTATACAATCATTTTCTGTCTTTCCTTATGTTTTATTTCTTTGTTTTCTAATACGAGCTTAGCTTATCTGCTACAGTTACTTATTTACTGGAAAGTATTGTCACCTGAAGAATTCTTATCTTTGTCATTCGATGTTAGTCTTCCGATCTATAGGTTGCTTTTACACAAAAGACTCTTTAATTCTAATCATCTATGTTTAATATTGTATTGACAGTGATAGGCCTGGACAATGAGAGGCCTATTTTTTTGGCCATAAAACAAGAATTGAAACAAGTTTACATGTTGGGTGATTTGATTCTTATTTGATTTAGAAGTTTTCATTCAGAAATATGATTTTAGTGATTATTTTTCATATGAAATAATTGCGTGCTGGTGTGGCAACGGAGCATTTACCACTTGTATCAGTTAAAGAACACAGTGTGTAAAGAATGTCCAGTTTCGCTGTTGAAATAGTTGGTAAGGACTATGACCGGGGGCTCATGTGTCGCTGAACTGGTTTCATTTAACGTTTATTTATGAAAAAAGTTATAAGTGAGGAAGACAACCATGCTGTTCCTTTCTTGGGACTGAGTAAATGACCTGCATTTACAATTCTTTAATATTTATTGTTGACACTTATTAGTTTTGGTTTAACAGCCCTTAAGTAATTACCTTTGTATCTGTTTGAGCTCTAAAAACAAAAAATGATTTTATGTGGAAAGTAGTATGCTTGTTTTGATGATCTTACCTTCGTGGCTGTTATTATGTAAGTGATTGTTTTCCTCCCAACAAATGATGGTAAAATTTGTTTTCATTGTAGTTGATAGTGTTATGAGCCTTTTCCTATCCTTTTATAGAAACGTTTAACTCAGCATTAAGATACCAGATTCATTCTTGAATTGCTCCATGGTGCAATCGTATAATCTGGATGACAATTATTTTATCCGGTTTTATATCCCTTAACATTGATGGGAAAATCCAAACAAATAAATGCAATTTACTCATAAAC
Organism: Monoplex corrugatus; assembly: GCA_030674185.1. NCBI lineage: Eukaryota > Metazoa > Mollusca > Gastropoda > Littorinimorpha > Ranellidae > Monoplex > Monoplex corrugatus. The sequence continues at coordinate 60,385,038 of CM060308.1, forward strand.
ACAATATATATATATATATATATATATATAGATATATATATATATATATATATATATATATATATAGATATAGATATATATAGATATATTACAGATTATGGAATCTCAAGAACTTTCTTCAGAAAATATTCACATTTTATCGATAATCACACTATAAATTATTTCCTAATTCCTTACTGGCCACGCATTACCAAGTAACTGGTAGGAAAGAGTCGTATCACATTTTAAGACCACACCGTATCAGACTGATGTTAGACTGCTCAGTCGTTGTATCGAAAACTACCCAATACAGTCAAAACGAAGATGAGGAGTCCATGCTTATCATTACATTTTGAAAATATTTGAAATTGTAAGTGGATGTAACGGTCTTCAAAAATCTACAGGGAAACGAGTTTCTGTTCTCTTTTCAAGCATCTTTGAAAGAATTGAAATCGAATAAAGCATCTAATAAGACAGAAGCAGAGGCTTTTAAAGTGCTCGAGCGTCAGAAAGCTTCAAGATTTCATAAATGAAAATGATCCTTGCTGCAATTGGACATTGAAGAATATTTTGGGAAGAAAGATATTGACATTGGCCCTCGGCTTCAGCACCTATTAACTCTGTTTATCTGGCATTTATGAAACTGAGGCATTTTGAAAGCCACTTATTAAGTTGCAATATTAAACATTTTATCTGAAAAAAAGGTATGCGGAGCAAAATAGGCACAGTAGAGGAAGAAGATTGACATGAGTATCAAACAGAGGAAATATTGATTCAATTTGATCACATTTTTTTTCTGTTTAGAGCCTGCTGTCAAATATCGAGAGAGAGAGAGAGAGAGAGAGAGAGAGAGAGAGAGAGAGAGAGAGAGAGAGAGAGAGAGAGAGAGAGAGAATCAGAATCAGAAATTTATTCAGTAAGGCCAAAGCCCCATTTGAAGGGAGAAATAGAGAGAGAGAGAGAGAGAGAGAGAGAGAGAGAGACAGACAGACAGACAGAGACAGAGACAGAGAGAAACAGAGAGGGAGAGAGAGGTGAATGTGGCGAGGGAAGAGTGCACATGTGTTTTCTTCAAGTTTATTGTCTGTTTACATAACTGATATTTACACCCCTTCTGTCTCTAACAACAACAACTAAACAAAACCAACAATAACAAGAACAACAAAAAAGAAAGAAAAGAAAAAAATCGAAACGGATAATAAGCCAGTAAAAATGTTGAATGGCGATGAAGTAATTTGCAAACAACTGCGGCAGATGACTTATAAGAGTCTGAGGTAAATTTCAGCTATGTGAAACATTAACACTACACCACCAGAAACACTTGCAATGGATTGTCCGGACATATTTGGTAAATAATTTACAACGTTATGACTTGATATTATAAAAGGGAACTTGGAATTTTTTTTTTACGACAGTGGCAGAGGAACTTTTTTTGAATTTTGTTTTGAGTGCATTCAGCTTTAAGCTATAATCAACTGTTGTGATTTGTTTCATTTTCAAAACGTTGTGGATATTTTGAGTTATAAGAATAGTATCACTGTATTTTTGTGTGGCTGGCTAGCTCTCTGTCTGCCTGCCCCCCCTCTCTCTCTCTCCCTCTCTCTCTCTCTCTCTCACACACACACAAATACACACACACACACACACACACTCTCTCTCTCCTCTCTCTCACACACATACACACACACACACACACACACTCTCTCTCTCTCTCTCTTTCTCAATCTCTCTCTCTCACACACACTCTCACTCTCTCTCTCTCTCTCTCGCTCATTCACTCTCTCTTTAATCATTTGAATAAATGAATAGGAAAATAGATAAATAAAATCATGTAATACCTTCATCGCTTTTCATTCTGTCGCTTTGGATAATATTAGTAGCTTTGTGTAAGTTATTGTCATTACTGAAGAGTCGAAGAGGAAGTTAGATCAGGCAGTGAAAGTTGCTACGTGTACTTTTAAAGGTGTTCCTTTATTTTTCTTCCCTGAGCAATATAGAAATGTTGATAATGAACAAGAAAAAAACATGAAAAAGAATAAGAACGCGTACTAAATACAACCTTTTCTCACACTGGACGGAGCTACAGGGAAGTTTCAATCTTTTTTTCCTAATTTTTGTATCTGGTGTTTGTGACAAAGGCCAGTTGGCCGAAAATGTGTGCCTGTCTTGTTGTATTAAATACGCATTCTCATTCTTTTTTTTTTGGTGTTTTTTGTGGTTCCTGTTTGCTTGAACGCAGACAATCATACTTGTTTTGGATTTTGAAAATGAACGAAAGAAAGGAGCGAGCAGTGTGGTAGGTTAGTATCAAATAGTTTCGGATGATTATGTTGCTTAGTATATAAAACCTGTTAACTATACAGCAGAAAAAATACATTACAAAATATATAAACAAAAAGATAGAAAACAATAAAGGCAGTATTGATTTAATTCGTTTATCTGTTTGTGTATATCTATACAGGTCATCGGAAAGGCTTTGAGAGAAAGATAACACAGGTTGACAGACAAGCAGGCAGGCAGACAGACAAAAAGACAGAAAGAGGGTCTAAAACAGAGAAACAGACGGATAAAAAGACAGAAAAGGGGACAGAAACAGAGAAGATAAGCTTATCAAATAGTTTTCATCTGTTTCTCCCAGACAGGCAAAAAAATCAAACGTCAGTTTTTATGACACTCTGATCCTCGGGAGAGCTAAAAGTTTTCAACTTTTTGTGTGTGTGTGTGTGTGTGTGTGTGTGTGTGTGTGTGTGTGTGTGTGTGTGTGTGTGTGTGTGTGTGTGTGTGTGTGTGTGTGTGTGTGTTTGCGCGCGCGCGCGCGTTTTTGTGTGTTTATATGTATGTGTGTGTATACATTACATTTATACATATATATATATATATATATACATATATATATATATATATATATATATGTGTGTGTGTGTGTATGTGTGTGTGTGTGTGTGTGTGTGTGTGTGTGTGTGTGTGTCTGTGTCTGTGTCTGTGTCTGTGTGTCTGTATCTGTGTCTGTGTGTCTGTGTCTGTTTGTGTGATGTCGCCTATCGATTACGATGTTTTTCAACACTTGTACACTAGACACAAGTGTGCGATGAATAGTGGGTGAGATATGTTACAATAACTGAATAGGCAAAACCCCCCGAGGTCCAGGGCTTATACTAGTTTCTTTTTCTACGTTACTCAACAACCATTTTATGAAATATTAGAATTGATAATGGCGTCCATTCATAAAACATAAACAACTTCTGTTGGTCAGCAGTGTGTGTCCAAAAACCTAGAGAGAAGAAAGGGGGGGGGGGGGGGAGCGTGGAAAGGGAGAGGAGACGTAAAATAGCTGGACAAATAGCTTCAAAGATTGGACTTGGTTCGCTTCTTTCAGTTTCAGTTTCAGTTTCAGTTTCTCAAGATGACGTCTCCACGCTCGGAACGAATTCCATATGCACTAACGTCACAGGTGCCGTGTATATGGTGATCATGGCACATGCCTTAAGCCTGCACATAAACCCATGAGCTGGCCAGGTCCTGGGGCCCTGGCTATCGCTTCTTTTAGACACAAAGTCAATACCAGAACCATAATAAACGGAACTTACCAATGGACCATTCTATTGTAGGGGCTAAGCGATGATGCTGGTCATGACACAACTGAACACGGACGTTCTGGCACCAACAGAAATAATATCAGTAGCGCCTTTTATCCTTGGCAGACGAAATGACGATACCGAAGACATCATGAATATTCTGACATATGGCTTCGGTTCGATGAAATTATTTTTCATTTCTAAATAACTGGTTCCTACTGATTTCTGGCGACTTACAGCAAAATGTCATGATTACATAGTCTACAAACATTATAAAGCAGCATTGAAGCATTCGCCAGTATGTCAGTCTCCACACAAATGATAGGAAATCGGCTTTTTGTGGTCAGCCCTCAGTCAGCAATGTGAATGAATTTCAATTGACTTAATTTCCCTGTGAGACAGGGTCAATTTAGCCATTCTAAGCAGCCTTCTTATTAAAGGACAGCAAACAAATTGGAGCCATGGATGGTTATGGTGGTGAGTCATGATTTTGTCTAGACTTTAATCATAGAGGTCGGAAGGCTATGGAGAAATGAGAGACAACAATTTACAGACTGTACCATCAACCAATATAAACGATATTTACGGTACCATCATGGTGTAGTCTGGCGCTTGAATAGATCGATACAATTGTAGACATGGTAGAAAAATGTTCTATGTAGACCTGGCTTTATTCTGGACAAAGGACTATTCTGCAGACATGATGATAATGTTGTGCATGTAATGTTTTTCTTTTTTGCTGCCCAAAACATTGAACTCTTCATACAAAGAACATTTCCAAAATTGCGTATTCCATATATTTATTGTGTAAAAATGGATAATGCTGATGGCAAAAGACGCTGTTCATATTGATTATCATATAATTGTACTTGTTAGAACGTTATTCCGGTCTTTCTGATACATAACAAAAATCACGTGAACACACGGCTTTATAGTGATGAAATAAACTAAAAGTAAATAACAAATCCAACGATAAAACACGAACTAATGGAAAAAGAATGGCTATACAGACATTCAGAGTGAGAGAAATACGTGTCAAAATAGGAACAAACTGAGAATTAAAAAAAATCTAAGAATACGGACATTGTAAATAACATGAACGCTTCCATGGTCTGCTACGAAACAGTCAGCGAACTCAGTAAATCCAACAAAGCAATAAGATAACTGTTTTTTCACAAGCACAAAACAGTGTCTGCTGAAGATATCCAATCAGTACATCAATGAAGTTTAAGTCTTTTGGGGAATTAAGAGATCTTAACTGTTACAGGTAGAAGTATGAAGAATAACAGAAAGTCAGTGGAGGTAAAACGACGGATGCTCGCTGGGGACAGATGTCCACTGAATGAACTTTGTTTGTACCAGATCTGTTCATGCTCTGCCACACACCTGCTGCACTCATGCCGCTGATCAGGCCAGTTTACCCCAGAGATGTCACATGTTTTGTGTTCCTTTTTCTTTACTCTGAGGCGCCGACGCTTCTGTCTACAGCCATTACTGTTAAGAATCTGATTTATACGTTCCCATAACTGTGATATCTGTTGTCTGAATTTTCTCTTATCTTTGTTTTATGTTGTTATGTTTGTATTCATACACAAGGCAAGCCATCATTTAGATACCCTCGTTTACTTGTAACATCGTTGAGTGAACGAACAGTGAAGGCAGTGTAAGAAATACGGGTTAAATATTGGAGGAAGTACGTAGACCATTCGGCTCTTTCAATAGCTTGTGATCTCAGTTCCAGCTTGGTGGACGATGTCTTGTCATGTACAACGTTGAGACATTGAAGGAACTGAATATAGTGCAAATACCACTGACATTCAGCAGAAGCTGTTTGAGATGATAAACAGATCGTAACTAGAGATCTTGGCGCCATCAGCAAGTTGTAGTTAAGGTGTTTTATGTCTGCCCCCAAACGTATCAGTGACTAACAACTGTTGCAAAAATGATCTCTCACCGATGTTGATTTCTTTTTGCGTTCGTGGGTTGTAGTTCACAAGCATTCGAATAACGCGTGAGGGTTTCACGAATACGGCCGTTTTTTTCCATCCCGTCATTAAAGCAGCCGTTCTCCATTTTTGGGTGATGTGCATGCTATGTATTTTGTTTCTTCATAATCCACTAAACGCCGACACGGTTAACGTGTTATTTGATATTAGCCATGCGTATACACATTAATGTTTAAGAACGAGTAGGTCTTAACTAACATGGACCAGGAAAATGGGAAAAATCTCCACCCTTCGTCCACAAGGCAGCACCAAAACAAGGACATTTTCCAGTGGGGATACTAATGTTCTAACTACTAGACTAAAGGGCGAGGTTTTAAGTTATAAGGACCAAACACAGAAAATGAGCGGCGACCGACTGTGGAACATTTGTATCGAGGAATTCGTAAACAATATCAAAAGCAGAACGGAGACGTTGACCATGGGTAAACTATCGAGTGTGATTGGAAATATTAGTAGGATCAGAACCGTTAAGAAACTGTTTATTGTCTCATCGAAAGCGCTAGCGCCCAGACCATCGCTTGAGATTTAGTGGAGAGGGGAAAATACGGTCTAAGAGGAATCGAACTCTGGTTTCTTGCGTCCTAGGCTGGTGCATTATCTACTCAGCTACTTGTGCATTGACTAGGGGGAGGAGGTCTCTCTGTCACGTGAGACGAGTTTATGCGGAATAGCTAGTTGTGTTGTGATTCAGACCTTAAATTATTTATTGATTTACTTTGTATATATGCTTCTTATTTGAAGATAATATACACAGATACACATGGCACTTACATGTAACCAAGAATATTCCAGTGATAAGCTGATACAATACCAGTATAAAATATAGACTAAATAAAACATAGGCTAGTTAGGGCCTCAGGACCTGGCCAGCTCATGGGTTTATGTGCAGACTTAAGGCTTGTACCATGATCACCATACACCTGGCACCTGCGACGTTAGCGTATATGGAATTCGTTCCGAGCGCGGAGACGTCGTCTTGAGAAATTGAAACCGAAACTACTCAGCTACTGACTCTTTCAACAAATTGGATCGATGAAAGAAGAAATATGACACAGTCGGGTACCTCTAAGAGAATGTCCACTATCGATTAATGCAGTCCCCGACCGAGTTTGTCGACAAGAACATATTTTTGACAATCACCCTGTTTGAAGCACTGAAAATTCCACAACACCGCTCGGCAAGATTCCGCTAGATGGCGTGGAAGAATTATGATCCATCGTGTGCGGATGGAAATGGATGCCGAGTTTTTCTATAACTGATCGGTAGATGTCTGAGTTTGATTGGCAAATCCCTTGAGATGGAAGAGGAGGATGGTGTGCAGGCCGGGCATGAAGCTTTGCTGACAAATCAATCTTTCGTATATCTAGTCTCCAACTGAGATGCTGTTGCTGGCAGTTTGAGAAAGAGAAAATGGGGTTGGTGAGGTTGAAAAATATTGTCTTGTCAACACTTTCCCGAAGGTGAAAGTTTGTGTGTTTGTTCGTGTGTGTGTGTTAGTGTATGTGTTAATGTTAGTGTTAATGTGAGTGTGTGTGTGTGTGTGTGTGTGTGTGTGTGTGTGTGTGTGTGTGTGTGTGTGTGTGTGTCTGTGTGTCTGTGTGTGTGAGTGAGTGTGAGTGTGTGTGAAGTGCGTGTTTGTGTTCAGTCTGTTGCCTGTGCTTGTTGTAACAATGGACAATGAAAAAAAATGTTGCAGACAGTAATGTTTCAAGTTTTCTTCTTGTTTATTCTCTTTCCAGTTTGTCAGTGTATGTGTTTGTGGGGAAAACAGAAAAAAAAACGATGAAAACTTCTCGGAAGGGCAGAAAAAGAAAACAGTTGCAGAGACCCAGGTTTGGGCACACAACCGATGGATCTGGAGGAATCTGACGAAGAATTTCTTAATTCTCTGCTCCAATGACTATCACGGATTTAAAAAAGAGGAAGAAGAAAATCCGCAGTTAGTATTCAGATGAACAACCAATCGACAGACTGACTGACTGACCGACCGACCGGCCAACCAACCAACCAACCAACCAACCAACCAGCCAACCAACCAACCAGCCAACCAACCAACCAACAGACCAAAACGACACTGACGACAACAAAACAAAAATCAGATCCAAAAACAAATAAAAAAAAAGAAAAAGGTAAAATAGATAACCCCTAAAATGGAAATAAATAAATTGATCAATAAACACAAACATGAAAAGGGCGAATAAAACAGTTTTGTTATAAATAAACTACAAATCACACTCCACAATTTCTTTGTAAGCAGTCGTGGAGAGATTACAATCTGGGGCACTTGACGATTAGGAAAATGAGAGAGAGAAAGTGACAAGTTCTGAATGATTGCATTTTAGGAAAATTATCGGTGGAGAACGAAAACACAGGAAAGTAGAACGAAATAGAAAAAAAAGGAAAAATTGATAGAAAAGGGATTGGAAACAGAGAGAGAGAGAGAAAGAGAGAGAGAGACAGACAGACAGACAGACAGACAGACAGACAGAGAGAGAGCGGGAGAGGGAGAGAGAGACAGGCAGACAGACAGACAGACAGAAGAGTTAACTGAAAAAGGTTTAGAAACAGAGAGAGAGAGAGAGGAAGAGGCGGGAAGGGAATGAAACTTGAGAATGAGAGGGACACAAAAAAACTTAAAAACTGAAGAGTTATAATAGCACGAAGGGGGAAAACTCTTATCTGTACAGACATAAAAGCTTAACGAGTATGAATATGATGTGTGCCGTTGGACATCCGGTGTTTTTCCCACCAAAGGCTTAAAACTCGCTCCATCAGCAGCGAAAGCAATAAAACCGCGTGTCTCTTTCTCCCCCCCCCCCCCCCCCTCTTTCTCTCTTTCTCGTGTAGACGCTGTTTTC
>CM060308.1:60400955-60408455 GCA_030674185.1 Monoplex corrugatus
GAGTGTGGGGTTGTGTGTGGTGTCTATCTGTCTGTCTGTCTCTCTCTCTCTCTGTCTCTCTCTCTCTCTCTGTCTGTCTCTGTCTCTCTCTATCTGTCTGTCTGTCTGTCTCTCTCTCTGTCTGTCTGTCTCTCTCTCTCTCTCTGTCTCTATCTGATATTAGTTTTCTCATTTTCTTCTTTATCTATTCCTGCCCAAGTTTCATTTTGCTCTGTTTAAACATTTTTTTATCTCCATTGGTAAACAAACATACATACAAACAGAACATAATGAGTGGTGCCATCCTATTACAGTTTCTTTTTCCTGGAGTGACCTCCATTTCATCTGGAAAAATTCTGTTGTGACTAGAAAATAAAATCTAGTCCAGTCCGATTGAGAAGTAGCTTTTATGCCATACCATCTTTCCTCAAGTGAATTTACGTATAATTTTTCATGTCTGTTTCTTAACTTCATAAGATCTACCATATTTCTTATAAAGATAAATGTCATAGTTAAGATATTCATTTTTTTTTTATTACTACATTTCTTCTTTATTGTCATAATTTTGCGTGCATGCGTGCGTGCGTGTGTGTGTGTGTGTATGTGTATGTACATGTGTAAGTGTATGTGTGTGTGTGTGTGTTTGTTTGTTTGTTTGTTTGTGTTTGTTGTTGTTGTTTAACTGTCCCGTTGTCTATGCTACATTAAAATGGCCACAGAACTTGGAACAATTTTTACAATGCTACGATGATAATGATGATGACGACGACGATGATAATCATGATGCTGTGACGTTCCATTCAGGATCGTGACTTGCATGACAGGCTTTACTCTACGCTTACTGTCACAGCATATCCTGACGTCAACAGCCCGGAGAGATACAGACACCCATGGTGTTGGCCAGGAACTTTGACCAACATCATCAATGATGCATTCGTGAAGTGGAGAAAACTCGACTGAGTTGACCCATTATTTCCAATAAACACACAACACACTCAACTCTGGGTGGGAACCGGTTAGATCCCCCCCCCCCCAAAAAAAAAATCATAACAATTTTGACAGGATTAACGGGATTAGAACCCACAGTCTTCCAGTCGGTTGTCCGTTGCGCTAACCACTGCACTTTTTAACGACTAGTCTGGTTCAAAGAACTACTCAAAGCCAGGGAAAGTTAGATTTTTAATGATCACTTATCGTTTTGGTTAATAACTCCATTGACAGAGTGAAAATTGTGGAGAGTTCTTTCTTAGATCATATGCTAACTAGTATAGTGTTATATCTATCCTGAAGGAAGAATCATCATTATCGTCATCATCAGGTGCCTTGCCGCATGGCGTTGGCGATTATGGACTTCCATCTGTCTCTATCTCTTGTTGGTTCAAGCCTCTCTTCCACCCTCCTTGTCTTCAGCCACTCTGCAAGTCCGTCTAGTAGAAGAGTAAGGGGACGCAAAATATCAAAATTTATTAATGCCTTTAATGTTTTTGTTGTATGTATGTATGTATGTATGTATTATGTACGTATGTATGTATGTATGTATGTATGTATGTATGTATGTATGTATGTATGTATGTATGTATGTATGTATATATGTGTGTATGTATGTATGTATGTATGTATGTATTATGTATGTATGTATGCATGTATTATGCATGTATGTAATGTATGTATGCATGTATGTATGTATGTATGTATGTATGCATGTATGTATGCATGTATGTATGTATGTATGTATGTATGTATGTATGTATGCATGTATGTATGTATGTATGTATGTATGTATGTATGTATGCACGTATGTATGTATGTATGTATGTATGTAGATGTGTATGTATGTATGATGTATGTATGTATGTATGTATGTGTATGTATGTATGTATGTATGCATGTATGTGTGTATGTATGTATGTATGTATGTATGTATGTATGTATGTTTTTGTTCATTTACTCATCAGTTCAACTGTTTTCATGTGCTACATTATTGTCAGGCTGGAAAGTCTATCCCTTGTTGTTTTTTTTCTTTGAGTACAGATGCTCAAGAGATCATTATTTGAAGAATGTATTATTTGTAATATGACAATCATTCAGAGGTACTGGGAGAAGAAATCAAACTTCATCCTGAACTGTATTTAACTATCTTTTGCAGACGGTGCATTGAAAACAAAACATAAATATCATGTATACTTGTGCGCTTTAAACTAAAGTTGAAGGGACTTCCTGAACATGAAATTAAAAAAAAAAACAGCAAAAACTTTGTCATATAGAAAGCAACAACAACAAACCCGCTCATCACCATCACCACCACCACCACCACCATCACAACAACAAAACAACAAAATTACATCAAATAACAACAACAACAAAAACAACAAAAGCAGCAACAACAAAAACAACAAAAGCAGCAACAATAACAGTAACAATGCATAAACAAACAGTTAAAACTTTATTAAAAAACAAATCACAATTGTCAACGGCTTATCAAACTTTCACTAACGCCATATTTGAACGAGTATCACAAGAAAACCGAACTGATCCGATCAGTTTTTTCCCTCGTGAGGAACATGGGACATGCTTCCAATCTCTCCACAATATCCACCCTCCCTTCTCCCAAAGGAACGTTTGTGACAGGTCTCGAGTGTGGAAGATATACAAGATTGATTTGCCAGCTAAGCCTCCTTCCTTCCCTCCACCCCCTCCCCCGTCCCCGCTCCTTTTTTTGTCACACGCTCCTCCCATTCTATCTCGGTGGCTTCACCAATCAAACTCAGACATCTCGTATGAGTTATTGAAAAATTCAATTTCCGTTTCATGCTCACAAGACGGATCATAATTCGTCCACCAAATCTAGTTGGATCTTACCAAGCAGCATTCAGGAGCTTTAAGTGCGGCCGATAGGAATGCTTGCCAAAATATGCTTTTGCCAAGACCCATAACTCTCTACGGGATTGTATTGACAGAAAGAGGAAGTTGCATTACGGACTCTTGATGCCGTCATGTTTGTGACACATCAATCAATAACGGGCTAGAGTCAGATATCGTCACAGGGGGATTCGGGCCGACATCGTTGAACCACGTAACTTAGTTTCCTGTTTCCTAGAGCTCTTATTAGTTTGCTCGTAAACATCAGTGACGATTTCGTGATGAATCGTTTTCAAAGGTTAGAGCAGCAATGCCAAAACTATCACTGTAATGGAGAGCTCTCTCGTGGACTATTTGTAAGCCATTAATATTGTGGTTATGTTCGTAAGGACGAGATTGAGAGACATAAAACGGCCTCAGTACAGCCTGTTAATGGTTTCATGGTTTTCACTTGTGAACTGTTTATTTTGCAACAGCATTGAATGTCAAAAAAGGATCTCTTATCTTGTGCAGTTCTTTTGATATAGTTGAGACTAAACAAACCGAAAGTTTTCGCTTGAAGTTTGAGCTGATAATGGTGTCACCGAAATGCTAAGAAATTAGAATGATCTAACATTTCAATTAAAGCTTAATGCATATTTCACACTGCAGACCTTATTTATTCACCCTCTATTGTATTCCTATTATAAGCGTGAGTCAGAACGGAAACTGAGGTATGGTAGGAATTGTACTCAAACAAAACAGAGCGAGAGAGAGGAGAGAGGAGGGGGGGGGGGGAGGGGGGGAGAGAGAGAAAAACGAGAGATAGATAGATAGATAGATAGAGAGAGAGAGAGAGAGAGAGAGAGAGAGAGAGAGAGAGAGAGAGAGAGAGAGAGAGAGAGATTAAAAAAGACAAAGACAGCATAGAAAATAAATAGAAGATCTGTTTTTTTACGTCTTGTTCCTCTTGTTCATCGTGTTCGTGTTCTTCTAATTCGTCTTCGTTTTCTTCTTCTCTTCCTCTTCTTTCTCTGCCATTTCTTCATCATTCAGTGGTGATTTATAAAGACATTTCAATTATTATCACGTACGTGATGTAGTGCTCGTATCTGTTTCAAGATCTTTTGTCAGGTAAGACGGTTGTCATGCAGACCAGCCCAGCTAATAGAAATACTTCTAGGCTTCCCTAACTTTCTCATTTCTACCCCCCCCCCCCCAAAAAAAAAAAAACCAAAAAAAACAAAAAAAACCACTACGATATCTAATTAGTTGCCTTTATAATGATAATAGTAATGATGATAATGATAATAATAGTGCCATTTACATGGCGCCAAATGTTGATATAAAAACAGAGTCAAAGCGCGCACTCTCATCAGTCACCAGAGTTTGTGACCAAAACTCGAGGGTACAAGCACACGCTAACGCGGAGAGGAAGGACAGGAGAGGTGTGGGACGAAAGGATGGGCACATGGAAGGGGAAGTCACTGTTCGATATATATATATATATCAGTGTGCTTATTACTGACAGCTTCGTTTGCTTAGAAAAATGTAATCCTGTCTTACACCAAGACCTTGTCAAACCTTGTCTATACTTTGTATTGGACGCTTGTCGCAGCCGTAATCCTCCCTAATACCTACTTGCACAAAAAGGTCTTCTAAAGCCATTAACCAAAAAATGATTTTCAAATCAGAGTCATAAATCATCGATTCCACCAGCTTCACTTCGGCGGTTTATTGGGAAATCATCGGTAAAAAAAAGTCTCGATAAGATGATGTTATTTGAATGGAGTAAGGGATCTTCAAAATGATGTATGGGTCTCTCCCTCCATTGCTAACTTGGCATCATCAGACAGGAATGGAAGCAGGAAGCTAGAATTTAGCATCATTAAGTCAGGATATACTTTGACAGAACTTAAGAATTTAGATGATGTGTTGATATTACCCTCTTCTTGCGTAAGTGAAGACTTTCAGTTGCCTTTACTTGTACTTCATCAGAAGATGCAAAATGATCATTATCCAAATCATAGATTGTCGTATGATAAAGAGGATTTGTTATGATGGTTAAGTTTAGTGTTTCTTTTCTTGGTGAAGAAATAGCCCGATAATATTTTTTTCAATTTCAGTTTCTCACGATGGCGTCTCCGTGTTCGGAATAAATTTCATATTCACTGATGCCATAGATACAATGTGATAGATAAGAACCAAAATGATCGTGGCAAAAGCCGTATACCCGTGCATAAGCGCTACAAGTTTGGAAAAGTTCTTTGGGTTCTACAAAGCTCAACTAAGTAACATAACTCTTGAGAGTCACGGAGTTATCTCCCATGTAGAATTTCTCAAACCCAACACAGTTTGCGCTACCCATTCAGCTAGCGTAGACGCAGCCACAAAGCATAAAGTGGTAAGCTCAGAACATTCCTTATGTTTTCTGTTTGTATCATTTTTACCACTCTGTCACTGATACAGTTTAGATTTTATTGTGATGAAATGTATCTCTTCATCCGCAACGTCTTTTAAAAAGAATTGCTGCATTGTACGAACGCTCCATAGACACATACATGGAAATCGGATTTTAAAGTTATCTTCGCAATAAAAAATATCAGTTAAAACTCTTATCTTAAAAACAACAAATACAAGAACAACACAATCCAGTCAAAAGAATAACAATGAAGTTGATAATATTACTACTGCTACTGCTACTACTCCTACCATCACCACCACCACCACCACCACCACTACCACCACCACCACCACCACCACCACTACCACTGCTACTACCACCACCACCACTACCACCACCACCACTACTACTACTACTACCATATACTACTACTACTACTACTACTACTGCTACAGCACTAACAAGTCAAAACCCAACTGTCAACTACAATCAATTTTTTCCAGATTTCTTATATGTATGTATGTATAGATAGATATGTATAAACATGTATGTATATATATGTATGTATATATATATGTGTACATGTGTATATACATATATATATATACACACATATATACATACACATATACACGTCATTATATACATATATGTATAAGAAAATTAACATGCTAACAGAATTAATCCGAACAATTATTCTTTCCTAGGAGCATGCTAACAAGACAGTACTTTCAGTCTCTCCGCCACAACAGCCCTTACTTTCCCAACGAATATCTGTGACAAATCTTGGGTGTGGAAATTGCAGACGATCGATTTGCAGCAATACTTTCCTTCCTGCACCCCCTCCTTTGCTTTCATCTCGGAAGATTCACTAAGCACATTCAGAAATGTATCATCATTTAATGAAAAATTCAATTTCTTTTTCGTGACAGAAGATAAATTGTAACTTCCTCCAGTAAATCCGGAAAGATTTACCCAAGTAGCATTCAGAAGGTTTGAGTGCTGCCAAAAAGATTGATTGTCAAAATATTTTTTTGCAGACGCTCATAACTCTAAACGATTGTATTGACACAGCAATGATATTGCATTACGGTTTCTTGGTGCCGTCATGTTTGCGAGACATGAATCAATACCGGACAAGAATCAGACACCACTAGGTTGTCCGATTCTAACAGCTCTGGTCCATTTTCGTGTAAACGTCAAATTCCACTTCAGGATGGATGTTTTCAGAAGTTAGGGTAACAACTTAAAAACCATTAGCAATGTCGTTATAGAGGAGATCTGTGTCATAGAATGTTTGTTAGTCATCGATATTGAGGTTTTGCCTGGGAGGATATAGAAGCGATAGCAGTGCAACTTGCTGTTGGCTTCTTGATCATATATTGCAGATATATTGTTGTGGCTCTGACCATACCGGAGAGATATGTGGTTGTGGTTTGAAAAGACGGATATACATGTATTTCCTACATATTCATATTCGTACTCATACTCATTTCTTTTGTCACAGTGGATTTACCACGTGAAACTCGGGCCGGTCTTCCTTTTGAGAGCCCGTCGCCGCAGTGCAGCGCCACCCATTTTGTGACCAAGACTTTAGAAAGGCAAGAAGGATAATTGATTTTCAAAGGGAGGGACCTAGGAAATCAACTTACCTCTCCAGTGTTTTATACCAAGGCAGCCGGGCAATGCCCTGCTCTTCATGATTTTCAATTGCCGTGGGATCTTTGGCGTGTACAGGCCAGAAGGCACACGGGTCCTACTAATTTTTCACCCCCTTCCGAAGGAGTAGACATTCTGTTTGATTTTCCAGTCAAACTAAAGAGAACAGTCAAGGCCTCAATGGGAAACGAACCCTGGAACCTCGTGTTTAGTTATTGGCAGACGAACGTCTGAAATATTCTGCCATTCTTCCTTATTGCATTCAGTTATTTCAAGTATTATACAGTTCATGGATGAAAACGAAATATTCACCATCTTCATTCCCCAGTGGGGATGCCTGGGGCTCTTTCATCATAAATAGTATCCCCACCTTCTGGAAATGCTGTGCTAAAAATTTCCTCTTTTCTGTCACTCTTGTTTTTCTGCCTTGTTCCTTTGCTTTTGTCATTTCTTCCTATCATTTTCTGCCTTGCTGGTCCATTGACCTGTATGTGTTCGATAAACTCTTGTATTCTTTTTCTTAGAATTGATAATTGGGCTCATGTATTAAGTGTATTTTTTTGGCTCTAGGGAAATGAGATATGCGGAAGCAATTTTATAGGTAATGTTGGCCTGTTTTT
>CM060308.1:60415955-60433455 GCA_030674185.1 Monoplex corrugatus
TGTGTATCTGTTTGAGATATATTTCCGGTTTCTGTAAGTTAAAAGAAGAATGGACGGACTTGCAGAGTGGCTGGGGATGAAGAGGGTGGGGGAGATGCTGGGGGCAACGAGAGATAGAGATGGTTGGAAGTCCATGGTCGCCAACGCCATGCGCAGGGCACCTGATGATGATGAATGATGATGACAAGAAGAATTCCAGTACGTCGGATATACTTTCAGTATCTATAAAAACCGTCCAAATTAGGTAATAATTATTGACACATTCATATGTTTTGTTTTTGCATATAACATTACATGTATACATACATATTTTTTCTTGGGGTGACTTTTTTTTTTATAGACGCTTTATGAAAAATGAGTTGAGTAGAACTCTTGTGTACTGTCACGGAGGTCTTTGCGTAAGGGAATCATATATATTCAGCACTATATTTTGATATATTATTGTATTTATTTCTTTTGTCACAGTGGATTTACCATGTGAAACTGGGGTTGCTCCCCTTTGAAAGCACGTTGCCGCAGTGCAGTGCCACTCAATCTTTTCTACCAAGAATTCAGAAAGGCAAGGAGACCAGTTGGCCTTCAAGGGGAAAGACCTGGTCAATCAACCTGTTACAGCAATGTTTTATACCAGGGCGGCCGGGCGATGATTGTGTCATACAGGTGCATCATTACATCCAGTCTCACTTCTGATCCCATAGCGTGTACTGCTTTGTTTGCTTATTTTGCTGGGCGTTCTTGGGAATGTCTCTGAAGCTGCCAGTTATGTGGACAGTAAATCCCATGTATTTCTACTGAGCTACGATTTTTGAAAAGTATGAGCCAAATGTGAATGAAAGAAATGTCAGTTTCACTCAAAATTACTGCTTTTATCTCTTCTTGAGTAATGTTAACTCCACATTCTTCTAGTTATTTCACATTCTAGTGTTGTGAAGTTTGTCCATTTTATTTTGCCATCCTGTTTTGATGTTTGAAAATACGACCAGGTCATCCGTGTATAGTAAACTTGGGATATTTAGGTCTCTATTTTTACTTTCGTATAGTGAATCATTGTCTCGTAAGTAATTTGTAAAAGTGTCTTCAAAGAGAAGTAAACGGAAAGAAAGATTGAAGAGAGAGAGAGAGAGAGAGAGAGAGGGGGGGGGGGGGTTAGTGCATTCTAAATTACTCCTTTCGGACCCATTGTCTTTACGCCTCATGCGGTAGTTTTCCTTCTCAGTCCCTAAAGAATACAAAGTAGTTTAAAGTAAAACGAAAGGGGAAAGTTAATACTTTCAACTTGTTTCTTGTTATCCCTTCCCCCCTCCCCCAACACATACACACACACTCGCACACATGCACACACTTGCATATACACACTCTCTCTCCCTCTCTCTCCCTTTCTCTTTGTCACACACACATACACACGAACACACACACAGAGACACAGACACACACACACACACACACACACACTATATAATATTATATATATATATATATATATATATATATATATACACACACTCTCCTTCTCTTTCCCTTTTTTTCTGTCACACACACACACACACACACACACACACACACACACACACACGCACACACGCACACACATACATGTACATACACACACACAGGCAACAGCAAACGACAGAGGGGAGAGAGAAGGGGGTGCGTGCGTGCACGTAAGTGTTTTAATTGGCGCTGTGAGAAAGTGAAAGTTTCAATAAAATGATAAGCAAGATGTCAAGCCATGTTTATTTTTCTGCTGATCAGTCCCGATTCTTTCCCGCTTACCAACATTCTCTGCCCATATGTACCCCTATACGTGCACCCTTTTTCTCCGCCTCCCACCCGCTCTGTTACCAAAGCGGACAAATACTTTAAAACTAGATCAGTTGAGATGAAAACGACATGAACATAACAGTGATGGCTATGATGATGTCAGACTCTCATTCAACGGATGGGTGGGTCTTCCGTGGTGACGTTGTCCTGATTCAGGTCTTCATACAGAGGCTATCTTTGAACTGTTCACGACTTCCATACGGAGAGAATGTCCTATCCAACAGGACTGGTATGTGATGAGCAGACACACTATGCTTTGCAAAACCATACTTCTTCAGAACTTGAAGGAGGGCCGGGCACTTTCCTTCTCCCCCCCCCCTCCACTGCCTCAACAACAGATAAATGCATTTAAAGCGATCAGCTGAGATGGAAACAACAGGAACTTGGCGGCAACAACGTGGTAATAGCATTTCCAGCGCTCTTTAAAAACATTGCAACTGAAGTGTGCTCTAGAGCGACCATTCTGTCAGCAACCACCCTGCACCCCCGCCATCCCTCTCCCCATCCTGTGGATGGTCCTTTTTGTTGTTAAAGATCGATTAGACTTTTTTCGGCATGCTATTTCCATTGTGTGAATGGGAGTATAATGGTTCTTTGCTCCTACATAATGTTATATGTCAGAAATTCGATAACGATAACTAATCAACAATTGAAAAAAAAATTGTTGACATGTTTCCATCTGCTGCCTCTTCATCAAAGTGAAAATAATCATGGCCACGCCCTTGACTGGCAATTGTCTCCTATAACACAGCTGTGGCATTTTTGATCGCCATCCCCTCCTCGATCTTTCTCTCACAAACACATTCACAGACAAATGCAAACACACACGTATACATAAGCTTACACCCTCAGAGAGAGAGAGAGAGACAGACAGACAGACAGACAGACAGACAGACAGACAGACAGACAGAGAAGAGACAGAGAGAGATCGCTTGAGCTTGAGCTTGCAGCATGTCGATGTTACTTCATCTATGTAAAATTGACTCGAAGCCTGGTAAGCAGATTTTAAATCTGATTTTCAGTAAGTGCTGACAAGTAGCCACCAACATGATTTGTGAAATATCTTGAAAATGGACCATGCAGAATGGTGACGTTTTGTGAATGCGCAGTCTGCTATGGCAGGGACTCAAGAACCATTTGATGTTTGAACTGTTTCTGGTCAAGATGCCACTTGACTTATGCTTCTGGTCACGCACACAAAATGGCCGTACTTTTTTCTGCTGCTGCATTTTATCTGAACTTTTTTGGTTGACTCTTACGTAGAATACGTTTGAGTGAGTTTCGTCAGGTATGTTTTGAGTTTGTTGCATTCCTGTGCAGTGTATACTTCTTCGGTGTTTCATGTGTATTTGGTCTTTTTGTGGGATTATTAAGTGCAGATAAGTTATGATACGACAGACGTGGTAGGCAAGTGGGTAAATGTTTGACGTACAATACAAAGGTCCTGTGTTTGGTCTACCTAGGACACATCCGCTTTGGTTATAGGGTGGACATTTATCCGATCTTCTAGGTCAGTGCCAGTGCCCTTTTGCCAGTGCCAGTGCCCTTTCATAGTCATGTACATGCAAATATCACCTATGCACGTTAAAGATCCTAAAAGTCTTCAGGTATGAAAACACCCAGCATGAACGTCACCAACGATGCAGAATGTGCAACAACACTATTGGATACGATGAGCTGGTTTAACAGCTTGAGTTCTCCGTGTTCAAGTCTGATCATGTGTAATGCGCAGTGAGTTTGGAGAATAGCGGTGTTGAAAAATCGATGTATAATTAATAATTTTTATCAATGGCAAGTGTATTTGGTCAAGTTGGTAACTACTCTTTAAAGATCCTCTTCCGAGACGTCCCTCCTGATACAATTTTCCAGTTTTTACAAGAGGTCAATAGATTTCACCTGATATGATTTTACGTCTGATGTGTTTTTCTTTAATTGCATTTTAGACTTATAAGGTTAACAGTGAGCATGGTGTTTTAACTGTTTTGTTTGTTTCATCTTAACCTGGTTTTCGTTTTTGACGTGGTGTTAGCCCTGATATGGCTCCAGTAGTTGGCTGGGCTATAAACAATATGAACTTGAACTCGACTTGATAACTGTGGTGCGGAGGGGTTTCCATAAAGGTGACTTGGGGTGAGTGTTGGTGTTACTGACAGGTACGTCGAACAAAGAAAAAAAACAACAACATAAGTTTGATTTCATAGCTCGAAACCATATTCTGAATTTCTGCATGAGGAATTGTGTGAAATGTCTATGAGACCAAAGTGACATGTCAACATACTTTGGTAAGTTTGATACCAGTTGAAAATGTTCGGGTTTTTTTTTTTTTGTTGGTTTATTTTCTTTTGTTTTGGGTAATCTTTTCTGATATTTCTTACTTTGTATGATGTTGCCATTCGATATAAGCCGTTTAATGGTTTCAGCATGAATAGTATCTCCATCATCTGGATATTCGGTGCTAAAAAATTATCTCTTTTCTGTCACTCTATTTGATTCTGCCTCGTTGCTTTGCTTTCTGTCATCTCTTCCGATCATTTTCTGCCCGTATTTATTCTATTAAATTTATAATTTTGATAATTTTGGGTAATTTGGATACATGCATTAAGTGCATTTTTTATATGTGCACTTAATTTTCTTTTCACTTTTTTGTCCTGTTGAAGTGTAATTTTCTTTTCCTTTTTTTATGTTATTGAAGTTTTGTATGTTTTGAAACGATTACAGCCCTGATATGGCTCTACACAATCGGCTGGGCTTTAAACAACATAACAAAAAAGTGCATTTTTGGCTCAGGGGAGGTGTGATGTTCAAAAACAATTTCAGTTAACTTAGGCCTGTTTTTATGTGTTTTGGTGTCCTTAGTTGTGTTTAATTTCGTATTCAGCTTTGTTTTATTTATTATTCCTCTGGTGATAAATTAGACGGAGTGGTCAACGTCAGAGGCTGTCCTTGGATTATGTGCTCGAATGCATTGATTTGTGCATCTAATTTCCTTTTCTATTTTAACCCCTAGTGAAGTATTGTATACGTTTTGACATGATTATGGCCCTGATACGGCTTTGCAAATTCGGCTGACTTTTAAACAAAAGCAACAAGAGCAATAACCGTCGCTAGTACTTGAGCCAGAGAACGCACATGAACTCACTCAGTTGAGTCTGAGTCGATCGCTTTTAGAGTCGCTCGATAATGCAAATAGCAACACTGGCACCGAGAGTTGAAGAGAGAGGAATAACTGGGAGATCACAAATTACATCCGTTGGGGATTCAACGCATTTGCACAATAAATCGCTCGGAAGGGGACGTTCCCGAGTTTTCTTTTCATTCCAGTGTTACACAAACAGCGATACACATGAACACACTCTTGTCTCATTACATCACAAATACACGAATATGATAATCGTCTCTTCAGCTGTCTGCGTGAACACAGATGCGAGAAACAGGTAGGCATGGAGACAGAGAGATACAGATAGTGTGAGAGAGAGAGAGAGAGGGGGGGGGGACAGGGAGAAGGGAGGAAGGAAAGGGAGTGGGGAGAGAACGAGAGAGACAGAGAGAGAGAACGAGAGCGAGAGAGAGAGAGAGAGAAAACGTGAGCATGAGAGAGAGAAAGAGATAGATAACGAGAGAGGGAGAGAGAGAGAGAGAGAAGAGGACAGAGAGAGAGAGAGAGAGAGAGAGAAAACGAGAGCGTGAGAGAGAGAGAGAGAGAGAAAGAGATAGATAACGAGAGAGAGAGAGAGAGGACGAGAGAGAGACAGAGATAGATAGATAGATAGATAGATAGATAGATAGATAGATAGATAGACAGACAGACAGACAGAGAGAGAAGAGGGCAGAGAGAGAAAGAGAGAGAGAGAGCAAGAGAGAGAGACAAACAAAACATTTTAATGATCATCAACAGGGCATCTAAATACATATGTGAAGTGGGTGTTAATCTTGCGAAGCACTTGACATGCGTATGTCGACTGACGCGCTATGAAAAACAAGAGATCTCACTTCTTAGATAAAGTATTAAATGAAATACGAAAAATACATCCAGAGTTAGCGATAAATCAGTAAAAGACAGAACGAATAGATAGAGAAATGAATGTGTAAATAATTAGATGAATGAATGGTCAACTAAATTCAGAAATAAATTTACACCCAAACGTGGCAAGAATAAATCTTATCTCGGAGATTAAACCCAAGACGCAAGAGAGCAAAATGATGAATTTATCAATATTATGCTTGTCCTGCATTTGTGTGACATATTTGACAAATGGACAAATCACATCAATCGTGTTTGACTTTCTCCTGAAATACAAACTTACCGGTGATGACAGAAAGAGGGAGAAGGAGAAAAAAGGAGGGCCAGGAGGAAGAGGAGAAGAAGCAGAAGGAAAAAAAAGAAGAAGAAGAAAATGAATTTGATTAAGAAGACGGATGTAGAAGAGAAGAAGAAGAAAAGAAAAGCAAAGACCTTCAGCCAATGTTTTCTATCAGTCCCTTTTTGACAGGCCACACGAATCAAATATTAATTCCCTGGCCGTCTGATTTTCGGAAGAGCTGGAAAGTTTTTCAGTTTATTTTCTGTTTTCCCCGTTCCTTTTTGCTTGCTCTCTCTCTCTCCTCTCTCTCTCTCTCTCTCTCTCTCTCTCTCTCTCTCTCCTCTCTCTCTATCTATCTTCTCTCTCTTCTCTTCTCTCTCTGTCTGTCTCTCTTCTCTCTCTCCTCTATCTCTCTCTCTCTGTCTGTCCTCTTTTCTCTCTCTCTCTGTCTGTCCTCTTCTCTCTCTCTCTCTCTCTGCCCGCTTCTCTCTCTCTCTCTCTGTCTGCCTTCTTCTCTCTCTCTCTCTGTCCTCTCTCCTCTTTTCCCCCCCTCTTTCTCTCCTCTCTCTCCCTCTCTCTCTCTCTCTCTCTCTCTCTCTCTCTCTCTCAGAAACTGCAGTTGGTTTACAGACACAACTTAACAGTCTTACAGAGCAGCTTAGCAAGTTACAACTTTAAAGTAAACATGGATAAAAGTACAACGACTCACTCCATTCCCGCCTGTCTTTCTCGCAGTCTGCCTTTCTCCCATCCTTCTTTCGAGCACGTTGAAGTATCCTTCCAATCCACCCCTCACCCCATCACCTTCTCCTGTGTCTATCGACCTCCACCTAGCTCTGCCAACAAGCTCACCACATCCATGTTTCTCTCTGACTTTGATCAACTTCTTGATTACTACTGTCTCTTACCTGGAAATATCATTCTAGGTGACATCAATGTCCACTATGACAACACTCACCGTTATGACACAAGACATATCATCAACTCTCTGTCCAATCACAATATGACTCAACACATTTCTGAACCAACCCATCAAAAAGGTCACATTCTTGACTGGATCATTTCTCGTGATCACCACAATTCAGCTACTGATAACTTCAGCCCTTCCATCTGACCACTCTGCAATTCTCTGTTCTCTTGACATTCCTCCTCCTTCCCGTACCATGCGCACCATCTCAAATCTATCGACCTCTCCTCATTTTCATCTGATGCCTTCCGTCTCCTTTCTGAAAAGTCACATAACCATGAATTCTACACTACTCTCCACCATCTTCTGGACACTCATGCTCCAGCCACAACCCGTCTTTTATCTGACCGCCCCCCTACCCCTTGACTCACTCATGAGATTGCCTGTGCAAGACGTGCCCGCCGCAGAGCAGAGCGCCGCTGGCGCAAATCCAAACTCACTGTACATAGGCAACTTTTCCAAGCCTCTAAAACAAAAGTATCCACCCTCATTGCATCTTCAAAAACAAACTATTTCCAAACCAAAATCCTGAATGCCTCTTCTTCAAAAGAACTCTTTACAACCATGAATCATCTCCTTGGCACACGAAAAGATTTACCTCTCCCAACAAAACACACAAATGAAGAACTCCCATCTGTATTCTCCAAGTATTTCACCACCAAAATACAAACTCTTTGTGACAGGCTCGACAGGACACTCTGTCAACCATGCCCACCTGACCCTTCCTTCTCTGGCACACCTCTTACTACTCTTACCCCAGTCTCACAAGAAGAAATTCTCAACACAATCAGGTCCATGTCGTTCAAAACCTGCGAACTGGATCCTCTTCCAGGTTCTCTCTACTCAGACTGTCTCCCTACGCTCCTCCCATTCATCACTGACATCATCAACACTTTTCTCCAAACTGGAACTGTCCCAGATTCTTTCAAGTCTGCTATTGTTCACCCTCTCCTCAAGAAATACAATTTAGACCCAAATGAACTGAAAAATTACCAGCCTATCTCTAATCTCTCTTTCTTATCAAAACTGCTTGAAAAAGTTGTCCTCAACCAACTGAACTCTCACCTGTCTGCCAACAATCTCCTCAATCCTTTCCAGTCAGCCTACCGCCAGTGCCATAGCACTGAAACTGCCTTGCTACACATTCTCAACAATCTCCTCCTTGCAACTGATACTGGCAAAGTCTCTCTCCTCACACTCCTTCATCTGTCTGCAGCCTTTGATACCATTGATCATGGTATTCTCCTTTCTAGACTTCATCATACTTTTGGCATCTCTGACATTGCTCTCTCCTGGTTCACTTCTTATCTATCAAACAGAAAACAAACTGTTTTCATCAATGGCACTTACTCTCAACCTGCATACCTGACCTGTGGTGTTCCACAAGGATCTATCCTTGGCCCTGTTCTTTTCACTCTTTACACCTCCCCCCCTGTCCACTATCATCAACTCCCACTCTATAAAACACCACTTCTACTAAACCCAACTTCAAGACAGTGACTCACCTGACAATATACAGCGCCTCCTGACTCGCACCACTGAGTGTTACTCGGACATCAAAAATTGGATGACATACAACAAACTTCAGCTAAATGATGACAAGACAGAAGCTATCCTCATTGGCACCCGTCAGAAACTTTCTCAGCTGCCTCCTCTTTCTCTCCCATTATGTAACACATCAGTCCTAATTTCTGATTCAGCTAAAAACCTTGGTGTCTCCATTGACTCTACCCTCTCCATGAACAACTTTGTTTCTCAAACTGCCAGATCTTGCTACTATCACCTTCATCGTATAAGCCTGATCAGGAAGTATCTCTCTGTGGAAACAACTGCAAAACTCGTTCTCTCCTTCATAATGTCTCGCATTGACTATTGCAATTCACTCCTGTCCGGTCTTCCTGCCTCCACCACTCACATCCTACAGCGCATTCAAAACAATGCTGTACGCCTTGTACTCAAAAAGAAAAAAGCTGACCACATATCTCCTCTCCTGGCACAACTTCACTGGCTCCCTGTATCAAAGCGCATACAGTACAAACTAGACACCATGTGCTACAAAAGCCTCAATAACGCAGCCCCCGATTACCTGTCAAGCCTACTTGAGATCTATCTTCCCTCACTACCCTCCGCTCTGCCTCCGATCCTCTGACTTTTCGCTTTCCACGCACTAAGCTCAATACCTATGGTCCACGAGCCTTCTCTGTTTCTGGTCCGCTCTCCTGGAACAAACTTCCTCTCTCAGTCCGTCAGCAACCTACTTTTGTCTCCTTCAAGTCCGCTCTCAAAACTCACCTTTTCTCCTCTGCATAAAATCCTGACCTCACTCAATCCCCTCTGCAGCCTGTCTCCACTCGGAGGGGAATCACATTGCAATATATAATTGTATATAATATGCTCTCTATAATTTTCCATTGTTTTTATTCTTTCTCCCCATTTATAGCCGTGTGTGTGTGTGTTTGTGTGTGTTGTGTGTGTGTGTGTGTGTGTGTGTGTGTGTGTGTGTGCGTGGGTGCGTGTGTGTGCGTGCGTGCGTGCGTGTGTGTGCGTGCGTGCGTGTGTGTGTGTTTCAGCGCTTAGATTTGATTTTATCAAGATTTTGCGCTATATAAATATTGTAATTATTATTATTATTATTATGTAATGGTATTTAGGAAAGGTGGATTTTTAGCGAATACTGAGAAATGGTACCATAACAGTACAAGGATGGCTGTTGTGAACTCATATCGGTATTTAGGGATATTGCTCTCAACAAGACTTAGTTTTAATTATGCATGTCAAGATTTAGCAAGTAGAGGAAAACGAGCCACCTTCAGTATTCTAAGTAAACTAAATAGTAATTCGTTGAAATTATTTTTGAAATTGTTTGATACTCAAATTCAACCAATTTTACTGCATGGTTCAGAAATATGGGGTTTAGAGAAAGCAGCTTTGGTGATTGAAAGTGTTCAATTGTTTATGTTGAAAAAATACTTAGGGGTCAACATTAGAACACCAAACGATTTCATTTATGGTGAGTTGGCAAGATTTTCCTTAACCATAAATTCAAGCGTTTGTTGTATTCGATATTGGCTAAAACTAACGAGAATGAGTGAAGACAGATTGCCTTATAAGGCATATAAAATGCTATTAAATCTAGCCAACAGAGGAAAAATGAAGTGGGCCTCAAAAGTCCGTGATATGTTAAATACGTACGGTTTTTCATACGTCTGGGGAAATCAGGGTGTGGGTTATATAAAGTCTTTTATAAAAACGTTCAAAGAAAGATTAGTTGATTGTAGATGGCAAAATTGGGATATCATAATTATACTAGTGATGTTTTTGCACTATGTAGAAAGTTTAAACTGTTACATGAGGTAGAAGCACACTTGTTGTTGGACAGATTTATTAGATATGTATTCACAAGATTTAAGTTTGGTTTGTCTGACATATCAGCGCAAACATTAAGATATAAAAGACGTGATAAAGAGGCAACGAAATGTCCATTATGTAACAGTGTTACTGATAATGAAATTCACTTTATTCTATGTTGTCCAGTCCTTGAGGATCTGAGACGCCTGCTAATTCAGCCCAATTACTACTATAAACCAAATGATTTCAGATTAACAATGCTCATGGCTTCAAAAAATGAGCGTACAATTAGACATTTGGCAACATACGTTTATAAAGTTTTTAAAAGAAGAGAATTTGCCTCATCATAAATTTAAAGTTTTGTAATGTGTGTCTGTTAAACCTATTTATATGTTCTGTTAAACCTATTTATATGTTCCTGCTGTATTATTAGAGTTTGACTGTGAGTCCTATATTGTAATCATTTCGAAATATTTGAAGTATGCATTATTCAAGAGCAACTACGTGTTATATTCTATGTTTATATAATGTTTATAATGTGTTCACACAAATTCTTGTGATGTGTGTCTGTTAAACCTATTTATAAGTTCCTATTATATTATTGAAGTGTGACTGTGAGTCCTATATTGTAATCATTTCAAAATATTTGAAGTATGCATTATCCAAGAACGAGTATGTATTATATTCTGTTTGCATAATGCTTATAATATGTTCACACCCCTTCAAATGGGGCTTTGGCCTTACTGAATAAATTTCTGATTCTGATTCTGATTCTGATTCTGATTCTCTCTCTCTCTCTCTCTCTCTCTCTTCTCTCTCTCTCTCTCTCTCTCTCTCTCTGTTGTCTCTCTCTCTCACTCTCTCTCTCTCTCTCTCTCACTCTCTCTCTCTCTCGGTCTCTCTCACAGTCCTCGTTATATTACTCCTTTTAACGGGAGCGATATTGGTTAGGATACTGGTCTGCCAAATGGATGGTTTTGGTTTCGAATATTTTTGGGTACCGCCGGTGGGTTATTGTTATTATTTTTGTATAAAGCCCAGCCTACTGTGTAGAGCCATATCAGGGCTTTTACTTTCAAAACATACACAATACTTCAACAGTAGTTTAAAAAAAAAGGAAAAGAAAATTGAGTAGGCCTACACATATCGAAGCATTCGCGCACATAATCTAAGGACATGCCCCTGGCGTTGACTACACCGTTTAATTAATCACACACCACACCTCTCACCTCTCTCCCTCGCCGTGGTCGGCGGTAGGAGCCACGCTTGATGTTAACATCTTCACCAGGTTACACAAATTTATCACACAGGGGATTAAAAAAACAAACATACCTGAATATAATTTTAAACATAACCAAGCCACTAAAGCATAAAAGGTGGAGATAGTTCCAATCTGCAAGACCAACCTACGTGTACCTGCATGCAGATCTGCTGATTACTTAACCATTTTCGTGTACACACTCGCGCACAATATCAGATTCACACATTTAAGATAAGTCAAGAAATAAGGGGGATGGTGAGTAATAGAAAGGACAGCTGGGGCTATGACGGATCTGTGGAGATGAGGGGGGAGTAGAAACATGACTCAGTAAACAGAGCAATCTCCAGGTCATAATAATGATTGCATAAATGAATACCAAGCAAGACACGTGCTCAGATGAACACACTGATGTTTCTTTCATCGCGCTTAATTCAGACATATGCCATCATTTGAAAGTCATATCTAAAAAGTGATTGTTTTCTTTTTCGTGTGAACTCTGTCTCTCTCTCTCTCTCTTTGTGTCTCTGTCTGTATGTATGTCCTCCGTCTCTCTGTCTCTGTCTATCTGTTTCTCTCTCTCTCTTTGTGTCTTTGTCTGTATGTATGTCCTCTGCCTCTCTGTCTCTGTCTCTATCTGTCTCTCTCTCTCTCTTTGTGTCTCTGTCTGTAGGTATATCCTCTGTCTCTCTGTCTCTGTCTCTATCTGTCTCTCTCTCTCTTTGTGTCTCTGTCTGTCTGTTTGTATGTCCTCTGTCTCTCTGTCTCTGTCTGTCTGTTTGTCTCTCTGTCTCTGTCTCTGTCTGTCTGTCTGTCTCTCTCTCTGCATCAGTCTGTTTGCCTCTACCTATTTTTTTTGTTAATTTTTGTTTCATACTCTCATTCTGAGCTGGTTGAAAAAGGGAAGGGCGAGAGAGAGAGAGAGAGAGAGAGAGAGAGAGAGAGAGAGAGAGAGAGAGAGAGAGAGAGAGAGAGAGAGAAGAGTACTGGTATTATATTTATCCCTGAGTTGCTAGTTTTAAGTGGTTGATGGGGGAAATCACAGATGCTCAAGCAGACACACACAATTATATTATAAACGATTTTTTATCTCTTCGTCTTTAGTTTCTTTGGTTCTCTCATTTCCACGTTTACTCTTTTTCTTCTTGCTTTCCTGTTCTGTAATCATTTCCCCCTCCTTTTCTGCGTCTGTTGTTACTATTCAGATATTTTTTCTCTACAGACCTTTTCAGGATCTCTCCCATCTTCTAATGCAGGCATACTCAGATCTAAGCTCTTCCAGCTTTGATTGCCAAAGAAATGAGATTGTTGTGTTGCGCATGATGCAGTTCCACTTAATTTTTATTTTCATGTCAATGTAACATCAATGTAATCTTAAATCAGCGTATCATTTTTTGGGTATGAATTAAAATTTTGTAAAAATGATGCATACTGGTGTAATCTTACATCAGCGTATAAATGTTTGGGTACAAATTCAAGTTATGTGAAAATTATTCATACCGATGTAATCTTAAATCAACGTCTTAATGTCTGCGTATAAATTAAAGTAAGTGAAAATGATTCATACTGGTGTAATTTTAAATCACGTATTAATGTTCAGGTATAAATCAAAGTTATGTGAAAATGATTCATATCATTGTAATCTCGACGTACTAATGTATGAGTATAGATTAAAGTTATGTGAAAATGATTCATATCGGTGTTATTTTAAATCACGTATTGATGTTCCAGTATACATTAAAGGTATAGGAAAATGACTTATATCAGGGTAATCTTAAATCAACATATGGACGTTTGATATGAATTGATGTGCACTGTCTTGATTCGTTAATTACGGTAGATGAGTGTTCTTATTCCATTTTCTTGTTTTTCTGGTTTCTGTTTGTTCTAACGCCGATCAATTTGCTTCCAATTGAAGTTTGCTGGTTCATTTCTGGTAAATCATCTGGATAATCTGGCATGTAATGCGCACAGCCCATTTCCAATTAATAATTGTAATATAGCTCAGCAGGCCCCAAGAAATAATATGGCAGTTAGCTGTTTGAAAACAGGTTATTGCACCGCTGCAACCTGATTACCAACCCCTGAGATGAAAATGCACACTAACAATAATACGCATTTTTAAGCCCAGGAGATGCTACAGGAGCTCCACCGCTTCGTGCTTATTTAACAAACAAGGGATTTGTGAAAAAGAAAATCACTTCCAGAGTGTAGAGTTAAATGCAAGTACTTTCTTTCAGCCCTCGAGGGAGGGAAAGCACCGTTGTCTCCCATGCAATCTGATAACAACAAACAGAAACTCAAAGACAAGCAGATAAAGCTGACTTTTTGCTCGTGAACATTTTCGGGCCAGACACTTATTTCTGCGAGTAAAAGGTCTTCTTTTGTTTGCTTGTCTTTCTGTCTTTCTTCCTTTCTTTCTTATATCTTTCTTTCTCATTTCTCCCTTTTTTCTTTCTTCCTTTCCTTCTTTCTCTTTTTCTTTCTTTCTTTCTTTCTTCATTTGTTTTTTCCTTCCTTCCTTCCTGCTTCCTTTCTTCCTTCCTTTCTTTTTCTTTTTTGTCTTTTCTTCTCTTGTTGGCTCCTTTGATTCAAGAGCCTTGCTGATAACGGGCCGTGTCGTGAGTTGGACCCTGAGGCGGGCTATAGTCATTTTTTTAAGCGGGCTGCTGGCTAGCTGTTGTTGGAGAGCTGTGGACTCAAGAAAAATCCGATGTCTTGAGTTCAATCCCAGCCCACAATGATAAAAACTCCAAACTCCAATCGTTCTGGTGATGCTAGCTTAGTGCTTCATAGGTCCTGCCTCCCCCATCACCCCCATCATGGTGCTCTGTGCAGGCTGAAGGAGTCTGCTTGCTTGGTAACAGATGGCAGATTGCATGAACTGCATAATGAAGTTGTCCGTGCGCGATGAATCACTCGTGAATAAACCGCAAAACTCGAATACTGAAATTATCACCGGAAAAGGAAAACGTGGAAAACAAAATTTTGCACGAGAAAGATGTAGATAATGGTTGAACGAAGAAGATGGAAACGCATAGATATTTCATGTGAGATATGTAGAGATATTTCATGTGATGTAAAACAAGGAGAGAAATGGAAGCAGAAAGGCAGAGGTCAGAAAGGATAAAGAAGTGAAAAAGACAGAGATTTCCCTGCTGCTCCGTCCAACGTGAAAAAAGGAATGTTTTTAGTCAGTTTATTTCTTTTTCTCACACTGGACGGAACAGCAGGGAAATTTCAGTCTTTTTCTCACAGTTTTTGTATCCGGTGTTTGTTTGTTTGTGTTCTTACGTTTGACAAAGGGGCCAGTTGGCCGAAAATTTGTGCTGTCTTGTCTGTTTGTATTAAATAGGCGTTCTGATTCTTTTTTCGTGTTTTTTTTTTCTGGTTTATGTTTTCATTGGTTTATAACTTTTATGACTTGTACCAAGCAAGCATGGATATTCCATTACGGGTTCTTGGTGCTGTCATGCTCATGACGCATCACTCAATAATGGGCAAGAGCCAGATACCATCAGAGGGGGGGGGGGGGGGGAGAGGGGAAAGGCATCACCGTGTAAACACATTACTGGATTCTGCGTTTCTAAGAGCTCCGCATTGATTCTCATGTAAATGTCAAGATCCACTTCCAAGATGAATAAGTTAGGGTGAAGACCAATACATTAGTATTGTGGTAGGCACTTTCACCGAACAGTTGTTTGTGGTTGTGTTCATGCTCAGATCAAAATACATAGCATGGCTTTGAAGAAACTTATTCATCGTTTCGTGGTTCAGACATGGCATCTGTTACTTTTCAAATGCTTCTGCCAAGGAAGAAGTTTCCTTGTCCCTCTCGTAGCTATCTGTAATATCTAATGATTAGTAAGTAAACAGAACTTCGTTACTAGAGCATAAGATATGATCGAGAAGCTGCTGCAATAAGTCAGATAACTTGCTTTTATACTTAAGACTTAATCTATGTATTTTATATAATTTGTTCACCATTCATCCAGGCAAATCTCTCTGAAAGATTAGATTTCTCTTTGAGCTTTGACATGACAAACGTATGGGAGAACTATGAGAATGTTGGCAGCAGTTATCAAATCATACATCAAACGCTTATGAATGATGGGTTGTATAGCAAACACAGTGAACATCGCTGGTGGGAAAAGAAAAACACGTTAAATCTCTTAGTGGCACAAACGGGACTGGCCAGGGGCGTAACCTTATACATACATGTGTGTGTGTGTGTGTGTGTGTGTGTGTGTGTGTGTGTGTGTGTGTGTGTGTGTGTGTGTTTGTGTGTGTGTGTGTGTGTGTGTGTGTGTGTGTGTGTGTGTGTGTATGTGTGTGTGTGTGTGTGTGTGTGTGTGTGTGTGTGTGTGTGTGTGTGTGTGTGTGTGTTGGAGCAAAGACACACCATGCGGACAAAGGTTGTCCCGTAGATATCTCAAGAGAGCATTCGTCATTTTTCCTCCACTGACTGTCAGCCATACTTCATACCAGGAGTCCAGTCTGCTATCTGTATGAACTCGTGTCTGGTAATTCCCTGAGTGACTCAAACATCATTGATGTGTTGTCGGTCATTCTCGCCAGACTTCTGTGTGGATGACTGAAAAACATTCATGCTGTTACCTCTATTTTCCTGCGTCCTCCACTATGTCGCAACAGCGGACATTTGGGTTAAACGCCTTCAGCTGAGACAGAAACAGCATGAAGCTACGGTATCATTGTCATATCGTCTCCGACTTCTCAGAAAAGTTTGACTTTGAAGTTGAAAACACAGACACACAGAGAAACACACACAGACATACACACACACACGCACGCACGCACACACGCACGTACGTACACACACACACACACACACGTACACATGTACACACACATACACACGCACACACACATACAAACACACAAACGCACACACACACACTCTCTCTCTTCGTATGGGCACAAGCCTTCAACATAGTTAAAAGCACTCAAAACAAACAAAAACTTTGAGACTAGTACTCAGAGTATGCAAAAACCTCCGTTTCCTGGATCGTTTAATTCTATATAGGCTTACTTTGTGGTAGCGCTAAGCATAACAGTCATATAAATTTGGTGAATATTCATCTATAAGCAATTGAGAGTTCGTTGAAGAAACGTTTTCATCAGTATTCTTTTTAATCCTTTGATTCCCGCACCGTATCCACCAAAAGCAAAATATTAACCCTTTGACTCACTCACCCTATCCACCAGCTTCCTGCAGAAAGCTGGTGGATAGAGTGAGTGAGTCAAAGGGTTACATTTTTGCTTTGCTAGCGGGGTTGACAGAGTGGGACGCTGGTGGACAGCGTGCGGGATTCAAAGGGATAAAGCGTCCGATTCCATAGTATTGCGACTGTAATAAAGTGGAATAGAGAGCTGTCTGCTGGGCGACCTGCCGGTAAAGAGAAGCAGCCCCGAATATGGCAAAGGTGGGCTCTTCTATTCTGTCTTGGTCCGGTGACTGGGCTGGGTGTGGTTGTTGTGCATTGTGTAGCTAGGTCCCGGGGTTTGTCATACCGCCACCCTGCACTTTGGCTTGTAAACAAGGTGACAGATGACTGGATCCGAATGGATCATGCAGTGCATGGACAAGCTCCCACCTCCTTTTGCTTGGCGAAAAAAGCTGCCGTGTGGTGTCGGGAATCGGAAGGTAAAGGTCTGAACAGTGGTGAAGCATTGTTGCTGTGGATCCCATTCAGCACCCTCAGCTGTTTCTTGATAACTTTAAACCTGCAGCTTGGCTGCTGGCTTCAGGGATATAGACCTGATGACGGCAAGGAAAGTCTTGAT
>CM060308.1:60438455-60440955 GCA_030674185.1 Monoplex corrugatus
TGTCTTCCTCTCCAGCTTCGTTTCTCCAGCCCTGGTGGAGGTTGACGGATGGCACGGTTAGTTGTGCACGGATTGCGACCCATCCGGTATGGTCTCTGTATTCTAGTGTTGTTATTGGGTGTGTCTTGGCTAAATGCAACCTGGCGGAGTCCATCCTTCTCCAAGTCCGTTTGTTGTTTGTTGTTGTTGTTGTTGGTGTGTGTGTGTGTGTGTGTGTGTGTGTGTGTGTGTGTGTGCGTGTGTGTGTGTGTGTGTGTGTGTGTGTGTGTGTGTGTGTGTGGAGTGAGTGAGTGAGTGAGTGTGTGTGTTGTGTGTGTGTGTGTGTGCGTGCGCGTGCGTGCGTGGTGTGTGTGTGTGTGTGAGTGAGTGAGTGTGTGTGTGTGTGTGTGTGTGTGTGTGTGTTGTGTGTGTGTGTGTGTGTGTGTGTGTGTGTGTGTGTGTGTGTGTGTGTGTGTGTGTTGAATTTACTCCCACATGCGGCAGGTAGCAATGGGTTACATGATTACCAGTGGGAGAGGGAAAATCCC
This sequence comes from Monoplex corrugatus, assembly GCA_030674185.1. Lineage (NCBI taxonomy): Eukaryota > Metazoa > Mollusca > Gastropoda > Littorinimorpha > Ranellidae > Monoplex > Monoplex corrugatus. Next base: position 60,438,983 of record CM060308.1, read on the forward strand.
AGATCCGACCATAAGCAGGAGACCGGATAGAGATGATGTTTACTCGAATGAGTATACGTGAGCGAGAGTATGCGTGTATTTTGTTAGCTCACCTGGTATTAGAATACTAGGAACTTGTTGATCTGGAAATTTAGAGATTTCCTAACCAGTAGAATATGGATTTCTCGTGGATAGTTAATCCACTAGTTAAGTGCTTGCCATTATGCCCATTGCTGCCTTTGTTTCCATCAATGTTGACAGGACATGATTGTTTTTCTGAAACATACCTGTCAGTGTAGAAGTGTATACATTTGAGTTTTTGTTTTTAACAAATCTTACTGATTGAGTAAAATAAACTTCCTAAAAGAGAAAACGAGCTTACGACGTTTCTGAGATATCTTAAACAAATAATATTGTCCCCCCCAAACTGGAAAGTAAGTTAAGAAAAAAAAAAACTTACACACAGGACACACATGAACCTGCAATCATCTGGACAACAATTTTAGCTGTTTGGAAATGAAATATCTTCAGTCCGCCACACCACATTTATTCAGTGGTATCATTTATCCAATGCTCATGATTTAGTTTTGGTTACCAAAGCAACACTTGAACATTATCGGTGAATACATAAGAAGAGTGTCTATGTGCCTGCGTGGCTGCTGTCTCACACAATCAGCATATTATGTTAAAGCTCTTGACAGAATCACTGTTTTTGATGTCAATTGATATTGAACTTTACCTGTGTGTTTACGGATATGTTGTGAGACTACATTAATTCGTCGTTAATTTGCACTGTTACATCTGTTGGTAAATCATAACGTTACATATCCTTCCTGAACAAGTTACTCGTTGATGATTTAACCATAACTGACATCAAAATCGAAACCTCAACTCCCAAGAGAAATAAAACAAGAAACAAGCAAGCAGTAAATAACAAAAACAAACAAAATGCGGAAAAAACATGCATTGAAACACGAGAAACAGTTCCAGCCGTATGTCAAAAATACACGATGTACAAAAATATTATTACCACAAAGATCAGCAGCACACTAAACAGATCCACACAATCTTTCAATCGGAGGAATCTGTCAACAAGACGATACTTCCATCTCCATATTACTATGCTTTCTATGTGTAGCGATTAACTTCAACGGCTCTGGGGTCTGGTGGATACAGAAAATTGATTTGCTGGAAAGCCTGTCCTTCCTGCGCATTCTCCTGTCTACCGTCCATCTCCAGATATTCACTTATCAAACTCAGACATCTAGGCCAGTTATCTAGAGATTCAGTAACCCCTTTCATTCGCACAAGATAGACAATATTTCATCTACGGAATTTTCTTGCATCCTACCGATCAGTGTTCAGGAGCTTTCTGTACTTATTGTAATTGTTATTTCTGTTTAAAGCCCAGCCAGCTGCGTAGAGCCATATCAGGGCTATAACATTTTCAAAACATACACCATGCTTCAACAGGAAAAAAAAGGGAAAGAAAATGAAGTACAAATATCAATGCATTCGTGCATATATTCTGAGGCGTTGACCACTCCGTCCAATTTATCACACATGGGATTTAAAAAACACATTCTGAATATAGATCTAAACATTATTAAGGACACTAAAACATATAAAAACGGGCCTAAATTACCTAAAATTGCTTCCACATATCTCATTTCCCAAGAGCCAAAAATGCACCTAATACATGTACCCAATCATCACTCCGAAAAAGAAAGTGCGTAAGACTTTATCGAACACATACAGGTGAATGGACCATCAAAGCAAAAAATGATAGGAAGAAATGACAGAAAGCAAAGGAACAAGGCGGAAACAAAGAGAGTGACAAAAAGAGGAAATTTTTAGCACAGAATTTCGAGAAGGTGGGGATACTATTTATACTGAAAGAGCCCCCGGCATCCCCGTGGAGGGAGCTTTCTAAACTAACAAAGGTACTACCAAAGAAATGACAGCTTATGTTTTGTTGTTGTTGTTGTTGTTGT
>CM060308.1:60453455-60558455 GCA_030674185.1 Monoplex corrugatus
CTGAATTGTAAACTGGAAGAAGAAAAGCAGACGACCAGTCAATGTTTATTGGATACAGCGAGTACCTGCCTTTTCTACTCAACTGACATTGTCCTGATTTGAACACGGTCTTTGTCAAGGGATGTGATGTTTCATTTTTGTTAACATTTTGATTTCCTTCACAGTTTTTTTTTCAAAAAATTGGGAGGAAATGAAATTTGGAAATCATCACTCTTAACTCTCATATCTCATACAGGAGGAGGTATTGATTTGACATGCTAATAGATTAATAACTATAACGTAATGCATGATCTTACATTGGTCCTTAGCGTTTGAACCTGGAATGTAATGCTTGATTTGCAAGTCTTTTGCTGAGAAAATAGGATCATCTTCTTTGATGAATGACTTCTTAGTCTTTGCTGTTTTTTTCTTCTTATACATCGTTTACTAGTATTTTGGTGCAGTCTTTGCTGTGTTTTTTTGTCTCTTCTTCTTCTTATATATCGTTTTCTAGTATTTTGCTGTATTCGTCATTTCTCTGTCCCCGTTCCACTGTGCAACTGCATGTCTATTTTTTGTCTGTTTGTGTCTTATCAATGGTCGGTGATACTTATTTAGATACTTATTTATCATATTGAATTATAACATTATCAGTCTGGACCCATTCTTTAAAAACATCCTGCCAATTTATATTAATAGCTCCAAGATGCATGAAGCACTTCGTTTATGTTATGAATGCAAATCTGATCATGTGCCTATGTGTTCTTTTCCTCCAGGTAACTCATTTGTTCATTTTCTAACAAAACTTAAAAATATGCTTTATCCTTTCTTGTCGTATGATGTGTTGAGATGACGGGAAATGGGAAAAATCAAATTGATCTAAATGAACGCACGCGGAAACACCATCGATTATGTCCTCTACGTACAACAAGATATAGTTTTAAATCTTGTTAATATCACCTCTGCTGTGAAGTCGCTAAAGGAGAGGGCATACGATGAACAAATGGACAACATCTGACGATGAATTGCTGCACTGGCAGAGAGCACCCAGACCTGCAATCTGTTATTGATGGTATCAGCACACTAGCAGCAAACACTGACTCCAAGATTAAAGCCAAGAAAAGTATAAACATGATAACTGCGACACACACACAACGCCATGTGTCCACATCGACCGTAGAGAAACACGAATATTTTGATGATTTTACCATCTTGAAAGCTTCATCAGTAACACTGGAGATATGGACAAAAACCTGACTGTAAACTGTATAAAACTTCTGTCACATGGAACAAATAATCTAAGATCTGGAACAACAAAACCTATCATTAAGAATAAAATGCAGTTTTGCAACACCAATATATCCTCTGTATAGCTGTTTAAACAGCAATATGCAGACGGTATCTCAGTTGACTGGGATATTTTGCGAGACTCAGACCTATCTTTCAGTGGAACTCAAAGCAGAGCAAAAAGATGCTCAGACAATTGAAAGGGATCACCTGAAGGTAAGCACAGTGATACGATGAGGATGACCAATGACCGCGCATGCTGAACCGCTTTGAGCGTCTCATATGCCACAAGACAAGAGAGTTTCTGAGGATGATACGGATGTATTGTAATGGTCATAATGTTCATGCCATCGCGCTACTTCCTTTCTTTCTTCTAACTTGTAACGACAAACAAATCTTTTCAACTTTTAGCGCAAAGACAGCGAGTGGCGGACGGCTGGAGTCAGAGCTGAAGCGGAGGCAAGTAGCATATTTTATTTTGGGTTGAGAGTAGAGATTAACAGAGATGGGAGGTGGAGACATAGTAGACCATAAAAGGAAAATGACTGGTTCTCGCAAGCTGTGCACAGTGATTATTTCGGGTTCATTATTATTAAAGAAAACTGTTTGAGCAAATCATTAAGTGTGCAAAATATTGTCCGCAAAACTCTACATTTTGTGATACTGCATGGACACACTCATTTATCATTTGCTTGTTAACAAATCCAGCAGCAACAGCAGCACCATCAAGTCTGTATTTCCCCCATCTATGCCGTCTCTGGTATTTTGGGGTTTTAGACACTGGGGCTGAAAGGAAGGTCTCATCTCCTCCGTCTTCTCAACTACCACTCTATCCTTCACATCATCCCATGCCCTTAACAGCAACTATCTGTGCTGAAATTTAGGTGCTCATCAATTCCCTCTTTTTTTCACCATAATATTCAGTTTGTAATGGCTCTCCGTATGGACCATTGTATACTTTCGAATCAAGTAAATTTCAATCCTCTGGGCATTTGCATTGTGATGCAATTTCAGGCCTGCATGTTGATCCGTATTATTTCATTTTGTTTTATTTGCCCATTTAATCCTGTTATTTTCCTGCCTCATTTCCTTTTATGACCACTTGTGTCTTTATGAGCCATTCATGGCTCTTTCAAGCCGTTTATCGCTGCTGTTGGCTAGGTTTGAAATTTATGAATTGCTGTTTGAAGTCTGTTTAGATTGTTCATTGCCTTCAGTGGTGTGTTAGTTATAAGTTGGTATCTGTTTCAGGAAATTAATGTTTTACTTCTGACTTATTCATCTGTTAAATGTTCCTCATTTAAACTCGCTCATTTTTAATATTGTCCTGCTGAGTACCTTTCATATCATTTTACTTCAGCTTTTAAATTTTTCATTCCATACATGATGATTTTAAAATAATTTTGCGTTTTTGTGCCATATTTTCCTTGAGCATGCTGTTTCCTTTGTTAAATTGTGGATGTTCCGATCCAGCCATGGCGCTTGTATGATTAATGGCGCTGGAAGAGACATTGGTGATTAAAAAACTGTGACAGTACTCAGGAGAACAATGAATTCAGTCAGTTGCAGCAATAAAAAGAAGGTAAACAGCTTGGTTTTTCTTTACGGGGTCACAGAATTTTAGGAATAGTTGTGTATTTTCTGGTTGTTGGTGACTGATTGAGTTTTGTAACCGTTTTAATGTTTGTTTATGGATGTAGATGCACTGCCGTTAGTTGTCTTGTCAATATTATCGTCGTTTTCTCCGTTATCCATTTGTTGAACAAATAGAAATTTGTGACCATTAATGATAGAATGAAGACTTGACATTCAGTTTCACCGTAGTATCGTTTGTTTTGTCGTTATTGTTGTCATTGCTGTTGTTGTCATTGCCACTTAACGTCAGTTTCAGTCAATTGATCAATCAGAATTAGTTGCTAGGGTGGGGTCGTAGAGCGTTTGGCGTATTGTTTCTGTTATTGGCAAATGCCACTTTGTTAAATGATTAGAATGAAATGAACTATAGTTATTGTTATTGTTGTTTAAAACCCAGCCGACTGCGTAGAGCCATACCAGGGCTGGAATGAACCATAGACATGGATTTAGGTCTATGGGTTTGAGAAGAAATATAGTTGTTGCTTTTGTTGATGTTGTTGTTGTTGCTAATGCCGTTGATGTGGATATTTTTGTTGTTACTGTTGTCATTGTCATTGCTGTTATTCTTGTTGGATTTTTATTGGTTAAATCAGTGACAAATATTAATGACCGGGTCATTCATTGGAGTTTTTCAAAGGTTTTGGACATAGTAGTTATCGCTGTGGTTGCACTTGCTATTAGCAAATTTTCTTTACTCTAATGGTCAAGGCCCTGGAGCTAAGGATGTATCATCGTCGTTGCCATTACTGTTCTTGTTGCTGTTGGTGTTGGTTTAATTTAAGCCATGTAATCTCCAAGCAAAATTGTTATCAATCTTGTGATTTTAGATGTGCTATTGTTCTTGTTTTTATATTGCTTCTGCAGCTGCTGCAATGTTTGCTTGGATTTTGCCATTGGCAAATGTCAGTGTTGGTTTACATGTAAATGGAATTATTAACCACTGATCATGGAATCAGTGTCCTAGAGTTCTTTGGTTTTATTTATTATGGTTACTGCTTTTGTTCTGGGTGCCGTAGCTGTTGCTGCTGCCGTTATCATTGGGCATTAGTTAAATGGTTAGAGTGACATATTAGTGTTCATAGTTTGACCAGGTCCTGAACTGTGGACTTAGTATTGTTTTACTAGGAGGCAATACTGTTGCACACTGGAAAAATGGTTAGAAATGTTCAGTTTATCATGGAATCGGATCCTACATTGAGAAGAGAAAGAGAAAGAAAGAGAGACAGGGAGAGAGAGAAAAGAGAGAGAGAGAGAGACAGACAGACAGACAGAGACAGACAGACTGACAGACAGACAGACAGAAAGAAACAGATGATGATCTTATTTTGTTATTAAGATTGCTTGTTTGTAGAATGCTCACGTTTCGATAAATGCGGACTTCTCCCTGTTTTCTTGTATCTTTCAGTCTGTTTTGTTGTTGTTGTTGTTTTTTTCTTCCCTCTTTGCATGATTCCCCTACTCCTCTTTCTGCTCGAGTTTTGTTGCTGTCTCTCAAAAATAACTCCCTTTAGCTTTTCAGCTTCTTCTCTCTCATTGCTGTGGATTACTCTTCGTTCATCCCTTTTTATTTCTTTTTTTTTTTATCTTTGTCTCTCGTCTTATCGTGACTTAATCTCCTTTCCTTTTTCTCTTTCCTTCTCGCTTTCAATCAATTCTCACTACTTGTAAGAAGGCAGTCAATAATCTACAGAGTTGACGCACCCTTGTAACTTCTTTCAGTCCTAGTTAAATCGTTAATCAGACAAAGACAAGAAGAAGATCAGTCAATAGCTAATTGGATATCACGAACGGTAACCATCATTTTTCCTTTCAGTGCCCATGTCCTTATTTGAAAGCTGTCTTCTCCAGAGAACGTATGGCTGAAAGTTTCAAGAATATTTCTCTTACTCCATATCGTTGTCAAATGAAGTTCAGGAAGGGAAGTCAGAAAATCGATGTTTACTGTCGCACTGGTTTAAGAAAAAGGCGATTTTGGATACGTGAAGAGGGTTTTTGTGGATTTAAAAGTGTACAACGCACAGTGGGGTAGTTAGCTGTAACGTGATAGAAACATACATACCTTGTTGGTCTGCCGACACGGAGTTCGATAAACTAGTAACATGTCTCTGCCATTGTCCGTCCGATGACCCAATCATCCGGCCATCTGACTCTGTCTCTGTTTGTCTTCTGTCTGTCTGTCTGTGTCCGTGTGTTGTGTGTGTGTGTGTGTGTGTGTGTGTGTGTGTGTGTGTGTGTGTGTGTCTGTGTGTGTTGTCTTCTCTCTGTGCGTGCGTGCTGTTTTGTTGTCTTCTTTTGTGTGTGTGTGTTGTGGTGTGTGTGTGTTGTGTGTGTTGTGTGTGTGTGTGTGTGTGTGTGTGTGTGTGTGTGTGTGTTGTGTGTGTGTGTGTGTGTTGTCTGTCTGCCGTCTCTTCTCAAACGTAAGTGACATGTAAGCACATTACCTTAGATTAAGTTATAATGTCGATCTGGAAGTATTAACAAACTTTGTAATAGGAACTGTCAGACACATTATAACTTTCAAACCTTCATTTGTGTCAGAAAGAAGAATCTGATCATATGATTGTGTGTCTGTATACTTTGTTCATTGAAAAATGAGTTTAGTTTGTCTCTGCTTTGATCATTTACTGTCACATGTTTCAGAAGTAGATGAATGGGAAACAATTAAACTGACTATTAAACACACCTTGGACATCATAACATCCTTTATTTACGACCATAGCTGTTCAGATGTCATTTCAAACCTTCTGTAAGTCGCTTTAGGCGTGAAGGCCGCCAGTAAATCCTGCCAACACTTAAAGGGGGACCTTGTTGCTTTAGACACTGAAGCAGTAGGCCATCAAGTGAAGAGACAAGTTACTGAAACAGATTACAGATGACAAAATATCAGTGATATATCTGTGAAAATTCCAGCGTTTCGATAAGGGGCCAGTGATGCTTGAAATCGTAAATGATAACGCATTGTCCATAGTGTCACCAACTTGAGTGAAGTAATCGAAAGAGTAGAATCAAATCGATTTGTCGGATTTATGGATTTCTTGACAAGGAATTATAGACCATTATGACAACATCGACTGTAAGTATCACAGTGTCGATTTCATTTTTCTGACCTTGTGAATTCTTCAAACATCTGATCTATCAACATGAATCAGAACGGGCTGAGTGGAGCTTAGATGGTGATGGGGGAAGAGTTAACCACAGAAAAAGGAACTTACTTTAGAATGAGCAGGAGATGAAGGTACAGGAGTGGGTCAGCCATGCAGTGATTATTTACAATTCAGTTTTTGAGGAATCCATTTAGGCAAACAAATAAGTGATGGAAATTGATAGATAAACTGTATGTTTCTGAGACTTCTTGATCATCCAGTGATTTCAGCAGACTGTGCAGCCTGTCATCCTATTGTGATAACAACAACTCAACAGTAACCAGTCGCCGTGTGTGTGGTTAGTGCAACGTACTACCGACTGGAATCCCCATCAGTCCCTTCAAAAATCATTGTGGGATTTTCCGGCTCTAACCGGCTCCTACCCAGAGTTGGGCGTGCTATGGGCTCATTGGGAAGACTGGGACCACACAGTCGAGTCTCATCCACTTCACCGATGCGTCATTGAGGGTGTTCCTCAAATTCTCTGACCAGCACTGCAGGTGTGTGTATCTCGGGCCTGGATGACACCAGGATATATTATGATAGTAAGCGTAGAGTACAGCCCTGTCACACAGTCTCAGTCCTAGATCGAACTCCATAGCATCATGATTATCACCCTCATCGACATATCATCATCGCCTTATAAAAACTGTTCCAGCTTCTGTGGCCATTGATGTGGCGTAGAAAGATGGGACGAAAAACAACAAGTACAACAACAAAAACCCAGTAACTGTATCAACGTCAAGTGTAGACTTCTTCACTAACGCTGTTTTTAATCTGTAAGAGATAAAGACTTTGGGATTAAATGAAATACCTCAGAGCTGCAGTCACCCCTATCCTTACCCGATTCTCATCCTATTGACGCTCTTAATGGTGACCACCTTCGCTAAACAACGAGGCTCTATATCTCTCCCTTATCTTCATTCTACTTTTCCCCCCATTGCAACGGCACCCCCATCCCACAGCCACTCCTTTCTTGACAGAAACGAGATAAAAACCGAACCGTAAGAAATAGGATTTAATTTGGCTTGCTAATCTCTGATTGGAGTTCATTTTATGGATGGCGTTTGTCTGTGTAGTGAGTAAACGATAATCCCCTTGGCATTGAAATGCTGATGTAGTTTAAGGATCTTTATTTACCCGTTTTATGTTGTTCTTATGGTGGTGGTTTTATGTTATTACATTTTCCTGTTTTATTTGCTATTTATTCATCTATTTTAATCTCTTATTTGCTGGGTAGTTTCATCTGCTGTTAATTTGCCCATTTTAATCATTTAGTTGCTCAATAGTTTTATTTCCACTCGCAGTCGCAGTGTTCCACCTACGCAATAGTAATTTATTATATCTAGAGATGCTTTCTAGATATGTAATATTGATTTAAGCTAATTCTGAAGTGTGTATTATTTATGGGATTTGTCCAGCTATGTTTTGCTACGTAAAGGCTGTTTAAAGACATGTTTTTATCTATTTCTTCTGGCCTCTTTATTTGTCACTAACAGCCTGCTTGATGTGGAGCTTTTTTTTCTCTCTTGATGGTTTGTTTTAAAGTCATTTTAGTTGCTGTGGTCCATTTTAATTTGTTTGCCAGATTTTGCTGCTAATAGCCTGTTTTTTTTGTCACTTTGTCTACAGTTCTTTTCTTCCTACGACGCATTTTTAAGCCTACATGATTTGTACCTTCATTTCCACAGCAAGGATAACCATGTGAAGTAACTCCGTTTTTTACCGCAACATGGTAAATCTTTCTCTGTTGAAATTCACATGCTATGTAAAGTCATTTATTTGAATGAGGCCTGCACAGTTTCTTTCATATTTCTGTATTTTGGATCTTCCATTTGTTCATGGCCTGTTTAGGGATGTATGTACTACTAGTGATCTCTTTTTTTTTTTATTAAGCCTGTTATATTTTCCTGCTACTTTTGTGGCATATATCAAGTCGTCCAGTAAAATGATGTGACTAGCGGCCTGGAAGAGCAATGGTGGTGAGAGGAATGTGACAACCCTTGAGGGAACAATTTAGTCGGTCAGTGGCAACGATAAAAGGTAAGTTAACAGCCAAGTCTATCGATGCGGTCACGTAGAGTTTTTGGAAATAATGGCACATCTGCTAATGTTCAGCTGTTGAATGACTGGGGTTATGTAAATGTCGAGTATGAAAATAATTAGGTTTTGAGGTTTTGGTAATAACGTTGATATTGTTGGTCCTGTTCTTGGCATTGATTATTTGTCTGCTTTCTGTGCGGATGTCCTGATTTGAAATTTGTTTAAATTAGAAAACGTATAGCTAACACCTCGTTGGTTGTGGTACATTTGTTTAATCATTTTCCTTTCCTCAAATTTGTTTATTGTTGCTGTTCTTTCTCTCTTTCTCGCATCTCTGTATACGTATATTTTTTTTCATTCATTTTCACTTACATCAACATGCAAAGTACATCATCAACTATTCCGTATAATGACATCACAGCTGATTATGTACAGCGTCGAGTCAGACGAAATTAGAGTTGCCTCTGCCATACGGGCCAAGCACCATTACGTTCTTCCTGTGACTGCCCCATGAACTCACTAATAGTGAAGACTTGGCAAAGTCATTGCACGCCTCAGAGGAGCAGGGCAAACCAAAACCGACATCACCATACATGAAAAGGCAAGGCAAGATCAGTAACAGAATTTGAAACAGCTTCCAACATGTCATGAGGATCAGTGGGGACGAGAATGATAACGATGTTGCTGAGGGGTTCCATTATATTTTTGAGACTATTCGACATTACTGTTTTGATGTGTTTGGTAAATTTGAGAATAATATCAAATAACCATCCACTAAATGAATGACATTCGACTATATAGTCTTAGTCTTTCAAGTCGTAGCATTCTAAAATCTTTGTTGGTATTCACTTGGGTTGAACAGTTCCAAAACGAATTTTGATTGATGAAGACTTAAACCCACGTCTTTCCAATCGACAGTCTGACATGTAAACCCAAAATGCATAGTACCTGGTACATTTCTTAATGTTATATTTGAGGTTGAGTTTCACGGTGGTAGTAGGGCACACTTTTCGATTTTCAAAGTGAAGGCGTAAAGTCTAGCAGAAGGATTTTTGCAAGGGTTGTCATGTTAATTATAGTTTTAACTTCAATCTTGAACCTAATTTCAAACCTCCCTTATCCTGGACTTCATGTCCTCTTCAGAGCAGAATATTTTCCCCACTGATCTATCACATGTATGTACATGAAGCAGATATAACATACATTTATACACTAGTCGAGGAGAGCCGTCAAGGTAAGAAACAAATGCTGAAGTAAAGCATTTTTCAGGGAGATTCCAACATTCATTTCAAATACATGTAGTTGATTTTGTCTGACAGTCAATTATAACATTGTCAAAGAGACCACCATAAAAAAGTCCAGTATAGGAATAAAACATCTAAAACTCAGTAGTATAAATTATGCAATCTCCATAGAGCAGTTACAACGGTCAAGTCATCATTATTAAGACAATCACTGTGTTGATTTATATTTCTCTTCCTCTAACTGTAAACTGCCGTTATTAAATAACTCATTTCAGCTTCCACTTGGAAAACACTGATCAGGCTTTAATACCAAAATAACAAAATTTAATCTATGATGACAAAAAAGGTGAAGGTATGATGAAGGATTGTGATTGAGAGAGGGTGCGTTAGACTAATCAAAAGGAGTCGACTGATAACTGTACACAGTGACGATAACAATGCATTATTGAGGAAAACGATTTAAGCATACTATCAAGTGTAGCAGAAGGGCACATGATGATGATGATGATCAAGTGTATGAGTTTGTTTTGTTTTGTTTTGTTTTTGTTTTTTGTTGTTTGTTTTTTTTTTGGGGGGGGGGGGATGGACTGCCGCCGAAAGCCTGTGCTTTCACTACTCTACACAGCTATGCTCCTTAATCACTAGATAATTCCAGCAGACTCTGCGTCTGTCTTCCCGCTGCGATAACAACAAACCCAGCAGAAACATCAAGCCTAGACTTCCTGTGTCCACGCTCTCTTTGGTCTGGAGGGGGTATTAGATGTTGGGGCTGTGGGAATGGTCTCAAAGCCATGAAGTCATCCCCTCCATCGGCCCAATTTCCCATTTATCCACCCCCTCCTTCTCGCGTAGTTGATTGTGGTTACCATGAATCAAAACGAATGCTCCCCTTTCCCCCAGCCTCCGACATCAATCTCCTCTCTTCCCCATCATTGTGGCAGACTCCCATTGATGTAAATGGGTTAAAAGCCTCGAGAAACGGGATTCTAACTTGGGATGGAAATCACTGATTAGAGTTCGCTGTGTTTCCCGAATGTCGAACGATAGTCCCATGGACATTGACGTGTTGATGTGGTTTGGGGTTCTTTACTTGCACGTTTTATATAACATCATTTCCATTTTATGATTTTTTTATTTTACTGTTTATTATGTTTTGACTATTTTTGAGCCCCTGTATTGCTATTTTCAAGCAGTTTACTTGCCATTTGTGGCTCCAGTCTTCCTTCCATATTCTAGCAATTTGTTTTCCTCTCATAACTTAAGTCCGGTATAATCTGCTGTCATCAGGTTTTAAATTATGTACTGGATAAATATGGCTTGGTTCCAGAACTTTTTACTGTTTATGGCTTCACTGTTTGCTTGTTTTCCCCCCATTTATTTGCAGCAGTAGTGTCTTGTTTTCAGCTGTGCCATTGCTTCTGTCTTTGCAGTCTTTTAAGTCGACATTTGCTATTTGTGGCCTATTTTGTTTTGTTTATTTAGTGTTATGTATTGTTTCTTCTTTCAAGTCACATCAACACATCATTATGCTATTTTCAGCCTTTCTGAAGTTATTCATTAGCTTGCTGTTTGTCGTTTTTTGGGGACTGTCGATTTGCCTTTCTGGCTTGTTCATTTATTTGTGACCTGTTTCAATTCGTTTATTTGCTGCTTCTTGCGCATCCATCACTTGATACCCACTTAGTTTCACTTTTAAAGGGTGGCATGTTCAATGGGGGTTTTTTAATAAAAGATTTATTTCTTATGTTTTAAGTTACTTCAGATTGTTGGTTTACCGTTGCGGGGTGTTTATACGTAACTTATGGCCTTTTTCACATTTTCTACTGTTGACTTGTTTCAGCTGGTTATTGCTTGCTTCATTTACTTTGGTGACATTTTACTTTGACTTTTTATTTTGATGCCTGACATTTTAAAGTCATCTGTGCACTGGAAGGAGCAGCAGGGAAGTTTCCGTCTTTTTCTCCTATTTTTTGTATTTGGTGTTTGTTCATTTGTGATCTTGCGTCTACGCTTGACAGAGGCCAGTAGGCCGAAAATTTGCACCTGTCTTGTCTGGTTGTATTAGATACGCGTTCTGATTTTTTTTCGTGTTTTTTTCTGGTTCTTGTTTGCTTGAGTGCAGGCAATCACACTTGTTTTGGATTTTTAAAATTCTGTTGTTTCCCATTGCTATATGTGGTAAACTCCAAGCCACCCATTAAGAAAACGTGAGTGCGCGGGAAGACTGGTAATAAGAGGACTGTAACGATACCTGGGGAAACATTGAACTTAGTAGGCGGCAGTGATAAAAGGAAAGTCAAAGGGCAGATCTCTCACTAGGATATAGCAGAGGGTTTTTAAAGCAGTGGTGTCGCTGTACTTACTATTGATAAATGTTAGTGGTCAAATGTATAGGGTTTCATAGAAGTTCGATGATACATGTAAGTATTTATGAGTTATCTTTTGTTAGCATAGTGTTGCTGTTGTTGCTGCTCCTTGTTGCTAATGCACCGAGTGTTCTGTGTAAACTTTACAGTGCGATGCGATGCGATGCGTTGCCACGCCGTGCCGTGCCTTACAACACAACATAATTCAATACAACACAATCTTGATATCGATTCCAATAGTTTTTATACAAAAACCGGTGATTGTAATCCATACATTGGAAGTTAAAGGAGAATGAGATGGTAGATACCTCGATTTTTTTGTCAACGTCAGCATTATGAAGACTGTGCCCATCTCTTCTCTCTCACTTTTTCATTGTTCTTAACTTTAAAGTCAGGCACCCATTCACAGCTGCGTAGACTGGAGTAAAACCCACTTTTCAAGTCTGCCAGGCATGATTTGCACCTGTGGAAATGGGTGCACTCTGTTCCTTCTAATCAGATAAAAGATAGGTGCGTACATTTTGCTATGCTAAGTTATATTGATATCGATCTATTACAAAATTCACACTAGTTTACCAAAGGGTCATTTAGATATAAAATGGTCTCCACTGATATTGTAAATGTGGACCAGACCATGTAATGGTGTGCCTTTTTCTTATGGGCATTCTGTTTTTATTTCTGTCTTCCAAATACGCAAAGTTGTTTAATTTAGTTCTTGTATATCAAGCCAGACGATGAAACCAAGGATCGCAGTTTATGGACTAACAAATCACGGTTTATCACACGCTACCATTCACATTCCTACCAAAACGAAAATGTAAATACGAAGTTTGAATAGTAGGGCTTAGGTACACACTGTCCCCATTGAACTGGGAAGGGAAGGGAATGGAAGGATATATTTTATTACTGTTGTCTCATATTGGACATGTCATCGCCTGGCTTAAATTCTCAGGTAAACTTTATCATATTTACTACTTACAATACTTATAATCGCCACAACAACTACACAGTGGCTAATCAATAAACCAAGGTTCGCACTTGGTACCTGTACATACCCAGCCTACCAAATAACAGTTACCTGCAGAACAATTAACATTTTTACAATAATGTAAATACAAAGTTGAATAATACAGCCAAAGTCGTAACAGAAGACGAGTTCCACATTTTGTTAAATTTGTGGCTAAACTTGATTTCTGACGTGGTACAATCATTATTGTCGCCACCGCATCTGAACAGTTAGGGAAACAGGAAAACAGCCCAACAGGTCGAATCCTATCACAGAGACCGAACATGCCCCTTTTTATCCTCTATAAAAGAAAGAGGATAAAGTATCTAGAGGAAGCTATACTAGGGAGCAAATTACAGACAACCATTCTAGAGACAAGCTCAGTATTGTCTCCATAGGTGCTGAGCAATCAGGCCAGGGACAATATAGTGAAAATACGTATATGTTTAATTTCTGTGTAGAGTTTAAGGAGGATAAGACTTGGGCAAGAAGAGTGATGAAAAATTAAGCTTTGTATTGCATTATGCACATATCTGATCAAAGAAAATATATTTACTTATCATTCTATGTATTGTGGACTGCTTTTGAGAATCGTGTCTAGTGTGTCAGCGCATTTCTGTTGTGTGTGAGATTTCTGTACGGAGTAATATTTCGATTTAAATACCCCCCGAAATCTCCTTGACAAATGCTGTACATGAGCCAGGCTAGCAGCTAACCGAATCCTGCCCACAATAATTAAAGGGTCACACCCTCAATACAAAAATACGACAGAGCACCATTTTGTTTTATATGATGGAGTAGCCTCCCCGTGATAACTTTTTATTTTTGCTTCTGAACAAAGTTAAATATTTGAGCTGCAGAATATATTCCCAAATTCTTAAAGACCAAAGGGCACAGTTATTTTTCCTCTTACAGATGGTGGATATAGAAGGCCACAATTTCATTCTGTGACACTTCCACGACTCCACACTGCCATGTTTTTCAATCACCCGTAGATTCAGACTCTGCCACCATTTTTTCCACTGAGACAATAACAAAATCAGCGGCAACAGCAGTAGCATCACGTAGACTTCCCCCATTTCCGTTCTCTTCTGTTTGTAGGGCGTATTAAATGTTGAGACTGTAGAGAGGGTCTCAGAGCCATAAAGTAAACACCTCTTTCTACCCAATTTCTAACCCTACCCATCCCTCTCCACCATGCCTATTATGAATTGGGGCCTACATGTTGGCTATTGTCAAATGAAAACAAAATGTCTAACCTCTTTCCACTTATCCTTCTCCTTTCCAGTGGCAGACCCCCAATGATCCCCAAAAAGTTAAAACCCCAAAATATGGATTTAGTGGTCGGTGGGCTGTAAGTAGTACGAGTCGATTCGATTCGATTCGAAACAAGACTGTAATCTGGGACGGAAATCACTGACGTTAGTTTTTTCCGTAGTCCAGTGTTTGCTTGCATGCCGAGTAAACGACAGTCCTGAGGTATTGGCATTGGCTTTCTAATGCAGCTTAAGGCCATTATTTTCCCATTTAGGTAAATCATTAACCTATTTTTATGTCGTTATACTGCGCTATTTAATGCATTGCCTGATCAAGCTTTCTTTTTTAGGTTGTGTACTGTACAGCTATACACGTGACTCTAGTGTTTTCCCTAATGTTACGTCATCAAATGTCAGCTTTGTTGGACAGAACACGTTTTTATAAAAGACAACGGCATCCAAAATAGTTTCTGTTTGGAGAGCTGAAGCAAGAGCACCATGACCAGTAATGACCACTCAAGTCACATGAGCTTACAAGGATAATCTGAAGGTCATTCTCGGGTGTCTATGGCATCAACACTACTAACTCAGAATATACTACTTGGAACAAAGTATGCTAGCAACAACAGTGCATGCAGGGCACCATTACTTTTTGAATAGTCACACTATAGCTGCTATTCAATAGAAAAGGGACTGACGAGTACAGAACACAAGGCTGCAGGACTCTTTACCATGCAGTGCATTTGGAAGAATATGTGCCTCCATGATTGGTCTATCTCACAAGATGATATACACAAGGCACCGATGATCAGTAGGCTTGCTGATCTGCTGGCTACATGGCAGCGTGTGTCACCATCAATAACATAACGTGAATGTCCTCCCACCCTTTTGTGCTTTAGTTTAACAAAGATATTTAGATGGAAATGACACAACCTTGAAACAGGTTATAAGTTTAAGTATCTGGGAACGATCATTTCACTAGACGGCAGATGCATATCAGAAATAGCCAGTAGAATTGGCCAAGCTAAAACAGCATTCAAGAAGATGAAAAGCATTCTAAACAACAAATGCCTATCAGTTACCATCAGGAAGAGAATTCTTGAATGCTATATAGTACCGATAATGTTATACGGTTGTGAGGCATGGACAGTCAACAAACAAAACCAGAGCAAGATTGAGGCAGCCAAGATGTAGTTTCTAAGAAGAATGTTGAGAGTTCCATGGACAGCAAAGAAAACAAAAGAAACGGTCTTGATGGAGGCAGACACAAGAAGATCATTCATAAGGAAGATTAGGAAAAGACAGGCAACATTTATAGGCCATTGTATGGGGAAAAGGGGAATTAGAGCACCTGGTCACAACAGGAAAGGTGGAGGGAAAGAGACCCAGGGAAAAAACGTTGGACTGACTTGCAGAGTGGCTGAGGACAGAAAGGATGGAGGATTGCTTGCGGCAACAAGGGATAGATGCATATGGAGGGCCATGATCCCAACCCATGCAGCAGGGCACATGATCATGATGATGATGATGATAATGATGATGATGATGATGATGATGATGAATTGGGTGGAACACTAAATTCATGGTTGAAACATTTACCGGTACACACAACGCTGTGAATACGTTTATAATCATAGCATCACGGAACTAAGCAATACCTTAATGAGTATGAACCACGCTGTCCGTCATTGTCTAGACAGTAATTACGTTAGTTAGACAGAGGACCAGTATCGGCTGGCCACGTTCGCCTGTCTCCATTACATTACCTCTGGTCATTGACCACGTATTGACCACCTCTGCCGCTAAATTTGACGCGTGAGTAGCGCAGGTCGCCAGTGTTTCATGTGGTCACTGTTACAGCTGATTTGCTTGACATTTTCAGCTTAGATTTTTTCTCGTGTGTGTGTGTGTGTGTGTGTGTGTGTGTGTGTGTGTGTGTGTGTGTGTGTGTGTGTGTGTGTGTGTGTGTGTGTGTGTGGCGCGGCGTTGTGTGTGTGTGTGTGGATGTGGGTGTTTGTGTTTGTGTGTGTATGTGTGTGTGTTGTGTGTGTGTGTGTGTGTGTGGATGTGTGTGTGTGTGTGTGTGTGTCGTGTGTGTGTGTGTGTGTGTGTGTCGATGTGGTTGTGTGTGTGTGTGCGTGTGTGTGTGTGTACTTGCGTGCGCATTTGTTTGCCCATGTTTTTCATGTGTGTGTGTATGGTCTCATGCGGATAATCTTGCTTTGCTAATGCGTTCATACGTTGACTTTTTGCTGAGGAAGAATACAAATAAAATTAAAACAAACAAACAAACACCATCAACAACAACTAAAATGTGAAACTATAAATTAAACAATTTTATATTGTTTAAAAAACATAACTGACTAATAGATATGACGTATGTTTTGAGGTTTGCTCAATCCATTGTATACACATCTTGTTCAGTTTTCTCAATGGTATTGTAATTATGTTCAGCAAATTTTGCATTTATTGTGTTTTGTCAAAAAAGAATTAAAAACAGGTTTGAAAAGAATGTATGTGTGTATGCAAGAGATAGAGAGAGATACAGACAGAGAGAGAGATTGACAAAGAGGGCTAGGAAGAGGTGGGGGAGGAGGAGGAGAAGAAGAAGAGAAGAAGAAGAGTGAATAGTCTGTAATAATTCCATTAAATCCTTTCTGATACGCTAAAAAAATTAAGTATCAGTTCATAGGCTCGATTCTCACACAAACTGTTAAGTTTTATTATTTGTTTTCCTTCTCTGAGATCCACCTGTACCCTGGATCTAGCAGTACTTCTCCCCCACCCCGCCCCTTCCATCTCACTCTCTTTCTCTATGTCTGTCCTAACAATGAGATAATAGCTTGCGAATCATCCCTAGAAAATCATCATCATCATCATCATCATCAGGTGCCTTGCCACATGGCGTTGGTGATCATCGTCATCATCAAGTGCCTTGCCACATGGCGTTGGCGATCATGTACTTCCATCTGTTTCTATCTCTTGTTACCTCAAGCACCTCTTCCACCCTCTTTGTCTAAAGCCACTCTGCAAGTCCGTCCAATATCTTCTCCCTGGGTCTATCTAGTGGTCTCTTTCCCTCCAGCTTTCCCGTTGTGACCAGGTGCTCCAATTCCCTTTTCCTCATAAAATGGCCTACAAACGTTGCCTGTCTTTTCTTAATCTTCCTTATGAATGATCTTCTTGTGTCTGCCTCCATGGAGATTGTCTCGTTTGTTTTCTTTGCTGTCCATGGAACTCTCAACATTCTTCTTAGAAACCACATCTCGGCTGCCTCAATCTTGTTCTGGCTTGCTTGTTGACTGTCCACGCCTCACAACCGTACAACAGTATTGGTTCTATATAACATTCAAGAACTCTCTTCCTGATGTTCATTGATAGGCATTTGTTGGTTAGAATGCTTTTCATTTTCTTGAATGCTGTTTTGGCTTGGCCGATTCTGCTGGCTATTTCTGATGTGCATCTGCCGTCTCGTAAAATGATCGTTCCAGGTATTTAAACTTATCAACCTGTCTTAAGGTTGTGCCCTTTGCTGTAATTTTGCATGAGGGGATGTCATGTTTTTTTTTTTTTTACTGATCACCATGACTTCAGTCTTCCAACTGTTTAGTTCCAACCCCATACCTTTGCTTTCTATTTCTAGTATATTCACAAGGTTTTGTAGGTCCCTTTCATTTTCTACAATTAGCACGGTGCCATCTGAGTATCGAATGTTGTTTATTTTTCCGCCAACCTTTAATCCAGGGTCTTCCTTTAAGTTTCTCGTGATGTTTTCACTGTAAAGTGAAAACAGATCTGGTGACAAAACACAACCTTGTCTGACTCCTCTTTTGATGTTTTGGAAAGAGCTTATATCGTTTTCTATTCTCATTGCAGCTGTTTCTTCCCAATACATATTTCTGATTATTCGTAGATCTTCTCCATCAATATTGAGTCTTTCTAGTTGTTGATCAATTCTTCATGTCTTACCTGATCGAAAGCCTTGGTATAATCAACAAAGCATAAATATAAATTGACCTCTCTATGATAGCTCTTAGGATGTATATGGCATTAATAGTTCCTTTCCCTTCCACAAATCCATAGTGTTTTTCTGGTATTTTTCTTTTGATTCTATTCTTTGTCCTTATCATGATTATTCTTAATAGGATTTTTGTTACATGACTCATCTATATCTATCTGATTGTGCGATTGAGTTCGCATTCTATAGCCCCTGTCTTCTTTGGAAGTGCAATGAAAATTGATTTTGACATATCTTTGGGGATTTTTCCAGTGTCATAACTTTCATTTAGGAAGACTGTTTTTTTTCAAAACCAAATTCCTCCAGGGCTTCAATCATCTCTGTAGTAATGTTGTCTGGTCCTGGGGCTTTTCTTGGTTTCATCTTTTTTAGTGCTGCTCTAACTTCATCTTTCATTATGGGTGGCCCTTCAACGTTTTTTCTTATAGTGCGTTCTTCGTTTCTGTCATCCTCAAAAAGGTCTTTAATGTACTCTCCCCATCTTTCTAATATTTTGTCTTTTTCCTTGATAAGCGTACCACATTTCGATTTTAAGCAAGCAGTTGATGTGCACATATTTATCCTGTGGACAGTTTCTTCAATTCGTCTGTACATACCCTGAGGATTCGTTTTGCGTCGGCCTTCTATTTCTTTGCATTTTGTTTTCAGCCAAGCTTCCTTAGCTTCCTGATTTCTTTGTTTATGTTCCTGTATATCTCCTCGTTTCTCTTTACCTTCCTCCGTTCTTCCAACAAGCCTGAAATGTTTTTTGTCATCCAGTTCTAAAAAATATCGATTGCAAACACATACATGGAATTCTACTCTAAGGAGGATTATGATTTATTGTATACGAACTACCTGTCATTCTCAATTTTAAGGTCTGAGACGTTGCAAAGACATGATTGAGTTCTTCTTTGTTTTGTATCGGTTTGTTCATGTTTGCGTGTTTTTGAACAGACAATACTAGAAATATGTAAGACATTTCAATGTAAATGTGTTTCTTAAAAACAGTAAATAATATTACATATTACAATAAAGCAGCAAAGAAAGAAGAAGAAGAAAAAGAGAAATAGCCGAACAAAACGACTTTAACTTTTATCTCTGTCTGTCTGTCTGTCTGTCTGTCTCCCTGTCTGTCTGTCTGTCTGTCTGTCTCTCTCTCCTCTCTCTCTGTGTGAGCGCATGTTGTCCATGTGGTGGTCTTTGATTTAATGTCTATTCACTAAAGTGATTTTAGACAAAAAACAAAACAAAAAAAAACAAACAAAAAAAGGGGGGGGGAGGGGAGTGATAGAGGAGGAGTGAAGAGGATATTTGAAAATTGTCAATTTTGAATTTGAGAAAAGATGATCCAGAAAATAACTGTTTTGAAGAAGGGAAGGTAAAACTAACAAATAATGTTACCATAATTATCGATTTAAACAAACAAACTAACAAACAAAATTAGTAAATATCCGGAAGAAATTAATAAAAAGTAAAACTAATAATTGACTAACCACAACAATGAACAAGTCAAATAACATTTTAAAGGTAATTCGCTATAGGACTTTTTGACAGGCTAACAAAAAATTCATACAGTAATGATGATGAGGCAAATATGTCAGAAACTGTACTCACAGATAGTGTTGGAATATGTCGTTTTACCCTAACGCAAGAAAGAATATGACTATGTGTTATCTTCTTTCCACACAGACACACTATGTTATTGGATATTTTGTTTTGAATGCATCAAGTTTCCATCTGTACATACGGGACTGTATAGTTCTGCTGGCATGAAGCTGCTTAAGTATTTTGCTAACTTCAAAGTTCATGTGACATTTATCATACTTTTTCTGTTTTAATTGGAACTGCTTCCAGACGTAGTTGTCCACTAAAGTGTAATTCTCGTGCAACGAGAGAGAAAGCTGGATATTGTTTGTCCATGTGTGTGTGTGTGTGTGTGTGTGTGTGTGTGTGTGTGTGTGTGTGTGTGTGTGTGTGTGTTGTGTGTGTGGTGTGTGTGCACGCGCGCGCGCGCGTGCGTGTTATGTGTTTGCTTGTTCGTCTGTCCTATGCCTTCTTGTCTGCTGACAGCATTTATTTTTACCGTCCTTTTTTCTCGCTATCTCTCTTTCTGTCTTATTTCGTTTGTTGTTGTTATTGTTGTTTTCATTCTTATTTCGTTTCTTTTGTATTTTGCAATCAACGAATTCAGTCATACCCGTGAGATGCAACATCTGTACAGTCTGTTCTTCTTGAGGCATTTCATTAATTGATCGCTGGACTTGGCAATATTAAATGGATGAGGAACGTTGGAGACATGGTTTGGAATAGAAGAGCTAGTTTTGCCGCAAGTGAAAAGAGAATTTCATTTTTAAAGGATCTCGTGAAGGTATGTATGTTTCCGGAGAAGAATGGAGGGAGAGAGAGGGAGAGAGAGAGAGAGGGGGGGGGGGTAGATGGGGGGGGGGGAGAGATCATGAAGCGTTCACAAGCACATGGAGCAAAGACAGATTTAACCGTGGATCATGGAAGGTTTTATAGATAACTCAAAGGATATAACGCATACCAAGTGCTATGTCTTTGATATGATGAAATCCAGCGTTTCCATTCATCAGTTAGATGCTTAAGTTACAGTTTCCGTGTGAAAACTTAATGCTTACCGTAATGTTGACATTGTTTTCATCAGTGCTGAGAAAGTGTACTTGGCTATGTCATACACTTATGAAGCGGAAAGAGGAATTCATTTAAAAGTTTATTTCCTGCAAAAGTTAATGTCTGTGCGAAATACAGTTCCTGATAAAATATGTAACTTAAGGATAATATAAATAGCAATATATCCCCAAAAGGAAATGATATAAGCACCCTAGAACAAGGGTAGTCGGTAAAGCGGAAATGATTTTCATCATTAAATATTTTATCTCTTTAAAATCAACACATGTCATCTTGTTTGCTTAAGGTTATCCAAATTACACCAGAACGTCGTCAATGGATATAGAGAATCAAACGTTATGAACATTATATGAACAGTTACACTGACCAATCCGTAAACATAAAACATTGTGGTTTAAATTTTGGAATATGAAATGATTATAGTATCTGTTTTTTGCAGGCGATAGCACTTTATGAGTTCCACTTTGTTCACAGTCTAAAACCGTGGTGATAAAATCAAAGTCTTATCTACATGGGTATGAAAATTTTGCCTATATTTGCAAAGCAAAAGATATAGTCATACACCCTGGAAAATTCGTCAAAATAATAAAATAACAGTACCAGATCAGACCCTCAGTTTTGATTCCTTAAAAACCTGTCATTAAAACTTAACAACTTTTAACATCATGGCAGTCATACGTGCACAGAATTATTTCCACATAAGTTGCATAAACGCCAAACAGTCCTGAACAAACTTTCAACGTCTCCACCCTTACCTCATTTCCCTAATGACTGAGAGGCATCAGATCTGGCGCCTCAGTGGTACAGGAGATTGATTTGTCAAAAAGTCTGTTCTTCCTGCACGCCCCTCTCCTCCTCTGTCTCAGTGGATCAAGGCATTCATGACCAAACTCTGGCATACGCTATCAAAAGCTTCGGCATTTTCTTGTCATACAGTAACAAAGCTCATAATTTCCCTACCCAATCAAATTGGATTCTCCCCATCAGCATCCCAGCACTTTGAATGTAACTGAATGGGAAAATTGCCAAACTTTGTTTTAAAAATAGATTATAACTCTCGTGTAAACTTCAGTAATGGATATGGATACTGCATCATGGAATCTCGATCCCATTGAGTTTAAAAGATATCTGGCTTTAACAGAGGAAAATTCGACACTTTCCGTGGGGGATATGGCAAGTCTCAGTCAGACACGCTCCTTGGTTTCCCGTTTGTCAGTGCTTTGATCTGTTCTTTCGTAAACGTCAAAGACAACTTTCGGTTATGGTTCTGAACGGTTATGATAGCAATCACACAACTGTTTGTGTTATCAACAGTGCATGAGCGTTTTACAGACAACATGTCAGCCATTTTTGTTGTTTATGCTTATGTGGGAGGATTACATGTCATTGCTGCATCATGTTGATTGCTTCATGGTTTCCATCCTTGACCTGTCTGTCAATTCGCTGCAACATTTACCGAATTCAAATGATGTTCTTGACTTATACAGATTTCTGTAGTATCGAAATGTTCATAGACGAAAAGAAATTCTTCAAAGCATGCTGTGTGATTATATGGCAAAATGATTTATTGTTGAAATTCTGTGATCGTACAAACTGGTGATCATTCAAATAGCTTAAAACATTGTTAAGATGTACGAGCAAAACACTAGGTTGGGTACCTCTATGTAATACTCAAAACATGGTTGGAATATGAAGCAGTTAGACATCTATGGCATGTAATGAAAACACGCAAAATACAAATTTTCAGTGGTGGCTGCATTGGAAGTATGGTGAACATCAGTTGAGGAAAACAGATGAGAAACGCGACGATTGTCTTATAAAAACAGGAACTGTAAACCTCGAATTATGTGTATGTGTGTGCTGTAGCAAGGACATAAGTGCACGATTGTCTTATAAAAACAGGATTAACTCGTCTATGGGGTGTAAAACAGTCCGATAACCTATGTGTATGAGTGTGTATGTATGTGCTGTAGCAAGGACATTAAGTGCACACTGAGTTCATGCAGTGGAGATCCCCAGTGAGCGTATGGCAGTTTTCGTCCTGTGTGCCTGCCTGCCTGCCTCCTGCCTGCCATTCGTCACACCAGGGCTTAAAGGCTGCTGACTATAACAATCAGCAACTCGTAATTTCCCGAGTGCCTCAAACATCACTGATGTGTTAATAGGGCATTTTCACTATATTATATTTCAGATGATTTAAGGACAACCTTGCTCCCTCACTACCCTTCTCCCTCTTGCAAGCTGTCATAACAGTCAGACAAATGAATTAAGCTTGATCACCTGAGACAGAAGCACCAAGAATGCCCCCCTTCCCCCGCCCACCAAGAAAAAAACAACAACAGCAAAACAAAACAAAACTTATGAGCACATCCTTGTCAAGTTCGTTCTTCTGCTTCGTCTCTCAACCCTTCCCCCCTTTCACCGAAAAGATATAAAGAAAGCAGGAACTTTTAAATATCTATGAAAACCATTACACACACAAAAAGATTTTTTTTGCATGCCAGCTTGAGAGTTAAATAGACATAATAGGCGGTTGCGTTGAACTTGTTTAGTGATAAAAGTTGGTAATTCTTTGCGAAGTGTCGACGAAACTTTGAAGAAACTGTTTCATTTCATTGGATCACTCTGTAAATAAGATTTCAGTATGACTCCATGCCACGTTTGTATATACTCATACTACGTACACACATATATACGCGCGCACTCATAACTAACGCACATAAATACACACATGTACTACTCACATAAAATGCATGCACGCACGCACATGTACATACACTTACACACATACACTTGCACACACAGACATACAATCTATACACAGACACGGACACACACACACACACACGGACACACGCATACACACACACACACACACACACTCTCTCTCTCTCTCTCTCTCTCTCCCCTCTCACTCTGTCTCTCTCTGTCTATCTCTGTCTCTCTCTGTCTCTCTGTCTCTCTTTGTCTCTCTGTTTCTGTCTCTGTCTCTCTGTCTGTCTGTCTCTCTCTCTTTCTCTCTCTCTCTTTCTGTCTCTTAGTGACATTGGTCGAGCTAAATCAAATTTTGAGGGATTGAATCTTGGTAATCAGATTTCAAGCCTGGTTTTGAGGTTTGTACCAAGAAATAACAGAAGCAACACTGTTTGTGGAACTGTTGAACTGGACTAAGCGAATGGTAGCGTTTCTTGCAATTGTGCAGTCAGTCTGTCAGTGTCAGACCGGAGAAACACTTGTCGGTAAAACCTGTTTTTACATCTGGACAACTCTAAGCAAAGCCAGAACAAGATTTAGGCAGCTGAGGTGTGGTTTCTAAGAAAAAATATTGAGAGTTCCATGGACAGCAAAGAAAACAAACGAGACAGTCTTGATGGAGGCAGACACAAAAAGACAATAGATAAGGAAGATAAGGAAAAGACAGGCGACATTCATAGGCCATTTTATGAGGAAAGAGGAATTAGAGCACCTGGTACAACAGGAAAGCTGGAGGGAAAGAGAGCACAAGGTAGACCCAGGGAAAAAATATTGGACGGACTTGCAGAGTGGCTGAGGACAGAGAGGGTGGAAGAGGTGCTTGCGGCGACAAGGGATAGATGCATATGGAGGGCCATGATCACCAACGCCATGTGGCGGGGCACTTGATGATGATAAGGAGGAGGACAACTCTGGGCGTTATGGACAACATGGCCATGTACGCCACTGATTGATAATAAACAGATAACATGACAGATACCATTGTGTCAACTGATTGATAATAAACAACAGATAACGTGACAATAGCATAGTGTCAGCTGATTGATAATAAACAACAGATAACGTGACAATAGCATGGTGTCAGCTGATTGATAATAAACAACAGATAACGTGACAATAGCATGGTGTCAACTGATTG
This sequence comes from Monoplex corrugatus, assembly GCA_030674185.1. Lineage (NCBI taxonomy): Eukaryota > Metazoa > Mollusca > Gastropoda > Littorinimorpha > Ranellidae > Monoplex > Monoplex corrugatus. Next base: position 60,477,956 of record CM060308.1, read on the forward strand.
ATAATAAACAACAGATAACGTGACAATAGCATGGTGTCAACTGACTGATAATAAACAACAGATAACGTGACAATAGCATGGTGTCAACTGACTGATAATAAACAACAGATAACGTGACAATAGAATGGTGTCAACTGACTGATAATAAACAACAGATAACGTGACAGCATGGTGACAGCTGACTGATAATAAACAACAGATAACGTGACAGCATGCTGACAGCTGATTGATAATAAACAACAGATAACGTGACAATAGCATGGTGTCAACTGACTGATAATAAACAACAGATAACGTGACAATAGCATGGTGTCAACTGATTGATAATAAACAACAGATAACGTGACAATAGCATGGTGTCAACTGACTGATAATAAACAACAGATAACGTGACAATAGCATGGTGTCAACTGACTGATAATAAACAACAGATAACGTGACAGCATGGTGACAGCTGATTGATAATAAACAACAGATAACGTGACAATAGCATGGTGACAGCTGATTGATAATAAACAACAGATAACGTGACAATAGCATGGTGACAGCTGATTGATAATAAACAACAGATAACGTGACAGCATGGTGACAGCTGATTGATAATAAACAACAGATAACGTGACAGCATGGTGACAGCTGATTGATAATAAACAACAGATAACGTGACAGCATGCTGACAGCTGATTGATAATAAACAACAGATAACGTGACAGATGGCATGCTGACAGCTGATTGATAATAAACAACAGATAACGTGACAGATAGCATGGTGTCAGCTGATTGATAATAAACAACAGATAACGTGACAGATGGCATGGTGTCAATGATTGATAATAAACAACAGATAACGTGACAGATAGCACGGTGTCAACTGATTGATAATAAACAACAGATAACGTGACAGATAGCACGGTGTCAACTGATTGATTATAAACAACAGATAACGTGACAGATAGCACGGTGTCAACTGATTGATTATAAACAACAGATAACGTGACAGATAGCACGGTGTCAACTGATTGATTATAAACAACAGATAACGTGACAGATGGCATGGTGTCAACTGATTGATAATAAACAACAGATAACGTGACAGATAGCACGGTGTCAACTGATTGATTATAAACAACAGATAACGTAACAGATAGCACGGTGTCAACTGATTGATTATAAACAACAAATAACGTGACAGATAGCACGGTGTCAACTGATTGATTATAAACAACAGATAACGTGACAGATAGCACGGTGTCAACTGATTGATAATAAACAACAGATAACGTGACAGATGGCATGGTGTCAATGATTGAAAATAAACAACAGATAACGTAACAGATAGCATGGTGTCTTGACCTCTGACGAGAAAATTTGTTTCACAGTGATGCACAATATTGAAACAGCAACAAGAACACAAGCAACAAGAACACAAACAACAAAAATATGTACAGCACAATAAATGCGTTGAATTACGCGTGCATACGTACAACCAAATGAACAAAGTTATCTGCAGTACCATCCCCGTGGGGATGCCAGGGGCTCTTTCAGTATAAATAGTATCCCCACCTTCTGGAAATTCTGTGCTGGAAATGTCCTCTTTTATGTCATTTCTTTGTTTCTTTCTTCCTTCTTTGTTTTCTTGTCATTTCTTCCTGTCATTTTTTGCCTTGCTGGTCCATTCACCTGTATGTGTTTGATAAAGTCTCATGTACTTTTTCTTAGGATTGATAATTGGGTATATGTATTAAGTGCATTTTTGGCTCTTGGGAGGCGAGATATGCGGAAGCAATTTTAGGTAATTTATGCTTGGTTTTGTATATGATTTGGTGTCCTTAGGTATGCTCAAATTTGTATTCAGGTGTGTTTTTTGTTTAATCCCCTGTGCGATAAAACTGAACGGAGTGGTCAACGCCAGGGGCACGTCCGTAGATTATGTACGCGAATGCATTGATATGTGTTCTTAACTGTCTTTTCTTTTTTGTTGTTTGTTGTTGTTGTTGAAGTTTTCTTTGTTTTGAAGCGGTTGTAGCCTGATATGGCTCTGCCCAGTCGGCTGGGATTTAAACAACAATAACATTAACAATGACCCTGAGTTGCAGTGTGTCAAATGGTCTGTTCCTTACTATCTATATGGTAACAACGTCGGCTAAGGGGGGGGGGGGGGGCAGTATCGGCTAGCCACTTCCCACTCTCTCCATTACATTATCCATAGTCATTGACAGTTTATTGACTGCCTCCTGCCAGAAAGCTACACACGTGATTGGTACACTACTTGTCTTAATATGTGGTCAATGGCACAGTTACTTGGCTCCATTCACATTCCTTCTCTCCCTTTGTTGTTATCTTTGAGGAGAGAGAGAGAGAGAGAGAGAGAGAGAGAGAGAGAGAGAGAGAGAGAGAGAGAGGGAGAGGAGGAGGAGAGGATAAGGAGAAGAAGAAGAAGAAGAAGAAGAAGTAGATGATAGAAAAACCCTCTGATCAAATGTTTTCCATCAATTCCTCTCTGACAGCCAAAACAAATCAAATATCAATTCCCAGACTCTGTGATTCTCGGAGGAGGTGAAAGTTTTCTCGGTTATTTTCCCTTTTGTCACCTTCCTTTTTCTTCTTTCCGCACATCCTCCCCTCCCCTTGCTCCCAGCATTAGTACTACCTTCTCCATCTGTCTGTCTGTCTCTGTCTGTCTGTCTGTCTCTGTCTCTATCTGTCTGTCTCTGTCTCTGTCTGGCATTCTGTCTTTCAGTCTGTCTGTCTGTCGGTCGGTCTGTCGGTCTGTCTGTCTGTCTGTCTGTCTGTCTGTCTCTCTCTTCTCTCTCTCTCTCTCTCTCTCTCTCTCTCTCTCTCTTTTGTCCTTGCAAAGTTGTGACATCTTGAAGTTATCAAATAAAATAATTCTTCACCACAAACATACATACTTAATTTAACTCTAAGAGAGATTAGAAATGATCACGTAATCCCTCCTCAAAATCAGTACTTTGCTGAGCATTACTGCGAAGCCATATGACTGGATTCCTCTTCTCTATATCCTATGTCTAATTTATTTGTTTCTTACATCTGTTTACTTTTGTATGATTATTGGAAACGAGATAATGAAATACAAAACGTAAACATTATCCCCCAAAATCAACAAACGATAGAAATACCTGCAGTGATCATTCAAATAAAAGGAGATGAAAACTGAGATGGTCAAGCTATTGTATAATCTTCCTTTTATGTAGTTTCAGTTGCAGCTTAAAATTTCTCTAGATAACATCTCCGCGCCCGGAATAAATTCCATGTGCAATGACGTCACTGATGCCATGTGATGATGAAAGAACAAGAAAAATCATAGCACATAAGCCTTATGCGTTGGCAAGGTCATGAGGTCGTACCAAGCATATGCGTCTTATATCGTATACATATATCAGTCTGTCAGCGAAATAATCTAAGGCTACATTGTGATGAAATGTTTATCAGTCTGTAATTTCCACACAAAAAATAATAAGAAAAACTGGAGATAGATGAAAACACATCCAGCCACTTGGTAAAAACTGAATCCATCATGAACCTTGCATGATTATAGAACAGAAACCACCCCCCGTCAGTACTAACCAACATAATTAGATTATAGTTTCTATCTTCGCAAATCCTCTAGTCCATTCTCCACTTTTTTAAAATACGAAATATGGTTAGGACAAAACGATCATTCGTTTTAATTATACGATCCAGATGATTAAGCTATTCTATAATCTCACTTTTGATATAAACTATATTAAGAACAATACAAGTAATCGTTTTTAACACACGCGTGGATCTACGAAACTTAAACAGCACAGCTATTAAAAACTATCAGCATTTTTATATTATTCAGACGTTGGTACAGTTTGTCGTATTTTGGTTTATGAACCACACACAACCTTCTAGTCGTCGATCCGTTGAGCTAATAACTACACCGCCGTGGTTTGTGAATGGAAGTAGATTTCATTATTTTTGAAACTATTTTTTAATAAGTATAATTCTGACCTGACCATTGGTACATATTGCCTGCAAAACAACACGTCATTCTTTTGATTCTTATGTTATGCATTCTTTACGTCACAGAGTGCTTAGTGAATACGTCCTTGACAGGCCAAGCCTACCTGTATTTGGAATCTCAGGCCAAGCCTACCTGTATAATTTGGAATCTATCATAGACATGGAATAAACGCGGAGATTATAGAACGGCTTGACTCTTTTTTTTTTTTTTTTTTTGAAAGCTTTCCGACTTTTCTTGGTTGCGTCCACACATGTTGTTTCGACCCACATTGTGCAGGCGGTATGATACTGTGCAGTCTGCACACTCTGTGGGCGCTCATGCTGGGTGTTTTTGCTTTCCATAAACCTTAGGACACTGACACATCTTACAGGATAGTTATCATGCTTATCCGGTGTTCTGCTTGCGTATACACACAAAGAGTGTTTAGGCACTAACGAAATACATACCGACTTTGGTAATTGGAATACTCTTCACCCTTTACCCACTAGGTGAGATGTACCCAGACAAGATAGTTCGATTGGAATCCGATGTCTTTTGACTCTCTCGGCCAAGATGAGATGTCAGCCCCTTTGGCATCGCGTCTAGCGAGTGTATCGTGCAATTTCGACAAAATATGTCTTGAAACACGCAACATGATAACTTCATGTTTCGTTGTACAACATAAATAAACAGAGCACACGCACGCGCGTGTTCACAACACACAAAACACACACACACACACACACACACACACACACACACCACACGCACACACGCACGCACGCACGCACGCACGACACACACACACACACACAGCACGCACGCACGCACACACACACACACTCTCTCTCTCTCTCCCTCCCTCCCTCCCTCCCTCTGTCTCTCTCTTTCTCTCTATCTGTCTGTCTGTCTTTCTGTTAATCTCGTTCTCTCTGTTTGTCTCTGTCTTTCTGTCTGTCTGTCTGTCTGTCTTCTGTCTGTCTCTCTCTCTCTCTCTCTCTCTCTCTCTCTCTCTCTCTCTGTACCATACAGACTGTTCACTCACCTTCGTCAATTACACTCTGGGCAGTCAGACGTGTGACTGTTGGGTTTGTCCTCACTTCGTCCCATCTCGTGAAGTTTCCTCTACTTGGTTGTCCCACCAAGTTGCTCCACACCCTCCCCTTCCCTACACTCTGGTTCCTCTGCTGTAGTTGTCTCCTACTTCTTACCTCTTCCTCCCTCCCACTTTTCTCTGCCGAAGTTCGCTTCCATTGGTTCACCTGCAGTGTTCTCTCATTGGTTCCCCGAAGTTCTCTTCCATTGGTTCCTTTTCCAGGTGTCCTATCATTGGTTCCATCCATTGGTTCACCAATACTTCCGTCTCATTGGTCTCAGAACAAAGTGCCGCCATACCTTTCACTTCTGTCTCGTACTCATCCCACAAAAGTTCTATCTTCTTGGTTCTCACAAAGTTCTCTCCCTTTACCCCATGCATTGGTTTCCTTCTTTGATCACCCCTCCCCCAATTTCCCCAAATTTCGCCATTCCACTCCCCCACCCCTTTTGTCAAAGTTCTTCCTTTTGGTCTTTCAAGTTCCCTCTCTTGGTTCTCCCACCACCCAGAGTATCCTCCCTTTGGTTATCGCCCAAATTCCCCCCTATCTCTGCCACTTCAGCTTCCTCGTCGCTTCCAGCCAAATTTCCAAAAAATGATTGGGGGGTGGGGGTGGATAGGAGGGTCGCCTGTCAATACATTAATGCAGCACAAACGCATTGGATATATATACACCAGTACATCAGTGCAGCATAAACATAGTCCACCAAGGTCCCTCACTTGGTCCACTTGCATTCCCCTATTCATCTCTTTCGAAGTTCCTTCTCTTTGGGTTTTCCCGAAGTTCCCCTCCACTTGTCTATCTCTCTCTGCTTGGTCTCTTCACTTTCTGTTTCAGTTTCAGTTCCTGAAGATGACGTCTCCGCGCTTAGAACGAATTCCATATGCACTAACGTCACGGGTGCCATGCACATAAACCAATGAGCTGGCCAGGTCCTGAGGCCCTACCTAGACTATGTTTTACCCAGTATATTTTATACTTGTATTTTATCAGCCTAACACTGGAATAATCTTGGTTACACGTAAATGACATGTGTATGTGTGTATCGTATGTTCAAAAACGAAACATATACATGAAGTAAATAAATAAATAAATAAAAAGGTTTACATCACAACACAACTAGCTATTCTGTATTAATTCGTCTCACACGACAGAACCCTCTCCCCCCAGTCGATGCCCAAATGCTCAGCTGTCTATCAACTAGGTAAAGACAATATTTTCTTAATCATAGATAGGTATGCATGTAGGTGAGTGAGTGAGTAAGTAAGTAAGTAAGGAAGTAAGGAAGTAAATAAGTAAGTAAATAAGTAAGTGAGTGAGTGAGTAAGTGAATAAGAAGTAATTAAGTAGGTGAATAAATGAATACAAAATAGATGAGTAAGTGAATGAGAAGTAATTAAGTAGGTGAATAAATAAATACAAAAAAGGAGTATGTAGATTAATATACAGGTAAGAGATGAAAATAACAAATAACAGTAAATACATGCATATACCAACATGCCCGCACACAGACATACACACATACATTCATACATACACACCAATATCGACACAGCATGATGGCCGACACAACAGCTACAACAACAACACCACCAACAACAACACCAACAAAGAGGAAACACATATATACATATCATGACAAACTTACCGACATATCTGGTCTCTTCAGCGTTGCCGCACCTTGGGTCTTCTCTCTCTTGTTGGTTTCTTGTGTATCCTCCCACTTCAAAATATCCTCTGCCTGATAATCAGAAAGTTACTTCCCTCTTGTGTCCCCTCAAAGTTGATTTCCCTTGGTCCTCCTGAATTACCTTTCCTTGGTCCCTTTGATTTCACTCACATGTGTGACCCACACCCTTGCCCTTGGTTCCCATCGTCACCTTCTTCATATTCTTTCCTTCTTTTGATTCTTCCATCTCGTGCTCATCTTTCGGTTATCTCTTGTTTTTTCTTCTGTTTGTTAGTTCTTTTTCCTTTTCTTCGTGTTGTTCTTGCAGTTGCTGCTCTTGTTCTTGCCTGTCTCTTTACGTTTCTCTTGTGTTCTACTTGTCCTTATGTAGCCGTTTATTTTCTTCCTGTTGTCAAATTTTGATATGTCTTCTTTAGAATGTAATTCATTTTCTTCCATGTCTTTTTGTTGAATTTCATAGGTCATATTTCATTTCTATTTTGTTCTTCAAAAAATCAATCCTTTCGTTATACTGATTCATTAGTTTCTTTCTTTTTTATTTATTTTATTTTTTCATTTGTAGATTGATGGAAGTGATTATGATTTTCTTTCACCTTGATCTTTATTCTTTTAATAGCGGTTACCTGTCGTTTGTACTGATCATATTTCATTTCAATAGTTTTTTTTCTTTTTTACATTTTCTTTTATCTGGTTTCTTTCTTGTTTTTTAGTTTTTCTTCCTTTGGTTTGTGTTTGTTTTCTCGTAGTTTGCTTGTTTTTCCTACGATTTGTCTTATGTTTCCTTCCCGTCTTCTTTTTATATATTTTTCTTTACATAAAATTTCTATGTTTTCTCTGTGATATGCTTTATTTCTTTCCATTACTTAAATTGTGTTCCTTCAGGTACTTTATTGTGACTTGCAGCCTGTTGTACTGGCTCTACAAGAAACACTAGTGCGTGAGGGAAAGGTTTTCTCTAATGGATTTCATCATTATTTCGAAACCAGCACAACCTAAAGATGGAGGAGTAACAGGTGGAGTGTCGTTGCTCCTACACAGGTCTGTTTTGTTTAACCCTGTTAATCTGAACACTTCTTTGCAAGCAGTGGCGGCAAGGTTGTCTTTAGACAAAACCATAACCATTTGCTCTCTGTACCTACCTCCATATGTTCCTGTTACGAAAGAAGAACTGGTTGATCTGATTGAGGAACTTCCACAACCTTGAAGACATACAACATGTAGTTTTTATGAATCTTTTCTGTTTACCTTTTTTCTTTGAGTAATTTGCCTTTTATCAAGTGCAGTTTGTTGTCCATCTATCCTTCTGTCGGCGACATCATTCTTGATGGTAGCCGCTGATGTATGCCCCTCAGCTGTCTCCATCCCCTTTTGTCCAGAGTCCTTCTGTGGATTTCACCTTTCGTCGGCTTCGTCCACTTGGCAACGTTCACTACATAGGAAATCGGCGGTTTTCCTTGTCGTCTGCTGCCCTCCATTTTGCCCTGGGTCACAGTCTTCATTACATGGCAGCTAGCTCCGATGTCTCATAGTATGTCCAAAGTATTTCATTTTCATTTTCCTAACCAGGCCTAAAAGTTCAGTTGTTTGTTCTGTTCTTCCAGAATGCTTTGGTATATTCGTCTCTACAGTTTGTTGTAGTTTAGTGTAAACATTTCAATGAACTTTTTAATGCCGTTGTTTTGTTTTTCTGCTCTTAGTCTCTGTGTACGTTTTTCTCTTGTTTTTTTTTTTCTTCTTCTTGACTTTGTTGCTGTCCTTTTCTTACTTTGTGTGACTTCTTGATTTCAATTTAAGTCTGATTGTTCTGTGTTTTGTTTTATTTTTCGTTGTTTCTGTTATTGTCTTTCTTGCTGTCCTGTGTATTTGTGTGGTTTTCTCTTTAGATTGATATATGTTATTTTGTTTTGCTCTGCTTTGTACTTTTTGTTTTAACTCATGTTTTTGATGGTACTCGTGGTATTGGAATTTTAACATTTATTGATATTCTTCTTACATAATTGCTGTTGTTGTTTTTACTGCTCTGATCGTGGTTTTCTTGTCGTTGTGTCTTCATGTTCTTGCTGACGTTGATGATGTGCTTTCATTTGTTCTTCTTGTTGTTGTATGTCTTAATGTTCTTGCTGACGTTGATGATGTGCTTTCATTTGTTCTTCTTGTTGTTGTATGTCTTAATGTTCTTGCTGACTTTGATGATGTGCTTTCCTTTGTTTCTTCTTGTCGTTGTGTGTCTTCGTGTTCATGCTGACGTTAATAATGTGCTTTCATTTGTTTGTTTCTTCTTGTCGTTGTATGTCTTCGCGTTTTCGCTGACGTTGATGGTGTTCTTTCCTTTGTTTGTTCTTGTCATTCTATGTCTTCGTGTTTTTGCTGACGTTGATGATGTTTCTCTCCTTTGTTTGTTTCTTCTTGTCATTGTATGTCTCCGTGTTATTGCTGACGTTGATGGTGTGCTTTCCTTTATCTGTTTCATCTTGTTATTTTGTGTGTTCGTCTTCTTGCTGACGTTGATGATGTGCTTTGTTTTGTCTCTTTCTTCTTGTAGTTGTATGTCTCCGTGTTCTTGCTGTCGTTCAGGATTTGGTTTCCTTTGTTTGTTCTTGTGTTGTATATCTTCATGTTATTGCTGACGTTGATGATGTGCTTTCCTTTATTTGTTTCTCTCTTGTTGTTGCATGTCTTCGGTGTTCTTGCTCTGACGTTGATGATGTGCTTTCCTTTGTTTGTTTCTTCTTGTCGTTGAATGTCTTTGTGTTCTTGCTGACGTTGATGATGTGCTTTCCTTTGTTTGTTTGTTCTTGTCGTTGTATGTCTTCGTATTTTTGCTTACGTTGATAATGTGCTTTCCTTTGTTTGTTTCTTCTTGTCGTTGAATGTCTTTGTGTTCTTGCTGACGTTGATGATGTGCTTTCCTTTGTTTGTTTGTTCTTGTCGTTGTATGTCTTCGTGTTTTTGCTTACGTTGATAATGTGCTTTCCTTTGTTTGTTTCTTCTTGTCGTTGTATGTTCTCGTGTTCTTGCTGACGTTGATGATGTGCTTTCCTTTGTTCCTTTTTGTCGTTGTATGTCTTCGTGATCTTGCTGACGTTGGTGGTGTTCTTTCCTTTGTTTCTGCTTGTCGTTGTATGTCTTCGTGTTCTTGGTGACGTTGATGATATGCTTTCCTTTGTTTGTTTCTTCTTGTTGTTTTATGTCTTTGTGTTCTTTCTGACGTAGATGATGTTCTTTCCTTTGTTTGTCCTGTTGTTGTATGTCTTTGTGTTCTTGCTGAAGTTGATGGTGTTCTTTCCTTTGTTTGTTTTTTTCTTGTCGTTATATGTCTTCGTGTTTTTTGCTGACGTTGATGATGTTATTCCTTTGTTTGTTTCTTCTTGTCGTTGTATGTCTTCGTGTTCTTCTTGTCGTTGTATGTCTTCGTGTTCTTGCTGACGTTGATGATGTTATTCCTTTGTTTGTTTCTTCTTGTCGTTGTGTGTCTTTGTGTTCTTTCTGACGTTGATGACGTTCTTTTCCTTTGTTTTGTTTTTTTGACGTTGTATGTCTCCGTGTTCTTGCTGACGTTGATGGTGTTCTTTCCTTTGTTTATTTTTTCTTGTTGTATGTCTTCGTGTTCTTGCTGACGTTGATGATGTGCTTTCCTTTGTTTCGTATGATCGTTGTATGTCTTCGGATTCTTGCTGACGTTGGTGGTGTTCTTTCCTTTGTTTGTTTCCTCTTGTCGTTGTATGTCTTCGTGTTCTTGCTGACGCTGATGATGTTCTTTCCTTTGTTTTTTTTCTTGTCGTTGTATGTCTTTGTGTTCTTGCTGACGTTGATGATGTTGTTTCCTCTGTTTTTTCTTCTTGTTGTATGCCTTCGCGTTCTTGCAAACGTCGATGGTGTTTTCTCCTTTGTTTGTTTATTCTTGTTGTATGTCTTCGTGTTCTTGCTGACGTTGATGATGATCTATCCTTTGTTTGTTTCTTCTTGTCGTTGTATGTCTTCGTGTTCTTGCTGACGTTGATGATGTGCTTTCCTGTGTTGTTCTTGTCATTTTATGTCTTCGTGTTCTTGCTAACGTTGATGGTATGGTTTCCTTTGTTTCTTATTGTCATTGTATGTCTTCGTAATCTTGCTGACGTTGATGCTGTTCTTTCCTTTGTTTCTTCTTGTCGTTATATGTCTTCGTGTTCTTTCTTGACGTTGATGATGCTCTTTCCTTTGTTTGTTTCTTCTTGTCGTTGTATGTCTCCGTGTTTTTGCTGACGATGACGGTGTGCTTTCCTTTGTTTTTTTTCTTCTTGTATGTCTTCGTGTTCTTGCTGACGTCGATGGTGTTCTTTCCTTTCTTTGTTTCTTCTTGTCGTCGTATGTCTTCGTGTTACATTACTGACGTTGATGATGTTCTTTCCTTTTGTTTTTTCTTCTTGTCGTTGTATGTCTTTGTCTTCTTGCTGACGTTGATGATGTGCTTTCCTTTGTCTGTTTTCTTCTTGTCATTGTATGTCTTCGTCTTCTTGCTGACGTTGATGATGTGCTTTCCTTTGTCTCTTTCTTCTTGTCATTGTATGTCTTCGTGATCTTGCTGACGTTGATGGTGTGCTTTCATTTGTTTTGTTTCTTCCAGTTGTTGTATGTCTTTGTGCTTTGTGTTCTTGCTGACGTTGATGATTTTTTCCTTTGTTTGTTTGTTATTGTTGTATGTCTTCGTGTTCTTGCTGACGTTGATGGTGTGCTTTCCTTTGTTTGTTTGTTCTTGTCGTTGTATGTCTTCGTGTTCTTGCTGATGTTGATGATGTGCTTTCCTTTGTTTGTTTCTTCTTGTTGTATGTCTTTGTGTTCTTGCTGACGTTGATGATTTTTTTCCTTTGTTGTTTTTTTGTTTTTGTCTTGTAGTTTCTTTCGTTCGTGTTTTCTTGGTCTTGACGTTGATGATCTGCTTTCCTTTGTTTGTTTGTTCTTGTCGTTGTATGTCTTTCGTGTTCTTGCTGACGTTGATGATGTGCTTTTCTTTGTTTGTTTCTTCTGTCGTTGTATTCTTTTGTGTTCTTGCTGACGTTGATGATGTGCTTTCCTTTTTTTCTTTCTTCATGTTCGTTTTGTATTTTCTTTTGTTTCTTTGCAGAGGTTGATGTGTTCTTTCTTTTTCTTTTTGTTTCTTGTTTGCATGTCTTCGTGTTCTTGCTGACGTCGATGTGTGTTCTTCTTTGTTTCTTTCTTCTTGTCGTTTGTATGTCTTCGTGTTCTTCCTGGATGTTGATGATGTGCTTTCCTTTGTTTTTTCTGTCGTTGTTGTCTTCGTGTTCTTGCTGACGTCGATGGTGTTCTTTTTTCTTTGTTTTCTTTCTTCTTGTCGTTTGTATGTCTTCTAGTTTCTTCCTGACGCTGATGGTGTTCTTTCTTCTGTTGTTTTTTTTCTTGTCTTTGTATGTCTTCGTGTTCTTGCTAACGTTGATGGTGTGGTTTCCTTTGTTTTTATTGCCGTTGTATGTCTTCGTGTTCTTGCTGACGTTGATGATGTTCTTTCCTGTCTTTTTTTTTTTTATTCTTGTTGCATGTCTTCGTGTTCTTGCTGACGTTGATGATGTGCTTTCAGTTGTTTGTTTTCTACTTGTCGTTGTATGTCTTCGTGTTCTTGCTGACGCTGATGATGTGCTTTCATTTGTTTGTTTCTTCTTTTCGTTTTATGTCTTCGTGTTCTTGGTGACGTTGATGATGTGCTTTCATTTTGTTTCTTCTTTTCGTTCTATGTCTTCGTGTTCTTGCTGACGTTGATGATGTGCTTTCATTTGTTTCTTCTTGTCGTATTTCTTCGTGTTATTGCTGACGTTGATGATGTGCTTTCCTTTGTTTCTTCTTGTCGTTGTATGTCTTTGTGTTATTGCTGACGTAGATGATGTTCTTTCCTTTTAATTTCTCGTTTGTGTTTCTGTTCGTACACTTGGTGTTGTAGTTTTATCATCGTTTGATTTTCTTTTATTCTTGTCATTGTTGCTTTTCTACCCTCGTTTTTCATGTGACTTCCTCTTCTTGTCCATGTTGACTTTGTTGTTGTGCTTATTTGTGTTTTATTTCTTGTTATCCTTGGGTTTGTGCTTCTGATTTTGTCTTTGATTGTCCTCTCTTCCACTTCTTCTTCTGTTACTTTTCTTGTTGACCTGTGTATTTGTTCTCATCGTTTCTGTTCTTGTTCCCTGGTGTTTTGTTCAGTTAATCTCCTTCGTTTTTAGTCTTTTTCCTTGTTTTTTTCCCCGACATGTTTGTTTCATTGGTTTGTTTGTCGTTTCTCCTTTTTCTTCCTGGCTTGTTGTTTCAGTGTTCTATTTGATTTGATTTTTATGCCTTGTTTCTATCTTCGTTGTTCCCTACAGCACATTTATAGGAAGACGTACTTGTTCTTGTTCTTGTTGTTGTTGTTGATGCTGCTGCTGCTTCTGTTGCTATTCTTGCAGTGCTGTGCGTATGCTTGTATCCTCGCGTGATGTAACGCCTTCATTGGCAAGCTGAAACAAAATGAAATCAAAACTGTATGGACAAACACTTGAAAATAGATAAGTAAATAAATAAATAGATGAATAAAACATACATAAATAAATGAACTGAATAAAACATACATAAATAAATAAACAAACAAATAAATGAATATATAGATGAATAAATGAATAAAAAAAATAGAAAATAGAATGATGAATAAATAAATGAAAGAATGAATGAATGATAGAATAAATAAACCGCAAATGAATACATAAACATAAATCTAAAAAAATAGACAAGTAGGTTAACCAGATTAGAATAGATAGATAAAGTAAAGCAAGTCAGCCTAATCATTTTGTCACAAGCACTCGTTTTCTCTTTTTTTTTTGTTTTTGTTTTTTTGTTCGTGTGTTTGTTTTTTGCTGTAGGATCTTCAACATGCACTAGGTATATGTTGTATAATTGACCTCGGTTGTCGTCTCATCTGAAACACTAGCACCCACACCACCATTCAAGGAATGGAAAGAGGGCATGGTGGAATACACAAATCCCCGGAATAGAGCCTTTTTAAAATTTAAAATGTTTGAAATTTTTTTTAGGATCATCGCACTCGGGGAAACTACCTTTGTGTTCACCTTTCTTTTCGTCCCATTTTCTACACCACCTTAATTGCCACATAAGATGGCGCAGTTTTGTTGTTGTACGATACGATAATGAGGATGTCGATGAGGATGATAATCATGATGCTATGGCGTTCCGTTTAGGATTGAGACTGCGTGACAAGGCTGTACTCTAAACTTGCTATCATAATGTATCCTGGCATCAACCAAGTCCGAGAGATATAGACACCTGCGGTGCTTGTCAGAAGATTTGAGCATCAGCCTCAATGACGCATCCGTGAAATGGATGAGATTCGACTGTGTGGTCCCAGTCTTCCCAATGAGCGCATAGCACGTCCAACTCAGGGTAAGAGCCGGTTAGAGCGGAAAAATCCCACAATGATTTTTAACTGGGCTGATGCGGATTCGAACCCACAACTTTCTAGTCAGTAGTCCGTTGCATTAATCACTACACCATGGCGACTGGTTGAGCCTCGGTTTCTGATATCCAAGGCAGATCAGCATTATTGTATTTGGAGTTTGTTCAAGTGAAATTCTTCACACTTGGACAATGCCATATGGGCTCCATCCAAATCTACCAGCAATTATCTGATAATAGTTTTTTTGAACCTGCACGTAACCCTGTGCGATGGCAAAATCTTAAAATAGCAAAGGACCAGGTGTACCTATGACTCATGAAGCTGACACCATGTGAATTATTAAAGCATTAAGGAAAAAAACTGAAACGGAACCGGGCAGGATATCTCACTCGGAGAATGGACAATCGTTGGACAACAAAAGCCACGTTCTGGATACCAAGAGACGGCTCTCGCAATAGAGGAAGACAGAAAACTAGATGGAGAGATGACCTAGATGGATTTGACAAGAACTGGAGAGGAAAAGCACTGGAATGAAAAGAATGGAAGCAGCTGGGGAAGGCCTACGTCCAACAACGGACTTTCGATGGCTCAAAGATAGAAGGGAAACAGCAAAAAAAAAACCAACTGGTTTCTATGTTGACAGCTGGGACTGAACTCAAGACATCAGATCTTGAGTCCACGGCTTTATCATTAGAGCCATCCAGTCTGCGTACAAAGTACAGACATTAGTGGATCAACGTACTAATGTAGAACAAAAGAAGATAAAATACTTACCAAATTCGCTGCATCCGATATATTTCCTGATTTGGCTTGAAACTTTTCGATGGCCTATAGACGATACTGTATGACCATCTCCCAGAAAACGAAACCAAACCAAACCAAATGATCAAAACAATTAGTTATTTTCAGTGCGTGCACTAGTCATGGTAGAGGTCAAATGTGATTGAATCTGAACGCCCGACAGCTCCAAAATTCAGACTCATGGGTGACCTGAACTCACGCGATAGACAAGCAGTTATGAGTACAGATTATCTAGTTGCGCGCGCGCGTGTGTGTGTGAAAGAATAAGTGAGTAAGAGTTGTGTGTGAGAGAGACAGCATGTGTTTTGATTCCAAACAACCAGCAAAAATCAAAACAAAACTAAACACAAAAGTAAGCAAGCAAACAAGCAAGCAAACAAACAAAAACTGAACCAGCCAACCACACCTAACCAAACATATAAACCAAATCAACAAAAAGTAATCACCAACCCCTCTTACCAGTAAGCAAATACTCAATAGCAAACCAACTAGCCTAATAACGCAGCCCTGGTATGGCACTACGCAGTCGGCTGGACTTTAAACGACAATAACAGTAAGCATAATAACTTTATCATTATATTTCAGTTTCTGTTGTCCTCACTTATCCCTCCATTACCAAACGAGTGTTTGCCCACTACCGCTCAGTTTTATCGTTCCCTCAGTCTTTGGCTGGAAATCGGATATTTAAACTTATCAACCTGTCTCAAGGTTGTGCCGTTTGCTGTTATCTTGCGTGAGGGATTTCATGCTTTTTACTGATTACCATAACTTCAGTCTTCTAGCTATTTAGCTCCAACCCTTTATTTTTGCTTTCTGTTTCTATTATATTCATACAGTTTTGTAGGCCCCTTTCGTTTTCTGCAATTAGCACGGTGTCATCTGCGTAAGGAATGTTGTTTGTCATTTTTCCGCCAACCTTTAACCCAGGGCATTCTTCTAGTTTTCTCATGATGTTTTTGCTGTAAAGTGATAACAACTGGAATCTTACATGGGACAATTCCTTGTGGGATCTTAAACGTCTCATCCGAAAGCTTTAGTGCCCAGTTCATCTCTCATATATCTGGATTGGGTCAGGACCCTAGTCCTCTCGCTCACCATGCAGGTGCTCTAAGCAACTGGGCCACTCATCAGACTTCTTTTCTTTCAATTCCATAGGGTCTCCTGTGGTGGGTGGCCCTACAGTGGCTGGACTATGCTGGTTCTCGCGGGCTTATTGGCACTGGGACTTCAACTGAACGATCATAGAATTGGTGGTGTGTTGAAGAGCTGGAAAAAGCGGCAAGGGATTAATGCCACAAAAAACAGCCTACAGAACTGAGTTGAAAAAATCGATGGTCAGGCCTTTCTAACAATCTCCATTTTCATAAGAAAACCGTCAATGAAAATCCATGTTTTGAACTTCTTAAGGTCACTTAAAAGCAAGATGGTAAAGCCGTTCTAAAAATCTCCCTTTTTATCAAATATCATTTAGAAGGTCCAGGTTTTGTATTTTTAAGATTATTCTGACCTTGAAGAAGAATCAGGTGACTTGAGTCAAAGGAAAATGGTAGACATTCGCAACGGTGAAAAAAAAATCTAAATACTGAGAAAGTGCTGATTTTAGGAACCGTTTTGGTCTGTGTGATTGACATCGATACCTTGCCCTCCAAAACCTCTGCATTCGCCAATTCGCAGGCACACACGTTCTTCACATGACATTATGAAATAATCTCCCTTTTCTTAATAAGCGATTGAAAAATCGGAAGATAAAAAGAAAAAAAAGGTGTTTGTAGTTAATCCAAACATAAAGGGATGCCTGGTCAAGCCTTATCGGTACTCTTCCATTTATCATGCAGATAATAACAAACATATACGTGACCTTGAAAGTAACCCAAGATCAGTGAAACTTTGATATCTGTATGTTTATATAACAATCAGCTGGATTGACAGTATGTGCATTAAGACTCCATGAAATAAAATTTATCAAGTTACACCAGCTAAAAAGATTCCAATTGAAATTTGGCTGTCCGAAAGACAATCCAGATTTTGCACCGTCAAGCTCACCGTGAAGAAGCATGCAATGGAACAAAACTTGACATGAAGTTAGGACAGTGGAACACTGTTACAAGAGCTGAGTAGATTTTGAAAAAAAAATTGCTGTTTTCATATCTTCCTGAAAAAAGGTTCATTTTGAATACGTTTTTGTCCTTGTGATTTTTACCGTAAGCATTGAGGGATCCACCATACCTTTTACATAGATTTGGTATAATTACATCCATAAACGGTCGAGAAAATTTTGGTAAAACATCTCTCTCTCTCTCTCTCTCTCTCTCTCTCTTCTCTCTCTCTCTCTCTCTCTGTCAGTCTGTCTCCCTCACACACACCACACACACACACACACACACACACACACACAACACACACACACACACACACACACAAACACACACACAAACACACACACACAACACACACACACACACACATACACACACACATCACCACCACGCAGCACACACACACACATCACCACACAACACACGCAGACAGCACAGCATCACACCACACCACACACACAAACACACACACACACAACACACCACACACCACCCACAACACACACACAACACACACACACACACACACACACACCACACCACGCTTCCTTCCTTGGTCGATATGAAACGACCTCCCCATTTCAAGGGAGATTAAAAGAAATGAAATCGAAAGTAGATGAAAGAGCAAATGAACAAAGTAAAAGAGAGAAAGGAAAAAAAAAAGGAAAATGAAGAGACGACCAAAACTGTGATATGTCATGATGTCTGCAGCGTATACATTCATGAGCATGTGCATGTTCGCTTCCCTTGTGTATATGTGTGTGTATTTGCGCGTGTGTGCATGTATGTGTGTGTGTGCGTGCACGCGTGCATGTGTTCATGTGAGTCAGTATATGCTATTGGGATTGGGGTGCGTATGTAGTATCTGCAATCGTGTGCTTGTTTATGTGTGTGCGTATTTGCGTGTGCGTGTGCATGGGTGTGCGTGCGTATGTGTGTGACTATTTGTGTGTCTGTGTGTGTGTGCGCGTGTGTGTATGTTTATAATTTTGGGTTTGATGTGTGATGTGTGTGTGTGTGAGTGTGTGTGTGTGTGTGTGTGTGTGTGTGTGTGTGTGTGTGTGTGCGTGCGTACGTGTGTGTGTGCGCGCCCGTGAGTGTTTTTTTGTGTGTGTGTGTGTGTGTGTGTGCACGCGTGTGTGTGTGTGTGTGTGTGAATATGCGCGTGCGCGTTTGTGCGTGTGTGTGTGCGTGCGTGTGTGTGTGCATGCGTGTGAGTGTGTGTGTATGTGAGTGTGAATGTGTGTGTGTGTGTGTACGTGCATGTGTGTGTCTGTGTGTGTCTGTGTCTGTCTGTGTTTCTGGACAGAGGACGTGGCCAAATAGTCTGATGGGCTTTTGAGTGAGAGAAATGGATGGCAGATCAAACGGCAAACAGAACAATCCCCAGGGTCAAAGATAAAGATGGCATGACTGCATAAATGAATGAGAAACATGACATGTGCTGAAACTGGCACACTGCTGTGCTCTTTCAATCTTTTCATCTTGCCTAATGTAGGCGGCAAACTGATATTTGAGACTAATACGTAGGGCGAAAAAATGAAAATGAAAGTGTCCAGTCATAGAAACGCGCCCGTCTCTTTCTGCGCTCGTCTCTCTTGAGTGTGCGTATATCTCTGTTTGTTTGTTCTTGTATGGGAGTAGGGAAACGGGAGGTTGTGGATTATTTGTGTATGTAAGTGTGTGTTTTATGCGAGTGTAGTTTGTATGCAATGTTTTAAGTGGCTCTGACGTTTCAATTCCATCACAAGAATAGATGAATAGCTTCATCATATGTAGCAATGACTGATCAGATGGTATGTTTTTTTCTGTTTTTTTAAGATTGGCTGACTAGCAGGAGGTATGCATTCACATGCCTTATGTGACAATACAGTGTTGATAAAAATTCTGCAGTGTTATTATCCAAACCCCAACAGAGAGAGAGAGAGAGAGAGAGAGAGAGAGAGAGAGAGAGAGACAGAGAGAGAGAGAGAGAGAGAGAGAGAGAGAGAGAGAGAGAGAGAGAATGAATTAGTCCTCTTTAAGCAGTTTACTTTCAGTAGGACTATGCAATCCTTTATGCATAGGTGGAAACTCGATGCATTCAGAACAAAATACACGAAGAACATTGTGTGTCTTTGTGGACAAAAAATAATTCCTAGTCATCTTCTTTCTTACATTCGAATAAAACAGCAATTGCTTTACTTTCCAGGAACATCGTTTCCGATATAGTTGATTCAGCGTCATTACTCTACGAATTTTTGTCTACCTGTCAAAAAGTTCTACAGTGAAATATTTATAATTTGTTCTAATTGATGTTAATTGTTACATTTAGCAAGAGTATTGTGTGAAAATGTTCGTTATGGTAACTTAATTCATTTGTAAAAATTTCCCTCCCCTCCTCCAGTTGCCTTTCTCTCCACCTACGCCCACGCCACCTTCCCCTCCCCCTTTCTTATAATTTTTCTTTTTTTTTCTTTTGTTTGTTTTGTTTTATGAATAGACATTAAACCAATGACCACCATTAATCCTTTTCCCTTTTGAGCTTAAATCAATGATATTTTGAACATCAGAGTCATAACCGAAGACATTAAACACTTCACTTTCAATGAATTTATATCCATAACACCATTGATTAATGGCATGTGTTCCTTGAACACAGCACTGACCTTAGCTCAAGACCGGAAGCCAGAGCGTGTGGAATGGTTCGTCCCTCATCATTTCTATAGTAATCACTTCAGTCACACAGGGGCCAATGGTATTGATTGGCGAGTCCCCAAATCTCCATTGCATTACCTCTGCAGTCATTGACCATGTATTGACCACCTCCTGCTGCTAAGTTGGACACGTGGCTTGTTGATTGTTAACCCTTTGCCTCCCGGACCCTGTCTACCAGCACCCTGCATTGCCAACCATGCTAGCAAAGCAAAAACTTAACCCTTTGATTCCCTCACCATATCCACCAGCTTCCTGCGCAGTTAGTGGATAGGGTGCGGGAGTCAAAGGGTTAATGTTTCGTGTGTTTGGTGGTATATTTGGTCACTACCCATCTCTCTCTGTCTCTGTCTGTCTGTCTGTCTGTCTCTCTGTCTATCTGTCTCTCTCTCTCTCTCGAAGTGTTTTCGTGTATGTGTAAGTTTGTGTCCTTCTGCCTCTCTATCTCTCACCCTTCCAACTCTCTCTTTCTCTCTCTCTGTCCCTCTCTGTCCCCCCTCCTTCTATCTCTTCCTTCTCTCTCTCTCTCTTTCTCTCTCTCTCTCTCTCCCTTTCTTCTTCCTCTCTCTCTCTCTCTCTCTCTCTCTCTCTCTCTCTCTCTTCTCTCTCTCTCTCTCTTCTCTCTCTCTCTCTCTCCTCTCTCTCTCCCCCCCCCCCCTGTGTGTGTTTTCGAGTTCGTTGTGTAACATAAAAAGACAGCCGTTGTAGAACTGTTTCATTGCTTCTCCAGAAAATCAAAAACATTTTCCTCAACCGATAAACATTTATCAAAAATTATTGAATTGTTGTGCATTTGCTTACTTCATTGGTTGCTTCTTCATTCGTCGATTTATGAAGTCGTGTATTTTTGGTTTTTTGTTGTTTTGATGTTTTTAATCTTATACCATTCTGTCCTTTTTATGTTTTTTATAAGAGGATGGAGAGACGATATTTGCTTAAAGTGTATTCATTTATAAACTCTTTCATCCATTAATTGCAGGGGTTTTTTTCATACTTTCCTTTCAAATCGTTTTATCCTGTTTCGTGCGTCTTGAAACATGAAATTGAATGGCAGGAAACTGTTATTTTCTAACGCTGTAGATATTAGAGCAAGGCCGACTTACATGTATGCCACAGTTTAATGTACTTGTTTCAAAACAACAGGAAATGGCTTATTACAAAAGATTAAAAACTTAAAAAGATATCAGAAAAAGAGACATTTGATAATGGGTGTACAAAATTCAGCACAAATATTCAAATGCTCGCATGCGCCGGCGCGCGCACATCTTGTGTGCATCTATGTGTCAAAAACAATCAAACGAACAAACAAACAAACAAAGAAGAACAAACGATAACAGCGACAACAACAACAAAAACAACAAATAATAACACAGTAATGCATACATAATCAGGAGGTGTGTGTGTGTGTGTGTGTGTGTGTGGTGTGTGTGTGTGTGTGTGTGTGTGTGTGTGTGTGTGTGTGTGTGTGTGTGTGTGTGTGTGTGTGTGTGTGTGTGTGTGTGTTCATGTGCGTGTGTGAAATCTTTTAAAAAGAAGATTTGATATTTAGTTTCAATTTCAGTTTCAGTTTCTCAAAATGACATCTCCGCGTTCGGAATGATTTCCGTACGCACATATGCCACTGGTGCCATGGGATAGAGAAGATCCAAAATGATCATGGCACAAGCTTAAGCCTACGAGTATATCCATGAGATGGCCAGGTCCTGAGGCTGTACATAGCGTATGAAACACGTGACACACCCGAGGGTTGAACCCGCACTCCCCGCATTATGAGCATGGAGCTCTAACACCTAAGCTACTGGGCCAGTTTTTTTTAATGTTTATTTATTTATTCATTTATTTTTACACATTTAATCATATAACAACAGTATGTTTGTGATTAAGCTGTCTCATCTGTGAAATTAGAAATATTGTTTACGTGTCAATTCATAACAGACAAATCAACATGAACAGGTTAACAAGACGTGTTTATACACAAGAACATAAATATTGTTAGAGTATTTTTATACTGATGGAATCTCCCGCTGATCCGATGCATGAGTAGACATACTGGTCTTTACACTGGTATGGGCCTTCATGTAGGATACAAAATCGATCCCGCAGGCACAAGTTCTTCTACAGATTCTGTCATCATCATCATCATGTGCCCTGCGGCATGGCGATGGCAATCATGGCCCTCCATGTGCATCTATCCCTTTTCGCCACAAGCACATCTTCCACCCTCTCTGTCCTCAGCTACCCTGCAAGTCTGTCCAATATTTCTACCTGGGTCTTCCTGGTGCTCTCTTTCCCCCATCTTTCCTGTTGTGACCAGGTGCTCTATTTCCCCTTTCTTCATAGAGTGGCCTATGAATGTTACTTGTCGTTTCCTTGCAGTGCTGTATTGGAAGGAATCCTGCGGCCTTGGATTGTGCTTAGGTCTGTCCACCTTCATTAATACAATATCTGTTTTGCTCTGTTCAAATCTGATTATGTCCGGTGTGTATTGTTGCCACCAGGATGATTTGTTGGGAACCGTGTTCTCCCGCTTGGTGTCGTTGATCTTTCAGCTCATGAGGTCGGTCTTCAAAGTATCCTCATCATCTATTGAGGGACGTGTCCTGATCTTAGTATCCTTGCTTCAGCGCTCCTTACAGAAGCATCTTTGAGATGCGGCTGTCTTCCATACGGACAGCGTGTCCTGTCCAACGAAGCTGGTATTTAATAAGAAGAAAGTCTAAAACTTGTCAAGCCACACTTCTTCAGAACGTGAAGGATGGCCACTCGATTTTGTCACATGATGTTATGGATTTTGCGCCAGCATCTTTGATGGAACCGATCCAGTTATTGAATGATTTATCGGTACGTAGTCCATGCTTCGCAGCATTCAGCGGGTGCTCATGATTATTGCTCTGCACACTGTAATGTTAGCTTCTTAAAAACCTTGAAGAATCTCTTCCTTCTACCATGTAGACTGGTGAGTGATGTTAGCTTCTTAAAAACCTTGAAGAATCTCTTCCTTCTACCATGTAGACTGGTGAGTGATTGATAGCTTGTCCCCGTTCTTGTAGATATCTGCAGTAATATCACCAGCTTCTGATTCCTTCCCAGGCATGATTGATAATATTGGTAATATCGGCACTGGGGAGTGGGACTGCCAGAGATTCCTTTAATGACAGTTAGTGGAGTGCATCTTTGGCGTCCTTATTGACAACTCTTGGCTCAGCAATGTATTAAGAACTTAGCCCAGAGTGATAAGATGTCAGCTTTCTGTGTCAGCAGATTGGAAATCTCAGAGGTACAGATGGATGTTGAACTAGAAACCTTTGGTCCGTACACTCCGACTCGGCACCATGCACTGACTTCATGTCGTTGGCATCGGCCGCATCCTAGAATTCTGCGGTTTACGTCTCCCGCCATTGATTCTTTATGTGCCACAGTTGTTCATTGTTGGATAAGCTTCTTTACTTGCTAGTGTTTTTGCTTCTTCATTTGCCGAGATGTTGCTTACAAGTAGCGTAGAGTTTGTCCATGAGCTAATATTGATCTCTTCGTCAATTTCATCAAACTGGTTCCTGTGTTTACGATTTATGAAACCCAGAATATAGAATATCAGCCGCAGTACTGTATTCATGTAGATGGCTTCTTTAAATTACTTCCATTCAGCTAGTACGTTTTCTCCTTCAGGCTCTCTCTCTGACCTGACAATTTTTTCTTGGAGCTTCTCTTGAATATTGTTTTTGCTGTTTTGCAGATCGACGATATTCAGCTTCCCAGGATATTCACCTTGCTGCTTAGCAGTCGGTGATCAGAATAGGTTTGCTGCTCTTATACAGCATGTGATATGCACATCTTTTCTGTCTTTCTTGCATATGATAACATGACCCGGTATGTACAATGTATCACTGCTTGGAGCGCGGGTGCATTCACGTTTTTTTTTGTTTTTGTACTTGTTCTTCTGCTGATAGTGAGTGTTGGTGATAGTGAGCTTATACTGAATACACAGTGACAGCAATATTAGTCCTTTGGAGCCGCACCTTCCAGTACCGTGGCGTCTAAAGACTTTGGCCAGTTGGGGAAGTCCACTTTCACATGAGCATTTCAGTCTCCAAGAATGATGAGCTGGTCTCTGTAGGTTACTGTGGCGATGAGTCGGTTGAGCTCTTCATAAAAGGATTCTTTGGTTAACTATTCATAAAAAAAAGATTCCTTGACATCATCTTAATTTGTTATTTTGGGGGCGTAAGTACTGATGACTGTAGCGAAGTACATGTAGTCGTTATTGAACTGAACACGCAACGTTACAAGTAATCATGATACTACATGTACAGTGTAAGCTTTCCAGTGTTTTTGCGCACTTGGCAGTCCGACGCCAGAGCTTCTTTGGGCTCTTTGGGCTTTCCAATGCAGTAGAAAGTGTAGTCTCCTCCAGCGTCATCGAGCTGGGTTTAGTCTTTAGATGTGGTCTTACTCACGGCAGCTTTCCCCGTGGGGATTGCCGGGGGCTCTTTCTGTATAAATAGTATCCCCACCTTCAGGATATTCTGTGCTAGAAATTTCCTATTTTCTGTCACTCTCTTTGTTTCTGCCTTGTTCCTTTGCTTTCTGTCATTTCTACCTATCATTTTCTGCCTTAATGGTCCATTCACCTATACGTGTTCGATAATGTCTTACGTACTTTCTCTTTAAGATTGATAACTGGGTACACGTATTAAGTGCATTTATGGCTCTAGGAAGGTGAGATATGCAAAAGCAATTTCAGGTAATTTATGCCTGTTTTTATACATATATTTGTGTCCTTAGGTATGCTTATATTTGTATTCAGGTATGTTGTTTAAAATCCCATGTGCGATGAATTGGACGGAGTGGTCAACGCCAGAGGCATGTCCTTAGATTATGTGCGCGAAAGCATTGATATGTGTACTTAATTTTCTTTTCTTTTTTTCCCCCTGTTGAAGTTTTGTATGTTTTGAAGCGGTTATAGCCCAGTGGCTCTATGCAATCGGCTGGGCTTTAAACAGCAATGTCAATAACAATAACTCACGGCAGCTGTGCCAATTTACAGCGATCCGACATCGAGGCATCCAGGGGTGTCCACCGTTCTGGTCTGTCAACTTTGTCCTGTGGAGTTTGGACATTCCATGTGGAAAAGGTCGGAGGTATTTTCTGTCTTCTTTATTTATACTGTTTTGACCGCAGAGGTGGATGACCAGGCATATGTTGCTGTTTGCCAGATACATATGAGACAAGCGTTGCTCAGAAATTCCATTTATTGCCCTTTCCCCATTTGGGGAGAGCGGTGCTGTCGCTGGAAAGAGCTGAAGTGTCGCTGTGGGAGGAAACCAACGCGGCATCTGCTCCAGGTCTACGATAAACTGCCATTCCCCACAACAGCCTACGTGCGGTCATAGGAAGAAATTTCCAACAGCATCCTCTACATGTCCCTGTCACTACTTATTCGTCGCAACAGGGCCTTGTATTGCTACAGAAGCCAATGATATTGGTGTCTGTAATTACATTATATAGCCGTGCATAATTAGCAATCTTGAAAAGGAAAAAAAAAGGAAAATAAAACGCATAATATGATGGCAAACATATCAGTCATAGACATTAGTACATATGTGATGATATTTCTAAACGACAGGATGAGAAGACGAATCCGAGATGTTTTGCTAAAGCAATTTAGCAATTCCCCGCACTCTTCCTAATTCAAACCACCTGCAGTGCTAATTCAGTAATAGTAATTTAGACCACATGGAGATTAATCTAGCATCTGCACATCACAGATAACAATGTATGTTGATGTGATACTGCATTCCAGCAAGAGAGCCAGAAAAAGAAAAATAGATAAACAAATGATATAAAATCAATTATGTCCAAATAAGTAAAATAACACCAAATAAATATGAAATGAAATAAGTAAATAAAAACAAAATAAAATGAATGTATAACATCAAATAGATAAACTAATATGAAATAAACAAAACAAAATGATATAAAAAAAAGTACGTCAAATAACAAAAAATGAATAAATGTTTCACATAAATGGTCAAAACCATACCACTGTCTATCCTTTAAAGTCATGGTTGTACTCTTTTCCTCCTGATACTATTTGCATTTCTGCCAAAATATCTGCAAAATGCACCATTCCATCTAATTGTCGCTTTTTGGTCTTCGTATAATGCTGCTATAAGTGACACCAAGTGTTCGGGAAAGCCCATCTTTGCCATTGTGTTAAACAGTTGATGATGTATGACACTGTCAAAAGCCTTGCTGTAATCGATAAAGATAATGAAAGCTTCTTGTCCGCTCTGTCTTACTTTTTCTATCAAAATCTGCAAGACAAACAACATGTATGTTGTGCCTTTGTTGGATCAGTAGCCAGCCTGACAGTCAGAGAGTTCTTCTGCTTTCTGTTTCATTCTGCTCAGTATGATGATTAGCAGTTCTTTGCTGTATGGCTGATTAGGGCGATGGTTCTATACTTGCAGTGCTTTCCCATTTGTATATAGCATGAGGGCTTCCCAAAGATTTAAAATTAAGAATCCTGAAAATTTTGATTTGGATTGTTTTAATGTATGGTTGCAAAACCTGGACACCAAGAAAAGACGAAGAAAATAAAATCAATGCAGCAGAAATGTGGGTCTATAGACGACGTCTCAGAATCAAATAGACAGACAGAAGAACAAGAGATAGCGTGTTAAAGGAACTGAATGTCAGGCACCAGCTGCTGACAGAGATCAACAAAAGAAAGCTGAAATACGTAGGCCATGCAATCAGAAACACCAAAACAGATCCGATGTCAACGGTCCTATAGGGAAAGTTGAGGTGAGGAGAAGAAAGGGACGACCGCACGCATCCTATTTCAACAACATTGCTGAAGTCTGTGGTCCGGAGGTCCAGGAGGTCGCCCACGGATGTCTTAATCGTGTTACTTGGAGAAAACTTGTAACGTCGAACGTGACTTCTACTGCCGATACCGACGAGGGGGAGAGATGTGAGATGAGACTATTTGTATATTTGTTTGTTTATTGTTATTCTTTTCATTGTGCTTTAAAGTCTCAAAAACAAAACAGTCTTAATATAATTATTGTGATTTACACACTTTGCAAACACAACTTAGCGCATGGTAACGTTTTCTTGTGAAAGAATCACATCTATATTGGTGACTTGCCCAACAGCTACGCAACAGGATTTCATGTATATAAACCTTGTCTTGTGAAAGAATCACACATATTTTAATGGCATGCACAACAACGCTCACCCACACACTCACACGCGCACGCACGCATGCATACACGTACACACGCACGCATACACGTACACACACGCGCTCACATACATACACACACGCATGCATACACAGACGTGCGCGCGCGCGTGCTTAAACACACACACACACACACACACACACACACACACACACATACACACACACACACACACACATACATTATAAAAAAGTTACATCAGATCAATCTTTGTTAGTTAAAATTTCAGAATCATTAGTTCACAGTCCTGTTAACGCATTACTTTAACTTTATGCGGTTTGTGTTTAGTGTTACAATTTCACATTGTTGAAGTTAATTGTTAGTGTTAAGTTTTTGTTCCATTTTTCTGTTCTCCCACCTACTTGTGTCTTTTTACTCCTTCTTCCCTCTGCCCCAATCCAACCCGTCCAACTATCGTTCTACATTTAATTTTATTTATTCATTTTTTATTCCCCCTCCCCCTCCCCCGTCTAATATCACTAATAGTGAAAAGACGGTAAACCAAATAACGAACACACACGCGCGCACACACACACACACACACACACACACACACACACACACACACACACACACACACACACACACACACACACACACATACTCGTACACATAAACACATACAGACAGACACACAAGCACACACACATACGGCACACAGACACAGACATACACACGCACACACACGCGCACGCGCGCATGCGTGCATACATACACACATGTGTGCATAAGCACACTCGCACGCACACACTCGCGCGCGCGAAAACACACACACACACACACTCACACACACACACACTCACACACACACACACACACACACACACACACACACACACACACACACACACACACACACACACACACACACACACACACACACACACATACACACTCACATGTATCTCGGGGTCAGTCTTAATCCACATCCCCATTTTTCCTATAAGGGGAAGATTGAAGGAACAGTCGTGGATGAGGCTTGTTTTCCCCTCGGTCGATGCTTGGGCGGTCTCGTCTGAGCAATCAAGGGATGTTTTTTGTGGGGAGGAAATCTTTCAATCTCCAACTTTAACAAGCGAAGATTGATTTTGATCGAGCTAACAGGAGAAAGTGTCCGTAGTATGTGTGTGTGTGTGTGTGTGTGTGTGTGTGTGTGTGTGTGTGTGTGTGTGTGTGTGTGTGTGTGTGTGTGTGTGTGTGTGTGTGTGTGTGTGTGTGTTAAGCAAACGCGTGTATGTGTGTGCGCTTGATGGGACTGTGTATGATAACATCAATGATAATAATAATACTGATGATGATAATGATAATAATGATAATATAATAATGATGGTTATGATGATGATGATGACGACGATGACGACGACAACGGTGACGATGACGATGATGATGATGATGATGATGATGATGATGATGATGATGATGATGATGATATTTGTAAGAAGCAAACTCATGATTCAAAAATCAAATGTGGGCGTGCACTCTCATCATTCAACAAAGCAATCGCCAACAACGACGAAATCTCCAGGGCACAAAACACACACAAAAACTGAGGTGGGAAAGACAGGAGGGGAGCAAGGTGTGTGACCCGTGATCCAAGCCGTCAACCTCTCTCTCTCTCTCCTCCCTCCTCTCTCTCTCCCTCCCTCTCTTTCTCACTCTCTTCCTCTCTCTCTCTCTCTAACTCTTTATCTATCTATCTCCCTCTCACTCTCTCTCTCTCACTCTCTTCCTCTCTCTCTCTTTATCTTTATCTCTTTCTCTCTCTCCTCTCTCTCTCCCTCCCTCTCTCTCTCTCTCACTCTCTTCCTCTCTCTCTCTTTATCTTTATCTCTTTCTCTTTCTCCTCCTCTCTCTCTTCCTCCTCTCTCTCTCTCTCTCTCTCACTCTCTTCCTCTCTCTCTCTTTCTCTTTATCTCTGTCTCTTTCTCTAGCTCTCCCCCCCCCTTCTCTATCTAACACACACGTGCACAGTGTATCAATATATTCTGTTTGTCTGTCTGTCTGTCTGTCTGTCTGTCTGTCTGCCTTTTTTTTTTCTTTATCATTTTGCCACGACTGCAGAGAGGCAAAATGGTCAATAGGACTTCAAGGAGAGGGACGTGGAAAATAACTATCTCTCCAGTATTTTTATGCCGGGGCAGCTGTGAGAATGCCCTACTCTTCACGATTTTCAACTGCCATGGGATCTTTTAGCGGTGCGTAGGTCAGAAGGTACACGGGTCCGACTTGTTTTTTGTTGTTGTTGTTGTTGTTGTTGTTGTTGTTGTTGTGTGCTTCTTTCCAAAAGACTAGACGTTCAGTTTGATTTTCCAGTTGTACTGAGGAAAAAAGCCGAGACCTCAACGGGAAACGAACCCTGGAACCTCGAGGTATGAGCGGAAGATACAGAGATAGATGTCTGAAAGCATTAGGGGGGGGGAGGGGAGAGGAATAATTGTGACATAACGTCATTATCAAATTGTTTTACAACCGGTCGTTGGTAAAGTACATAATTATACATCTATGATTGCCTACATTTTGGAAAACTGGAAGGTTCTTAGCCGTTCATACATTTGAATTCGCACTGATGATGGTGATGATGATGGGAGGTGGTGATGGTGGTGATGGTGATGGTGGTGATGGTGATGGTGGTGGTGATGATGATAACTTGATATGTAAAATCATAACTGTTGAAATAATTTACTGTCGCGCCAACTTACTGCAGCAAGTCTGTCTTATCTTCAGTTCTTATGGCAAAGAATTCCTAATCCTGAGTTTTGAGTTGATACACACGCACACGCACATCAGGGTGGAAAAGGGGAAAGAGGAAAGAGAGAGAGAGAGGAGAGGGAGAGAGAGAGAGTTTCAAGTACCTGCAAAAAATATCTCCAGCTATTTAGATAGAAAATAAAAAAGCGAAAAAGAACGAACAGAGGTTTGGAATGAGAAACAGAGACAAATTAACAAACATTTATCAGTAAATATGAGCAGAATTTATGGATGAAGCTTTTAGTAAATTTGGTACAGCCAAGCAATGAAACAAGAAAAGGAAACATCACTGTTACTTGTGTAAATGGGTATGGTCCACGTTTTGGTCAAAATCAGCTAGCAAGCTTTCCAGTCCTATAACATTCTGGACTTCATCATCATCAAAATAAACATCACTTCTATAATAAAAGGAGACTGTTAGTGTGGTTTGACAGATTTGTGCTTTCTTTTGCTCGCTCTCTTTCGCGATCATCGAATGGCTGTCATACTCCTGAGATGGGAAGATCTGTCCGATCTCTTCCCCTTTGTGGCATTTCACTTTATTGATTGTGAACCAAGCAATATCTGTTGAAGGGAATGGGGGTAGAGTAGAAGGGAGTTGGGCAAGACGAGGGGGTAAGCGAGAACGAGTGTTGAAATGCGTGTAGCTAAGGACAGACGAACCCGAAGGAGCTGACGGATGGGTATTGAAATGGGTGTAGAAGGACAGACAAATTTGAATGAGCTGACGACGTAACGGTGTTTTAAGGAGACTGATGTGCGTGTGTGTTTCTCTCTCTCTCTCTCTCTCTCTCTCTCTCTCTCTCTCTCTCTCTCTCTCTCTCTCTCTCTCTCTCTCTCTCTCTCTCTCTCTCTCTCTCTCTCTCTCTCTCTCTCTCTCTCCTCTCCCTCCCTCCCTCTCTCTCCTCTCTCTCTCTCTCTCTTAGAAATAACTGTATTACTTTCTCTTATCCCTCTTCATTTTTTCTCTTCATGCACCAATGCAGTCATTCACCTTTCTATGGCTTTAAAACTCTCTTCAAGAGTTCTTTGACTTTCTCATCACCGATTCAGTCAATACATTAACTGGTTGAACCGAATGACCGCCATATATTTCTTTCCACGATGCGCATGCTGCGATTTGAAACGTTTTTGTCAGCAAAAGTAATGCTAAAATTTGGTCGATATTTTAATTTCCTCCACATTTGTTTTTCGAAATGACTGAAACGAAATCAAATTGGAGGAAATCGATGTTTAGAGTCACATTTCACTGGGACGAAACATTTATGTGATATTCAAAGAGAGTTTTATGTTGCAACAATGTGATGCGTGCAAATCTCCTTTATCTGGATGCATAAAGTTTCGTAGATCAAAATGACATTTATAAAAAAAAAAATACATGAATAAATAAACAAATAAACAAACAAAACAAACAAACAAACAAACAAACAAAACAAACAATTAAAACGCCACCAGAACTACGAGCCTGATCTCTCTTGCCAAATGCAATTTTTCTTGTTAACTCCACTTTTTAAAAGTTTGATATAAACAAGGTGTTTTTTATTGTCTGCTCCAATCTCTGTGCCACTTCACTGACATTGATCCCATGCCACTCATACTGGTCGTTCAGCATATCACCGTTGTCAAGTCCATTGAGTTGAAGTCTAGTGTCAGGATGTTACAATGCCGTAGGGTCACCCCCAGAACAGACTCAGCACTGCTGCAAGATCATTTCGATGGAGTTCACTTAACTGTTAAGCCTCATACTAACGACAATAACTGCTCAGTTGCAAAACCAGACGGAGTTAGAAACACCATTCCCCATTCCCTCTCTCAGTAAAGAGACTTCCACCACATAGCCGTCCAACAATACTTCTTATGAGCCTCTAAAATCTAAGACCGCAGCTTGAACTTATCAGGTCCAAGAAATCAGGGCTTGAAGGTCACAGAATCTGGGATAATTATCACGAGGCAATGATGACTGATTATTTCATGATCATGGGGATGGTGACCGTGATGCTATAGAAAATCATTTGGTATAAAGGCAGGCAACATTCATAGGCCATTTTATGAGGAAAGGGAAATTGGAACACCTGGTCACAACGGGAAAGCTGGAGGGAAGGAGAGCACCGGGTAGACCCGGGGAGAAGATGCTAGACGGACTTGCAGAGTGGCTGAAGATAGGGAAGGTGGAAGAGATGCTTGAGGCAACAAGATACAGAGACAGATGGAAGTCCATAATCGCCAACACCATGCGGCAAGGCACCTGATAATGATGATGATAAAGGCTTCGTGACACGGCTGCAACTTCACGTTACTTTCAGAACACATTCATATGTCAACGACGCCCGAGAGATATAAACACCTGCAATGAGGTAAGAAATTGGGGCAACACCCTCGATGATGCATCTATCCAGTGGATGAGACTCCGCTGTCACTGTCTTTAACAGTGAGCCCATAGCATGCTCAATTCTGGGTAGGAGCTGGTTAGGTCCGAAAAAGGTTTAAGATTGATAAGGATTCGAGCTCACGACTTTCCAGTCAGTGGTTCATTGCGCTAACACTTCACCACGTCACTAAACATTGTAAATAATATCTATTCAATATAGTGTTTGTTCATACGATGCCACCTTTCTTCTACTTTCTGTTGATAGCTTGCTTTATATTTCCTTTTGTTATATCTCTCTGTTTCTGTCTTTGTATCTCTGCGTCTCTGCCTGTCTGTCTCCCTCTCTATCTTTCTCTCGCCCCCCCCCCCCCCCCCTCTCCTCTCTCTCTCTGTGCCTCTGCATTCGTCCTAGTTTATCTTTGTATCTCTCTATCTGTCCTCTTGAGCTTAGAATATATTCAGAACCGGGTTAAAGCTGATTAAGTTTGAACAATTCCACAGTGACATTATTGGATATAGATGGATCCAATTCATAACCGTACTGTTGTCAGTCTGACGCTCTGAATAGTATATGTATACAGAATACCGTAGATACAGGTAAGTGTTTCATGTGATATGATGGAAAATATTCAGAAGGCAGAATTTTTTGACAATCAGGAAGGAGGTCAAGCAAGAGTTAGGAAGAGTCATCAAGTTAAGAAAAATGCTACTGAAAAAAATACCAATGACTTTTCTGTGGTGGTTTGAGCATCTCTACAGGTCATTAATTCTCAAACTCATAAGTCCAAAGCTTCATCCATCCTATGAAGAAATTGAAACTCAGAAATGCAGCAGCAGATAAAGGATATGGGATTTCTGTCGAGCAATTACAGTCCCCCATAGAGATGCAGGGGATTCTTTCAGTATAAATAGTATCCCCACCTTCTGGAAATTCTGTGCTAGAAATTTCCTCTTTTCTGTCACTCTCTTTGTTTCTATCTTCCTCCTTTGCTTTCTGTCATTTCTTCCTATCATTTTCTGGCTTGCTGGTCCATTCAGCTGTATGTGTTCGATAAAGTCTTACGTACTTTTTCTTAGGAGTGATAATTGGGTACATGTATTAAGTGCATTTTTGGCTCTAGGAAGGTGAGATATGCGGGAGCAATTTTGAATAATTTATGCCCGTTTTTAGACATGTTTTGGTGTCCTTTGGTATGCTTATATTTGCATTCAGGTATGTTTTTTTTACTCTCCTTGAGCGATAAATTGGACGGAGTGGTCAACGCCAAGGGCATGTCCTTAGATTATGTGCGCGAATGCATTGGTATGTGTACTTAATTTTCTTTTCTTTTTTTTTCCTGTTGATCTTTTTGTATGTTTTGAAGGGGTTATAGCCCTGATATGACTCTACGCAGTCAGCTGGGCTTTAAACAACAATAACAATAAGGAGCAATTATAGAACCCTCATGTGATAAAGATCAATAGTGATGATGAGTTATGATGATGGTTCCGTGTGTCTGATTAGAAAATTAATGCGTCCAGTTACGTAAATAGTCTGATGTGAAACAGCGTCTGCTGGGGCTGAATGGGCCGATTCTTGAGTGGCAGCCCTTGGCACAGCAGACACACATGTAGGCTTATATTTATGGCTGGGTGGTTGCTGCTACCACTTTCCTTTTCTCTTTTCTGTCTAGCCACAGTCGAGTTCGTTTCTCCTCTGCGACAGCATTGCCTGCACGTACAGTCTGTTGCCAGACACAGCGATTTGTCTCTTCCCAGATGTCCACACTAATATCAGCAGATTTGAGATCATGGTTTCAGCCGTGATGCCTACAGGGTTCCTATCATTGCTCAGTCTCCTTCCATCACACTAACATCCAATAACCGATTAACTTTAATCTGAAGAAAGTGAGTGGGACTGAAGTAGTCTGAGAGAAGGAGGAATGGTAATAGAAGTTAACTTCAGATGAGAAATAGATGATGAGGATGTGAAGGGTAGTGGTAGTGAAAGTAGACTGATCATGAGGAGACAAGTTGTTTTCACTATGTGTGCATCTTGACGTTTTATAATGCATTATTGAGAAAACAATTTAGACATCCCATTCACTGGGGAGGACTACCTATGCGATCCAAGCCCTACGCTACCACGACTCTTCACAACAACGCCCCTGGATTACCTGATGACTGGCAGGTTCCACCAGTGTTTTCCCACCGTGATAACAATAAACCCTGCAGCAACAGCAACAGCATCAAGTCTAGACAGTCCCCAGCCACGCTGTCTTTGGTCTGTGGGGGGTATCAGATGCTGGGGCTATCGGAATGGTCTCGAAGCCATAGTCATCCCCTCCTTTTGCTCAATTTCCCACCTACTCATTCCTTTCCTGTTGCGCCTTTCATGGTTACTTCCATCGATTAAAAAGAAAGTCACCCTCACTGCCCTCTTTTAAATTCCTTCCACCTCACCCTGTCCTTTTCCTCTTTGTAATGGCAGAATCCTGTTGAAGAAAGCGAGTTAAAAGCATCGAGAAACTTGGACTTGGCTGAAAAGCACTGATTTGCAGTCTCCGTAAGGACCAGCGCTTGCTTATATGCTGAATAATCGATACTTCTGTGGATACTGGCATGATGCTATCTATACTACTACTACTACTATTACTACTACTACTACTAATAATAATAATAATGACAATAATAATAATGATAACAATAATAATAACAGTAATAATATAATACTGATGATGATGATGATGATGATGATGATGATGATGATGATGATGATGATGATGATGATGATGATGATGATGATGATGATGATGATGATTTCTGTAACACAACTTTCGGAAAGGAAGCTCACCAGTACTCTGCGCTTTACAGAAAATGCTGTAGACAAAAGCCTAAGTCAACTATAAATTAATGATAGGAATCCGAGGATGATATAACGTTGAACAAGAAGAGAAGACAACAGTTTCGTACGTGTAGGATACGAAAACTTTCTTGATAACTCGGTTAGGAGAATCCAACAGTTGTATTTATCCATTTGAGTTGATTTGTTTTATCGTTTGGTTTGTAGAAAATACTGCTCAGTTATATATCCTTCTGTATTTAAATAATTCGTTTGCTGTTTATAACTATATTCTGTTTATAGCCTGTTTCGGAATGATTCTTCGCTTTTGTTGCATGTTCGCTTGCTAATTGAAGTCTGTATGAAGCTGTTTAATCGTTACACTGGGTCTGTTTATGTGTTACTTGTTAAATTTGTTAACTGAAATTTGTGTTGAGTTGTTTATTTGATATAGTGGACCTGTTTTGTTATTTGTTGTCTGCTTAAATTCATTTATTTCCAAAGCATACCCTGTTTAATTCCTTTGATACTATCTTGCTTCTCTTGATTACCTCTGGTCTGTTGAAAGTCGCAGCATGTGCTGTTTGTAGTCTGTTGTAAGTCTGCTAATTCCCCTTGCTAGTTGTGGTATCCACCCATGGGGATGCCGGGGGCTCTTTCAGTATAAATAGTATCCCCACCTTCTGGAAATTCTGTTCTAGAAATTGGCTGTTTTCTGTCACTCTCTTTGCAACAACCACTCTCAGGTCGGATAGATGTATCCGCTACTGGTAACCTGGAACCCAGTACTACCTGTCACAGGGTCGAATTGCTGGCGACTAAACCAGCAACCCCACCAGTCCTCTCAGGAGGATGGTGAGGAGGGTGGCTAGAAACCCTGGTGGAAATAAATTAGATCCATCAAAAGGCGCCAGCTCTGGAGAGCTACCCGCGGCCATCTAGCTAAGGGAGTAAACACT
Organism: Monoplex corrugatus; assembly: GCA_030674185.1. NCBI lineage: Eukaryota > Metazoa > Mollusca > Gastropoda > Littorinimorpha > Ranellidae > Monoplex > Monoplex corrugatus. The sequence continues at coordinate 60,513,900 of CM060308.1, forward strand.
GACAGTAAATCCGGTGTGGGGCCCCTAAGGCGGTTGGATGGCAAACTTTGTCACTTTCCGGCAGCTCCTGTGGCCGCGTTGGCACCAAAACGTAACAGCCCTGCTGTCCCTTTGGATCTGTCAGCGAGGTGGAGAGGGGGGACAAGTTGCATGGGCAACAGCCTGTCTTCCATATTACACTGCCCAGGCTTACATCCGTCCATTCATCCACAAACACTCTGCACCTACGACCTGGAGAGGACACTCCAGCCTCGCTACTAACACTAGTGTCGGCACAACACGGGAAGACACAGATACCGGTGATAAGTCATTGCTCAACTGGCGTAGAGCTGACGCCAGGGGTTGCTTTTGACGGTGGGAGAGACCTTCGTGTCTTACTGGACAGCTACCGCCCGCCTAAGCTGGGCAGCCCCCAGCCAGTTAGGTGCTGTCCCGCCACGACCTGCCTTCTTCATTGGGTGCATGAAGATTAGGAGAAAATCTGACAAGCAGGTCGTTAATTACCGCACCAAACAAAAAGAAAAATTCAAATTCAAGAAACGGATCAGGAAAAGGATCAGCAGTGAAACTGGGCTGTTGGAATGTCCGAACAATGATGCCTGGGCTCTCCCAAGATCTGCAAGACATCAGCGACGCCAGAAAAACCGCCGTCATAAACAGCGAACTAAAGAGGCTCAATGTGGACATTGCCACTCTGCAGGAAACACGGCTGGCTGACTCAGGAACACTAAAGGAAAGGGACTACACCTTCTTCTGGCAAGGAAAGAGTTCTGATGCCCCAAGAGAGCACGGAGTAGGCTTTGCAGTAAGGAATAGCCTGCTGAACATGATTGAACCAGGCAGCGGCGGTTCAGAACGACTCTTGACTCTCCGCCTCAACACCACCGAAGGCTATGTCACTCTCATCAGCGTTTATGCCCCAACTCTGTCCGCCTCTCCAGACACCAAGGATGAGTTCTACGAAAATCTTGCATCAACCATAAGGAACATCCCCAGGACAGAACAACTTGTTCTCCTGGGCGACTTCAACGCCAGAGTGGGTGCAGACAATGACTCATGGCCCTTCTGCCTCGGTTCCTTTGGAGTGGGGAAAATGAATGAGAATGGACAGCGACTGCTTGAGTTTTGCGCCTGCCATGAACTGTGCATCGCCAACTCCTTCTTCAAGACGAAGCCTCAGCACAAAGTCTCCTGGAGGCATCCCCGCTCAAAACATTGGCACCAACTGGATTTGATCCTAGTAAGACGTGCCGCTATCAAAAACGTTCTCCACACTCGCTCTTATCACAGCGCAGACTGCGACACAGACCACTCTCTGGTATGTTGCAAGATCAGGCTACAACCAAAGAAGTTCCACTGCTCAAAGAAACAAGGGAACCCTCGCATTGACGTCAGCAAGATGTCTCAGCCAGATCTTGTAGAACAGTTCGCAGAGGCCTTTCAGAGAGAATACGATGCATTGCAGCCCAGAGACTCTGCCACTGAGAGATGGGAAACGCTACGAGACACCATGCACCGCATTGCTATGGCCACCTTTGGGAAGAAATCTGTGAAGTCCCACGACTGGTTTGAGGCCAAATCATCAGAGATGACTCCCACTGTTGAGGCCAAGCGTGCCGCACTCACCAAGTATAAGCGGTCACCCAGTGAGAAGAACCTGCAAATCCTCAGGGCTGCCAGAAGTAAGGTTCAGCTTAACGCCAGGCGCTGCGCAAACGAGTACTGGACAGAGCTCAGCGAAGAGATACAGAGTGCTGCTGAAAGAGGCAACATCCGAGGAATGTATGATGGCATCAAGAAGGCACTGGGACCAACACAGAGCAAGATCGCCCCCCTCAAATTCTCCACTGGGGAAGTAATCAGCAATCCTAGCCAACAGATGGAAAGATGGGCGGAACACTACTCCGACCTCTATTCCACACAGACCATGGTGTCCCCCTTAGCCCTCGATGCCATCAAGTGCATGTCGGTAATGGAAGAACTTGACGCAGAGCCAACTGCGGACGAACTCAGCAAGGCCATTGATAGCTTGGCATCAGGGAAGGCACCTGGCAACGACGGAATTCCCCCAGACCTCATCAAGCACTGCAAGACTTCTCTTCTGCACCCTTTGCACGCAGTTCTCTGTCAGTGTTGGAATGAGGGAGCTGTACCACAGGACATGAGGGACGTCAAGATCGTCACCCTGTACAAAAACAAGGGCGAAAGGAGCGACTGCAACAACTACAGAGGTATCTCGCTCCTCAGCATTGTTGGCAAAGTCTATGCTCGGGTCCTCCTAATCCGCCTGCAGAAACTGGCTGAACGCGTCTACCCGGAATCACAGTGTGGTTTTCGAGCAGAGAGATCCACGGTAGACATGGTCTTCTCCCTTCGCCAAATCCAGGAGAAGTGCAGAGAGCAGCGGATGCCCCTGTATGTGGCATTCATTGACCTCACCAAGGCCTTTGACCTAGTCAGCAGAGATGGCCTTTTCAGGGCTCTCCGAAAAATTGGCTGCCCCCCCAAACTGCACAGCTTAATTGAGTCCTTCCACTCAAACATGAAAGGGATGGTGCAGTTCAACGGAAACCTCTCCAAGCCCTTCGACGTTCGCAGCGGTGTGAAACAAGGCTGCGTCCTGGCCCCAACCCTCTTTGGAATCTTCTTCGCTCTCCTCCTGAAGCATGCGTTTAGCACAGCGCAAGAAGGGGTCCACCTGCGGACCAGATCAGATGGCAGGCTCTTCAACCTCGCCCGCCTCAGAGCAAGGACAAAGGTCCGTGAAGCCCTCATCAGAGACATGCTATTTGCCGACGATGCCGCAGTTGTGACCCATACTCAGCAGGACTTGCAGTCACTAATGGACCGCTTCTCCCAGGCCAGCAAAGATTTTGGTCTGACCATCAGTCTTAAGAAGACAAACGTCCTGGGCCAAGACACGCCATCTCCACCAGCCATCACCATTGATGACTACGAGCTTGAAGCCATCCATCAATTCACATATCTTGGGTCCACCATCACCGATAACCTCTCCCTTGACACAGAGGTCGACAAGAGGATCGGGAAGGCAGCCACAACACTAGCCCGCCTCACACAAAGGGTGTGGACAAATCCCAAGCTGACCACAAAGACAAAGATGGCTGTATACAACGCCTGTGTCCTCAGCACCTTGCTGTATGGCAGCGAGGCGTGGACCACGCATGCTCATCAGGAGAAAAGGCTCAATACCTTCACCTGAGAAGCCTACGGCGCATACTTGGCATTTTCTGGCAAGACAAGGTGACCAACACCGAAGTCCTAACCTGCGCTGGCCTCCCAACCATGCATACCATGCTGAGACAGCGTCGGCTGCGCTGGTTGGGCCACGTTCGCCGCATGGAAGATGGTTGCATCCCAAAAGACATCCTTTATGGTGAGCTTACCACAGGGCAGAGAAACATTGGCCGCCCACAGCTGAGATACAAAGACGTTTGCAAGCGTGACATGAAGGCGCTTGAGATCAACACTGAGTCCTTGGAGGACCTCGCAGACGACCGCAACAGCTGGAGAACTACTCTCAAGAAACAGCTGCGGATTGGTGAGGACAAACTGTCAGCTGCTGCAGCAGAAAAGCGAGTTCGCAGAAAAAGGATGACAGCCAACAGACCAGCATCAGCATATACATGCGACCGCTGCGACAGAGACTGCCTCTCTCGCATTGGTCTGTACAGTCACAGGCGACGCTGCTTGGACCAAGCAGACAGCCCATCTAGACATTAGAGCGGATGAACTTTGTCCATGGTCAGTCATGACCGAAGGAGGCCTACTATTCCTTTGCTTCTGTCATTTCTACCTATCATTTTCTGCCTTGCTGATCCATTCACCTGTATGCGTTCGATAAAGTCTTACGTATTTTCTCTTTGGAGGGATAACTAGGTACATATATTAAATGCATTTTTGGCTCAAGGGAAGTGTGATGTGCGGATACAATATCAGGCAATTTAAGCCCGTTTTTATGTATGTTTTAGTGTCAATGTTTTAGTTTAAATTTGTATTCAGGTATGTCTTTTAAATCCCCTGTGTAATAAACTGGACGGAGTAGTCAACGCCAGGGGCATCTCCTTAGATTATGTGCTCGAATACATTCATATGTGTACTTAGTTTTCTTTTCCTTTTATTGCTGTTAAAGTATAGTGTATGTTTTGAAGCGGTTATAGCCCTGATATGGCTCTACGCAATCGGTTGGGCTTTAAACACAAACAGCAATAACAATAGATTAGAAAAAGACAAAAGTAATGAGATGACTATGACAGCCCATGGGAGAAAACATGGACTCAGTCAGTAGCAGCGATAAATGATAAATGGCTGGGTTTGTCACTAGGTTCCTAGAACGTTGTTTCTCTCTCTGTTTATTTATCTTTCCAAGTGTTCCTGTTGTTCCAACTGTTTTTGGAAAATACTTGTTAGTTATATGCTTAGATTCCTGTAATTTTGGTAGTGATTTTATTAATACCGAGACCATCAGACGTGGAGGTAATGTTGTTATTGCTGCTGCTGCTGCTGTTGTTGTTGTTGTTGTCGTTGTTTTGGTGGTGGTGGTGGTGGTGATAATGATGGTGTTTTTTTTTTCGTTTTGTTGTCTGTTGGTTGATTTTTGTTCTACCTCACCTTTCATATCACCTCAGTATACTAATTCCACACCATGATTTGGGCGTGTCTGTGTACCACTAAATCCACACTCATTCATTCAAAGTCTCAGTACGAAACTGTCGATAGGAGGTTAAGTACCGAGCCACTGTCGGGTCAACCACATAGTAGGCTACGTACTGCTTGCTGGATGCAGTTCAAAAGAGCTTGTAATAGAACTATGTCACACAGAGACACAGGCAGATGGACACAGGTAGCCAGCCAGCCAGCCAGCCAGCCAGACACACACACACACACACACACACACACACACACACACACACACACACACACACACACACACACACACACACACACACACTGTTTCATTGCTTAATAATATCCTTTAATCCCAATAGAAACATGAAGGATAACAGCAAATAAACGAAAATAAATGGTATCGACAGGTAACATAAAGCAGAAAAAAAAATTACTACAGTCCTACAGAAAAACGTCCATTTGAAGGTTTCTTACGACAGGATAATCAGTTTTTCAGAATGTAATTGTATAATGTTTGATCATTTGACAAGTTTTGCTAATCTAAATTGATCTTTTATTCTTTCTGAAATGAAGTTATGCATTGAGAGCAATGGTTTAGCTAACAGATATTTTTGTGAAATAGCTTTCGTTTGGTCATCATGGGATTTATGACATTCAACAATAAAGTTAGACTCGTCGCCAAAGGCATTGTTCTCACTGAACCTACATGTTTTTCTTTGTCTGTCTACTCCTTTGTGTCTACCAAATTCAATCTCAGGCTTGTGACAGCTGCCTCGAAATGTAATGAAAGGAAAAACATAGATGTCTGGTAACAGTATAATGTATTTCTCCACTACTCCAAATTCGTTTTTTGAAATGTCGATATGATACGCATTTATTGTTCCCCAAAAATCTCACACATACAAAGTCGTCTCACAATGGAAAGGCAATATATATTTCATTAAAAATGTGCGTTGTTACAATAAATATAATGCAGTACCATTCAATATAATGCAATAGAAATCATGGAAGGTAAGTCAAAGCAAAGGAAGGCAAGTTTGGGCACGACGAGCCAAATAAAGCAATACAATACAAATAATTGCTGTACAATATTGTACACTATATTGAAATCAACGCGGTGAAATAGTGTCATAACATGAGTTCCTGGGATTGTGGACGTAGTATTGTTTTTGATTGTGTATTTTGTTGTCATGGCTGTTGCATGAGGAAAATGTCAGTTGGAAGAATAGTTATGAATAACCATAAATGATTTGATTAGATGTTGGGGGTGGGGAGGGTATCTTTGTCAATAGAAATTCCTACAGACAAGGCGAAATACATGATACGAAATGGCTTTCAGTTACTGAATGATGGGTAATGATCACAATGTATATATCAGTCCTCTACAGACATACACACACACACATATACACACACACATACACACACACACACACATACACATACACATGCACACACACATACACACAAACACACACACACAAACAAACACACATACACTCACACACACACACACCACGCACACACACACACACAAACACACACACTCACACACACACATACACACACACACACATACACACACATACACTCACACACACACCAAACACACATACACTCACTCACACACACATACACTCACACACACATACACACACATACACAATACACACACATCACACACACACACACACACACACCACACACACACACACACACACACACACACACACACACACACACACACACACCTGCCAATTACCTCATTCAAAGTTCACGTATGAGCAAGCCGACGGGAGAATGGGGAAGTGGGGGGGGGGTGGAGGACGGAAACGGATGCTAATTTGATATGATAAAAAGATGAAGGGATGCTGAAGGGTGGTTCTGGGACGGTCTAGGGATGGGGGTAAACTGATCAAGGCGTATTACTGGCCCTCGCTAACGGCGACCCATTGTTGAGGAAAACCATTCAGCCACACCATTAAGTGGGTTGGACGTGTCGGTAGCCCAGACCATGCCCTTCCATGCAGTCATTCAGCCATGCACCTCCATCATCTGTGATTCCAGCAGCTTCTGCTCTCCATTCCTCTGCTGTAACAACAGCAAACCAGCACCACCAGCAATAACATCAATTCCCTTATGAGCATCCTGTTTAGTCGACTGGGGTATTAGATACTGGGATAGATGGTGGGGGGCAGGAAGGGTCTCAGAATCATATCATGAAATAGCACTCTCCCATCACCCAGTTTTCCTCCACCTTTACACCCTCGTTTGACCTTAACGGCAACTACTGATGCTGAAAGCTAACACCCATCCCCGCAGTGCTCACTCTCTCCGTCCTACCCGTTCTCCTGTTGTAACGGCAGACTCCCTTAGACGAAAACGAGTTAAAAGCCCCCAGAAACAAGACTCTAACTTGGACTAGAAATCGCTGATTGGAGTTCACCCTATGGACCGGTGCTTGTCTGCATGCTGAGTAAGTGACAGGCTTTTGGACGTTGGCATTTTGATGTAGAGTTTGGGCTGTTTATTTGTCATTTTTTATGTCTGCTTGATGCGGTTTTATTTGCCTGTGTTATGCTATTTCACTCGCTGTTTATTTTTCATTTTGGTGGATATTTATTTGCCTTTTGCGAGTCGTTCATTTGCCATTGTAATTCCAGTATTTCTTTAATCCTCTACCACATATTTCTGCTCTTGGCTTTTTCAAACCACATAACACTTGCCTAAGGCAGTTAAAAATGTGTGTTTGTATTCTGTGGCCTATCTCAGCCGTTTACCATCTACAACCTTTTTCAAGACAATTTTTTTTCCTTGTGACCTTTGTATTTCCTGGTTCCATCCTGCATAAAGAAGATTATTTCTGTTCATGTTTTTTTTTCAAATCATTAAATGTTCTTTGTGGACCATTTCAAATCGCTTATTTGCTTGTATGGCTCGTTTATCTGTTGTTTGTGGTCTGTTTTGAAGCTGTTTTTTGGTGCTATTTGCTAATTTTTTTTATTTGTTACTCCGTAAATCATCCCTAACCCGACTTAAAAGAAGAGTGGTCGGCATGTGTTTGGTATTTTTCAGCTTCTGATCTGTTTTCATTTATGCGGCCGTTGCTTTTCAGTCTGTTTGTGTTTTAACCTGTTGTTCTGTCCTTGGTACTTATGGCTTGTCTTAAACTGTTCATTAAGAAAATTTGACCGCTGATGCAGGAAAACACACAGGTGATCAGAACAATGTGACAGCTTTTGGTGCAAACATTCCCATCATCAGTGGTAGTTACAAAAGCCATATACCGTTCGTACATCATGTATTTCAAATCTCTGTCAGATTTCCTTCAGTTTGGATCGTGTATGAAACAAGGCAGATGCATCCAGACGATTCATCAGAACATTAGTTGGCTAAAGTTATGCTATCAATTTTCTCTTCATTGTGTATGCTTTCTTTCAAAAACTGTGTTCGTCAAAAAATGCATTCGTAAAGTTTCAAATTCCGTCAATACTTTTATTTCCTTCAGCGTTTTTGGAAACCTACTGGAAGGAAATGAAGCTGGAAAAGTCGATATCTGTGGTCATATTGCATGTAGGAGAAGAAAGTTACGATGATGAACTGAAAGGATTTCGTGTAAGTATACAGACTAGACCATACAGTGTCATAATCATAAGACATATGTGTTTCCCTGGTCTGTGGACATGCAGTATCAAGGATCAGTTATATTTATTTCTAGAGGAAACAGAGCTATCTTCCTACAGGATCCCCTTCCTCCCCTCCCCCCCCAAAAAGCATTTTCTTTCTGTTTAGTTCTTCTTATATTTCATTTCGGTTGACCATCTCCTACCATCTCTCTCCTTGTATCTCTTTCATTGTTTTGTGCATCTTTTACATCTCTTAGTAAATGTCTTATTCTTTGTTTTCTGTCTTACTGTGTATTTGCTATCTCTTATGACTGAATTCCGTTACTCCATCGCCGCCCTGTATTTCTCTTTCTTTTGCATCACAGATTGATCTGAGCTACTCTTCTCCCTTTGCTGTTTTCTTTCTTTCTGCAGTAGTGCATCATCTGCCTTTCTACGAATTCTGTACCCACAGAGTTATAACCCTTTCAAATTTCCTTCAATTTTCATTCAATTTGAAGCCAAAAGAAGAGAAGCAGTCAGTCATAGTCCGCTGATTGGATCAGACAGTAGATAGCGGCTGTGCATGATGGGTATGATTTTGTTCCCTTAAGCTAGCCACTAACATGCCTCACAGGATCTTTAACGTACATATTTGATTTTCTGCATGGGTGTACGCACGAAGGAGGTTTTGGCAAACTTTTCCAGCCAGGATCGAACCGAGGACCTTCCAATTGGAAACCTGACGTTTATTCATTTGACTACCTCTCCCGTCAGAACTGAAATTTTGTTGATGCTTTCATTTCTCCTGCAGTGTGTGTGTGTGTGTGTGTGTGTGTTGTGTGTGTGTGTGTGTGTGTGTGTGTGTGTGGTGCGGCGACGGGCGCGTGTGTGTGTGTGCGTGTCGCGGCGCGCGCACGGGCGCGTGTGTGTGTGTCTCCATGTTTGTGCGTTTTTATTTTTATTTTATTTTTTAGAAAAGACAATGCAGAAAATGAAGCAAAAATCGATGTTTACTGTCATATTGTACAAAGGAGAACGGATTATCATATTTCTACGAAAGTTTTTTGTTGGATGCTGTTTGACGGGGTACCCCATACAATGTTATGATTTTAAATGATAAACGCAGACCTCCTTCGTTTGTGAGAACATATATATTGACGTCCGTAAGTAGACTCTAGCTTCTCACCAAAAAGCGCTATCTTCAAAACAAGCCAAGAAAAATAGCACTACTGGTATTTAAAATGGAGCTGTTAGAATCGATTTCCAGTCAACAGTATAGAACCATTATGAGAGAAATTGATAGCAACAATTATTGTTTGGATGTCAATGCTTCCCCGTTTGTTCTTCTGACATCTAACTTGATTATTAAAACGTTAATTGAATCTAAACAGACTAGAGTGAAGTTAAGGTGGAGGTGGGGGAAATAATGGGAGTACGAAAGGTGGGCAGGTAATAAACTTAATTTTAGATGAATAAAATGAAGAGGGGATGAAGAGGAAAAGGGACGGGTTGATCATGTGGCAACTAGTTACGATGCATTATTGAAGAAAACCATTTAGACACACCATTAAGCAGAAAAAAAAATGCTAACCAAACCCAGTTTAGCCACGATCCTCAGTCACCCCCAGACTTCCAGCAGACTCCTCTGTCATCCTCTGTGATAACAACAACCCCAGCAGCAACAGCAACCACATCATGTCTAGACTTCCCCCTGTACATTCTCTTTTGGGTTCATCGGGGATATTAGACATTGGAATTGGAGTGGAAGTCTCAGCCATAAAGTCACCCCCTCTGTTCTCACAATGCCACCCCAACCCACTGACTTACTTCTTCGTCCTTAACGGTGGCTATTGCTGAAAAACAGTACAGAAGTTTCCTAACTCCCTCTCTTGCGCTGTATCCTATACCCCCCCCCCCCCTCCTCTCATTAGAGTACAACCAACTTGACAAAAGCGAGGTGAAAAAAAAATCCGGAAAACGGGACTCTGATTGATTGTTGTTGCTTTGTGACATTTGCTAACGGACTATATTGTTGCTTGTGGAGTACTTGCCTACTTACTGAGTAAACGAAAGTGCCTTGGACATTCACATGTTGGTGCAGTTTGGGACCGTTATTGCCTCCTGTATTTGCTGCTTTACTTTGTTAGCCCATATCCAACCGTTCATTTGCCTGTTTCGACTGGATTAACTGCCACCTGAAGCCCCAGTGCTTTCCTCATAGTTTCAGGAATTCAGTTGCCACTAGTGGCTTGTTTGAAGCCGTGTGGTTGTGGTCCTGGGCCAGTTTTAATGCTTGTATTTGGGTAGATATTGGCCTGTCTCCAGACGTTTATTTCTGTAGCAAGATATCATGTGCCTCACATATGCGTTGTTTCAAGTCATGTATTTATTAGCTTCTCTCTACCTTGATTATTAAAACATTAGCTTCAATCTGAACAGAATGAGTGAAGTTGAGGTGGGGTTGGAGGGAAATAAAGGGGGTAAGGGAGGTGGGCAGGTAACGGAACTTAATTTTAGATAAAAAGAAGAGGAGATGAAGGGAAAACGACGGTTGGTCATGTGGAAACTATATGCTGCTGTTGCTGTCACCAATCTTTCAAATGTCTGCTGGAGGAACATATGGCATAAAAGAGTTTGATTGGCTCCTGGTTTTTTTAATGTCACGGTGTTTTTGATGTTAGGGAATGAATGCCGTTTTGGCGGGTTGTCTGCTCTTTCGACAGAGCTGTGACATTAGGATCTGACGTTTTGAGTTCAGTCGCAGCGTCACAAAAACTGGCCTGTTTGCTGCCCCTAATAATGCTCCAGTCATTCTGGTGGTGTCAGCTTGTTGTACCATAGGTTCCCTTTCCGACCTCTCTCCTTCCATTTCAAGACCTTACCAGCGCACAGTTTTTTCCCGCACGCTCGAGAATTTTTCCAGATCGTGACTGGTAGATATAGGCAGAGCACAATGAAATTGTTCGAGAGAATTGTATCCTTCATGAACAAAGTCAAACAAACTCAAGCCCTTTATTTTTCCAATTGTTGCCTTCTGCAGTCACAAAGACTTTAAACAGTTTTATGTACTCATTTAAATTTCTTTGTTACAGATGATGTCATTAAAGTAAGTTCTTTGCTGTTTGCTGCAGTTTTTAATTTGCCGAGTTTGATATATATATATGTGTGTTGTGTGTATATGTATATATATATGTATGTATGTATACAGCTTATTTCATATTGTGTGTTTGCTATTAAGGTTCATTTATTTGTTACTTGTGGTCTGTTGTATGTTGAATTTGGTTTTGAATGTGTTCAAGAGGTATTCATCGCATGTAGAAAATTCTGTGTGCATTTCTTCCGACTCTGCCGATAGTGATTGACACTGGCAGATTTCTTGAGTCTGTTCTAAGCAAGATGCACTGGCAAGATCTTGAAATGGAAGCGGGGAGAGGAGAAAGATGACACTATAAAACAGTAAAACTGACACATCGAGAATAACGGACGCATGAAGATCGGCAACGAACAGGCAACTTTTTGTGCTGTGCACTGGTAGTGAACCTCGAGACATCAGGTTTTTATTTTATGTTATGATCATCGCACTCAGGGAGGTTACCTTTGTGCTCACCTTTTTCCCCCCATCCCCTTTTCTACGCCACCTTAATGGCCACAGAAGCTGGCACAGTTTTTACAATGCGATGATGATGTCGATGAGGATGATAATCATGATGCTATGCAGTTCCATCTAGAATTCAGACTGCGTGACAGGGCTGTACTCTGTGATTACTATCATAATATATCTTGGCGTAAACTATGCCCGAGAGATACAGACACTTGAGGTGCTGGTCAGAAAATTTGTGCAACACTCGCAATAGCGCATCCGTGAAGTGGATGAGACTCGACAGTGTGGTCCCAGTCTTCCCAATGAGCCATAGCACGCCCAGCTCTGTGTGGGAGACATCAGATCATACGTTAACAGCTCTAACAAATTTTCATAGCTGCTGCACGTGTAGTTAGTGGTTATTTGCTGCCAGATCAAAATCTTTTGTCACGAAATTGGATTGCTTAATTCTGTCCTGTTTTTTACATCAATGATTTTCAAATATCTGCCTTGTTTTAGGTCGCAGACATAGCCAGCATTTTAAACCCGTTATTTTAACCCTTCCTACCCGTATGGCGTGTTGGAAAACTGTTCACCAAGGAAATGTGACCAGTAGCATGGGAAGAGACAATGGTGATTAGAGGACTGCAACAACCCTTTTGGGGAATGGTTAACTCAGTCAGTGTCAGCGATAAAAGGAAGGTTGACAGCTGGGTCCCTCATTGGTGTCTTCCAAAGTTGTTGAAAAATAGTAGCGTAGCCAGAGTTCGCTGACTGAGTCGCTAGGGTTGGATAAACGTTTACTGTGAGTATTGTTGAGTTCGATGGTCGTGGACATACTGTTCATGTTGTTTGTTCCGTGCTGTTGTTAATAGTTCGTCGTTGGTTCGGTGATTAAGTTTGGGTGACGATTATTATCAGGTCTTAAATGGAGCTCGACTTTTATTGCTGTTGATGCCAACAGGTTTTTGAATAAGTAGAATCATGTTACAAAAGCAAAAGCAAGCACACACCACATTATTGCTGTTGCTGTTGCTGTTGCTGTTGCCAATGTTTCTTATGTCGGCTGGTGGAACATATGACATATGAACGATTTTGATTCGCTCCTGGCAGTTTGAATGTTACTGTATTTTTGTTATTAGGGAATGATTGTTGGATGGATGATTGAATTCAGATAAACACAGATGATAGAAATAAGATCTTAAGGTCTAGGTATTTTGGATACGAATTTGTCGATGTAGCTGTTATGAAAAAGATCTTGAAGGAGAGTCGAAATGTCTTTGACATCTCTCAGATTTCAGCAACATGAAATCAGTGATGCCAAAAATTTTAGATGATGTTGTACAATGCGTCACCAATACAGTGAAAAAAAATCGAATTATCATAAATGGAATTTCCTATTGTACAATCAGAAACATCATAATTGTGATTCCTACTGGCAATTAATATAGTTTTGATGTAACCGGTCTGCCCCATCCCCTCCACTAACTTATAATAATAAATTAATCAGAATTTGAACGCGGTGAGTGAATTCAGGTGGGTATAAAAGAAAAGGAGGTAAACAAAAGAAGTCAGTTTGGGATGACTTTATGGAAAGATGAAGGCTGATAGTGGCGAGAAATAGGGAGTAGACTAGTCAAGAAATGACTGGTTCATGCTAAGTGTGCATTTCGATTATTTATGACGCATTATTTCAGAAAACCATTTAGGTAGACATACATGGTAAGTTTGAGGAAATTGGCACCCTAAACCTATGATTTCGTGAACCCAAACAGCCATACTTCTCGCTCATCAACTTATTCCAGCAGAGTCTGCCACCTGTCATCCTGCTGTGAAAACAATAAACTCAACACCAGCAGCATCGATATCAAGTCTAGAGATTTCCATCATCCACAATCTCTTCAGTCAGTAGGGGGTATTATTAGATGCTGTGGCTGTAGAGAGAGTCTCATAGCCATTTGGCTCTAATATAATTCCTCTCCTCAATCCAATCTCCCACCCTAACCATTCCTTTCCTCTCATGTCTGTCATGGTGGCTTCCCATCAGTGAAAGCAAAGACTCTCTCTATTCTCTTACCACTCGACACTCTCGTTTCGTCCATGTAATGGCAGATTCCAGTCGATTAAAATGAGTTATAAGCCCAAAGAAACAAAAACTCAAGCTTGGAATGGAAATCTGACTGGAGTTAAAACTTTGGACTGGTGCTTGATTGAGTGCCAAGTGAACGACAGTCATTTGGATAACGACATGCTGACACCCTTCAAGGCCATGTAGACACTTGATGTGCCTGATTTACGTTGCCTTTATTGCGCTGATTGAACCATGGACTAATTAAAGTACATTGTCTGTTTTCGGCTGTTTGTGACCCAAGTATTATCCTTTGTGTGTTTTCAGCTGTTTGTGACCCAAGTATTATCCTTTGTCTGTTTTCAGCTGTTTGTGACCCAAGTATTATCCTTTGTTTTCAGTCATTTGTGACCCAAGTATTATCCTTTGTCTGTTTTCAGCTGTTTGTGACCCAAATATTATCCTTTGTCTGTTTTCAGCTGTTTGTGACCCAAGTATTATCCTTTGTCTGTTTTCAGCTGTTTGTGACCCAAGTATTATCCTTTGTCTGTTTTCAGCTGTTTGTGACCCAAGTATTATCCTTTGTCTGTTTTCAGCTGTTTGTGACCCAAGTATTATCCTTTGTCTGTTTTCAGCTGTTTGTGACCCAAGTATTATCCTTTGTCTGTTTTCAGCTGTTTGTGACCCAAGTATTATCCTTTGTCTGTTTTCAGCTGTTCGTGGTCCAAGAATTATCTTCAATGTTTTTGGCAATTTATTTGCAACTTTTGCTTGATTTCTGTCTTTGACATTGCTTCTTTGGGTCGATTTAAAGTAGTTTGTGTGTGTCCGTGCGTGTGTGCATGCGTGTGTTTTGTTGTGTTGTGTGTGTGTGTGTGTGTGTGTGTGTGTGTGTGTGTGTGTGTGTGTGTGTGTGTGTGTGTGTGTGTGTGTGTGTGTGTGTTGTGTGTGATGTGTAAGCCGTTTCCTGATACGTATGGCCCCAATATTTCTTTAGTATTTTAAATACCCCGTTTGCTTTCTTGTGGCTTGTTTCGAACAGTGTATTAACTTGCTACTTTGATACGGTTTCAGATTGTCGTTTCCCATTTATGGCTTGTTTCAAATCACTTATTTGCCATTTGTGTTTTCTTTTGAATTATTCATTTACTCCTGGTGATCTGTTTCAAGCTAATTTTTTTCTACTTGTTGTATGTTTGTGTGCTAGTTGTGCTCATTGAAGTAGAGTATTTGCCATTTGTCGACAGGTTCAGATCATGCAATTGCTGTTCGTAGCTTGTTTCAGAGTGCTTATTTGCTTTTACCGAATACTTGTGCGCTGATTCAAATTCGTTTTGAGCTATTTACTTATTACCATGGGTTTGCTTATTTGTTAATTGTTTTCTGTTTAACTCGTTTATTATCAAAGTAAAGGTTGTTCAATTCCTTTTTCTCAACTTTATATCCGTTTTTTTTTCTAGTCTCACTTGTTTCAAAGTCGTTTGTGTGATATTTGTGGCCTCGTTATAAAACCTGTTATTTTCACTTTGCAACGTGTGGCATGTTCCGAGCCTATCGTTTTGAAAATGTAACCAACATTACAGAAAGAGACAATGGTAATGAGAGGACTATTGTCAACCCTTGTGGCAACGATTAACTCAAGTCGGCTGCAGTGATACAAGAAAAGTTAATGGTTGGGCTTTGTCATTGGGGTCCAGAGTAATTTTTGGAAGTAGTGGTGTTGTAGTTTTTGTTGTTATTGTTGTTTGCTGCTGCTGTTGACGTTGTCTTTGTTGTTGTTTTGTTGCTAACACACATTCAATGATTAAACATTAAGGTTATGAAACCTTTAATCACGATTACCAACATATGTATTAGTTGTGTGCACTTTGGTTGTTGATACTGGTTAATCGATTCATTGTTTTTAAGATATAAGATCTTTACTTTTACCTTTTCCTTCCTCTGGTAGCCCTTTAGGATGTCGAGGTGAGATGCAGATGACGGGTCTGGGCTAGATGCGTGGCTTCCGGTGATGAGAGGTTGTGTTGTTGCAAGACGTTCTTCACACCATCCAGCCATCTCTTCCTGGGTCTTCGTCCGCTTTTGAATCCTGCATCTTTTGCTTAAAATGCTCTTGCAGGATTTGATTGTTGGCATTCTGATCACGCCCAAACTATGCAGTTGATTGGTTGCCATTCTCATTACGGCCCAAATATGCCAACCTGTGTTTTTTCAGTAACCTACATGACTGGCACAGTTCCAACTTGCTCCCTAACTTTTTCATTTCTGATTTTATATCTTCTTGTGGCGTTTATGGCCTTTCTTAAGCATCTCATTCACATGCAGTGATTCTATTTGCATTGACTTGTTAAGAGTCCAAGTTTGACATTGGTATGTGAGGATTAGAACAAATACGATATTTATCAATTGTCATTTTGCCCCATTGGGATGTTTCTGTGGTAGAGAAGTGGCGCCAGTTAGTATGCAACAGCATTTGTCTTCTGAATCCTCGTCTCCATTTCTCTGTCTAATCTGCCATCTTGTATGAATAATGCACGAAGGTATTTGAATTCATCTACCTGCTCTAATTGTGTTTGGTCAGTGTCTGTACTTAGTGGAGAGGGTTTTTTGCCGACTTTCGTTACTTCTGTTTTGGATATGCTAATCTCCATTAATAATTCTTGTAGGCCTCGATGAGGCTGTTGATGTGCTGTTGCAATTTTATTATTCCTATGGATGAGGTTCTGCAGAAAGGAGTTCATTGAGAGCAGAACTGTTATCACTGGCTACTTTAATTATTCTGTCCATATATGTAAACAGCAAAGGGGACAATACTCGTCCCTTTCTGACTCACGAGGTAATGGGGAAACCACGCTGTCAGTCCCTCTGACGTTCTGACTGCGCATTGGCTGTTTTCGTACACTGCTATGATGTTTCCTAAAAGTTGGCCTTTGATTCTATATTCTTCAAGGACCTTCCACAACTGGCGTCTGTTCATTCTATTATCTGCTTTCTCCTGATCAATAAATGTCATGTTCAGTTCCCTGTTGTATTCAGTAGTGTTCTCACTTAACTGTCTCAGCGCGAAGATTGTGTCTGTACAGCCTCTTACTATTCTGAGCCCAAACTGGGACTTACTTAGTTGCTTTCTGCAACAGGCCTTGTCCTTTGCTCCACAGCTTATACAAACATTTTACCCACATGACGTAACAGGGATATTCCTCGGTAGATTCTACAGTTCGTTTTGTTTCCTTTTTTCTTCCATAAAAGAATAACGATTGCTCGTTGTCAGTCACTGGAAATCTTTCTCTCTTGCCATGTTTTGTTGAAGATTCTGTACAACCTCTTGACACCAATATCTTCACGAACTTTGATTACTTCTTATACAATGCCATCCACGCTTGCCACTTTTGCTTTGGGGCTTTTTCTGATGATCTTTTCAACTTCACTTTCTATTATTGGTAGTTCGATTTTCCTGCATAAGAAGGCGAAAACTTTCATAAATTGGCTTCGTTTGAAGGGTTGGGCAGTCCTTGGAAGTACGCTTTCCAAAGCTGTTTGATGTTTTGCTTATCAGAAATTGGTTCCCCATCTTTGCTGTTGATTATTGTTGTTGGGCTGAAAGGTTCTTCACGGTACGCATGCGTTTTACGCTTTTGTAGAACTGTCTTGGATCCTCTTTCTATGATTTGCCAACTGTATCCAATAAGACCTCCCTGATTTATCTTTTGACACTTTGACTGTGCTGTCCCCCTCTTCCCCGTGCGATGCCGGGGGTTTTTTCAGTATAATAGTATTCTCACTTTTTGGAAATTCTGTGCTAGAAATTTCCTCTTTCCTGTCATTCTCTTTGTTTTTGCCTTAATCCTTTGCTTTCTGTCATTTCTTCCTATAATTTTCTGCCTTGCTGGTCCTATTCACCTGTATGGGTTTGATAAGGTCTTACATACTTCTCTTAGGACTGATAGTTGGGTAATATATTTAAGTGCATTTTTGGCTCTAGGGAAATGAGATATGCAAAAGCAATTTTAGGGAATTTAGGCCTGTTTTTATATCTGTTTACTTTTCCTTAGTTATGTTTACATTTGTATTGAGGTTGTTTTTAAATCCCCTGTTTGATATTGGACGGAGTTGTCAACGCCAGGGGATGTGCTTAGATTATGTCACGAATGCATTGATATGTGTAATTATTTTTGTTTCTTTTTTCCCTGTTGAAGTGCTGTGTGTGTGCATTGAAACGTTTATAGCCCTGATATGGGTCTGCGCATTTGGCTGGGATTTAAGCAACAGCAAGAATAAGACTGTTCTCTTTGCTTCTTGTCTGGTTGCATTGATTTACCAACTGTTCCACGTAATACCTTCATGAGTCATCCTTTGATGTTTTGACTGTTCTCTTCGTTTCTCGTCTGGCTTTCCTGTACTCAGTGTATTTGTTATATACCACGTCATAGAAGTTTAAAAAAATTCTGCTAAATTATCAACATTATAAAGTATCAACATAGAAGCATAAGAGAAGAAAAAAGTTATAAAAAAAAGCAGTAGAAAACAAAATATCAACGCTTTGATGAAAATAGGTGAACTGTATTTCATACAATAGTCGATCAAATTTCAAATGGGAAAATACTATCAAAGTAAAACAAAAACAGTAGACCAAAGCTCAAGAGTCTACTAAAACATCAAGGTAATTGCTCAGAACATTTCAACAATTTTAAGTCAGTGATCCTCAAAAACTGTGGATGAAGTTGTCTATGGCGTCACCAGAGGAAAGGAAAATCGAAATATCAGTCAGAGCTGTCAGACTTAAGATATTTCCTGTCAGGCAGTTGTGGAACCGTCATGATAATGATTCGAAGTAAAGATCACAGTTTTTGATGTCATCGAGTGGGTCCCCTGTCGTTCATCAAATTCTAATGATCAATTAAACAGAATCTAACAAAGTGAATAGAGTTCAAGTGAGATGGGAGATGGGGGAACAACAACAATTGATTTGGAATGAGAAAAAGATGACGTGTATATGAAAGGAGTGATGGTGAGATGGAAGTAGAGCAGAAATGTCTGGATTTCAGTAACTATACATTATTGAGGTGAACCATTTAAATTAAAGATCATTTAAGTGGAAAGGGGAGAGAGACTGCTGCCCAAACCCGATGTTTCAGCGAATCCACGAAGCCACGCTCCTCAATTATTTAGTGATTCTAGCAGGTACCACAGCCAACTTTCTTTCTGCGATAGCAACAAACCTAGCAGTAGTAGCAGCAACATCTTCCCTCATTCACATTCTCTTCAGTCTGTAAAGGATTTTACAAGTTGGGGCTTTAGGAAAGGACTCAAAGCCATAAAGTCATCCCGTTTTCCTGCCCAATTCTCCACCCTACCAATCTCTTTCCTCCCATCCTTTTTATGGTGACTTCCATTAATGGAAACGAAAGGCCTCCACCTCCTTCAACTTCACCTTCTCCTTGTCTCTGTTGTAATGGCCGGCTCCTGTCGACCCAAACAAGTTAAAAGCCCATAGAAACAAGACTGTAACTCGGGCTGAAAATCACTGATTGTGGTTTGCTCTACGGACCAGTGCTTGCCTGCATGTCAAGTTAACGACCGTCCCTTGGACATTGGCATGCTAACGCAATTTGGTGTCCCCTATGTGTCCGTTTTATGCTGTGTTATTCATGTATTTGGTTCAGTCTCTTTCGTTTCCTCGTTTTATGTTGTAGCAATTGCCTTTTTTGAGGCTGTTTATTTCCCATTTTTGACCCATTCAGGTTTTCTTTTTCAGATCGTTTGCATTTTGTGGCCTTAATGTTTCCTCAGTGTCTTAAAATTACTTTTGTGATTTATGTTGTTTTTTTTCAACCCATGTGTGTGCTATTGTTTTAAGACATCAGATTTCATTCTGTCCTTGTTGTGTGCTCATTTTTAACGTATACCATTCTTGAAATATATTTGTGTTGTTTGTGGCCTCTTTTAATGTTGCTGTTGCTGTGGCTTTGTTGAGATGGTTTATCCATAGTTTACTTATTCGTTGCTTGTGACATATTTTGGACCTTTGGTTACTTCTGTCTTACTCGTTAATCGTTTTGTTCTAACCGACTCTACAATGGGTCCCATTTAAACACCCCACCCTTTTGTCTTTTCTTTTTTTCTTTTTTTTAGAGTAAACTTTATGGCCTATTGCAAGTCTTTTATGTGCTACCCGTGATCTGTTTTTAAAACCTGTCATTTCCCCTTTACTACTTGTGGCATGTTCCAAGCCGTTCATTTAGAAAATGTGACCAGTGACGTGGAAAGAGGGTCACTGTGATGAGAGACTGTGACGATTGATTAAAGCGGTCAGACACTGGTTACAAGGAAGGTTAATGGCCTGGTCTTTCACTGGAGTCCTGGAGTTGTTGGTAACAGAAGCAGAGTAGATTGCAAGCAGTGAATAGGTAATAGTGCCGTTGCTGTTGGAAAATATTTGTTGGTTCAATGATTAGGACTGGAATTTCATTAGCACCAGGTCGGGTAAATGTACAAGTGTTATTGTTTGTTTTGGTGGTGTTGTTGACGGCGTTAGAGGCAGTTGTCTATTAATTCTGTGATTCTCATCACCATCATCATGTGTTCTGCTGCAGTATTTCTGGTTTGATTCTATTCGTTGTTCTCATCTAATTATTCTTAACAGATTCTTTATCACACGACTCATCAAGCCAATCGTACGATAGAGTTCACATTCTGTAACCCCAGCGTTCTTTGGAAATGCAATCAAAATTGCCTTCAACGTATCTTTAGGGATTTTTCCAATGTAAAAAAAAATAATTTCGGACTGTTACATTTTCAATACCGAATTCATCTAGAGTCTCAATCATTTCTGTAGTAACAGTGTCTGATTCTGGGGCTTTTCCCTGTTTCTTCTTTTTCATCGCTGGTTTAATTTCATTCTTCATCATTGATAGTTGTTCAGATTTCTTTTTAATGTCGACTTCCTCTTCTGTCGCCGTCAAAAAGGTCTTCAGTGTACTTTCCCCATCTATCGAATATTTTCTCTTTTTCCATAATAATCGTACATCTTTTCATTTTAACCAACCAGTTGATGTGCATGTCTTTTTCCTGTCAGCATTTCTTCAATATTTCTGTAGATGAACTTAGGGTCTGTTTTGTTTTTGTCTTCTGTTTCTTTGCAATTCGTTTCTAGCCAAGCTTCCTTAGCTTCATTGCACTTATTCCTGATTTTCTTATCATTTTTTTGTATTCTTCCTCTTTTCCCTTTACCTTCCTGTGTTTATCCATTAGGCCTAACATTTCTTTGTCATCCAGTTTGTCTATGCATTTCTTTCAACTGTAGGGATTTCTTCACAAGCTTCATTCTGATATTTTCAAATGTGTCCATTGTTCCTCACTATCCTCAACATTTTCCAGAACATTGAATTTATTTTGAATGTATACGCTAAATTTTGCACGAATTGGTTCGTTTGTCTTTATGATTCCAAGATTTAGTGTATTATTTTGGTATGTTTTCTCCTTTTTAGTTACAGCCTGAAGTTTTTATATCACAGGATTACGGTCATGCTGCAGTCTGTGCCTGGCAATGTTTTTGCTATTAGTAAAGAATTTCTGAATCTCTTTTCTACTAGGATGTAATCAGTTTGGTTATGAATTCATTACTTTGTGCCAACTCAACAGATTTCTTTCCCCTTTCATTTCATGTGCCCAGGCCATGAGGTCCAACTATGTCATTAACTTTTCCTGTGCTGTTTTAGCATTAAAATCTCCAATCCTGTGATTTACATTAAGCCTTCACTGTCTCCAGTTTTACATAGAAGTTGTCAATTTCTTCCTCAATGCTTGTGGATGTTGGTGCATATCTTGGAGATATTAGAATCAAATGGCTTACCCTCGAATCTAACAAGTAAAATACACGTTTATATAAGTAATTAACCACTGATAGAATAAATTAACCATTCATAATATATTTGGGTCCTATAGATTTGGATGGTGTATGTTTTTTTTTTAATTCAGTTACTAGAATTTTGTTTAAAGTAGTTATGATTATCGTCAGTAATGGAATTATGAAAGCCACTGCTTTTGTTGTTGTCTGTTGAGAGAAAACTTAAAATTATGTTACAAAAGAGTGGGTAGTACCATACTGTAGCGACGTGCATTCCCCTGGAAAAGCAGATGGTATTTCACTTGAAAATACTATTAACATACAGTACAATACAATCGTGATGTGAAATTACGGGCATGGTGTTGTTGTTGGTTTTATTTCTTGATGTTGTCATTGTTAATGCTGTTGTTGTTATCATTGACACACAACCGTCAGTTGAAGGAAGGCTAGAATTAATTAGCAATTGATAACATAATTGGGTTCTAGAGATTTGGATGTGGTGTTTTTTTTAACCATTTTTTTTATTAGCGACTGTCTGTGGGATGATTGGTTATAATCAAATAACAATTGATCATGAGAATCAGGTTTTGGAGTTTTGGAAGCAATGTTTGTGTCGTTATTTGTGTTATTGTTGTTGACGAGAATGTTAAATGTAAAGTGATTAATTGTGTGAAATTAAATAACCACAGGTCCAGAGATCCTGATGTTCATATTGATTATGGTGATGATGATCATGGTGATGATGATGATGATGATTATGATGATGATGATAATAAAATTTTTGACGTTATCATTTTTGTTGTTTTACTGTATGTATATGTATGTCTAAGTTTTTCCAAAGAGTTCATGTCACTTTGAAATTTGGGTTGTTGCTGATTGGTGCCGAACATTTCCTCTTAACATTCCTTTTATCAATAGGAAAATGATTGGTCAATCTTCCAATGGTCCAGTCTGTTGCGCTATCTAGTATATCACAGCACGCAATGGGTTGCTGGATGTTCTAGTGGAGATTAAGTTTTACGTCAATAGCATGTTGCACACTCCAGCTTTTAAGACGTTAAGAAGATTAGGGTTAAATATAGGTTAGGGTTCTAGACTTAACAATAGCAATAGACTTCATTTGTCTTCAAATAGAAGAAACGGTTTCGATCATTATCATTTCCTAGATACTTAAAAAGTAGGCAAACTTGGAATCAGAAAGTGACACAAAAGTCAGTGAGAGTCATAGGTTGAGAAACAAATTACTGAAATGGAGTTGGAATGAGAAAATATTAATATCACATCTTCAGGGAGATTGGAATATGTGCCATCACAGACAGGAGAGTGATGCATGAAAATTATCGCTAATATTATCCAGTTCAATACCAATTATAAAGTCCAGCGAAGAAAGAACATTTGAAAAAGGATTTCCTGTCAGGCAGTTTATAGGACTGTCATCATACTGATTCATTGTAATGAGCGCAGTGTTGACAACATTGCTCTGTTCTTTCAATCACACTGTTCTAATGATAGAATAACTCGTTTTTGCCTCCACTTTGAATTAGTACGTCACACACACACACACACGCACGCGCCACACACACACACACACACACACAACACCCCACACACACACACACACACACACACACACACACACACAACTCACACTCCCTTTTTCATGAATTATGTAAAAGTAAATATATGCATAGACATGAAAAGAGACAGAAAAGGAACTTTCATCAAGAAAGCTAGTGGAGATGTGGCACGATAGGGGAAGGGGATAAACAACAGAACGTAATTTGAAATAAGAAAGGGGGGAGGGGGGAGAGAAGAGATGATGGAGGAGGAGCAGGTGGGTTGATCAAGAGGACAATGATTGGGTTTCGCTAACTGCATGTTGCGATAATCATTTATGATGCACGGTTGAGTAAAATTACTTGGGGACATCATTAAGCGGAGGGAAGAGACGGTGGCTACTAACCACACCGTTGTCTTCCATCATTCCACACAGCCACGCACCTGTATTGCCTGATTATTCCAGCAGACGACGCTGTCGTTCGTTCTGCTGCAGTAACACAAACCTAACAGCAACAGCTTCAACGTCATGTCTGGACTTCCTCCGTCCTTGCTGTCTTTGGTCCACGGGATTGGAGCTGAATATAGGATTGCAGACGCGTAGAGTCACCTCCCTTCTTCCACCCAATTCCCACTCCTGCAAAGCGGTGACTATCCTTGCTGAAACTTGAACTCCTGTTCTTCATGCATTTTCACCTCACACATTTACTCCCTAGTAATGGCAGATCTCCCTTGACGCAAACAAGTTAAAGGCCGTAAGGAACAGGACTAACTTGAGTTGTAAATAGTTTAGTGGAAATGTGGGCTGCATAGACCGGTTCTTTCCGGCATGACATAAACGACAGTCCAGTGGGATATTGGCAGGCTGGTACAGTATGTGGACGTTTACTTGCAACGTTTGATGCTATCGTATTTCACTGTTTATTTGCCCACTTTGAAATGAACGTGTGCAATTTCAGAAGTCCACATTTGGCCCTGTTGTTTCCTCGACGTTTTAGCAATTTATTTGCCTCTCGCGACTTGCTTCAAGATGTCATTCGCAATTTTAGTTTCTGTTCATTTTGGTATAAATATTACGTTGAATGTCTTCAGTCATTTACTCATACTTGTGGCCCGGGTCTTTCCTTCAGTGTTGAAGCAACGTACATGTATATGCGTCACTCGTTTCTTGTTTCAAGCCAAGTATTTAATGGCTGGTTTAGGATCTATTTTAAATGATGTATTTGTGATTTATGCCATGTTTCAAGCCACGAAGTTTCTACTCGTTGTTTGTTGTCTGTTTCAAAAGATTTACGTACTTGTTATGGGCTGCTTGAAGTAGGTTTTCTTCAGCCTGTTTCATGTCGTTTAGATGCTGTTTGTAGATATTTCAACGTGAATTTGCTTTTATGGTTTGTTTATCGTTACTTTTTGTTTCTTTTCAATTGTTTAACGCTGTGATGCGTTTATATATTCGTTACATGATGCACATTTAAAGGCGTAAATGCATTGGGCTTGGTCTGTTTAATTCTTTTTTTTTTTTTTTTTTTTTTTGTCCTTTCATTCTGGCATGTTTTAAGTCGTTTATGTGGCCTGTTTCTCAAACCCGTAATTTCCCCTCCTGCTACTTGTGGCATGTTCCAAGCCGTTCATTAAGATAATGTGACCAGTGGCGCGGGAAGAGACAATGGTGATGAGAGGACTGTGACAACCCTTAGGGGACGATTTCCCCTGTCGGTGGCAGTGATAAAAGGAAGGTTAACGGCCGGGTTCTATCACCGGGGTCTTGCTGGAGAGGCTTGGAAATAGCAGTGGTGTTGCTGCTGTTGGCAAATGTTTGTTGGTTGAATGGGTAGGGCTGTGTAAGTATCGATCATCATTATTCCCTGGCCTTTGATAGATGAGGAGTGGCCTTGCTGTTGATATTGCTGCTGTTGTCCATTGGTTGAATGGGTAGATGTATGTCACCATTTTCAATAAAGAAAAAAGAAATATGGCTCTAGTAGTCGGCTGGGCTATAAGCAATATGAACTTGAACTTGAACTCAAGGAAAAAGAAAGAAAGAACGAAAATTATATGGTTCCATGGTTCCATGCTGGCGTGCTTTGCATAAGAGAAGAAGTCAGTGTTTAACTTTACAATGTAAATGGTCTTTCATAAACAGTACAATACAACGCCATCATATTACAGAATTGGTGGCATAGTGATATTGTTGTTTTTGTTGCTGTTGTTGTTGATTTGTTTTTGTTTGTTGTTGTTGTTGCCGCTGGCGCAAATGTCAGTTAGAGGGAGAGTTAGAATTAATTAACCATTAATAAAAGGATTGCAGCCTTGAGTTTTGGATGTAGAAATGTTTTTGCTATTAGCAACTGTCTGCTGGATGAATGGTCAGAATTAAATAACCATCGATCATCGAAATCCGATCTTGGGGTTTTGGAAGCAGTGTTAATGTTATTTCTGTTATTGTTGTGAAATGGTTCATCGGTTAAAATGAATTAAACACAGATCGTGAATTCGAATTCTGGAACTTGGGATGGAGTGGTAGTGGTGGTGGTAACGATGATGATGGTGATAATGATGATGATAGTGATGATGATAATGCTGCTGTCGCTGCTACTGATGTTGACGATAAAATGTTGGAGAAGTGTTATTTATCTTGTGGTTGTTGTTGTTGATGTTGGTGATGATGATGTCGGAGATGATGATGTTATTGTTGATAATGATGGTGATAAAAATGATGATGATGATGATGATAATAATAATAATAATAATAATAATAATAATAATAATAATAATAATAATAATAATAACAATAATAATCATAATAAAGATGATGAAGACAAATATCACTTGGTTAAAGAAGCAGCTTCAGGCGTTGTGTTGTAGTTGTTATAGTTGTTTTAAGGCGCTGTAACGTCACTGTCTATCGTTTATTATCAGGTTAACATTGTCACTATCTATCGTTTATTATCAGGTTAAAATTGTATCTTATATCTGAAGCAGGGTTTTTGGATGAACTTGATATTTTGTTGATGCTGCTGTTACTGTCGTTATTTGCAGAAAAATCACTGAGATCTACAGTTAAACTCATATAACCGTCGATCATGAAATCGGATCCTGCAGTATTGTAAGCGATATATTTTTCTTATTTGCAGTTTCGCCAATTTGTTGAATGTGCAGAATCAGACAAAAATCGATCGTTTGACGTAAGTCTAGGAGCTGTGGAAAGTGATAACAAATTGTTCCTGGTTTTGTAGTTGCTGTCGGGGTTGCTTTTGCTCTTGTTTTATGATTATGATTCTAGAGTGACTGCCCGTGTGCCAGTACACACACACACACACACACACACACACACACACACACACACACACACACACACACACACACACACACACACACCCACGCACACGCACACGCACACACACGCACAGACATACACATATGTATGTATATACATGTATGTATCTGTCTCTCTCTCTCTATATATATATAAATATATGTGTGTGTGTGTGTGTATATATATATATATATATATATATATATATATATATATTATATATATATATTTAACGCTCAGTAAACTAGAGCGAACCAATCAACTGTGAAAATTGGATGCTGTTCATGTTCATGACAATTGCTGGGGAAACGCCGAGGAGGTCAAGATCATTCGTAACATCAGCCTTCAGAGTCAGGGTTCTGCCTTGTCCACGTCGAAGGTTGACACGGCCGCTGAGGTTGCCAGACAATATGTCACCCAGGGGAGTGGGACACCTTGTCTGCATTCGAAGACTGTACCCGATCAGTCTCAGTCGGCGTCTACGAAGCGTCTTGCTCAAGGGTGAGAGCTTAGTCCGAGAGTAGAGCGCCTTGGTGGAGATTTTCTCTGGCCAGTAGATGCCGAGTGCCGAGCGGATCATACGCCGATGAGAAGAGTCGATCAACTTCGAGAGAGTTTCGGTCAGAGGTATGGACTCGAGACCGTAGCATACGATGCTCTCTACTGCTGCCTTGAAAAGTCTAATCTTGATCTGGTCATCGGCCTTCGAGCTGAAAATCGGCTTCAATTTGTTCATCGCTGCCCATGCTTTGGCGAATCGTTCGTCTACCACTGAAGTTGGAGACGAGGTGTCAATTCCGAGGTAACTGAACTGCTCGCATGTCTGAACCACCTCGCCAGACTGGAAAAAGATTCGACGAGGAATGGTGTCGTGACCGACGTGCATGACTCGTTCTGCCGTGGTTGATTTTGAGACCAAGAGCTGACGCATTCCTTTCGAGATTTTGAAGAACTCTCTCTACAGTGTCGGCCGATTCGCAGACCAAAGCGATATTGTCGGCGTAAGCCAAGGTGCTGATCTTTATTGCTGGATGTCGAGAGCTCCGTCTCTCTATCAGGTTGAAACCATCGTCGTCGTGCAACGTCTTTCAAAGGACGTGATCTAGAACAGTGATAAATAGATATGGAGACAACGTGTCACCTTGGAGGACGCCAGATGTAGTGACGAAGAGGTCTGTGTTGCCGTGATTGGTCCAAACAAAGGCTGATGTGTCGGTGTAAAGTTGCATCACGTCTGCCGTAACGTCACAGGGTACTCCGTACAGCGAGAGGATTTCCGGTATAGAGCTTCGGTCGAGCGAGTCGAATGCTTTCTTGAAATCAACAAAAATAATCGACACTGTTCGTTTCGTCGTACGGCACATGTCCAGTATGCACCTCAGAGCCATTGCTTGCTCTGAAGTCGATCTTCCCGCTCTGAAGCCACTTTGCAAGGGTAGCAGTTGAGGTTCGACTACCGATTTTTTTGCGCTTGAGAAGAACCTTGTTCATAAGTTTTGCGAGGGCGCACGTCTTTGAAATGCCACGCTGATTGTCCAGTGACTTTGAAGCTCCTTTCTTCGGAATCGAAACAATCATGCTTTGTTTCCACTTACTTGGCACCATGTTTCCAGCGTCACTGATCTTCGAGTGATTGTTGAGAAAGTCCACGACATCGTTTACAAGTTCTGCGAGTTTCAAAATTCGGTTAGGTATACCATCAGGCCCTGGAGCTATGTAGCTGTCTATGTATATATATATATATATATATATATATATAATATATATTATATATATATATATATATATATATATATAGAGTGAGAGAGAGAGAGAGAGAGAGAGAGAGAGAGAGAGACGCACGCGTGCGCGCACACACTACATCACACCACATCACACCACACACACACACACACACACACACATACACACACACACACACACACACACACACACACACACACACACAGAGTACGCACAGATCACGAAATTTGGTCTTGGAGATGGAGACCAACAATGTGTCGTTGTTGTTGTTGTTGTTGTTGTTGTTGATGATGATGATGATGACGACGACGATGACGACGATGATGATCAGTTTGTGGAGAGATAACAGTATATGCAGAGATCGGTATTGGGATCTGTCTATGCTGTTCATATTTGTCAAGAGCGAGCGAGCGAGCGAGAGAGAGAGAGGGGAGAGAGAGAGAGAGAGAGAGAGAGAGAGAAAGAGGGGTCTTAGTATAATTCCATGGTTAGCTTGATATGTTTGACTGCCCCCCCCCCCCTTTCCCTCATCCGTCATTTTTATCAAAAAAGGGAATACCGTATGGTGTGTAGCTCGTGTATCCTTTGCCATCATTGCTATTGGGAGGGGGCGGGGGAGGGCAGGTAAGAAGGAAACAGGGAACAAGTACAGGTGTAGAACGTGACTGTGTAGACATGTTTTTTGTTGTCTTGAGGTTGCCAGACTGCTTCTAACAGCCAATATGGGACTAACATCTCTCTCTCTCTCTCTCTCTGCTGTCTGTGTGTGGTGAGGGGGGGGGGGGGGAGATTCAGATTTAATGATTTAGGCCCTTGTCCTTCATGAAGGGGAGTGGAAAAAAAAATCAAAATTCAACAGAAGATTGACAAAATTTGTAGACTGTTCTCATCATAACAATCGCACATACACACAAAAACAACGTACAACTAAGATACAAACATATAAATGAACAAATACAGGGATACCAAAGAAATATCTTTTCAACTTTTTGAGAGATTTGTACAGAAGTATTGCTAATTTTCTCATCACTTGTTCATTGTTTTGCCCTATGTCTGATGAAGAGGGCGAGAGAGAGAGAGCGAGAGAGAGAGAGAGGGAGAGAGAGAGAGAGAGAGAGAGAGAGAGAGAGTCCTGTAGTAGTAGATGTATATGTCTACACAAGGACTTAAGTGGTAAAAGCTAACATCATCCTACTGGGAACAATAAAGATAGGGCGGGAAGGGACTGTAGGAGCAGACCAGTTCCGCCGTCCGCCTCACCATCAAAGCGTCGTAAGGACTGAAAAGCTCTAGAGTAATCACCGTGGACTGAAAGACTGGGACCAAGTAGAAAAAGCATCCTGAGAGTCTTCTGGCACCATCCGAGACCGGAGAAAAGCGATCTCCGTGGCACCGGCTACAAGAAAAGAAGGAGCCAAGTGGCTAATTATCACTTTGTGCCAGACCCGCGTCGGTGGCCGGGGAAAAGATAAAAGCGTGGAGCTCTAATAACAAAGATGTTAGCGCTACCACAAGTCCTGTTTATTGAGAAAACGGTGCACAGAGCTGATTGGTTGCCAGACCTGCTCTCTCGCGCTCTCGTTCCACGTGCCGCACGTGGAGCGCGTGCAGCCTGCAAAGTCCACCCGCGTGGGATTTGTTTACAGTGTGGAGCGCTTTGAGCGTGGGCGACTTCAGATTTTTGAGTAAAAGCGTGGAAAGTTTGTTAGAGCTGGGTTGTTTGCCGGAGATCCCGAGGCAGAGAGGATGGGAGGCTGACATCGCTTGTCTGGTAGCCTGCCTGTACGCTTGTTGTGGTCGTGATTTTGTGATGTGAATCGACGACAACCGTGTGAAACACATATGTGTTCAATCTCGTTTTCCGCAGTAGGTTATATTGATGATGTATAGCTTTGTTTCATAGCAAGAAGAAAGAGGGGGAAAGTGTCTTCAGTTGGGTGTCAATGTGTTGCACCTGCGCTTTATATACTTAGTATTCAATTGGAAACTTGTGTGGGTGTGATACTCATTTCGTAAAATACAAAAACTGCAGAGGATTTCTACCAAACTGAATAAAGACGTGTACAAAAAAAGTTAAAGTGCACTGTGAGTGTCATATTGACTGCAATAGAACATACATTGCTGTCGACATTACTTACCAGTGTGAATAACACGAAAGGATAGAACAGAAAAAGGATTAAAAACGGATTTCAAAAAGTTAATTGCGGTAGTGGATCATTAATTTCCTAACTTGGTTTTTATAACTATTCAGTCTTTTTCATTATCAAAATACTTTAAAAAGGACGGAAATATTTAACTGATACTCCAAGGCTTGTGCGTTGAAGCTAACCTTTTTAATTGATATTGTCTCAGGCCAGTAATTAGAAAGTGGTTTTCATCGATTTTGTACCAGCTTTATTTTCGTCTTCCTCAAGTGTCCTCTGATTTTGTTACGCCCCAACAGTTAGCATCAGTATTATTGACTCGACCTCTTGCTCGAGAAGTCACAGTTGTTTCCAGACTGTATTGATTCTGTCTCAACTCAAGCAGTCTGTCAGAATCGGAAGTCATCGACCTTTTTCTGACTGAACTGAAACCTGTTGTGTTGAGTAAATTTCGTTCTTTTTCCTGATCAATTCCAACCTTTGATTGCGGATATTACTCGCTCTGTCCCCGACAAGTGGGATCACATTTCATCGACCGCTTTGGACCCCACTTCAACTTTGGGCGACGGATTGTTATTGATTTCGTACACGATTTCAGTTATTGTGACCGCTGAATGTCATCAGGTCTGTGATCCTGTCTGGCCAGGAGGAGACGTCTGGGTGTCTACAGTGACCTGTGATAAACGTGGACGGGAGGAAAAGCACAGAACAGGGAAAATTGAGAAAAGAAAGGGGAGGAGAAACAGACGAAAGAAATAAAGAAGGGAGGAAAGAAAAAAGGCAACTGCAAACTTGATTGAGACAGTTGTGAGAAAAGAAGGAAAGAAAGGATTATATACCCATAGAAGACAGTCGCACATGGTCTCAGTACATGGGGGTATATGTCTGCCTAAGAACCTGGGCACTCGATTTCCGACATCTAGCAGCGGGTGACTGACCCTTGGAGATCCTATTGTGCCAATCAGCTGTGTTATCGATAGGCCATCGACTCTTTCCCTGTCCGTCAAGTCTACCCTGTACCCAGTGTCTGGACGGGAGGAGTATTTGCATTCAGCTCATCACCTTGCCTGCTACTCGTGAAAGAACTGAAGAAAACACAAAAGGAAGGAACAAGGGAGGACTGTTGAGATGGACTTGTATTGATGGACCTGAGGTCAAGTGTCAGTCGTCGCGTGTTGGTTGTTATTCCCCCTTGTCTGTGGGAAGTTTGTTTGATTCCTTGCTTTGCCTCCCATGCGTGTTCTTCTGTTATGGTCAGTGATCGACTGAATGAAGAATACGTTTTAGGTGAGTGTTTTGGTCTCCTTGTGTGTGGGGAGTTTCTGAATGTGGGTGTTTTCGTTTTGATTATTTAATTTGCTGTTTTTCTGTTGTGTATTGTCTTTCTGTTGCGTGTCTGTTTCTTTGCTATAGTACTTTTCCTTGTCAAGTCGCATTTATGTTATTTGTTTGGGATGTTTGCTCGTGATACTTCATTCTTTTGTGCCTTGACTGTTGCCTACACCATTCTTTTCGTCAAAATTGCTAGGACACACAACTCTCTTTTATGAATCCAGTTTTAGGCTGTCGTCATTCCTAGTCTCTGTCTGTCTCTCTTCCTCCTTCCTTTCTTCCTTGCCCATGTGTTTCTCCCTCCCCTTTTCCTCTGACATATCCCAGAATTCAAAATCTTCAAGAATAATGTTTTGATTATTTTCTTAGCCTGAACTGTACAAATGTAAAATATGTATTTCGGCTTTTCTGCTCATTGCTTTCGCCAATGGAAATTCTCTACCAATACAAATACACTTTAATGCTCTTAGAGTCTGTATAGATACAAAATCAAAATGGCATGGAATATCAAAATAACAGTAGTATTGAGGGAGAGAGACGCGAAGACGGTTAGAGAGTGAGAGAGAGAGAGAGGGGGGGGGGGCATGGAGTGAGAGTGAGTACACTGTAAAGCTCTTAGTCTGTATAGATATTAATACTAAATCATAATGGCATAGAATATCGAAAAAATACCAGTATTGAGAGGGAGAAAAGCGTGGAGAGAGAGAGAGAGAGAGAGAGAGAGAGAGAGAGAGAGAGAGAGAGAGAGAGAGAGAGAGAGAGTATACATGCATATTATCATGTTCATGCGATACAATACGTCGTGTGAAATGATGTACTATACATATTTTCATTAGTAACGGATAGACACGCTGTACACTTATAATACGTGATTTAAGCCCTCTAGAGTTTACTGATCTTAAATACGATACGAGCACATGTTTTGTTTTGTTTTATTTACTAGATTGTTTGTATGATTATAGTCCACACGCGACAACTGCTTAGTTTAGGGACAAAAGACAAGTCATCGTCATTCTTGCGTGCAAAGCCAAGTTCAGTTATCTCTTACGCTACAGGGTTGTCGTTTTTGACGTGGCGTTAGCCCTGATATGGCTCTAGTAGTCGGCTGGGCTATAAGCAATATGAACTTGAACCGGACTCTCTTATGCTAACCTGCTTTACTTGCTTTCTCCAAAATTGTCTCTGAGATCGCTTAACTGTGCATTGGATTTGGGACCTTAAGCATCTAGTGGCTAATTGGACGGGCAATTTGGTCAGTTGGATAAAACATCGGACATCCAATTAGAAGACCCGGGTGCAATCCGTTTCGACGCCTCAGCCTGGTGGATGAAGGGTGGAGATTTTTAACTTCCTGGTCACCATGTGTGCTGACCTGCCAATGCTTACACTTCCTTTATGTATATATACGCAAGCAAACTATCAAAATTACACTTAAAAGATCCTGAAAGTAATGAAAGTGGCTTGTTTGTGGAAACACTAACACACCTAGCATGCACACTCTATACAGATGCACTCTGTGCAACTACATAGTAGAACGCAGTCAACTCGCCCAACAGTTTTGAGTTTTCCGATCTTCACTGAAGTCCGATTATATGTAATGCGCATTGAGTCCGCCTGATTATGTGTAATGCGAATGAGTCAAACTGGGTTGGAGAATACGCTATACAAGAGTGAACTATAATACTAATAAATAATTTACTGACTTCATCAAACGTTGCTCACATCTCTCCCAGTTGACGAGAAAACGAAGAGAATAACAGCGAAAACACCCAATTGGCAGAAACAATAGTGGCAACAGGAGAAATAGCACTAAGCTTACATTGGCGCGCACATAACATAGTCCACAGTCACCGACAGACAGACAGACAGACTGCTCATATAGTTCGTCTTTTGTGGGTATTGTTTTCCCTCCCTTCCTCTCTTTCGCCCGCACGCGCGCACGCACGCACGCCCCCCCCCCCCCCCCCGGCCCCATTTTATCACCTTTCATTTGCTTGCTTATCCGCAGACACATTTCATTTTTAAAATTTTTTTTTTGATGGAAAAATGTTAGTGCTACTCATTTGAAACATTTCTGCGTCTGCTGCTTGGCTAGACTAGCTCTTTATTGAAGGAACGAAATGTAACAACCATGATATTTTTCTTTGAATCGGTGAGAGTACTAGATCCTCTGTCGTCTGAGGAATAATTAGAGAGACAGACACGTAGATGGAATAGATTCTTTTTAACTGGAACAAAACCTGTTGCTGATTTGTGAAAAGCGCAATATCTGGTCGAATAGTTGGATAACTGGATAACTGAATACATAGTTGGATGGACGAATGGGTGGACGGATGGACAGGAACTGAAGGATGGAGGGTTGAATGGGCGGACGGATAGGCAGAGTAGGTTCTTCAGAAGTGCATTTTTTTCATCTGCAAATACAGATCGTACTGATCAGTGACTAGAATTAATGGGTGAACGGGTGGGCGGATGGATGGATAGACAAATGGATGGAAGAGGGCTTCTTTTGTATTGGGAAATAGGGAACCGGATTTCAGTGTGAATATTTTTATAACCCAGAATCATAGTCTCTGTCTGTGTGTTTGTCTGTGTGTCTCTGTCTGTGTGTGTCTCTCTCTCACTTGTGTGTGTGTGTGTGTGTGTGTGTGTGTGTGTTGTGTGTGTGTGTGCGTGATGTGTGTGTGTGTGCGTGCATGTGCTGTGTGCGTGCGTGCGTGTGTGTGTGTGTGTGTGTGTGTGTGTGTGTGTGGGGAGAGAGAGAGAGAGAGAGAGAGAGAGAGAGAGAGTTTTGATGTGCCCTTTTTTCACCGTACATCTTTGATACAGTTCAGGGTGGTCTTTGTCGTAAACACTGCCAGTAATGCTGAGAAACGTCATTCTTCTATTCTTGGGAGAGAAAAACAAAACCAACATCTGAACTTACCGAAGCCATGCAGTCGTAAATCGTTCGACTGTGGTGCGTTCAACCCGTGCTGTTTCTAATATATTTAAATTTACTAGTTTTGCGTGTTGGTTTAGAATTTCATCAAATGTCAATTTCAGTTTCAGTTTCAGTTTCTCAAGATGACGTCTTCGCGCTCGGAATGAATTCCATATGCACTAATCATAGGTGCCATGTGATGGAGAAGATCCAGAATAATCACGGCACAAGCCTTTAGCCTGCACATAAACCCATGAGCTGGCCAGATCCTGTGGTCATACCTAGATAGTTCCATGACCGTGCGGTCGTAGCGGAGTGAAGTGGCAGAGACCTCAATTTTTCCAGGGGCCAGCACCACAAGGACGGCGCCCATCTCCTCTCCTCGCTTCAAATTCATATTCACATTCACATTTTCTTTTTACCAAGACTTCAGAAAGGCAAGAAGGCTAATTGGTCTTCAAGTGGTGGAACCTGGGAAATCAACCGATCTCTCCCGTGTTTCATACCTAGGCAGCCGGGCAATGCCCTACTCTTCACGATTTTCAGCTGCCGTAGGACATTTAGCGTGCCCAGCCAGAAGGCACACGGATCCGACACGTTTTTCGTCCCCTTCCGAAGGACTGGACGTTAGTTCGATTTAGGACAATTTGTCTGCCAGTTTACATGAGAATGCTTTGTTCAATACTGGACAAGTCGCTTTCAGTCGACGATAGAGGTCCACGAAAGTCTTTCTGTCAGTTGGAATTAGGTATTTAGTCCGGGGCTGTGAAGGTAAAACAGACAATTAGAAGCAACTTCCCCAAACAAACAAAACATTAGATCACTTTGTAGCATTATGGAGATGAATGTGTTGTGAAGATGGGACAAAAAGTACTTTGTCGCCGTGATTGTTTTGCATTTGTTTGGACCTGTGAATTTGAGAAAAAAAAATGGCTTAAGGAAATATCATTTACGGCTTTAAGACACAAATATAATCGTCATAAACGAAAATAGTGATTGTATCAATCATTAGTCAATTGAAAATGGTGACTGTTGGTCAGTCAGTCAGTCTGTCAGTCATACGCTAAAGCAGGCATTTGATAGGGATAATATTGATCGATCAATCAAATGAATCAATCGATTGATTGATTGATAAATCAAATCAAATCAAATCAAATCCAATCAATCAATCGGTCGGTCAGTCGTTTGGTCAGTCATCCAGTCAGTAAATCATACGCTAAAACACTTGATAACACATTATTATTCTCCTCTTCACAGTTAATCAGACGTGTGTTTACTGTGTGCATGTTTCTTGTTACGTGACCAATTCCAACACTCTCGTTTTATTTACTTAATTTTGGCCGATATATCCAGGTTTCATGCTGAGCTCGTAAAACCACTTGGAATTGTTTTAAAGCGAGAGCTGGAAATTGCCGGAATTGCTGCAGTAGTGGTTTTCGCCAAGCGCGTGTTTGGCTTGGCTTTCAACTCTGAATCAGATTCAATTTAACTTTAAAGTATCTCGAAGAGAAATTAATTGATAAAGATCAACATGAAGTAGAAGAACCGTACTGAAAGGACGAAAGAATTTTGTAATTGATTGAAATAGGAGAATATTTTCTTAAAGGTGGGAACGAAGACTTGCGGCGGTCAGCGACCCCATGAGTTTGCTAGGGTTAATGTTTCTCCGTTATGAACGATGGCCCACCCCCACTCACCCACCATTTGCTGGTTGTGATAAGCTGAAGCCACTTCTTGCCAGTCTGTTGTCGTATTTTTTCTCAATATTTTAGCATATTGGGGGCGTGTTCATTTATAGTCTTAATATCACTGTTTAGTCGACTGGGCTACTAATACTAACACTGATAATAACGATGAAGAAGATCGACGATGATGATGATAATAATAGTAATAACAACAACAATAATAATATTACCAATAATTACAATAATGATAATAATAGTAATGATAATAATATAATAATAATAATATAATAATAATAATAATAATAATAATAACAACAAAAGTAACTTTAATTTATCTGCATTTTCTCTTGGGCATGATTACACAGCTTTGGGTCTAAGCAAACTTAGAAGAAAAGACCAGCTTTGGGCGTGTACACTCACAAGGTAAGCAAGCGTATGATAACAGATTTCCTCCCTTGAAGCAAATTTTTACCTATAAGCCCACTTAGGATGCCATGAATCATGTATGGAATCCTTGTATACAATCTTTGGGTTACCAGTAGGGCTGTTGTTCTCTGACGACAAGGCTGTGACAGTGTAGACATTGCAGTGAGCATTTGTATTCATTTTATCATGGTTCATGCCTGTCTCCAGCACCCCACCCCCACCCCCTCCACCCACTCTATCTTTCCCGTATAACTTCGCCTACGTTAAAACGATTGGAAATTTATTTTGTAATGTATTCTGGACGTAATAGTGGACAGCCTGGCGCCTTTAGCGAAATTTAGTACGTCGGTCTTTAAGAGTACTAGTTTTCTCGTGGGGATGCCAGGGGCTCTTTCAGTATAAATAGTATCCCCACTTTCTGGATATTCTGTGCTAGAAATTTCCTCTTTTCTCTCACTCTCTTTGTTTCTGCCTTGTTCCTTTGCTTTTTGTTATTTCGTCCTTTTATCTGCCATGCTGGTCCATTAACCTGTATGTGTTTGATAGTCTTTACTTTTTCTTAGAATTGATGATTGGGTAATGTATTAAGTGCATTTTTGGCACTAGGGTGGTGAGATATGCGGAAGCAATCGTAGGTGATTTATGCCCGTTTTTATATATGTTTTGGTGTCCTTAGGTAGGCTTAAATTTATATTCAGGTGTGTTTTTTTTAAAATCCCCTTTGCGATAAATTGGACGGAATGGTCAACGCCGGGGGCATGTCCTTAGATTATGTGTGCGAATGCATTGATATGTGTACTTAATTTTCTTTTCTTCTTTTTCCCTCTTGAAGTTTTGTATGTTCTGAAGCGGTTATAGCCCTGATATCGGTCTACACTGTCGGCTGGGCTTTAAACAACAATAACAATAAGAATAAGAATAACAATAGCAATAACAATAATAAGAGTATTAGTAGTCATACATGCCTCATTGAACCGAATGCTGATTGATTAGGTTTGTGCTGTGGTGTGGAGATGCAGAATATGTCTTATGCCTGCCTAGATTTGAGAAAATAATTAAGATTTATATATTACTCATATATTTATGTTCCCATCGATGATGATAATGATGATACGTAAACTGTGAAATCGCACTGTTTCGTCAACTTATTGCATACAACCTCTCATTGTCTTCCCTTCTTTGGGTTCTGAAGACGAACGAGTTCTGTTCTGAGCTGATCACGTTCTACGAGGGACATACTGGTCTGTTGATGTTGTAACGGTTTTTATAGCATTGAATGTTTGATTAGTCTTCATTCAGCGTAATGCACAGATCATCGGATGAATATAAACATGATTTGATGGATGGATGATGGAGTAATCGAATGAATAACAGACAGGAGGAGGGAAAAGAAGAAAAGAATGAAGGAAGGAAAGAAAGGGAAAGAAATGAAAAGCGAGCAAGGAAGACAAATGAAACGTGTGAAATTTGAATAAATGAATGAATGAAAAGCAAATAGAAAGAAAAGTGAAACGTGTGAAATTTGAATAAATGAATGACCGAATGTTTTTCCCATGGCATCTGGAAATAAGTTTTTATGCTTGTTAGTGATTAAATGTGGGAAAGAAGAAATGAATGAACAAATGAAATGGGAATGACTGCTCCTTTTAGTGCCTTTCCATTTCATAGAGAGGAGGGATTTATTTAGGAAAGGACGCGGATGTCAAAAAGGGGATTTCCCCCAAATCTTTCATTCTGTCCATACCACCCCATTTCTGGCACATCCACATTCGCGCGCAGGGGCACGCGCGCGCACTCACACACACACACACGCACGCAAGCACCACGCACACACACATAAACACACATACATACACACACAAACACACGGGTGCACACACATACAAGAACACAGACAAGAACACACCCACCCACCCAAACACAGAGATACACACACACACACAGGCACACAGACACAACACAGCACAACAGACACAACAACACACACACACACAGACACACACACAGACAACACATAACACACAACACACGATCACACACACACACACACACACGATCACACACACACGCACGCACGCACGCACGCACACACGCACGTACGCACACACGCACACACATACACACGCACACACATACACATACACAACACACACACACACACACACACACACACACACACACACACACACACACACACACACACACACAGTGTCCTTAAGGTTGGTGTAGCCAGTCGCCAGGAGTCTTGTCACGACCCGTTAGTCACCGCCTTCATTTAATTTCACTGACTTGGCCCGGTTGAGAATGGGATGGGAGTTGGGGAAGGAGATGAGAAACAGGAAAGGGATGGATGAAGAAAACGAAAGGAAGAGAAGAAGAAGAAGAAGATGGGTTAGTGTTTCATGGGGAAGGGGGGTGGAGTAGGAGAAGATGAGTCGTTGTGAGTTGGGATTTGGGATGGCGTGGGGTGAGGGAAGCGTGAACAGGGAAAAGCAGGAGGTTAGCCATCAATCTTTTTCCACGGCGTAGCGCTGTAAAGTTTATCCCTCTTGAAATCCTTTTGCATTCGAAACAGCCAGAGCCGCCCAGTAATTAAATGGCCGTTGGGAGTCGGAATGGTCAAAACCGGCTACGGGTTCTTGAACTCTTCCCATGTTGTATTGGCTTTAATGCGTTTCATGCTTAATGCAAAACGTGTTTTGGGAATCTTTGGACCAAAGTATAACGTAGTAAGCATATACAAGGAACAGTTATGAAATTGTGATTGACACCGCTGCAATTTTGTCCCTGCTGTCAAAATGATATGCGTAGTAAAGGTATTGTAATATTTTGGAATTCAGATATAAACCGACGTTTGCTCTCTGTTTTTGCCACAGGTGTTAGCCTGCTTGCCACAGTGTACCTGAACCTTCAGATCCGCATAGATTAAAGTTTCTGTCGTCTTTGTTAAGCATGGATCTCAAATAGTATACTGATTAAATACTTCAAGAACCTTACTAGCACTCTTTGGTTTAAGTTTTCACATGCTCCCGAAACTCCATTAACATGGTAGATTTTGAGGTCAGCAAGGAAACAAAGGAAAATCCAAATATAGGCCTATCAGTTAAAGAAGCCTCAAAAGAAATATGACAGGAATAGTTCCGGCAGACTATAAAATCCATAGAAACAGGCACATGCTTTAAATAGAAGTTATAATCCTCTTTTTAAGTAGACAGGTCAGGGTAAAGTTTTAACAAAGCGGATTTCAGAAAAAAAGCTACATAGTTTTCTATTTCTCCTTGTGAATGAGGAGCGGTATGGGAAGGGGTGTGAGAAATGTCACAGACCTTCGAAATCTATTTTTACGATTTGGGTAAAATTGTAGATGGGACAAATAGCAAGGCTGGCTATTAGTCATTTTAAAGTATGTCAAGTTTCTCAGTACAGTGAAGATCGATACTTCGCATTGTTAGAAACTGGTCTGTTCTGGAATGGCAAGATATTTTCTTTCTTCGTTCAACGATTTAGGAATGTCAGTGAAAGATCAGTGAACGTTCTGAATGTGTGATTACATCGTTACCGTAGCGTCGATCGAGGCACACAGGCTATGTGTATAATAAATTCCTTGAACTTTGCCAAACGTTTTTTATGAACATTGTCGAACATTTTTCGTAGTGACAGAATACCAGCAGAACTTTGTCATGTTCTTGAAATTTAACGATAGGATACTCAGCAAAAAAGCCAACAGACATATCGCTTATGTACGAAAACGACATTTTTCACTTGTCGTCTTATCAAGCTTGAAATATGCTGTACAAAAAACAAATCTAAAGAAGAAGACAAAACAGGAATTTCAATAATATATTCATTTTTTTTGAAGAATCAAGTTCCAGTAAAGTGTGGAAGAAGGGCAAATCATCCCGTTGAGGGGGAGGGGGAGGACTAGCCTTTGACAGCTCGCCATGCCTTTGTCTTAGTTTAGGTGTATCATCATCTTCTTGAGACGGTGAATGTTTTGGGTATTGGTAGATGGGAAGGATAGGGTGCTGGGGAGAGGCGGATAGAGGAGTGAATCAGAATGACTGATAGAAGAGATTTTATTATGAGTATCAACTATGAGTGTCAAAAGAGTTGACAGCCTAATTGACGGTATTGACAATGATGATGTTGATTTGATAATGATAATAATAACAACAATAATAACAATAATATGATGATGATAATAGTGATATGATGATAATGATAATAATAACAATAATGATAATAAATCCATAACATAGTAATAGTTGTAGTCGCAGTGATGGTGGTAGTAATGAAAAGAAGATAATGGGATAAAAAATGTCAAAAAAGAAAAAAAAGGAAGAAAAAAAGAACAGTTCCCGGTTTGTAAGTTACTCTTTGATCTTAAGTCACAAACAGAGGCAGAAATAATTAACACACTGTTCATGTCCTTTCTCACATAATTCCTATCCACGTAGACGTATTTCGGAGAAGAAAAATGAGCCGGAAGGAAAAGGTTGATAATATAGAGAAGAAGAAGACAGAACTACGGAAATGCCACTGAAGGAACCAGAGAAAGTTCTGTAGAGGTACTAAGCTGGAACTTCTCAGTCAGTAAGCCTCATAATCCGGCAACCACAAGGGCAACAACTCAGTTCCGATGAGCGCTGCTGGGTGTAAGAGAGAGAGAGAGGAGAGAGGAGAGAGAGAGAGAGAGAGAGAGAGAGGTGGTGGGGGGGAGGGGAGTATAGCCTCTTAAATCAACTGGTAAAAGAAGACAGGAGACAGTTAGGACCCAAAGGTGTCTACAGAATGGGTGGTGAAGAGTTGAAGGCCTTTGCTGATAAGAGGGGTTGGAAGCTGGCAGAAACCTCGGATTTTTCTGTCATTATCTCACTCTACCCGTGTGCTGTTTGTCTCCACCTGCAACAAAAAGAACTGCTCTCTTTGTGTGTAGGCAGATTAGGTCTACCGTGTGTAAAGCGTTTCTGTCGCCTTTGTAACAAACAGAAAATGTACAAAAACGTTTCTTCCAAAATATTACACCGCGATTTCATGACTTTATATATGTATGGATGTATGAATATGTATTTTGCTGCCATAACTTTTGCGCAGTTTCAGTGGTATTACCTTCGCGTCATTCATTTCCACTTTCGGACAGAACACGAAATCCAACTTCATCAGTCATAGTTTTGGTACCGGAATATTATTTTCTTTATTCTTGGTGGTAAAGTAATATTAAGTAAAGATTTACTAATAATACGATTTTATAGTTACGGTATAAAAGAGCAGTTTGGATGAAAATATGTACATACAATATATATGAACACATAATGTATATATTCAGAAGCAGAAATACAGACAAAGAAACCGCTGACAACAAAAATGACATACACATACCTAGCAAACACACATACATACATCATACATAACGCACGTACTTTCAGTGACAGAAATATGGACAGTAGGTAGACACAGATGAATGCAAACAAATAGACCGGTGACTACAAATCTGAGCCAGTTGCATGTACGTAGATTCCTAGTTACAGACCCCATGTATCGAGCAGCGGCCCCGTGGTCTTCTGAATAGAAATTATTATCACGTTTACTGACGTCTAGCATGGTGACTCCTGCAGGCAGGAAGGAGTGAATGGTCGTAAACGAGAGGAGGGAGAGGAGAGAGAGAGAGAGAGAGAGAGAGAGAGAGAGAGAGAGAGAGAGAGAGAGAGAGGAGTGCAAGTGAGGCGGGGAGGGAAGGACATATGAAGAGGGAAAGGGTAAGAAAAAAAAACACAAAAATTTTTGGATATGCCATCAGGTAGTTTAAATCTGATTACTTTGGTTCAGGTCTGGCCCGAGAAAAATTTTGTGACTGCTGCGTGCAGTTCACCCAGCTGTGAAAAAAAAACCTGACTTAGTTCAGATTTGCAGACGGTAAAGTAAGGAGGGATAGGCATGTGTTCCCGAAAGTGCTGATTCCAAGAAAAGTTGAGGTTTCTGGCGCCACGCTTCCGAAGGCTCTGAATACAACGTAATGATAACTACCACCTTTACCTTTACTAGGCAACGGTTCATTTTGTTCAAAGCTGGCGCAATAGTCAATTGGGGCAGAAAAGTGGGCAGAGGGCGTACTTCCCACTCTCCTAGGTCAACATGTATGCAGACCTGTCAGTGCCAAAACCCCCTTCGTGTGTCTACGCACGCAGACCGTCAGATACGGACGTTTAAAGATCCTGTAAGCTGCATCAGTGTTTGATGGCTTTTGAACACATGAAAAAAACTCAGCATGCAGTCAGTATAGGATCAGATGGGTCCCCCTTCACCCACTTCCCTTGGATGGTTATCCCCGTCGGCCATATCACCTGAGCTGGGTGCCGACGTAAAAACTGAACTTAATCAATCAGTCAATCAGAGCAAGCATGCCCACCAAAGATGGAGTATGCAGACTGTGCAGCAACATACCGACTACACAGTGTCGGCGAAACGATGTGCATACATGCACTTAGACAATCGGAACGCAAGAAAAATCCCAGTTTCTTCAAAATGACACTACAACATGCATTAGGCAATCCGTATGA
Source organism: Monoplex corrugatus (assembly GCA_030674185.1). Lineage (NCBI taxonomy): Eukaryota > Metazoa > Mollusca > Gastropoda > Littorinimorpha > Ranellidae > Monoplex > Monoplex corrugatus. The sequence continues at coordinate 60,557,332 of CM060308.1, forward strand.
TGGATTATCTACAAACGATCATGGCAAATGCCATAAGCTTGTCCATAAATCTTGTGCATTTCATGCATGATACCTGTGCTTTATCATAATAATGTTTGTTGTTAAAGCTCAACTAACCATCATCTCAAGACGTCAGGACAGTTCATTATTATTGTGCAGTCTATGAGTAAAAATGATTTTATTTTTCAGCTAGTACGGTTGGTGTTTTTTTTAATGGAATAAAACCTTTGTGCTTTAAACTGTTTAAAAAATTAATTACATTTCCGTAAAATTCTGTAAACAGAAAGTGTGTCTAGATCTGATTAAAGTAATTTTCATAGTCACTGATATGTATTTAGGCGTTTTAACTGATCGCTACAATTAGAACTTGACGATCTTTTTTGTGAATATTTTGTTTCAACTGAACAGCGATAATAGGTGAAGAAAGACTGCACATAAACAGATTAGTGAAATTGTTTTCATTAGGTTTCTGACTTGCTTCTGAAGAAACGAAGTGATTTTTTAGTTTTGTATGAAACAGTTTTAAAACATATTTTAACAATAACAGTTCATTTAAATAATTGTCAGTGAAGTAATGGAGTTGAGGACAAAAGCCAAAAGACCATAACTAGAAATTAAAGTTGACCCGTTTTCTTTGAAACATTTCAAATTGAAAATTCATCCATCGCTTTCGAGTTCACGTTAAAATGGGTATGTCAAAGAACCCACGTTCTGACAGAAAAGAAGAGATTGAAGTGATATCTGATAATTTCGTGGAAATTAGATTGATAATTTATTTGGTAATTTCGTGGAAAATAAAAACAGACGAAATAGTTCTGTACCATCCGTTTGTCCCTATTGATCTATAAGATATCTCTCTCTCTCTCTCTCTCTCTCTCACACACACACACACACACACACACACACACACACACACACACACACACACACACACACACACACACTCACTCTTTCTCTCTCTCTCTCTCTCTCTGCCTGTCTATCTGTTTCTGTCTGTCTCTCCGTCTCTATCTCTTTCTCTCTGTCTCTGTGTCTCTCCCCCCCCCCTCTCTCTCTCTCTTACGCACACATGCACGTGCGTTCACCCTACCTCAGCCCCCATCCTCACACACACACACACACAC
>CM060308.1:60560955-60565955 GCA_030674185.1 Monoplex corrugatus
CTCCTCCTCCTCCTCCTCATCGTCATCATCAATAACTAGCCCCGTATATTTCCCAAGGTTTTAAAGCACTCGACGTAACCGATCGTCAGACCTTGAGCATTTATTAAAGAAAAATCTTCAGTGCAGATAGATCAACTTGCTCAGACTCTCCGATTTGCGTCCAAAATGTGGTATGAACAAAAAATTTCCAAACTGTCTATGGACCAATGTTTTAATCACAAGTTATGTCTTTCGTTTGTGTCCGGTCGAAGTCGTCGTTAGGTTGAGAATTATGTTTCGAATTAGAACTTAATTCTTCTTATTGTATTAGCTTTACAGCTTGCTCAATAAGACAGATAGAGATGTACGTTTATAGTCAACTGCACGCAACTGTTGTTAAAGAAAATTAGCGGTTTGTGATGATGAACTGGGTGGACATTCTCAGGAAAAAAGCACAGACTATAATCAGTTTCATACGCTTCTTTTAGTGTGTTTTTGTTTTGTTCTAAATTTGTTTTGTTCTAGGGTTTTTTTTTGTTCTGTCATGGAATGTGCATACCATGTATTTTGCTGGTAATTATTTGAACAAAAATGATCCCATTATCAACAACAACAAAAAAAGACGATACACAAACAAAGGTGATAAATAATCATTAACGCACAAAAAAAGAACAAAGACGCATCGCTGTAAAGAAAGGTTTCTTGTTGGAATAAACGATAAAACAAGACAAGTGAAATGATCAGAATGTATGACAAGAATGAGCAGAGCAAAAACAAACAGAAAACGGAACGTTATAAGCACATCAACAGTGAATACCTTCGTAAAGAAGAAACATAACTGTACATTGAGTAACATGGGAAACATTGACATTTTTGTGTTTTAAACAAACACGAACAAAGAACTTATGAACCAACGAACAAATAAACAAAGGAAACCTATGCAGGAGCAAAGAGTACAGATGGCTGTAGAGAGGGAAGCATTTTCATTAAACTTACCACACAGACGATATCCTGAAGATTTGGGGAAGTAGATACCATCTCTCTCTCTCTCTCTCTCTCTCTCTCTCTCTCTCTCTCTCTCTTTCTCTCTCTCTCTCTCTTTCTTTCTCTGTCTCTGTCTCTCTCTCTTTCTCTCTCTGTCTCTGTCTCTCTCTCTTTCTCTCTCTCTCTCCATCTGTCTGTCTGTCTCTCCCTCTGTCTCTGTCTGTCTCTCCCTCTGTCTCTGTCTGTCTCTCCCTCTGTCTGTCTGTCCTCTCCCTCTGTCTCTCTCTCTGTCTGTCTGTCTCTGCCTCTGTCTGTCTGACTGTCTCTCTGTCTTGCTGTTTATCTCTGTCTGTCTCTGTCTGTCTCTGCCTCTGTCTCTGTCTGTCTGTCTCTCCCTCTGTCTGTCTGTCTCTGTCTCCCTCTCTGTCTGTCTCCCTCTGTCTCTGTCTGTCTATCTGTCTGTCTGTCTCTGGCAGTCTGTCTGTCTCTCTCTGTGTCTCTCTGTGTCTTTCTCTGTCTCTCTGTGTGTCTCTCTGTGTCTCTCTCTGTCTCTCTCTGTCTCTCTGTGTGTCTCTCTCTGTCTCTCTGTGTGTCTCTCTGTGTCTCTCTCTGTCTCTCTCTGTCTCTCTGTGTGTCTTTCTCTGTCTCTCTCTGTGTCTCTCTGTGTCTCTCTCTGTCTCTCTCTGTCTCTCTGTGTGTCTCTCTCTGTCTCTCTGTGCGTGTGTGTGTTTATTTTTGTGTGTGCATATTCCTTTACTGCCGCTAGATGGATAGATTACTGACACCAGATGTGTGTAGACCCTGGCAGAGCACTTTATTTATTTACCCATGCTTCTGATTATGTCAGTCAGTGCCCAACAAGCACGTATCGCTGTGTGAAAATTTTTATATCACATCACGGTGGTGAGGTAATTCTGTTCGTCTGTGAACTGAGTTTTGTGTTTTTGTGATTATGTATGGAACATTTGCATGAATTATTATATAGCACGATGTAGTGATCTCATGGTTGTTTGCTGTTGATACTCTTGTTGCTGTTGTTGTTATGTCGTTGTGGTGGTGGTGTGTGTGTGTGTGTACGTGTATGTGTATGTGTGTGTACGTGTACGTACGTGTGTGTGTGTATGTGTGTGTGTGTGCGTGTATGTGTGTGTGTGTGTGTGTGTGTGTGTGTGTGTGTGTGTGTGTGTGTGTGTGTGTGTGTGTGCGCGCGCGTGTGTGTGTGTGTAGATCCGCGAACAAATCATCTGCATAGGATGGGCAAAAACCCGGGTTTGAGTACTGGTCGAACAGATATTTCACCTCCCGTCACTATACTAGAATAATGGTCTGGGTGCTAGTTTTTTGGATCAGACGATAATTCAAGTCCCTTGCGCAGCATGCACTAAGAACATGTTCAAGTTGCTATGGTAACAACAGATTTATCCTGGTTACGTTCTGTTGAAAAATTCATTAAAAATCTTATTGACAAAAAATGCACGCATACGACTGTGGTGGGTCCATTGTCTTCCTAACCAGCCCACCACAGCTTACTTTGTTCTGGTTATAAGACGGTAAGGGCCGAAAATACTACAACAGTTTTTTGTATAACTGATGTGAGGCTCAAACCCAGGAAATCCGAATCAGAAGTCTGTTGTGATAATCCCGTAGCCACCTTGACTGGTCCTCCTTTTCTTGTTCATCTTTATGTCCCTTCGTACTCTTTCCACTGTGCTTTTTATCGCAGTTATTTAGCAATCCTGTGCAGGCATCAAGTCCAATTTACTATCTTACAGCAGTCTCAGGGTTTTTTTACCGTAAATATGCAGTCGTAGACGTCAGCGGTTATTTTTTTTAATAATGATATTGCAATACCAGACAAGTTTTCTTTTTCTTCTGACGCTTTTCTTGCTCTTGTCTGTTCAACCCCAACTGGTGATTGCTTTAGGAGACGGTTATGGATACATGCAGCTGCTGCTTGTATTAATGTTTGTTCCTGTTTTATATTACCAACAAAATAGAAAAGATGAAGAGAAAGAGGATAAAAACAACAGCACGGGGGCCGCAATAGTCCGTTGAGTGATACGTCAGACTTCCAAGTGGAAGGTTTGCATTCGATCCTGCCTAGGAACCTCCGGCTTGTTGGGTAAAGAGTGTTATTGGGTAAAGAGTATTGTTGGGAAGAGTTTGGGTAAAGAGTGTGTTGGGTAAAAGTGTTGTTGGGTAAAGAGTGAGGTTGGGTAAAGAGTATGGTTGGGTAAAGAGTGTTGGTTGGGTAAAGAGTGTTGGTTGGGTAAAGAGTGTTGGTAAAGAGTGTTGGTTGGGTAAAGAGTGTTGGGTAAAGATGTTGGGTAAAGAGTGTTGGTTGGGTAAAGAGTGTTGGTTGGGTAAAGAGTGTTGTGGTTTTGGGTAAAGGTGTTGGTTGGGTAAAGAGTGTTGGGTAAAGAGTGTTGGTTGGGTAAAGAGTGTTGGTAAAGAGTGTTGGTTGGGTAAAGAGTGTTGTGGTAAAGAGTGTTGGTTGGTAAAGAGTGTTGTGGGTAAAGAGGTTGGTTGGGTAAAGAGTGGTTGGGTAAAGAGCGTTGGTTGGGTAAAGAGTGTTGGGTAAAGAGAGTTGGTTGGGTAAAGAGTGTTTGTTGGGTAAAGAGTGTTGGTTGGGTAAAGAGTGTTGGGTAAAGGGTGTTGGTTGGGTAAAGAGTGTTGGGTAAAGAGTTTGGTTGGGTAAAGATGTTGGTAAAGGTGTTGGTTGGGTAAAGAGTGTTGGTTGTGTAAAGAGTGTTGGGTAAAGAGGTTGGTTGGGTAAAGAGTGTTGGGTAAAGAGGTTGGTTGGGTAAAGAGAGTGTTGAGTAAAGAGTGTTGGTTGGGTAAAGAGTGTTGGTTGGGTAAAGAGTGTTGGGTAAAGAGTGTTGGTTGGGTAAAGAGTGGTGGGTAAAGAGCGTTGGTTGGGTAAGAGTGTTGGGTAAAGAGTGTTGGGTAAAGAGCGTTGGTTGGGTAAAGAGCGTTGGTTGGGTAAAGAGTGTTGGTTGGGTAAAGAGTGTTGGGTAAAGAGTGTTGGTTGGGTAAAGAGTGTTGGGTAAAGAGTGCTGGTTGGGTAAGAGTGTGAAGATTTTTTTCCCGATCTACCCGGTCAGCAGATGTGCAGACCTGCGAGTAGGCGCCTAAATTCCCTTCGTTATGTTTACGCACGTAAAACATCAGCTGGAGATCCTGTCCGTATTGTCAGTGACCGTATGGAGACACAAAAACACCCAGCATACGCGATAACCAAAGACAGAGGATGCAGACTATGCAGTAACAGACCGCCTGCACAGTGTGGGTAAAACAAGGTGCATCGTGCATCAGAGAACAGTCGGCACGACTTAAACAAAATTTTATCAACTATGAGAAGTTGAGGAAAAAAGAAAACAGTACAAGACTGAAGAAAAGGTGAAGGAAAAGAGAAAGGAACGGGGGAAGAGAGAGAAGAAAGGGATAATGAGTTCATAAAACCCGATGCAAGATTAATTGATTAATTAATTCATTAAACTATTATTTACTTAATTATTTTTATGTATCTATTTATGTATTGTGCTTGTTTTCTTGTCTCTTTCTAATTTTCTGCATCACTCCAGCGACTTTGCCCTCAGTCGGTTAATTTCCAGTATACCACTAAACACAAGTTCATTGGATCAACGTCTCAGTGCTTATATGTTTATTGGTGCTAACGATTTCAGGCTGCTACAAGGTCATCCACCAAAAGTCAAGATAGGAGAGGACGAGAAATGAAGAACATTTTGTGTTATGTGAATACTGACTATGACTTTAGGATATCATTGTGATCTGTAGACAAAAATCACGATTATGTTATATCATTATTATTATGATAATTGTCATATTGTTACTACAATTTTTCTTATTGTTGTTATCATTAAATCTTTTCTGGGGGATGGGTGGGTGGGTTGAAACATAACGTAAAAATCCCATTGTTGGCATTATTTTACATGTGAGCGGTAAATCGCTCTGGTAGTGCTTTTTTGTCTGGCTTGTACATGGGTTACCAAGATAACTTTATTATTTCGCAATGA
>CM060308.1:60568455-60578455 GCA_030674185.1 Monoplex corrugatus
AACAGCCAGAATCGCCGAGTAGTTAAGTAAATGGCTGCTGTAGGGTTATCACGGTTCAAACTGGCTATGTATTCTTGGTATATGTCCATGTCGTAGCCTACTGTTTCACATGCCAAATGCTGTTTCTAAATCTATGTCTCTAAATGAAACATTACAAACGTACAGCAATTTCATAAATCACAGTTGATACAGCTTCACTGTTTTTTTTAAAATTGTCAGTTGTCTCAATATAAGAGAGCATTTGGCATTTTAGAATTGAGACGTGGAAGTCTGTTCTGTGTATTCATCACATCTGGAAGCCTTGTTTTCCACAGTGTGACTGACTCTTTCCGTCTACATACGTTGAAGTCTATTCCCAAGAACTGGACCAGTTTACTTTGGTTAAATTACCATGTAATGTTTGGTCTAAGCTTTAGACGTACACATCCTTAATCCCTGTGAGATGGCCTCCTCTACCCTAAAAAGAATATATATATATATAAGCTACGCACAAAAAGTTAAGGATCACTTGTACAAAAATTCATAACTTTCAAAATAAGAAAGCCAATGCGCTGAAGTTTGGCAAACATTTAATTCCATGCTTTAGTGATAACGATACACAATTGCCTTCAATTTCGAGCAATCGTTTGGTGTGTACATTTGATCAAAGTGGGTACGTATCGAAATTTGATTTCCCAAAGTCATTGAAATCACAAGACAGGGCATTCTGATGCTCCCAAAAGTTCAGTAATGCGTGTAACCGCCATGGCTGTTCTGGCACTCGACGCAGCGAGTCCTCATCGAGTTGACCAGGTTGATGAAGATCCTCTGTGGAAGCGCCTGCCACTCAGCCTGCAGCATCTGGTAGAGGTGTTGGGCATCCCTGGGAGGGGGGTGGTTGCTCCTCACTTTGCGATTCAGCTCATCCCAGAGGTTCTCAATCGGGTTGAGATCGGGACTGCATGCTGGCCATTCCATTCTGTTGACTCCAGACTGCTGCAGGAAGTCGTTGACCACCCTTGCCCTGTGGGGGCGAGCGTTGTCATCCTGGTAGACAGCCGTCGGTCCCATCTGCTGCAGTGTAGGCACAGCCAGCGGTCGAAGGATCTCATCCCGGTATCGGAGGCCAGTCAGGTTACCCTGTACATGATACAAGGGTGTTCTGTGGTGAAGGCTGAAGGCCCCCCAGACCATTACAGAACCTCCACCAAAGGCCACCTTTTCTTGGACAGTGGTGTCAATAAAGCGTTGCCCTGGGCGCCTCCAGACCCTCAGTCGGCCGTCGTTGTGGTTCATGGTGAAGCGTGATTCATCACTGAACAGGACCTGGGACCATTGCTGACGTGTCCACCTCACGTGACGTCTGCAGAAGGCGCGGCGTGCTGCCCTATGGGCTGGAGTTAAGCGTGGCCGTACAGCTGGGCGACGAGAACGGAGGTTAAACCCATGAAGGCGGTTCCGTATGGTCTGCTGGCTGATGTTGATGTTAGTAGCCACCCTCAACTGCCTTCGAATGATGCTGGAAGAGGCTGTTCTTGTTTGCAGGGCTTGTCGTTCAATGAGACGATCTTCACGTGGGTTTGTTTTCTTCGGCCGACCAGATCTGCATCTTTCATGGACCCTCCCAGTGGCTGTGAAGCGTTGAATCAGTCTGACAATGACCGAGATGGACACCTGAAGTGGCCTGGCCACTTCTCGCTTGGGAACACCATCTTGGAACCATGCAACAGCTCGTCCCCTCTCAAACTCGCTCAATTTTCGTCGTGGAGGCATTGTCAGATCAGGCCTACTACTGGTGGAATGTCTTCTTATAAAGCCAAGCAAGAGACAGCATCTCGCACATAAACAGCAGTGCTTGCACGTGCATAATGGTTTTTCCATCTGGCTTGTGCAATGTGTTCAGGCAGAACAGTCCAAAACAAGGTCCTTTTTCGCAAGTTTCCGCTTTTCCGTTTGCGGCCAAGCTCAATAGTAGAGAATCCCGTGCAATTTTCGCACTAACACAACATCGCCCACTTACAGCTGAACAAGAATTCATAACAATTTGGCTGGACTGAGAAATAAATAACAGTAGCGAACTGAGTTTATTACGCACCTGTTTTCTCATAGTGATCCTTAACTTTTTGTGCGTAGCTTATATATATATATATTTAAGTATATACAATATATATATATATGTGTGTATATATATATATATATGTATATATATGTATATAAATATAATGTACATGTATATATGTATATATGTGTATATATATATATGTACACACACACACACACACACACACACACACACACACACACACACACACATAACATATATATATATATATATATATATATGTATGTGTGTGTATATATATATATATGTATATATATAATATATATATATATATATATATATATATATATAGAGAGAGAGAGAGAGAGAGAGAGAGAGAGAGAGAGAGAGAGAGGAAGCGCCAAGGAAAAACAGGGAATTAATGTTGGCATTCGAGTAAATCAGTAGACATAAAAAGAACAGTCTGAAAAAGAGTAAGAGTTTCAAGTACACTCTGTGATCCAACAGGACAAGCATGAACTTCTGAGTGATTTTTAAAAGAAAAGACTTGCATGGAAAGACAAGGAAAAAGTAGACTTCAAGTGAATTGGCTTTATAGTCCGTCCCCTTTCCTTGTCAGCAGGGATTTGGGATGGCTAGCGTTTGGAGAAATGTCACAGGCTTTAAGAAATCTATTTTTAAGGTCTATGGGGAATTGTCGATGGGAAGGAGGGCAAAGTTAGCCATCAGTCATTTTAAGCGTGTGAAGGCAAGAGTTTTTCAGGGGTATGAAAATACTCGCCGCGTTGTTACATTTTGGGCTGTTCTGAAATGGTCTGGGCTAAAGTGGAATTACGATATTGTTCAGCCACTTCAGAATGTAACTGACTTCAGAAGAATGATAGCGTGTCATTACGGCGTCACTTTCGTGCCGATCAAAGTACATGTATATGGTCGACTATCGTGGTCGATAAAGCCCAACCTTAGCACTTTATTAATTTGTGTACTCTCATGCTGTATATTAAATAACTTAAAACTTTACCAAAAGTAAAATTATGTTATTTTTGCTGCAACAGAAAAACAAAAATGTTGTCATTAAAAACGGCAATGATTGGATTTGCGACGAGCAAGTTAAAAACGATTTGCTGATGTATGAAAACAGACGTTCACACTTGTCAACTTCTGTCAACTCTGAAGTTAGAAATTGAAAACGGTGATGCTTATCACATCAAATGACAATTCAAATGCGAAAGACAGAGTTTGAATTTGGATATAGGCCATTTTCGAAGAATCAAAATACAATAAAATGGGGAACAAAGACTATTCAGCTCATGAGAAGGATCGATGACTCTGACAGTATGTCGTATCTTTGTGAGCCTTCATGGTCCAGGTAATATCGTGGTCGTAAAATGTCGTTTCCTTCAAACTACAGAAGGAAGGGGGATTACTGTGGAGAAACAAAAGGAGAAATAGTTTGGGCTTTTAACAGGATGAGTGTTATTGAGTATGCTGATTGACTGACTGATTTATTGTCAGAATTGTTCAGGAGGCTAATTGAGAATGATGATAATAGCGCTAGTAATGTTGTGAAGAAGAAATATAAGAAGAGTACTGAGAAGAGGAAGGACATGATACGTAATTTTGTTTTCTTACATGAAATGGATCCTTAATCATACTGAAAACATCCCAGGGCGTCTTGACTGTTTATGAGCAAGCTTTGTGCATTTTCATTCAGTTTCGGTTTATTTAGAAATATAATATAATGACATACACTGCAATCGGTCCAAGATTTTTCCCGAACGCAGTTTTCATCTTCACCGAGAAAACATGGCCCACAGGCTCTGTGAAGCTTCATTGATCTCCCTTCATGGTCTTCCTTCATGATACTTCAGTGGTACCATTACCGTTTACTTCGACCATAACTAACAACAAAACGGACTTCTTCAGCTGATATTGATCACATCCGTGCATAAAACAGCTGACTTCAAAATACACATTAGCCACACTTTCACATTTAGTCTGTCTGCCTTCAAAGTAGCGAGAAACTCTGGGGAGAGCCGGGGAGCAGAAGGTCTTTAGAGGAGGGGAGCAGAAGGTCTTTATAGGAGGGGAGCAGAAGGTCTTTAGAGGAGAAACCTTCGTCTATTAAGTGTTTTGGTCCATATCTGCCATCAGAGTCAGAGAGCAGAGACAGCCACTATCTAAAAGTGCATGTTTTCCGAGTCAGCTGTCTACCAAAGATGTTAGAAATAATGTGCATCTCTCTCTGTCTGTCTGTCTGTCTGTCTGTCTGTCTGTCTGTCTCTCTTTCACTCTCCCACTCTCTCTCTTTCTCCGTCTCCCTCTCTCCCCCCATCTCTCTCTGTATATGTAGGTGCATATGTATGTATGTATATACGTTATACTACATACATACATACATACATACATACATACATACATACATACATACATACAACTGCAGTAGATTTACAACTAGGAGCACAAATTTGCAAGCAAACAAGGAAATTAAGGACTGTGAAAATGAGCTGCTTGGATACGAAGCTTCCTGGTTACGAACCTGATACCTACGGAAGCAAGACTGTCACGTACATTTCCCATAGTCTATCACGACGACTGCCAGACGCATTTGGAATAGGTGAAAATCAGAGGAGAGAGAGAACAGAGAGAGAGAGAGGGGGGGGGGGGCAGGCAGGTAGGCAGGCAGGGCAGGCAGGCAGGCAGGCAGGCAGGCAGCAGAAAGTGAGCGCATTTCGGAATAGGTGAAAATCAGAGAGAGACACAGAGACAGAGACAGAGACAGAGACAGACAGAGGGAGGAAGAGGGTTTGAGATCTCACCAGATAATTTCAATCTTCTTGGACGAGTTCGCATGTAAATGTAGAACAATGAGTGTGCGTGCAGCCTCCACCAGTCCATTTAGCTATGAATCGGCATCGTGTCCCTTTTTGGGATGGACAAAGGTGAGGCAACGCGTAGAGGAGATGGGCACAATTTTCGTAGTGCTGATCCCAAGAAGTCATCTTTTTGAAACGATCTTCGCGCTTGCGAAGTTTCATATCTGCTCACTTTTGTGTGTGTTAAGGATCATGAGCTCTTGCGCAGTTTTATGTGTGGTCACTTTTTCCCCCAACTATGTGACGATGGGAATGATAATCATGTTATGGAGTTCCATCTAGATTGAGACTGTGCGACAGGGCTGCATTCCATACTTGCTTTCATGATATATCTTAGTGGACCTGAGAGCTACAAACCTGCGGTGTTGGTTAGGTGATTAGAACGCCACCCTCAGTGACGCATCCGTGAAGTGGATGAGCATCGACTGTACCATCCCAGTCTTCCAAATAAGCCCAAAGCACGCTCAACCCAACAGAAGAACTGGATTAGGCCGAAAAATCCCTCAGTGATTTTGACGGGATCAATGGGGATTCGAACCTAACACCTTCCAGTTGGTAGTCTGTTGCGCTAACCACTGCGCCAAGGCCTCTGGTCCAAGGACAATTTTTCACCACCACCACAACCCCGTACAACCTCAAAGGTGTGGGATAGGATTTTTTCTTTACCGCATAGTTCAGCTTCTATAGTGCACCGAGGATTCCATGTACACTACGTTTGAAACACCTTGTGGGATGACTGAATATCTATCTATCTGTCTATCTATCTATCTGCTATCTATCTATCTATCTATCTATCTATCTATCTATCTATCTATCTATCTATCTATCTATCTATCTATCTGTCTCTGTCTGTCTGTCTATCTATCTATGTCTGTCTGTATGCGTGTGAATATATATACGCACGCACGCGCGCGCGCGCGCGCACACACACACACACACACACACACACCACACACACACACACACACACACACACACACACACAGAGTCGTACACACACTGAGTGACTGGTCCGTTTCCAGTAAAACTTTAAACACCTAAATAAATCTGGCAAGTTAAATAATTTTTTGTGAAGTGGTGAGGCAGACGAGGAGTAAAATGTCACCACTGAAACAGAATACACATCTTTGAAACGTAAAAATTCAAACAGAACCAATGTTGTTGAGTTTATAAGTGGTAATACACAAAAGTTAGTAACCTGATATTGTTAAAAACGAAAGCACGCCTATAAGTAAATGCCTTATCAGAGTCAAGGATGCTGGCAGATAAGAAGAAACTGTGTAACACACTGAGACAGTGGCACTCCCATAGAAATCAAAGCAGGCAAGATAACTGGAAGTGATTCATCGGCTGTTATTTCTGTATAGACAGAAAGAGAGGGGAATTCGTAAGTTGAACTGTTTGTGTCATCCCCAAACTTCTCTTTCATATCACTGCTGCTGCTGTGTTGTAGGGCTGAGAAAGAAAGAAAGAGAGAGAGAGAGAGAGAGAGAGAGAGAGAGAGAGAGAGAGAGAGAGAGAGCGAGAGAGCGAGAGAGACAGAGACAGAGAGACAGAGACGGGAGGAGGGTGGGAGAAAGGGAGGGAAGCAAGTTTTCCTTGGTCGAACTCTTGCCTATGATCTACCAACTTCGCAGTACTTAATCCTGTAAGCCCTGAAACCTTTCATCTCTGGATAGCACTCCCAGTCTCTCTCGCTCCGACTTAAAAACAGCAGACAGATTTGTACTTGGTTCAGCCAGCTGTTCGGGTCTGGAAATTCCCCCATGCGTGATTAGTCCCGGATATTTCCCCCTGTTTTACAAGCGCTTAGCGACACTTGACGTACAAGTATAATCAATGTTAAGGACAGACATACCATGTTAAAAAATGTCACTCTGATTCAAATGTCTTAACTTACTCGTGGTATTTGTTTGCCTGCTTAATTGGGTCCAAAATCTATTGATCAGAATTTCTCGTCTGTGTGTGGATCAGTATTGAATTTTAACCATAGTCGTGTCATTGGCCTGTGTCTGATCAAAACGCTTGCTGATGATGTGATACTCATAATGATAGATATTAAACCCTTATGTAAAAATCTTATAACTTGTTTCTTAAAGGGAAATGGGAGGCGAATATCAGTCTAATGCACAACACTTATGTTTGTAGTGCACTAGCTGACATTTCTGGGGATCATTGTAGAGCAACAAACAAAAACAAAACCAAAAACAAAATAAAACAAAATGACAGAGAGAGAGAGAAAGAGAAAGAAAGAGAGAGAGAGAGAGAGAGAGAGAGAGAGAGAGAGAGAGAGAGAGAGAGAGAGAGAGAGAGAGGATATTTCTTTTTTTTTTTTTCAAAATACGGGATATGTGTGTAGTGCATTTTTGCCGGTAATTATTTGAACGAAGTATCCTCGATTTCTTCAAAAAAGCTACACACACACACACACACAGCGGAAGACACAATTAAATATTCAGCAAAACGAGAAAAAGAACAAAAATGTGCAGCGCTTCCAATTTCCTGTGAATAAATTATAAGACAAAACGAGCGAAACGTACAAAGCGAATGACAGCCTGCAAGCAGAAAAAAACATGCAAAGGCAAATAAACAAAAACAGCGAAACAAAACATAAAAATCCAGGATGAAATTATCAACTACGACTGCCTTGGGAAAGAAAGGAAATAACAGTATCCCAAAACAACAGGGACATTTCTATTTGCAAACAAACAAACAAACAAGTACACAAACACACGAACTAGTTGCGAACAAGCAATTGAACAAGAGAGGAATATGCAGCAACAAAGGAAGCTCCGTTGATTGTGTGTCACCACACACTGGTTTAGAATTTATCCAAAAGAGATTCATCGCACTCAGACAATCCCATATGCACTCCACTCAATCTGCCATCTGTGATATGGCCGAGATCTTGGGCCTGCACAAAACTCTGTTTGCAAGTTCTTGAAAAGACGGGAGGGGGAGGAGATAGGACCTATGAAATACAAAGCTGATACCACGAGAATGTGTGTGTGTGTGTGTGTGTGTGTGTGTGTGTGTGTGTGTGTGTGTGTGTGTGTGTGTGTGTGTGTGTGTGCGCGTGTGCGTGCGCTTGCGTGTGTGCATGCTTTATATTAAAGAACAGAGATGGGCAGCGAACAGATCAGTTTTCATGTTGTAGGCTGTCATTCAACACGAGACATGAGATCATGAGTCCTCTATCACGAGAGCCAGCCAGCTGGCTGAACGTACATACTCAATACAAGCACATCCCTAAGATATGGGGAACCGGATAGAATGTGCCCGCATATTTTTTTATATTACCAGCCAGGTAGTATGAAATCACTACTGACACCAGATGTAGACATGCCCTGGGAAGGGAGTTTATTCATTCACCTGTGGTGCTGGTTACGTCATTTGATGCCCACAGGTTTATCACTGGGGTAGTGTTTCCGAATCAGCAGACACAGCTCTGGGAAAACAGGCAATGGTGAGGTAATTCTGTTTTACCTCTGTATTGAGGTGTTTTTATGGTCGTACACCTGTGCCGTAGTTGATTATGTACAGTGTAACGATATCTTGGTTGTTTACTCTTGGTTGTTGTGTTGTTGTTATGCAAAAGTCTGGTGCTGTTGTAACCGAAGCAGTCTTATAGATTGCAGGCGGGCTGGTTGGTTCTTTTGATAGAGCCGTGGTCTCAAGATCTGATATCTCGAGTTCAACCCAGTCTGCAACATTAAACACTGGCCTGTTCGCTGCCATCTTAATGTTTCCATCACTCTGACTGGGGTCAGCTTAGTGTTTCAAATGTCCCTCCCCCCTTCTCCCCAATTTCAAGACCTTGCCAACGCATAAGGTTTTGCGCAGGCTTAGGGAGTCTGCCAGATAATTGCTGGCAGATTTGGGTGGAGCACATATGGAATTGTCCGAGTGCGATGAATCCCTCTTGAACAAACTCCAAACTCAAAACTCCTTATAGGTTACAGTTTAATATAAAGCAATCAAGCAATCTTAGTGTCGTTATGATATCAACATGTCATATGGAGTGTCAGAATTGTATTACATGCTGAGGGCTATTTTATCACAAAAATGCTATGTCCTTTTTTCCCTTTGTTCTTCGTTCATTCCTTTCTTTTTCTCCTTTCTTATTTCCTTCCCTTCGTTTCTTCCTTTTTTGTTTTTGAGGCTGTTGTTTTTTAATAATCATATACGTATGCCACTACCCTCAAAAATAAAAATGTTTTCTTGCTCTTCGTTCCCACGCTGTATCAGCCCATATTTTATATTTTTTATTGACCAGAGTTATAACAGTTATATATCAAATCCGCAGTTTTGTTTTTACTTAGTAGTCTCATGATTTCTTATACCGATAGTTTCAGTAATACCACGCGTCAGTGGCTTGAAATGATATGCAACACCAGACGCTATTTCCCCTTCCCTCCTATCTTTTTACGCTTTGCTTGATACGCGCCAGTTTCAACCTGACTCCTTATCTCTGATTCAACCCGATTCCTCGTCCCTTTGAGACTGTTTCGAGAGAAATTATGATGATCACGTATATCTGTTGGTTATCAGTACTTATTTCTGTTTCACACCCGTATCAAAAGTAACAGAAGTAGTAGAAAGTAGTAGTAGTTCTGATAGGAGATGAAAAAAGATGATAATGACGACAAAGAAGTAGAAGAAGAAGAAAGAACACAACATCAACAACAAGAACAAAAAGATGATGAAGAAGAAGAAGGAGGAGGAAGAACAAGCATAACAGCAACAATTATGGCAATAACAATAACAAGAAAACAACAACAATAACAACGAAGATTGACTGAAAAAGAAAAAGGGCCGGAGAAGAGGAGATAAGAAGATAATAATAAGAAAAACAACAAGAAGAAAAAGCAATCACAACAATAACATCAAAAAAGAACGAATGGAAGAGAAGAAGAATGGTAACAAATGTAAGAGGAGGAGTTGGAAGAGGAGGAGGAGAAAGAAAGAACTCCGGCAACAACAGCAGCAAGAACAAGAGCAACAGCAAGAACAACAACAATGACGACGACGAAGAAGGAGAATAAATACAGAAGAAGGAAAATGGCAACAGAAGTAAAAGAAA
>CM060308.1:60583455-60590955 GCA_030674185.1 Monoplex corrugatus
GAAACTAGGACATGATTTCTAACAAAATAATTTTATCACATAAGGCTATCTGTTGTTGTGCTGTCTATTTTTGATTTGAGGAGGAGTAGTTATCACGAATTATAAAAACAAACCTAGAAGTCTTAGAATAAAGTATTTTAAAGTTCTTTTAATTTTTCTGTGGTATTACGAGGAAAAGAAAACATGTAAAGAAACACACACACACACACACACACACACACACACACACACACACACACACACACACACACACACACACACACACACACACACACACACACACACACACAAATGCATACATACATTACCCGTTTGCCATCGAGTCTCAAATGTCCATACAACATGCAGGCTTCACGCTCCCACATCTTAACCACGAAGCTTTTTCTTTCTGCCCTTCCATCTATCGGCAAAGATACGTACTCTGTAGAAATAAATTTCCAGGCCAGGTAGAAAGAAACTCTAGGGAGAGCTAGACAACAGAAGGTCTTCAGAGAAGTAACCCCCTTTAGACAAGTGTTTCGGCCCTGAACTCCTTACACTCTCGGGGGGCCGGGCCACATCCAGGTCATGTTGTCTTTTTTTTTTTTTTTCCCCCACGCCGGGGAGCGAACCTGGGCGATTCTGCACTTCAGAACTGCGGTACGCGGTTTTACCAATGTGCTAACGGGGGCACACATCATCTGTAGGGAATTTAATCCTTATGAAGTTCACTTTTGGTTCCTCCTTGCCCAGATCCAGCTTGAGCTCCTTTCTGCTGCCTCTGCCATCGCTTTAAGGGCTCTAGTCCTCTTCTTCCCAGAAATGGCGAGTTGTTTCATGAGATCATAAGCGGAGGTGCCCACAAACCCTCTTGCCCCGACCTCTATGGCGAAGATTTTGACCCGCAGACCTGCTTTCTTCAGGGTGCTGGCAAGACCGGCGTATTTTTCGGTCTTGTAGATATGTGCTTCTTCCATTCTGCTGGCTCTCAGTCACTCGTACAAAAAACAAACAAACATACAAACAAAACAAAATAAAACAAAACAAAACAAAACAACAACCTAGTTTAGTATGCTTGTATGCTGGCTGCCCATGCTTTTAAGGGAGACCTGGTTGGCGTAGGGGCAAAGATTCTTCCTCTAAGTCCAACTACACTGTTCGGTTTCGAATGTGGCTGAGAGAAACTTTATTTGAGACCTCCAGTCTACCCAGCTGTAAATTGTTACCTGGTCCTGATTAGAATTGTTTAAGGCAAAAATGCTGGGGGAGGAGATGAGCATCGTCGCCATACATCTGGCTTGAGAACAATTGAGATCTCGACCACCTCACTCCCCATATCATCTTAGGGTTTTGGAGAACCGTTATCTTTTTAAATGAATTGTGAAGCTTATGTGTTCGAAGTTAGTAAATTTTGCATTTCTTCGCACCACAAAGACAGAAGAGAGGGAGAGCGAGTTAGAAACGGACTATGAACCGCAAAATGCATAAATGAACAAGTAATCTAAAAAAAATCATGGACGGTGGCTTTTGCTTTTTATTTTCATTAGAAAGAAGAGAAGGAGATACCAATTCAGTTGGCAAATTCCTCATTTTCTTCAATGCGGCGTCCGTCCTTTTAACTCCTTCACCCCGCCAGGTCGTTTGTTTATTACAGCCCGCCCACTATATTTCCGTCACAGAGGCAGAGTTTGGAAACTTATACCAAAAATAGCTTCTCAATCCAAATGAATTTTCGTAATGTTTGTTTTAATTTGTTGGTTTCCGCATTGGTCTGTTGTTTATGCTGAATCTGTTGTATTACTGCAGTGTGCCTTTTTCGCGAAAGATACGACCCTCAGAAATGTGGCCTCCTCTCCCCGATCAAATTGTAATCTTGATAGAAAGAGAGAGAAGAGGGATGGAGGGAGGGAGAGGGAGGAAGGAGAGAGAGAGAGAGAGAGAGAGAGAGAGAGAGAGAGAAGAGAGAGAAGGGTGTTATCAGATTGAAGAAGGTCCCTAGATGGACTTTCCTTTGAGACTTGTTTTGGCGTGCATGCCAGAGTCATTGACTAAAGTAGATTTAAAGAAAATTTTTGTGTAACCCTAGTTTTTATTATTGTTTGTTTGTTTGTTCAAAGTGGAGAGTTATTCAAATCGATCTGTACGTGTGTGCAGGCATTTGCATGTGTTTTTGTGAAAAAGGAGAGAGAGAGAGAGAGAGAGAGAGAGAGAGAGAGAGAGAGAGAGAGAGAGAGACAGACAGACAGACAGACAGACAGACAGACAGACAGACAGGCAGGCAGGCAGGCAGGCAGACAGACAGACAGACAGACAGACAGACAGACAGACAGAGAGACAGACAGACAGACAGAGAGACAGAGACAGACAGAAGCATTAATTTGTTTTATTTATTTGTTTTACATGTATTTTTGGTTAACCATTTCAAAGTCTAACCAGCGGATAGTATTTACGAGTCTATGATTTTTAATGTTTTGGTAAAAAAATTTCGAAATTCTTAAAACTGATGAAAGGAATCTTCTTATATTGCATGTTTTTGGAACGGAAGACTTATTGTCTTTAACCCCGGTTTGGTTGTGTATTATCTCTGAATGATTGCGGTTGTTATTTGCTGATGTTTCTGTAGGCCACAAATATATTTTTAAAAAATACACTAGTGGCAAAGTGAACAATTAGGAAGGAAATGCCCTTTGTGATCTGAGCACAACTTCTCTTAATTCGTGTTTCGAATAACTCTCTCTCTCTCTCTCTCTCTCTCTCTCTCTCTCTCTCTCTCTCTCTCTCTCTCTCTCTCTCTCTCTCTCTCTCTCTGTGTGTTAGAAACGGATAGGAGAATAAATATGGTCATGTCAGTTTCTTGACTCCTTTTTTAACCAACAAAATGTATTGCTATGACTTGACCATTACTGCCGCTATTATTTAATCATACTGTTTTGTGAATTTCATGGCTATGACACAAAAAAAAAACCAACAAAAAAAAACAACAACCGCACTCGTTGTATCGATCGGGAAAATCATATTTGTTTTTACACTCGTTTGTCCTGTTTTCATTGGCGTTGATTCCATGCAAACAACAGAAGGCCGCCTGCTTCTTGTGGATAATGAGTGTTATCAGGACACGTTGCTCCCCCCCTCCCATTCCTTGCCCATCTATCCCCCATCTGTCTGGCCACGTCATCGCCAACTGTTGTCGGTGGCAGCAAGTGTTCTTTATGATGCGGACGCAGTGGTCGTTATAAAGACTTGTCTGTTTAAACATATCATTGTCATGAGGACACTGGCAGTATATAACTGCAGATATTGTGACTGGGATGTAGTGTGCCTTTAGATAATTATCGAGTGCTGATACTTATTAAATGCTGACATTTGTAAATACAGAGGCGATGAACGTGATAGAGTCTTGATTCAAATGGTGGTCTTAGAAGCATGACGTGCCTGTAGATACATACCAAGCACTGGGGGAGGGGTGATGGATAATGTTGAGCAGGAAGGGCATTAGACGCAAAGTTGATTGAGGACAGTTGGATAAGTTCAGGAGCCAAGGTGACTTGGTTTTCCCAACCTCCACAATATTTTGTTTTAGAAGCATAACTGCTTTTAAGGAGCAGATGCACACTTTTGCTGGTATACTGGTGTAATGACATCTGTCTACTAAAAAGACCCCATGCGGACGTCATAATTGACACTTCTGCATCACAGAACATGTTTTCTTGATTTGTCTTTCTTGACATGTCAGTCAAAAATCCTTGAGTCATCAGTATGCCGTCCCCCTACTTGGTCACTCTAAAACAGTACCAAGATACCTTGTAAGTTCTGCTTGAGGGTCCAAGGTTTCTTTGTATATTCTGACTAGAGGGAACACTAGTTTAACTATGTTTATTGAGTGGCATTTTTTTTTATTAACAAGACAGTTACTGAAGTCTGATCATATTCTTGTCAACTTGGTGCATAAATAGAAAACCACCCAGTCATTGCATTTAGGGGAAAACTATCGCCATCCATCACGTTTTCAATCATCACAAATGACTCCATGCAAATAGCCATAGGCCGCCCTCCTTGTAGATAATGACTATTATCAGGACGTGTTGCCTACTGTTCTTCCATCCCCCATCTCAATGACCTCGGCCCCGCCAGTTTTGCCCCTAGCAACAAGAATAGATGACAGTTGTACAAAACGTAATAGATATAATGTATAGTCTTGTGTTCATACATGATCATCATTGGAACACCGACGGTTATAACGGTAGAGATGGTGCTTTTAATGTTTGTCTTTTGTTTCAAGATGATCTTTAGAATACTTGACATTTACAATAGCAAAGGTGGTGGCTTTGGTGTACCCTTAAGTCGAAAGATGATCATCGGAACACTGACGGTCAGAAGTGATGATTGTGATGTAGTTTTATGTCTGTAAATAGTTATCTTTGGAACTCTTGACATTTTTTAACTGCAGAGGCGATGTCAGTAATGTATTTTTGAGTCAAAAAATGGTCTTTTTCAAAATGCTGTTATCTGTAACTGCGGAGTCTGGATTATGAGGCCATTATCAAGATTATCAAGGTCATTGACAGTATTTACTGCAGAGACCATGAAACCGATGCAGTCCTCTCTGTAGAGATGATATCTAACACTGAAGTTATAACTACTGAGGTTAATGGCTGTGTTGTGTAGTCTTGAGCCAAAGAAAGATCATCATCACGACCGTGACATTGTGATCTGATCTGTGCGTATATGGATAATCCTTGTGCACTTCAGGAAAGATGGATGATGATAAAGCATGGATGAAAATTAACAGGAAGGGCGTTGGGTCAAGGTTGATCGAGGTTTGACTTCCAAATCAAGTGTGACTGCCTGCGTTCAAGCAAACAGGAACCAGAAAAAAAAACCACACACAAAAAAAAACAGAACGCGTATTTAATACAAGAAGACAAGACAGGCGCAAATTTTCGGCAAACTGGCCTTTGTCAAGCATAAGATCACAAACAAACAAACAACAGATACAAAAATTATGAGAAAAAGACTGAAACTTCCCTGCTGCTCCGTCCAGTGTGAGAAGAGTCTGGGCACTGAGGATTTGCTTTCATACCCAGCTATCACAATTTTAAAAGCATATGCGTTTTAAACATGCAGAGATGTATGTTCGTCTTTCCATTATTGCAAACATATATTTGTCAGCATCGTCACAAAAGGTTCTGGGTTAATGTCACAATTAACATTCTCAACTTGGCACAGAATACTTCTGGTTTTTCTCTCTTTGGCACATCGGATTGGAAATATCTGAATTCGCAGCCTGTTCTCCCAGATGGACCGCTAAAAGCCTAATTCATAATTGTGGTTGTTTGAGATTTCCTCTTGTTTTGCATAACTGGGATCTGTAGTGTGGGCACCTGTGTGTTGGCTTTTGTTTTAAAAACAAAAAAATATTACTATAGCTTAGCCATAGTATGTCGATTCAGTGCATGAAAACAACAACAACAACAATATAATAATATAATAATCATCATAATAATAATACTAATGATGATAATGATAATAATAATTACAATACAATAATAATATTAATAATAATAATAATACATCTCACATTCATTGTATTCAGCAGGACAATGCCAGTTTTTATACGATTCGTCCATCTTGTCTTCACGGAAGCTGCTTTCATGCGAACGGCAGAAGGCCACCTGCTCTTTGTGGATAATGATCGTTATCAGGATGTGTTGCCCACCCGTATCCCTCCATCCCCCATTTCTCTTGCCACGTCCTCGCCAACTGTCGTCTGTGGCAGAGAACAGTGACTTTTTGTAACCTTGGAGACAATGACTTAACGTGCGATTGTATCTGTAAATGATAGTCATTGAGATACTAACCGTTATAGTTGCGGAGTCCCCGACTGTGATATATTCTTGTGTCTACACTTGATGATTGAGTAGCTGGAGAGTGCTGAATGATCATAGAGTGTTGAATGACTTAAGTTCAGCTTCCTCTCGTATCCCGACCTTCTGGAAATTCTTTGTTAGAAATTTCCTCTTTTCTGTCACTCTGTTTGTTTCTGCCTTGTTCCTTTGCTTTCTGTCATTTTTTCTTATCATTTTCTGCCTTGCTGGTTCATTCACCTGTACATGTTCAATAAAATCTTGCGTGCTTTTTCTTAGGATTGATAATTGGGTACATGTATATTTGCATTTTTGGCTCTAGGGAAATGAGATATGCAGAAGAAATCTTAGGTAATTTAGGCCTGTCTTTATGTATGTTTCGGTGTCCTTAGGTTTGCTTAAATTTGTATTCAGGTTTGTTTTTAAGTCCCTTGTGCGATAAGTTGGACGGAGTGATCAGCGCCAGGGACATGTGCATAGATTATGTTCGCAGATGCATTGATATGTGTACTTAATTTTCTTGTCTTTTTTTCCTGTTGAAATTTTGTATGTTTTGAAGCGGTTATAGCCCTGATATGGCTGTACGCAGTTGGCTGGGCTTTAAACAACAATAACAATAACAGTAAGTTCAGCTTGGAGGGGAAGGGCGTTGAGGCAAAGTTGATTACAGATGGTTGGATAAAGTTAGGAGCAACGGGTCCATAGTGTACGCAACCTCCACAACATTTCGATTCAGAGGGACAGTTGCTTTGAAGAAGCTGAAGTGTATGTTTATATTTTTACCGGTGCAAATACATCTGGATCTATCAGTGTTTATCATGAAGATCCTCTGCTGGCTTCACGTTCGACAGTCCAGAATGAGAACATAATAATTATTTTCTGGGTTGATCTCATATATCAGTCTTTTCAGTACATTGTCCCATTTGATCATTAATGATGTCTCAGGACATTTTGTAAGTTTTGCTTGAGGGTCCAAAGTTTTTTTTATGGATTTCAAATCACGAACATACCAGTATAACTGAGCATGCTTGTTTGAGTGTTGTGTATATAAACGAGACTATAAACTAAGTAGGCCAGATCAGTTTCTATCAACTGGATGAAAAAAACAAGAAACTATCTTCATGTTGTTTTGAGAGTAACAAAAAGATAATTTTGATCCGTCACCCAGCATGTATTGACCAAATTTTGCCTTCATACAAGCAGCAGAAGGCCGCCTGCTCCTCTTGGCTAATGACTGTAATCAGGATTTGTTGTCACCCTTGCCCACCATTTACCATGCCTCTGGCCACGTCCTTGACAACTGTTGTCTTTGGCAGCAAGAACAAGTGACTGTTGTTACTATGGAGATAATGATTGTGATGTGGTCTCGAGTATATAATTGATGGT
Organism: Monoplex corrugatus; assembly: GCA_030674185.1. Classification (NCBI taxonomy): domain Eukaryota; kingdom Metazoa; phylum Mollusca; class Gastropoda; order Littorinimorpha; family Ranellidae; genus Monoplex; species Monoplex corrugatus. Next base: position 60,590,685 of record CM060308.1, read on the forward strand.
CATTGAAATAGTGACACTTTTAGCTGCAAACACGACGATAGTGAATTACTCTTGGTGTCTACAAATGATGATCGAATAGTTGTAGAGTGATAAATGATCGGATTCAGGAGAGAGAACGTTAGGGCAAAGTTAATTGAGGATGCTTGGGTAAGTTTAGAACTCGAGAGTGTTTGATATACTTAAGTCTGCAGGATTTTGTTTAAGAAGCAGGGTTGTCTCTCTCTTTTGACGAAAAAAAATCTACATGTATGCATTGTCTTTTCTATTTTGA
>CM060308.1:60595955-60610955 GCA_030674185.1 Monoplex corrugatus
GTAAAGTAATATGTAATGTAACAAGTTAAGTACAACTGCATTTGCTGAATAGCATCGTATACAAACGATTTACAAGTATGAGAATAACGCGTTTTTTGAAATTAACGCCTTCTTAAATCCCAAGTTTTTTTTTTCTTTTCCGTGGATGGTGGAAACAGATCATCCAGCTAAAGGGGCTCTGATGAAGACTCAGCAAGCCGGTACGTTTAGGAAGGTTTAGTATCAAGATAGTTTTCTAAATTCAGTTCTTAAACTCAAGGTTTGAAGCGAGCCAGGGAAGAGGGAGGGAGGGAGTGGAGAGAGAGAGAGAGAGAGAGAGAGAGAGAGAAGAGAAGATGAGAGAAGAGAAAAGAGAGAGGCAGGATACACCTATCGTTTCCTTCACGGCTATATGTTCATAAGCTCATGGGCTTAATGGTATTCACACACACACGCACGCACACACACACACACACACACACACACACACACACACACACACACACACACAACACACACACACACACACACACACACACACGCACACATCACACACACACACACTCACACACACACACACACACACACACACACACACACACACACACACACACACACACACACACACACACACACACGTGCGCGAGCGCGAGCGTTCGTGTGCTCGCCCACAGACATACACACGCGTACGAATACAACACATGCAATACGATTTTAGAAAGGTTTTGATACTGCTTTGTCGTAAGTACCTGTGCATTAGCATGTTTTGATTGCAAGTATTTCAAGCATTTGTCTTTTTCAAAAAACACCCCTTCCAATCGTACTAAAATGAGACTGACTATAAACAATGGCTTATTGCACTGCCCCATCTACGTTTTCTACATTAGACACAGTTCAGACTCAAACAGTGAGCGATTCAAAGAATCACTTTTAGCGCATATCTACGCTGAAACCATGTGGTTTATAGCTGACCTTTTCATTGCTGGCAAAGCCTCAGAGGCAGAACAATTGAGAACATACTGTAGGACATTGAGCATCGTCAGATCCCACAGGTTGAAGCGGTCAAAGAAACGAAGGGAGACAGTCAACTTGAAGGATGCGAAAAAGTCACTGACGTGCAGGAGAAGAAGAATCAATAACGCTAGCTGACAGAACTCGAGCGTCGCAGACAGAAGAATGTGAAAAGAATTGTGGCCATTTCAGACATTTGTATCAAAGAGCCACCCTTCAGAATCTGGTGGACGTTGCCCAGATTGCATAGAGAGTAAAGTGGATGCAGTTGTTTAAACTGTCGACGGAGAAAAGCAGAAACTCGAAACATGTAAAGAAATGATTTCGGGGCATATTCTATAAACCATGTGTTTGCAGAAATATTTTCCTGAATAAATATCAGGTTCTAAAATGGCTTTGTTACCAGTAAACCTTCAGGATTGGCCTTCAGACCGGACAGAATGATTGTGACATCGACGATTTGATTGATGCATTGAACTTACGCTCTCCAGCTGTTAACAATTGAATAGCAATATTTACAAAGAACTGGCAAGACCTTCTTTCTTACCTGTCAGTAGGAATCATAGACTGATGTGTTTGTGTACTTGCAGCTACGCAGAGTCCTGTGTGTATCATGTGCCACCCTGGGTATCTTGGGTATCAAAGGACAGAGACAGATTCACACATTAGAACCGTAAGTGAACGAAGCAGCACATGGCTTGATAGACCGTAAGTCTTCAGAAATTTGAAGCTCTACGACAGTGAGAAAGATCCAGATCATGACATTGATTACTTGAAAGGGGGGGGGGGGTGTTGTGGGGGGGGGGGAACATTCATGGAGACAGGAACCGTACGTTGATTCATTTAAACAAGCAAACAGAAATTACAAAGGGAGAGAAAAAAGCACAAGGAATAAAACGCATTCTTGAGTCATTACAAGATGGAATAGGCAAGTTTTAGACCTATTCTTGTAGTGCTGTTTGTATTTCTCTAAGAGAGACAGACAGACACACACACACACACACACACACACACACACACACACACACACACACACACACACACACACACACACACACACATCTATCATATCTATCTATCTATTTATCTATCTGTCTGTCTGTCTATTTATCTATCTATATATTTATGTATCTATCTATCTGTCTGTCTGTCTGTCTATCTCTGTCTACCTTCCTATCTATTATCTAGCTATTCATCTATATCTTCCTTATAGATATATATATATAATATATATATATTAAAATTATACACTAAATTATATTATATAGTATATATATACACATAATATACACATGTACGTACATACACTCTCTCTCTCATACACAACACACAGACACAGACACAACACACACACACACACAGACACACACACACACACACACATACACACACACACACACAATCTATCTACTAATAATCTATCTATCCATCTATCTATACATGTGTATAGAGACTATATCTATACGTATAAACTCTCTCTGTCTCTCACGCACGCACACACACACACACCACACACCACACACCACACACACACACACACACAACACACACACACACACAACACCACACAACACAGACACACACACACACACACACACACACACACACACACACACACACACCACACACACTCACGCACGCACTCACGCGCTGGATGTTTGTCTCATCACCATAATCGCGGCCTTCATCATCATCAGCACACCTTTGGCTTCACCTTGACTGTATTATTTCTGCCCAGGTAAAAATGCGTCGCCACAATAGTAGAGGGAGTTTTTCCTCTCGAAAGGCAGCGCACCGAGGTAACAGAGACAGAAAAGAAAATATACACGGAAAGCTTGGCTCTTAGCTACACACACGAACTAGGGGGTCTTCTGCTGATAACAGACAACGCCAGTTTTTTGAGAGAGAGAGAGAGAGAGAGAGAGAGAGAGAGAGAGAGAGACAGACAGACAGACAGACAGACAGACAGACCCATCGACAACAGACCTATCGACAGACAGACAGACAGAGACACACGCTCGCGCGCGCGCACACACACACGCACCACACATTCACTCATGCGCGAACGCACGCACGCACGCACGCACTCACACTCACACTCACACACACACACACACACACACACACATACACACACACACACACACACACACACAACGGCACTCACGTACACGCAAGAGAGGGGGAGAGAGAGAGAGAGAGAGAGAGAGAGGAGAGAGAGAGAGAGAGAGAGAGAGAGAGAAGGAGAGGAGAGGTTAGAGAGAGAGAGAGAGAGATGAGAGGAGAGAGAGAGAGAGTGAGAGAGAGAGAGAGTTAGAGACGAGAGTTTAGAGAGAGAGAGAGTTAGAGAGAGAGTTAGGCAGAGAGAGAGAGAGAGAGAAGAGTAGAGAGAGAGAGAGAGTAGTAGGAGAGTGGAGAGAGAGTAGTGAGAGAGAGAGAGAGAGAGAGAGGTTCAGACCAGATTTCAGATTCAGATGGTTTATTGTACTTGGCCATCATTATACAAACACACGCGTGATGAACGAGTAGTCACGTGACAAACTGTGGACTTCCCATAGGAAGAAGATTTTTTTTCGATCTTCAGTCGACATCTGTGCAGCAGACTGCCATTGCTGAACATTTTGTACGCCGCAGAACATTTAAACATGCGTTGATTAAAATTACTGTGAGTCACGTCAGTGGTTGACCTATGGAAATTATAAGAACACCCAGTATGCACGACCACCGAGGACGGGGAAACACCCAGGACGCACGCCCACCCACCAGAGACAGAGTGTGCAGCTTGGGCAGCAACATACCATCTGCGCAGTGTAGGAAAAAAAGGCATGCAACCAATAATCCGAAGAAGACAGACACACACACACACACACACACCACACACACACACACACACACACACACACACACACACACACACACACACACACACACACATCACACACACACACACACACACACACACACCACACACACACACACGCGCCCACGCACCACACACACACACACACACACACACACACACACACACACACACACACACACACACACACACACACACACAAACAACAATGAAGAAAGAAAGAAAGAAAGACAGAACACACACACACACACACACACACACACACACACACACACACACACACACACACACACACACACACACACACATCCAAATCCCTCCATCTGCCCAGCATCTGTCCAAAGCCTTTCGCTTAGACATCTACCAGACTGTACCCCTCCTCCAGATTTCATGGCCACCATGATGTCATCAGGATTACGAACATCTCAGACTTCGTCTGACGTGTATTTGTCATCGCCCATGTAAAGCACATCTAAGCATGGCAGTATGGACAGTCTCTTCCTCCGTGGGGATGCCGGGGGCTCTTTCAGAATATATAGTATCGCCACCTTCCGGAAATTCTGTGCTATAAATTTCCTCTTTTCTGTCACTTTCTTTGTTTCTGCCTTGCTGCTTTGCTTTCTGATATTTCTGCCTATCATTTTCTGCCTTAATGGTCCATTCACCTGTATGTGTTCGATAAAGTCTTATGTACTTGTTCTTAGGATTGATAATTGAGTACATGTGTTAAGCGCATTTTTGGCTCTAGGGAGGTAAGATATGCGGATGTAATTTTAGGTGATTCATGCCCATTTCTGTATATGTTTTGGTGTCCTTGGGTATGCTTATATTTGTATTCGGGTGTGTTTATTAAATCTCGTCTAAAAAAATTGGACTGAGTCGTCAACGCCGGGGGCATGTCCTTAGATTATGTGCTGGAATGCATTGATATGTGTACTTAATTTTTTTTTTTCCCTCTTGAAGTTTTGTATGTTTTGAAGCATTTATATCCCTGATATGGCTCTACGCAGTCGGCTGGGCTTTAAACAACAATAGTAATAGCAACAATAACGGACAGTCTCACCTTCAAAAACGCAGCGCGATCAGGTAACGTAAGCAACTAAGAAACTGCAGAGAAAGCTCTGCTCACAGCCACACAGGGGGTCTCTTGCTTATAACAGAAGATGCCAGTTGTTTGGCAGAAGGGAGGGGCGGGGGACACAGAGAAAGAAGGGAACAAGAGAGTAAGACGTAATATGATCTGACCAAAAGCAGTGAACGTGGGCCAGAGAGCTGACAGCATACTGCCGTGTTGCCGTAGTACTTGGCAGAATGTAAAGTGTTTGGCACGAGATATGAGAGAGAGAGAGAGAGAGAGAGAGAGAGAGAGAGAGAGAGAGAGAGAGAGAGAGAGAGAGAGAGGAGAGTGAGAGACAGAGACAGACAGAGACAGACAGAGACAGAGACAGACAGAGACAGAGACGGAGAGCGACAGAGACAGAAACACACAGACAAATATAGACAGACAGACAGAGAGAGACAGAAACAGAAACAAGACAGAAAGACAGAAACAGAGAGACAGATACAGACAAACAGACAGACAGACAGACAGACAGGCTGGCTGGCAGGCAGGCAGACAAACAGATTACAGACACAACGTGCTGTGCGATGCGCGGCAATGATGCCCGATAGAGCGCTAACAAGACCTGTGTTGCCAGTCTACATGTAATTGGCAGAAACTTCCCTTTTTTGTGCACTTTTTGTGCATTTTCCCTTGTTCTGTTTTGTCTATCTCTTTTAAAATTCTCGGTTAAACGCTTTGATATCCTCCCTCCCCCCCTCCACTCTTTTAAATCTGTTTTGAAAGGGAAGCAGAGCGATCTGAACATAATACTGTGGTCACGCGAAATCCTCATTCCTTGGGTTGTTACTGCCGTGGTCCAGCTATATCACCACTAGTTTTTTCTACCATTTTCTTCCGTATTTTCTGTCGAAAATTGTGACTTTAAATGATACCTATCTCATTTATACTTTTGTAACTGAACTGCTCGTCAGACAAGTTGTCTTTATCAAAAACTGAAGAGTGAGATAGTGGATATTATCTCCTTTTCAGTCTGTCTCTCTCTCTCTCTGTCTGTCTCTGTGTCTCTCCCTGTCTCTGTCTGTCTCTCTGTTTTTGTCTGTCTCTGTTTCTGTCTGTCTCTCTGTTTCTGTCTGTCTCTCTGTTTCTGTCTGTTTCTCTGTTCGTTCGTTCTTTGATTTAACGTCTTTTCACTATTCTCTGTTTCTCTGTCTCCCTCTCTGTCTGTCTGTCTGTCTCTCTGTCTGTCTCTGTCTGTCTGTATGTCTGTATGTCTCTCTTTCTCTCTCTCCCGACCAACTATCACACTCTAAGTATTCTATTCCCATCCCGGTTACTTCGTCTTTACCAGCCACCGAATTTAATCTTCGCTATCATCACAATCTACCACACCACCAACATGATACCGCCACCGTAACCATCACCCCACGTTGGGATTCACTTTACCAATGTTATTTTTGCCAGTGTAAAAAAGTAAAAGCACAATGGCAGAGAGCATTATCACAAGAAGGCAGTGCAAGCAGATAACAAAAGCAGACAAGAAAATGCGGACAAAGCTACACTGGCTGTCTGTCGCACAGTAAGGGGGGGAGGCATTTTGGTAACAGACAATACCAGTTTTTGGCAAAAGAAAGGGAGACAGTTCAAAACACAGAGAGAGAGAGAGGGAAGGAGGGAGGGAGGGAGAGAGGAGTGGGAGGGAGGGAGAGAGAGGGTAGAGAGGGAAAGTGGGAGAGAGAAAAAAAAGAAAAAAGAGATAGAGAGAGAAAAGAGAGAGAAAGAGAGGGAGGGAGAGGGATGGAGAGGGATGGAGGGAGACAGAGGGGAGGGAGGAAGGAAGACAGAGGGTAGGTAGGGGGAGAGAGAGAGAAAGAAAGAAGGAAAGAGAGAGAGGCAGGGAGAGAGAGGGAGGGAGGGAAAGAAAGAGAGAAATAAAGAAAAAGAGAAATGGAGAGAGAGAGAGGAGCGGGAGGGAGAGGAAGGGAGAGAGAGAGAGAGAGAGCGAGAGAGAGAGAGAGGGGGGGGGGGTATAGCGTACCCAGCATGGAGTCGACATGATGCCAAACAGAGCTAACAAGATACTGTTGTGTTGTGACTCACCTGATAATATACAGCGCCTGTTGACTCGCACCACTGAGTGTTACTCGGACATTAAGAACTGGATGACACACAATAGACTTCAGCTTAATGACGACAAGACAGAAGCTATCCTCATTGGCACCCGTCAGAAACTTTCCCAGCTGCCTCCTCTTTCTCTCCCATTATGTAACACATCAGTCCCAATTTCTGATTCAGCTAAAAACCTTGGTGTCTGCATTGACTCTACCCTGTCCATGAACAACTTTGTTTCTCAAACTGCCAGATCTTGCTACTATCATCTCCATCGTATAAGCCTGATCAGGAAGTATCTCTCTGTCGAAACAACTGCAAAACTCGTTCTCTCCTTCATAATGTCTCGCATTGACTATTGCAATTCACTCCTGTCTGGTCTTCCTGCCTCCACCATTCACATCCTACAGCGCATTCAAAACAATGCTGTACGCCTTGTACTCAAAAAGAAAAAAGCTGACCACATATCTCCTCTCCTGGCACAACTTCACTGGCTCCCTGTATCAAAGCGCATACAGTACAAACTAGACACCATGTGCTACAAAAGCCTCAATAACGCAGCCCCCGATTACCTGTCAAGCCTACTTGAGATCTATGTTCCCTCACGTACCCTCCGCTCTGCCTCCGATCCTCTGACTTTTCGCTTTCCACGCACTAAGCTCAATACCTATGGTCCACGAGCCTTCTCTGTTTCTGGTCCACTCTCCTGGAACAAACTTCCTCTCTCAGTCCGTCAGCAACCTACTTTTGCCTCCTTCAAGTCCGCTCTCAAAACTCACCTTTTCTCCTCTGCATAAAATCCTAACCTCACTCAACCCCCCTCTGCAGCCTGTCTCCGCTCGGAGGGGAATCACTTTGTTTTAATATATAATTGTATATGATGTGCTCTCTGTGGTTTTCCATTGGTTTTATTCTTGCTTTTATTGCTTTTATTCTTTTCTCCCCATTTGTGGCCATGCATGTGTTGTGTGTGTGTGTGTGTGTGTGTGTGTGTGTGTGTGTGTGTGTGTGTGTGTGTGTGTGTGTGTGTGTGTGTGTGTGTGTGTGCGTGCGTGCGTGCGTGTGTGCGTGTGTGTCTTTTCGGCGCTTGGATTTGATTTTGTCGAGATTTGCGCTATATAAATATTGTAATTATTATGTATGCATGTGCGTACGTATGTATGTATGTATGTATGTATGTATACGCTTAGATTTATGTATGTATGTATGTATGCATGTATACGCTCAGCTTAAATTTATGTATGTAAGTATGTAAGCATGTATGTATGCATGTATACGCTCATATGTATGTAGGTATGTATGCATGTATACGCTCAGCGCTTAGATTTGATTTTGTCAAGATTTTGCGCTATATAAATAAAATATATTATTATTATTATTATTATTATTGTCTTAATGTTTGGTTAAAAACTATTTTCCTATCCTTTCTCCTCCAGATTTTACATTTTTTGTGACTGGGTGCTTTTTGTTCATTTTGTTTTGTGTTGGGCTGTCTGTTAACTTGCTTGGCTAAATGTTGTAACTTCTTTAGCATTCAGTCCCTTTTTAAATTTTTTTTTTTAAAGTATTCTTGAAAATATGGTCGTTATTTTAACAGGGTTTCTTGTGTGTGTGTGTGTGTGTGTTGTGTGTGTGTGTGTGTGTGTGTGTGTGTGTGTGTGTGTGTGTGTGTGTGTGTGTGTGTGTGTGTGTGTGTGTGTGTGTGTGTGTGTGTGTGGGTGTGTGTGTGTGTGTTAACATTAATGATGGTTAATTGTGTTAACTATCTTTATTTCACATAAACCCTTTTTTTTTAACATTTTAAAATATTTTTACAGTAAACAGGCATCAGCATACAGTGTAACGAAGAATGATATTGATTCATTTACATAGGAAAAAAGTATTGTTGGCATGTAAAAACATGAAACATGCAAAATACATATAATATTTTATACATTGGAGGTTTCAAAGTGAACATTGAGATTTGAATGCATTTTATAAAAATAGTTTTGCTCTCTGTTGAGAAAACGCTGGCAGATAGTTATTCCATTCAACATTAAAAATGGACGAGTGAAAGTTTGTTCTGTCATTTTTTTTATATGATTTGAAAATTGATTTCTTTTAATTCATGTACGTTTGAGAGCATATGTATATGCTCATAAATCGAGTATACTCAATACCCCATGCTTCATGTTTTTAGTGACAGTCTTGCCGCTGATTTTTTTTCATCTTATTTTCTATTCCATACAAGCTGAAATCAACTTTTGTAACTTTTGCAAAATGATCAGGTGGATCCGGTAACAAAATTCACATATGCAGATAGCAAAGGAGATATTAAAAATGTTATTTACCAATTGGGGTGATGGTTCTTTGTATCCAGTTTATCTTTTTTTACTTTTGACACTTTGTCGTTATGTTTATAATTTGACATTTTGTAAATTTTTGAGTTGACCAAATGCTAGGTATTTTAAACTTAAGAGGGTTCCACATCATTTTGAAATGGGGACAGTATAATTTTTGTGATTTTTCCCCCTCACCCCTTGCCATATTACTTGCGTGTTTTCGCTGTTCAGAAATCAGTCTGAAACTGTGTAGATTCTAGTATGTATCAGATGTACCGCAGATCTATCAGAAGAGATTTTATTTGCACATTTATTAGTTGGGTATCATCAGCAAACTGGGAAATTTTGTGTTCTACACCATGAACCTGGATTCCGTTCATTGAGTCATCTTTCCTTATTGTTATGCCAAGAACCTGTGAGGAAAGACTGAAAAGGTAAGGTGAGATTGGATCTCCTTGCCTACATCCCCTTTCTGCACTCAACCGTTTCGTAGTCTGACTGTTTATAATAAATTGATTTAGCTGATTTTATAATAATCTCATTAAAAATGATTCATCTTTCAAGCAGATAGGAAACAGATATTCATTTTTGCGTATTTCTGGTTCCTAGTTCCCAGCTTTAATTCTTTAACATCACATCTGCCTCCCTCATCTCCAGAATCTATCTCTCAGTCGCTACCATCCAGCATCATCACCACAGTTTCAACTTACCTGAAGTATTCTTACCCAGGTACAACCACGGTAGCAAACGCTTTGCCATCAGAAAAGCACCAGAGCCAATTAACCGAGACGTGCAAGTAAAATATGCCAGGAAAGCTGCCCCTGAGTCACACACACACACTAGGGGGTCGCCTGCTGATAATAGACAATGCCTGTTGTTTGGCAGCTAGAGAGAGAGGGGGGAGAGAGCGAGGGGAGAGAGAGAGAGAGAGAGAGAGAGAGAGAGAGGGATAGAGGGAGAGGTGTGGGGGTGGAGGCGTGCTCTGTGACAAACGGATATGATGCCAAATGGAGAACTGAAAAGATACTGCTATGTTTGCCTTGCTGTTTGGCAGAAAGACATATTTTTCGAAGTAGGTGTTTTTGCTTCCCTTATAGTTTCGCGTTTTTGCGTTTTATGTGTAATTTTGCTTTTGGTTGTATTTTCTTTTGCATAAGTAAATACTTTGGATATCTTTCTGCTTGTTTCATCTTATTTGAAAAAAAATTAGTCAGCGATTTTGACATTTGTTGGTAGATATGAATTTAGTCCACTTCTGTTAATGACATCCGTTTGGCATCATGCTTACACATATCACTTTCTATCACAAACTGTAATATTGGAAGAGACGAATTTCATTTTAATCTAGGAAGTAAAATTTGGTGTTAAAGGCTAGGTGCCTATGAAATTGTGTGTGTGTGTGTGGAGATAGGGTTTCTCTCTCTCGCTCTTTCTCTCTCTCCCTCCCTCCCATCTTTTCTTTTTCTAAACGAAGAATATTATCTTTTCTGTCTGTCTCTGTCTCTCTGTGTCTCTCTCGCCCGCTTGCTCGCTCGCTCGCTTGCTCAATCTCTGATTCCGCAGTCCTTCTCAGGCTCAGTTTCTCATCACCTTCTTCCAACTTTGAATTTCCCTCTCAGCCACCATCATCCTCATCATCACGTCTTTAGCGTCACCTTACTAATATTTTATCTGTCCATGTGAAAATATTTAATCACCCTTACAGAGAATGCTTTGTGCCATATAAGCAGCGCAACTAGGTAACAAAAGCAGGCAAGGAAATTTGTAAGACAACGACAACAACAAAAATTTTCCAAACGGAAGTCACGGCGAAAGTTATTTACATGTCCTCGAACTTCTTTATCCTTCCGTCTTTCTCTTCACCATCTTGAATTACTATCTTGAATTTCCTCCCTTTGTTTTCACCTGAACTGTACTGTATTCGCTAAGATAAAATAAAAAACTACAATAGTAGAGAGCTATGCCATCAACAGAATGGCAGTGCAGCCACATTACAGAAGCTGGCAAGACAAAAGGTAAGGAGAGCTTCGCCAGGTACACACACCAGGGGGTCTTCTGCTGATAACAGATAACGCCAGTCGTTTGGGGAGTAGGGAGAGGAGAGAGAGAGAGAGAGAGAGACAGAGAGAGAGAGAGAGAGAGAGAGAGAGACAGACAGACAGACAGACAAGACAGAGACAGAGAGAGACAATGACAATGACAATGATTCTTTATTTTCCAACGGTAAAAGCTATTGGCTAGAAGCCATTTTTCAAACTTGCCGTTGAGGTAGAGAGAGAGAGAGAGAGAGAGAGAGAGAGAGAGAGAGAGAGAGAGAGAGAGAGAGAGAGACGCAGAGAAGAGAGGAGGAGGTGGAGAGACGTGAGAGAGGAGTGGCTTTTTTTTTCCCTCAGCTTTTCTGTTTTGACCAGGTGCTCCAGTTCTCCTTTCCTCATAGAATGGCCGATGAATGTTGCCTGTCTTTTCCTAATCTTCCTTGCGAATGATCTACTTGTGTCTGCCTCCATCTAGACTGTCTCGTTTGTTTTCTTTGCTGTCCATGGAACTCTCAACATTGTTCTTAGAAACCACATATCGGCTGCCTCAATCTTGTTCTGGCTTTGATTGTTGACTGTCCACGCCTCACAACCGTAGAACATTAACAATTCTATATAACATTTAAGAATTTCTTCCTGATGTTAATTGATAGGCATTTGATGGTAAGAATGCTTTTCATCTTCTTGAATGCTGTTTTGGCTTGGCCGATTCTGCCGGCTATTTCTAAAGTGCATCTGCCGTCTGGTGAAATGATCGTTCCCAGATATTCAAACTTATCAACCTGTCTCAAGATTGAACCGTTTGCTGTTATTTTGCATGAGGGGATTTCATGTCTTTTTTATTGATCACCATGACTTCAGTCTCTTGCTCTTTAGTTCCAACCCCTTACCTTTGAGAGGTATTTAGGGGAATTAGCCACTGGACCTTCTAAGTTAAACGTTTACCCTCTTGACTACCACATGGAGAGAGAGAGAGAGAGAGAGAGAGAGAGAGAGAGGAGAGGAGAGGAGAGGAGGGAGGGAGAGGGAGGGACGGACGGACGGACGGACGGACGGACGGACGGACGGAGGAGAGAGAGAGAGAGAGAGAGAGAGAGAGAGAGAGAGAGAGAGAGAGAGAGAGAGAGAGAGAGAGAGAGACGTAACGTGCTCAGTGATGTGCCAACATGACGTTAAACCGAAGGTAGACAGGATACTGTTGTGTTGCCATAGCGCTAGCCAAATACCCTTCTCTCGGTATCTTTTTACTTTCCGTATACTAATGTGTTTGGGATGGGTGTTCTGTGTAGTTTTGTTTTTGACACTGTTCACTTGCTTGGGTAAATGCTTTGAGTGGTGTGTTTTTCTGTAGTTCGTATCTTTCGAAATAGTCTTTGAAAATATGGTCAAGCCAACCTAACTTTTTTCTTTGGTCTTTATTTAATATGATATTCAGTCGTTTTAGTTTCTTTTTTGTTATGCACACTCTCTTTAATCAATTGTCTCTTTGAAAAGAACAATCTTAACAAAGCAAGTCATTTATTTTAGAAGATCAGATGTTTCGTTTATAAACTTGAGACAAGTCTGTCTTTTGACCTCAGTAAATATGCACAAAACATTTTTTGTGAAGTGATTGTTTTGCGTTGTAGGCCTGCTTGTTGAGACCTGAGTCGGTTTATAGTCGTTTCAAACACGCGCATTCACGACTTCCTTTTGGACTGTGCCATGATAATATAAATCAAGTCGACTATCTTGTTTAGCGCATCAGACTACCGACTGAAAGTTTGTGGGTTCGAATCCCCATCAGTACCTTCAAAAATCACTGTGTGCCTGGTTGACAGCAGGATATGTTACGATAGCAAGCGTAGAGCACAGCCCTGTCACGGGGTCTCAGTCTTAGAATGAACTCCATAGTATCATGATTGTCATAGTCATCGCCATCATTATCATAGCACTGTACAATCTGTGCCAGCTTCTGTGGCCATTAAGGGGGCGTAGAAAAATGGTTGTGTGTGTGTGTGTGTGTGTGTTGGGGGGGGGGGGTGATAATGCAAACAGCCCAGCTGTGACCAAGAAACATTTATTTTGTATTGACAGTTTTGCTTCATTTTGTAATAGCTGACATAATTGTGCCATGCTTTTGTGAAATTGGGCTGATTTTTTAAAGAATTTTTTTATTTCACATTTCAAGTGTGTTTATTTACTTGCAACACACTTACATACAATCACAGACACAGACACACACCACACACACACACACACCACACCACACGCACCTATATACACACACACGCACACGCACCTATACACACACTCACTCACTCACACACACACGCACGCACGCACACATATCTGCTTTAGTACACATACCTTCTTTAAACACACACACACACACACACACACACACACACACACACACGCACGCACGCACCCGCACGCACACACACGCATGCGCGTACTCATGCACGCTTGTTCGCACGTACCTGCTTTAGACACACACACACACACACACACACACACACACAACACACACACACACACACACACACAAACACACACACACACACACACACTCACTCACTCACTCACACACACACAGCCTAACCATGAAGTCATGTCGATGTGAATGATGATTTGAGGACACAGCCTTCTGTTTTCTTTCCATATTGTTTGGCAGAATCTTCCTGTATGCCTTTCTTCTTTGTTTTGATGTTCCATGGTGTTGTTCTTGGCTCTTTGACGTGTTGTGTGGCTGTTTCACATTTTTCTTACGAGAGGAGAGAGAGAGTGGGAGAGAGAGAGAGACAGAGAGCGAGAAAGAGAGAGAGAGGGAGACACAGAGAGAGAGAGAGAGAGAGAGAGAGAGAGAGAGAGCAACAAAAGAAAAGAGGAGGGGGAGGGGAGGAACAGAAACAAAGTAACAGGACAGAAAATGTCAGCTTGTACTTCGTCCTACTATTTCGTTAAAACATGCTCTGTTACTGCTTTGCGTTTTTCTAAACGAATAGAAAGGTCATGTCATAATTACAAACTGACGACAATCTTGCCTTCCCACGTATAGCGTGCTCTTTTTTCCCTCCCTACTACAAGAAACCTGAAGTCATACTAACAGTCCTTTCTTTTCTTGCCGTAATACGAACTTTGTACATTTTCCACACGAGTGTGTACGGTGTATGTTAACACTGTTGGCATTTGACATGATTACTTTGGATCTCTCCGTTGCATAACTTTTGTGATGTAGCGGATAATGAACCATCTGCGTGCTGTGACAAACTTCAAAACACTATACTACTCAAGGGTAGTTGCATCTGGTCCCAGTGGACCAGTCTTACAGCTGGTCCTTGCTACACTACACAGTATAGAATAGGTATAAAGTCATAAAGTGAAATGCATTATTTAAGACAAAACAAAGATGTCAGCTTCTTCGAGACTGCAGACTTAAAATTGAAACTTTGTTCAATAATGCTTATGTGAAGTTAGTTGAATTATGAGTTTGTATTTTTGTTCAATAATGCTTATGTGAAGTTACTTGAATTATGAGTTTGTATTTTCCTGTCTATAATGATGATGATGAATTATGGGTTCCCCTTAGGCTAATTGTGACCGACCCAGTTCGAGTTCATTTTTGTTATTAGAATGGTCCCA
>CM060308.1:60615955-60648455 GCA_030674185.1 Monoplex corrugatus
GTAAAAATTCCTTTCCAAAGTTTTTGATAAACTTTTTTTCTTTATGTAACAGTGGACCGATGACAAATTGTTTAAAATCCGTCCACAGGTAGACCGATTTTGTTTGGATATATGTTCAGTGTTCGGGACAGATTTACAGATGGTGGTTTGAATTTTTTGATAGTTATGATAAGCAGGCTGTTTACTGTTATAAAGATCTTCCTTTTGTTTTCCTTTTGTCCCGTTCCCAGCGCAGTTTGACTGTCCACCGAATCTGGCACAATTTTCCACACTGTTATGAAGATAATACTGATTATAATTATGATTCTGTGGAGTTCCCTTTGGATTGAGTCTGTACTCTACGCTTTCGCTCATAATAATAATAATAATAAATAATAATAATATATTTTATTTATATAGCGCAAAATCTTGATAAAATCAAATCTAAGCGCTGAATAATGTATCCTGACGTCGACCAGGCCCGGGAGGTGCAACAATGTCTCCCCCCCCCCCTCCACCAATATTTCTTGAAGGGAGGGAATATACTTGAATACGACTTCATTTTGAGGGTTCCTTGTCATAATGGTGTATAACAACAGGAATGAAGAAGGCAGATACACCATTACGGCAGGTAATCCTCCAGACCATAATTACAATAATGAACTTTTGTGGCTGTTATGGCCCCCTCCATGTTAAAAATGCCCTAGGCGCTTACAATAACAAAAATACGTATAAAGAAAACAAAATGCAGGAGCCAGACAGCACCAACACCATACATTTACCAGCTCATGAAATCGTTACATTCACACACACACACACACACGCACGCACGCACGCGCGCGCACGCACACAGACATAGGCACACACAGAGACGCAGACACACACACACACACACACACACACACACACACACACACACACACACACACACACACACACACACACACACACACACACACACACACACAAAAGCACACGTACACAGAGAGAGAGAGCGCAGGAAAAACAGGAGATGGATAATGAAAAGAACGTTTATCAAGATGTGAAAAAGCGTAGTGTTCAGAGAGGGTTTGAATGATGACAGAACATCAGATCTGCGGAGTGACAGAGGAAATTTGTTCCGTTGCGAGGAGTTGCTAAAAGGAAGTGTTTGATATGGCTTTACTATCTCTTTTTGACAGCTATTTCTTTGGAATGCGGGGTAAGAATCTTTACGTTAAGTTGAACCTAGACACGGAACATTTAGAAAGAGCACAGTTGCAGTGCAGAGATTCTTTTCTGTTTTTCTTGTGTTTGTTTTAACTTTTCTTCTGCTTTTATACACTTGGCATCCGCCTCATCGTTCCTATTGTTTCAAGAGAGAAACAGATTTTAAACAGTTTTACCACACTTGGGTCATGTCTCCAGCCTGAGAAGGAGTCCCGATAACCCAAACAAACAAACAAACAAATCGTAAGGCACATAGTTTACTTGTAACTCCATATCCAGTAAATGACAATCACAGAAACGAACAAAGAAACAAGCAAGCAAGCAAACAAACAAACAAACAAACAAACAAACAAACAACAAACAAACAAGAACAAAAACAAACAAACAAAACAATCAAAACCTAAATGGGCAAAAATGAAATGTTTTGTTCTTGCGTGTGTTGTGTGTGTGTGTTTTCTTTTTTAATTCAGGTTGTTTTTGTGTGTTGGGGTGTTGTGTGTGGTGTGGTGTGTGTGTGTGTGTGTGTGTGTGTGTGTGTGTGTGTGTGTGTGTGTGTGTGTGTGTGTGTTGTGTTTGTGTTGTACAGGTTGCGTGCATTCGTTTGTATGTGTGATATACCTGGTGATGAAGGTGGTTTGTTGGACAGCGGTGAGTGAGAGACGTTCAGTATGCTGTAAGATAAAACCATGGAGAGAGAGATAGAAGGAGGAGAGAGAGGAGAGAGAGAGAGAGTAAGTAAACATACTCGAGGGATGGAAGAAAGTACGGTAAAATTTCTCTTTACATCCAGTCTCGGGCGTGAATAGATCTGTATAGTAATCAAAACATAATCATGGTTACAAGCAGTTGTTTTATACGGATTAACTATACTTAAATTAAATGCATCGAAATGATATGAAAATTGATATAGTGAGAGAAGATAGAAAGAGAGAGAAAGAGTTGTGAAGAAGAGAGAGACATACTTAACGCTGGAAATGAAAAAAAATGACTGTGGAATCATAGGAGAGAGAGTGAGAAAGAGAGAAAGAGAGAGAGAGAGAGAGAGAGAATCACTACGCTGAGAATGAAAAAAATGACTTGGATATGCACAATTGAGAGAGAGAGAGAGAGAGAGAGAGAGAGAGGAGAGAGAGAAGAGAGAGAGAGAGAGAGAGAGAGGGGAGAAAATCACTACGCTGGGAAAGAAAAAAAATGACTATGGATATGCACAATTGAGAGAGAGAGAGAGAGAGAAAGAAAGAGAGAGAAGAGAGAGAGAGAGAGAGAGAGAGAGAGAGAGAGAGAGAGAGAGAGAGAGAGAGAGAGAGAGAGAATAGGAGACAGACAGACGCCGAGAAAAGGATAAAAAAAGATGAAGCAATGCCGAGTGAAATGGCGTGGAAAATAGCCCGGGCCGTCAAGCGGCAGCGCTTTTGTTGTTTATCCCCCTTTGCATCTTGCGGCAGGTGTCTTGTCTTGAGTAACAACAACCCCCTTCCTCTTTTTCTTTTCCCCTCCACCTCTCTTTTTTTTCTCCCCCGCCTTCCCGCCTTCCCTCTCATCGGCTCTTCCTAGTCCCATTTCTCTTCTCTGAGGTTTCTTTTTTAGAACAACTCTGGTGTATTTGTCGGTTTCTCTCGGTCATCTTTTCACACATAGCGGTTTACATAATTCATCATTATCACCATCACCATCACCACCATCATCATCATCATTATCATCATGACCACCACCACCACCACCACCACCATCATCATCATCATCATCATCATCAATCATCATCATCATCATCATCATCATCATCATGTGTCCTGCCGTATGGCGTTGGCGATTATGGTCCTCCATACGAATCTTTTGTCGCTACAAGTACGTCTCCCATCCTTTCTGTCTTCATCCACTCTGCAGATCCAATATTTTCTCCCTTGGTTAGTCTGGTGCTCTTTTCCCTTTCAGCTTTCCTGTACTCTAGCATCTCTTGCCTCATAAAATATTCGATAAGATGTTGCTTGTCTTTTCCTAATCTTCTTCATTGATGTTTCTCTTTGTATTTTCCTCTTTCAAGACTGTCTCGTTTGTTTTCTTTACTGTCCATGGAACTGTTGACATTTTTCTTAGAAACCACATTTCAGCTGCCTCAATCGTGTTCTGATTTTGCATGTTGATTGTCTACGCTTGGCATCCGTGTAACAGTATTGGTTCTATATAACACCAAAGAATTCTCTTCCCGACGTTAATTGATAGGCATTTGTTGGTAAGAACGCTTTTCATTTTCTTGAATGCTGTTGTAGATTGGCCTATTCTGCAGGCTATTTCTGAAGTGCATCTATCGTCTGGTGAGATGACCGTTACCAGATATTCAAACTTATCAACCTATCTCAGTGTTGTGCCCATTTGCTGTTATTTTGCATGAGGGGGTTTCTTATTTAAAACAAATACTGATTACCATGACTTACTGATTACTATGACTTCAGTTGTCTTGCTATTTAGCCTCAGCCCTTTATTTCTACTTTCTATTTGTTATTTTCACAATAAGATTTATTAGGTCTTTTCCATTTTCTGCAATTAGAACGGTTTCATCTGCGTAACGAATGTTGTTTATCATTTTTCCTTCAACCTTCATCCCAGAGCATTCTTCTAGTTTTCTCATGATGATTTCGTTGTAAAGTGAAAATAAATCTTGCCCGATTTCGTAATTTGCAATGTACGTCTGCTGTCCGATGAGATGGCCGTTCCTAAACCTATCAGCTTGTCTCAGTGTTGTGCCATTTGCTGTTATTTTGCATGAGGGGATTTGTTGTTTTTTACTGATTACTTTGACTTCAGTCTGCTTGCTATTTAGCTCCAGCTCTATGTTTCTGTTTTCTATTATATTCACGTGATTTTGTTGGCATTTTTTTCATTTTCACCTACATATAGGCAGGCACACTCACACAAGCGAGCACGCACACACTCTCAGGCGCGCGCACGTACACGCACATACGTGCTATGCGTGCACACGAACTTTTTGTTTCTCAAGCACTCACTCACTCGCCCTCACATACAGACACACACACACTCACACCACACACACACACACAACACACACACACACACACACAACACACACACACACACACACACACACACACACACACACACACACACACACTTTTTCCTGCTAAAGCTGCACGTGACAATAATGAATGCCGAAGAGAAGCACGTGCCAGGCTCCAGCATCCTATTGTCATGGAAACTGTGAACATGGCCGCGCTTCATTAGTAAAAGAGGAGTTTAGTTTGAAGGATGGGGGCTTAGTGAAAATGGATGGTGGAGGGAGGAAGAGTGACGGGATGTGTTATAACTTGTTTTCTTTAACCCCTACAACCTATCCATCAAACCGAATACTTAGATACAAACTGCCAGTTATTGATGTGATTTTATTGCTTCGGTAGACCTCAGTATACTTGTACTGTGCATGGATGTGGTCATATTGGAAATTGCCCCAAGATATACATACTTGACCTGTTAACTTTAGAAGAGTGTGTGCAGTTTTACTTGTAGTAATGACAGGTGAGATGTTTCGTTCATTCTTTATATGTGTGTAAAGATATGTGTACCTAAAACGTGTAATTAAAAGAATGTCATCATCTTATTTCGGCGACTGTCAGCTGTTTGTCCAGGTTTGAAGAATGCTTATCATTGCTCGGAAATAAAAATAGAGCTCATGTGTGATTAATCTTTAAAGAAATTTCAAGTTCCGAAATGCGGATTATTACCTTCTACAGTTATGAAATGTAAGCACTTAGGCTTCGAAAGTCGTAGTTCTTAAGAGAAAAAAAATCTACGTTACAATATTATTGTAGGGTTTTCAGACATGATCTGGTCCTAGCTAGGGTTAAACGTCTGTGGACTTTATGGACAAGCTGGAACCACGTAGGCGAGTGTAAGTCTCATTCACGTTACAGATGCATCATAGAGGGTGTTATTCAGAGTGACAGACCAGTACTACCAGTGTCTGTATCTATCAGGTCTGATTGATTCCAGGATACACAATCATGAAATTGAGAATGAAGAATATATCTGTCATGAAGTAACAATACCAAATGGAATTCGGTAGTATAATCACTATCACTCCCATCCAATTATCCATAGCATTATGAAAAATTGTCTTGAGATTCTGAGGCCCTTTATGCCTTGCTGTCAAAATGAACGCAGTCTTGGTGAGCTTGGTGATGTGTTAGAAAATCAACTCGCATGGCTGTAGTGACACAAGGGTGATGACGAAGACTAGGCATGAAGAAAAATTTCTTTACAGCTGACAGACTGACTGACTACTAACTCAAGCAAGCTTATTAACACACAGTTTCGTGTCGATGTAGACTCTAACAACGTTTCCTACGATGGGCCACGTCCACGTATCCTGTCATGGTTTACATTTATCCATGTATTTGAGAGAATATTTAAGATAAAAGAAGATGACAGGCAGGCAGACGACAGTTATGAGAAGTTGAAAAACAGTGTTTGTCATCGTTTCTTCCTCCTTCCAATTCGAGATTGCCTCCCTGCTCCATTGGGTTATACACAGAATGGAACATATGCATTGTTAAGTTCTTTTCAAACAAAAGAGCCAGTAAAAGAAATAGTGAACATAATCCAGCAACAACATAGAGCGCGGTATTGTCTTCAGCTTGCACCCATCATGTCATTACCACTACTCCTGCTTCCCCCTTATCTTCATCACTCAAAGGTGACGCCGTTTACCGCTGTGAGAACGACACTTGCTTCTTATCTGTGATCATACATGTCAAAATGGTGCATAACAAAAGTTTCATGGAAAATGTCATAGTTTCTGAGGCTGTCTGGAAGATTGTCTGGAAGTGCTGGCACACACAACGTGTTTGCAGTGTAGGTCAGCTCTTTGTTTACTTTGTCTTCCTTTTTTTTTTGTTCTTTTATAATCATAAAGAAAACATGGCGCATGGTTTAGATCAAAATTCGACTTGTTTTTGTGTTTCTTCTTGTCTTGGTTGTATACTGTCAGTACTGTAGCGGACAGTTGCACCTTCTACAGCTTTTCGGTCATGTCCCTTTTGTGTGTGTCTTTCTGTTTCCTTTTTCACTATGTCCTCTTGCTACCAACTCTCTCTGTCATCTTGCTGTGTGTCTCTTTCTCTTTTTTGTCAATGTCTGTCTGTCTCTACGGTCATGTCATCTTGTTTGTCTCTTTTTCTGTTGTGTAGTCTGTTTTTTCCCCTTCAAATAAACAAAACTTAATTGTTGATAGTACCCCCGTGGGGATGCCAATGTCTCTTTCAGTATAAGTAACATTCTCACTTAATGGAAATTCTGTGCTAGAAATTTCCTCTTTTTTGTCACTCTCTTTGTTTCTGCCTTGTTCCTTTGCTGTCTGTCATTTCGTCTTACCATTTTCTGCCTTGTTGGTCCTTTCAACTGTACGTGTTCGATAAAATCTTGCGTACTTTTTCTTAGGATTAGTAATTAGGTACATGTGTAAGGTGCATTTTGGGCTCTGGGGAAATGTGATATGCGGAATTAATATTAGTCATTTTAGGTCCGTTTTTATTTATGTTTAAGTGTCTTTAGTTTTGTTTAAATTTGCATTCAGGTATGATTTTTTAAATCCCCTTTGTGATAAATTGGACGAAGTGATCAACGCCAGGGGCATCTCTTTGAAACTTATGCGCGAATGCATTGATATGTGTAATTTTCTTTTCCTTTTTCCTGTTGAAGTATAGTGTATGTTTTAAAATGGCTACAGCCCTAATATGGCTCTTCGCAGTCGGCTTGGATTTGAACAAAAATAACAGTACCAATAAAATATCAAATGGTAGAAAGGCAGATAGACATAAGTTTCAAACACATACATTGTGGTGGTGGTGGTAGTGGTGGTGGTGGTGTGTGTGTCTGTATACATATATGCACACACACACACACACACACACACACACACACACACACACACACACACACACACACACACACACACACACACACACACACACTCACTAACCCAGCAAATGTTCCCACGTTCAAACTGGGAGATACTCTTCTTCAGTATAATGAGTCAATTAAATTCTTAGGGGTTTTCCTTACAGCCAAATTATCTTGGAATCAGCATATTGAATACTTATTAACAAAAGCTCAAAAAAGTTTAAATTTCTTGAAAATAGTTCGCAAACAGATATGGGGACAAGATGCATCAACACTTGTTCATCTCTGTAAATCGCTTATTAGATCTAAATTAACCTATGCCCAAGAAATATTCTTCAGTGCACCAAAACACTTACTCACAAAACTGCAGAGCATAGATTGTAAAGGTTTCAAACTTGCGCTGGGTCTTCCAATGCATGCCTGTTGCCATCGCACATACAATGCAATCAAATTGTTGCCACTTGATGAACAAAGGAAAGTCGCTTCTACTAAATTTCTGTTAAGAAACACTACCATAGAAAATAGCATCAAAACAGAGATAAAAGTAAGATCAGATACCGACTTTCCAAAAAGAGCTAAATCAATATCCTCACAGGTCACGCTTGCAACATTTACAGCTGAAGTTATGAAAGGCTCTGGAATTGATTTAGACACAGGTCCTGTAACTTTAAGACCTTCGTTTTCACCAGTACCCAGTTGGGAACTCCAAAGAGCACGATTTGACATACATCACACTGACTTAAAAAAAGAAGATAATATCAACTTACTGGCAAGTCACGTTAAATGTCATATAGAAGACTTTTATTCCGATCACTTGAAAGTTTACACTGATGGTTCAATAATTGAAAGACAAGCAGGCTCAGCGTTTTTAATACCTGCTCTCAAAATTGAGAAATCTTTCTATATAGGACTTAATAAATCTGTCTTTACTGCAGAACTCTTTGCAATCTTAATGGCTTTGAATTATATAATAAATCTTCCTAGGACAATTCCCCAGATACTTTTTTGCGTTGATTCAAAATCTGTACTTCAAGCTCTTGAATTATCAAAATTACAAACAAGATCTGAAATGATATTGGAAATTACTCACTTGATTAATAGTTTATCCTTAAGAGGCACTGATATTACTTTCTGCTGGATACCATCTCATAGTTCTTTTCATTACAATGATATGGTTGATAGGGCTGCCAAACGGGGGGCAAAGAGCTCACCAGAGTCAAAACATATGCAACTTTCCCTCTCATTGCATGAGTGTTATACCTTAGTGGACGCCTACGTATGGAAGCAGTTTCAAGATAAACAGAAAAAGTATGAAAAGTGTTACATGAATTTTGAAATTAGCAAAACACCTAAGCGGTTCCCTGCCAGT
Source organism: Monoplex corrugatus (assembly GCA_030674185.1). NCBI lineage: Eukaryota > Metazoa > Mollusca > Gastropoda > Littorinimorpha > Ranellidae > Monoplex > Monoplex corrugatus. The sequence continues at coordinate 60,624,423 of CM060308.1, forward strand.
AGAAGTATACAATCCCTTATGTATAGGTGGAAACTTGATGCTTTCAAAACAAAATACACCAGGAATGTGGTGTGCCTGTGTGGAAAGAAGATTACACATAGTCATATTCTTTCATGCGTTCGAGTAAAACGACATATACCTACGTTATCAACGAAGACAGTTTCTGACATATTTGCCTCACCATCCTTAACATATGAATTTTTTGTTAGCCTGTCAAAAAGTCCTATAGCGAATTATCTTTAATGTGCCATTACTTCTCATGTTCAGTGTTATGGTTAGCTAAGTTTACTGTTTCAATCGTTATTTATGATAACGTCATTTGTGAATTTTTCTTTCTTGTCTTGTTTTTCTTGTTCATTTCTTTTTCCTGAAAATTAACCATTTCCAAGTGTTTTTTTTGTTTTTTTGTTGTTGTTGTCTAAAATCACTTTAGTGAATAGACATTAAATCGAAGACCACCACCACACACACACACACACACACATTACATATATACAGGAGAGAGAGAGAGAGAGAGAGAGAGGGGGGCGGTTTTCTCTGAATTATATCACTGGTCCTTTTTCCTTCATCTTCATCTCTCAAAGTTGATGTTGCTTAACGATTTAAGAACGACACTTGCTAATCTTTGGTCACCCTTGTCAGAATGGCTTCAGAGAAAAACCTTTCTGGAGAAACTTAGACTGTTTTCAGATTGTCTGGAAAGTTGTCTGATAGCGCTGGCACGTGTTATACGTTCGCTATGTAGGCCAGTGCTTTGTTGGTTTGTCTTCCTTTTTCTTTCGTGATTAGGTTACATGAAGGAGAAAAAGGTGGTTTAGATCGAAGCCAGACTTTTTTCGTCGTTCTTTCACTGTCTTGTCCAGCTTTTTTTATCATGTCCTGAAGTGGAAAATTATTGACAAAGTTCTTTTTCTTCTTTTATTTGTGTTTTCTTTTTCTGTCTTCTTTGTCCTTTTGTAATTATTGACAAAGTTATCTTTTTGCTTTTGTTTGTGTTTTCTTTTTCTGTCTTCTTTGTCCTTTTGTAATTATTGACAAAGTTATCTTTCTTCGTTTATTTGTGGGTTTTCTTTTTGTTTCTTTGTCTCTTTGCAATTATTGACAAAGTTCTCTTTCTTCTTTTATTTGGGTTTTCTTTTTGTGTCTTCTTTGTCCTTTTTGCTCTCACTTTCCCTGATCTCTCTCTTTTAATCTGAATGTGTCTGTGTCTGTCTGTCTCTTCCTGTCTTGTGTATGTCTGTGTTTAATGCAGTTCGTATCCACGTGGAAGACACCCACATCCTGAAAATGCTTCTGAAAGAACTGAAGCAAAGGCACCATGACCAGGAAAACCCCTAAAGCTAAATACTCTGAAAGCCAGTATCATCATCTGTGGCATCAACATAACCAAATACTGTCCACAATAAAACAAGCTGATGATAGCAATGCAGTTTCAGTTTCAGTTTCTCAAGACAACGTCTGCGCGCTCGGAACGAATTCTATATGCACTAACGTCACAGATGCCATGTGTATGGTGATCATGGCACAAGCCTTAAGCCTGCACATAAACCCATGAGCTGGCCAGGTACTAAGGCCGTACCTAGCCTATGTTTTATCTAGTCTATATTTTATATTGGTATTTATCAGCATAGCAATGCATATAAGGATCAGTGATTATTTGAGTAGTGCAGACCAGATGCTTTTCAACACAACTGAGATCAGCAGGAGCAGAATCCCTCAGGAATCCTTCCCCCATGGTGTCTGCAGGAGAACATCTATATCTACCTCGAGAAATGGACATAGCATGGTTACAGCAAATTTATAGAGATTTGAAACGTTTTTGGTTAAGTGTCGGTATCCTTTAGCATATGCATTCCAAACTTTGAATGCGTAATCAGTGAAAGGCAAAATATTTACTTGAAAACAATGAATTCAGTTTTGGGTGGTCAGTGGGATGTTTAAAACCTGACGTTAAGTATACTATATTTTTTTAGCTTTGTAAATATAAGGCGGCCACTTATCTTCATCGTCAAGAATTACTCCAAGTAAGCTAGCTGTTTTCAGATACTTGACAGCTGCTTTAAAGTCAACGTATAACTTCAGAGGTGCTAACTTTTGTTTGGTGTTGGTGACAGGTTGCAGTAAGCATGCATTTAGGGTTCGGGGGATTCAGTACAGTTTTAATCGGTTCATACCGTTCTGAAACATTTGTATATTTTTTGCATTTTCCCCAGACGTTTGATATTGTCTTGTTTCAAGCGTGATACTTCGTAATGAAGGATTGAATTTGTAGGGGAAGGTCATTCATGAATAAGCAGAATGATAGTGGACTTCACTGATATTTAAAGAGTAGTTACCGTGAGTGAGCACACTTTGGGTTTTTTTTAAAGACAGGACAGGGAAAATGCAGTGGACTGCTTATTAAAGTAAATAACCTGTAATGTTTTCAACAGTCTGGTGATTTACTGTATCAAACGCTTTTGTTAGATTGAAAAAGACATCTCCAACAACATTGTTATCAATGTCTTATTGTTATTAAAAGATTACATTGTTATTAATCTGTAATACCCACTCATTTGTTAGGGTTGTTTAAGATGTTTATCATGACTGTGATGAATAAAAGCCTGTGTGTGTGTGTGTGTGTGTGTGTGTGTGTGTGTGTGTGTGTGTGTGTGTGTGTGTGTGTGTGTGTGTGTGTGTGTGTGTGTTTCATCTTGGTATTTTTTCTTATTCCATCCTTGAGTCAGCTTGTTAATGATTTCTGAGCCAAAACAACATGACCACCTGTATTCTTGTTTTCTTGCCTTTGAACAAAAGGAACACTGGGTTGAGATGAACGCGGCTCACCACCAGCACGGATGCTGTTGTCTTCAGCTTGTCTTCATCATATCATTACCGCAACCCCTGCTATTCCTTTAATCTCCAGCTTTCAAAGGTGATCCTGTTTGTGGCGATAAGAACTCTTGCTTCTCTCTCAGATTATGCTTATCAGAATGATGTATAGTAGAAGCTTTCAGGAAAAAAATGCATGTTCTTTGAGGCTTCTCAAAATGCTAGCACGTGCTACATGTTCGTTATGTAGGCCAGCTCTTTCTCCTTCTTTTTCCACCTCTCCCCTCCTTTTTTGTGTTAAGTGCATAAAAAAACGAATGGTGGCTTAAATCAAAGTCGGACGTGTTTCCTTTGTTCTTTGAATCTTTGATGTACACCGTTGACATGGCTGTAACAGGCTCTTGCACCTTTCATTCCACTTTTTGATCATTTGGTTGAGAGAATTATTGATTGACAATTGTCATTCTTGTTTTATGTGTCTGGCTGTTTTCTCTTTCTTTTTTTAATTTTATTTCCTCTGTCTTCTTGTTTCAACTGCCTCTCTCTCTCTCTCTCTCTCTCTCTCTCTCTCTCTCAGACGAAACTCTTTTTTATGCATATGTGCTCTCCCTTTCATGTTTGCCTCTGCTAGGATGTCCACAGACAGTCAGACAGAGAGATAAGAGGCAAAAAGACAGACACAAGTTTCATGCGCAGACATAATAACGAATAAACAGGACATATGTATGGATTGTTCTGTGGAGAGGGAGAAGATGGGAGTGGAAGGGAATCATATCGATGTTGCTGTAATCTTACTTAAGACTGCATTTTATTTGTATTGGTTGTCCTGGTATCACGTCTTGTTTGTATTATGTCATTTGTTGCATGATGTCATGTTTTACGTCAAACCTTCATTTTTCGTCTTCTCTCTTAATTTCAACATTTTCCTCCTCTTTTCCCTTGCTGTAGCCTACACAAAACCCAGTTCTTACTATTACTCACAAACACATCATGATTTCATTTCAGTCTTTTTCTCCACTGGACGAAGCAGTAGGGAAATTTTAGTCTTTTTTTCCCCCTGATTATTTGTATTTGTTCTTTGGGTGTTTTTTTTTGTGATCTTACGTTTACGCTTGACGAAGGCCAGTTGATGGAAAATTTGCACTGTCTTGTCTGATTGTATTAAATACGCGTTCTGATTCTGTTCATGTATTTCTGGTTCCTGTTAGCTTGAACGCAGGTGGTCGCACTGGTTTTGGAAATCTTGTTTTATCTTCCTTATTTCATTTCAATGTCTTTGCTTATTCCGCTTTAACATGGCCCTTGTGGGTAGTTCTCCTTTCACAACATGACCTTAGGCGTTTTGTTTTCTTGGCCTCGACACAAGGGACAGTAAAAGCGAAACGAGCTGAACGTGGTTCAGGACACTAAAACAGATGATATTGTCTTCCCTTTGTACATATCATATCGTTACCACGTTTGCTTTCCTCTCATCTTCATCTCTCAAAGGTGATACTGTTTATGACGATAAGAACGACACTTGTCTCTTATCTCTGATCGTGCTTGTCAGAATGGTGTATAGCGAGAGCTTTATGGGGGAACTTCAGTCTTTGAGACTGTCTGGAAGGTTGTCTGGAAGTGCTGGCACGTGCTACACGTTCGCTATGTAGGCCAGCTACTCGTTTGTCGTGTCTCCCTTTTCTTCTTTCGTGAATGGGTTACATAAAAAGGAGGAAGGCGGTTTAGATCGAAGCCAGGTTCATTTTCTCCTTTCTTTGTGTGTCTTTCTTGTTGACTATCAGTGTAGCAGCAGACACTCTCATCCGTATATCAGCTTTCTGGTCATGTCTGTTTGAGTCATGACATCTATTGCCAGACAGTTCTCTTTCGTGTTTGCATTCATGTATTATTTTCCCTTTCTGTCCTCTCTGTTCTCTTGGTTCGTCTCTCTCTCTCTCTCTCTCTCTCTCTCTCTCTCTCTCTCTCTCTCTCTCTCTCTCTCTCTCTCTCTCTCTCTCTCTTTATGTATGCAAGCTGAAGAAGACGAAATACATGTACATTTTGTCTTGTGTTGTCCAGCTTTAGGTGAAATCTGTTCAAGGTTTATCCCTCAAAAGTATTATAGATGCCCAAATATGCCTAAACTGTGTTTTGTTACTGTGTTCAACTCGTTTCGATTATATTAAGAATTTTGATTTGCTTCTGCTTAAAGCAGCTAAAATCAGGGAAATTACTTCATTGTAATTTACAGTTTATTTGGTTGTTAATTGTTAATCTTATATGATATGCTATCTGATTATTTCATTCTACTTATAAGCACCCCTTCAGTATGGGCACTGGCCTTTTTTGAATAAAAATTCTGAAGTCTGAAGTCTTATTTCTCTCTCTCTCTCTCTTCCTCTCCCCATCCCCCTCCCTTTCCCCCCTCCCTTTCTCTCTCTGTCACACACGCTCCCATATGTCTCCTGTCCGTGTATCATCTTTTATAATCTGTCTCATCTCACTGTGAGTTCAGTCTTGATCTGCTTGATTTTTCTTGTGTGTTTTTGTCTCTGTCTGTCTGTCTTTGTGTGTGGGATCTCCACATCTGGAACAATGCAGACTTCTAGTTCCACGTTCCAGATGCACAGCATTTGCGCAAAGTTATCTCTGGGGCAGTTCCAACATGTGTTTGATTTACAGTAGCTTCTGCTGTGTCCTTTATGGTGGCTCAGCAGTGATGTTTTTTCTCCCCACCAGGGATGCTTCTCTTTTCCTTTTTCATCAGCAGCTAAGTACTATGGATTGTGAAGTTAACGACTGTTTGTGTTCTTAGAAACACAGGAGCTTGTTTTATTTTCTTGTGTTTTATGCGCACACTTGTTGTTTTAATGCCATTTCTTTGTTTTTCCTTTTCTGATGATGTTCTTGTTTCTACCTCACCTGTTTTCATTATTTATTAATTTTTGTTGTTGTGACTTTTGCACTCTTGGAGGTGGAGCATTTAAACACTAAAAAAATAATGCTCATTATCGTCACTTTCTTCAAGAAAATCAGTAGTTTACGGTGTTGGGCGTGTTCACGATCCAAACCATTGATTGTCTTTTCTCTAGTTTGTTAGTGTTTTTGTTTTGTTCGTTTGTTTGTTTAATGAATGTATTTGGGAATAGCTGGATAACACTATGTGTGGTACAGTCACTCTTTTGAGTCTTTGCGTCTTGCAAAATAGACATGTATCTTACTGTTGGCCAGAATTTATAACTCTGTTCATTTTCCTTGGTAAGACAGTATTATTCCTGTAATGATATAGCAAGCATTATTATATTAGCGATTGCATGTTTAGAAGATTAAATGGATGTTGATAGCATCACACAGTAGGGCGTCAGTTGCAATAAAGGAATGCAAGTAGCAAGGATACACACTTTTTTTATATATGGCATGTGTGTACCAGAAGAAAGAAAAACAGAAAACTTAGGTAATTGGTCCATTGGCATGTGCCTGCTGTGATCTTTGATAAACTTGTAGATTTTGTCGACTGTTTTCCTCGTGAATTTATGGTTGGCTAAGTTATCTGATAGCACATGTCAGAGTGGTTCAAACGCAACAGTAGGGAGACTGATAAAAGCACATGTCAGAGGGGCTGAAATTCAGAAAACGCTACAGAGGGAGACTGATAAGCACATGTCAGAGCAATTCAGACGTACAGAGGAGACTGTAAGCACAGTCAGAACAATTCAGACGCTACAGAGGGAGACTGATAAGCACATGTCAGAGCAATTAAGACGCGACGGGTAGACATGGAGACCTAGGTATAGCACAAAATGTCAGAACGAATTCAGACGCCTACAGAGGGAGACTGATAAGCACATGTCAGAGCAATTCAGACGCTACAGAGGGAGACTGATAAGCATATGTCAGAACAATTCAGACGCTGCAGAGGGAGAATTGTGATAGTTAACCTAGGAAAATGTTACATCTGGCCCATGTAATTTTTTTCTCTCTGAAACCCTCTGCTTGATGACACAGTTTGTAATGCCTTAGCATCAGTCTAATGAGGCGTGACACATGGTGGTGATAATGATGATGGTGATTGTGATGACGATGATGACGACGATGATAACTTATAATGATAACAGAAGTAGCAGTAGTCCAGACAATATTACTAAGAAATGATTGAGGCTTTAGATGAATTTGATATTGAAAAAGGAACAGTCCTCCCAAATTAAATTAATAACACCGGAAAAATCCATGAAAATATGTCAAAATCAATTTCATTGCTCTTAAAAGAAAAAGCAGGGGCTATAGAGTGCGAACGTCATCGTACAATTAGCTTAATGAGTCATGTGACAAAGATTCTGTTAAGAATAATCACGAAGACAAGGAACAAAATCAAAAGAGAAACAGCAGCAAAACAATGTGGATTTATTGAAGGGAAAGGAACTGTTAATATCATATAGATCCTAAGAACTCTCATAGAAATATCAATTGAGTCAAATAAGGATTTATATTTATATTCTGTTGATTATACCAGGGCTTTTGATTGCATAAGACACGAAGAATGGAACAACCAACTGGAGAAGCTCAATACCGATGAAAAAGATCTAAGAATGATAAGGAATATGTATTGGAACCAAAAGTAGCAATGAGAGTAGAAAATGAATATAAGCTGTTTCCATAATATCAAAAGAAGGGTTAGACAAGGATGTGTTCTGTCAGCGGATTTGTTTTCACTTGTCAGCGACACTGTCATGAAAACCTAGAAGAATGTCCTTGGATAAAGGTTGGAGGAAAAATGATAAACAATCTCCGTTATGCAGAGAACACTGTTCTATTTGCATAAAATGAAAAAAAAAAACTACAAAATGTTGTGAATACAATAGAAATAAAAAGCAAAAATACAGGGCTGGAAGTAAACAGTGAAAAGGCTGAATCATGGTAATCAGTAAAAACTAAGAAATCCCCCCATACAAAATAGCAGCAAATGGTACAACATTGAGGTAAGGTTAAGTTTAAATGTCTGGGAACAGTCATCTCACCAGACTGTAGATGCGCATTAGAAATATTTAGCAGAATTGGTCAGTATTCAAAAAAATGAAAAGCAGTCAACATGAGAAAGAGAGTCATTCAGTGTTATAGAGAACCAGTTCTTTTGTGCGGATGTGAAGCGTGAACAATCAAAACGCAAAATGAGAACGAGATTGAGGTAGCTGAAATGTTTCTAAGAAGAATGTTAAGAGCTCCATGGACAATAATGAAAACAAACGAGACAGTCTTGAAAGAGACGATTTAATGAAGAAGATTAGGAAAAGACAAACAAGATTTATAGGAATTATATGAAAGCTAGAGGGAAAAAGAGTGCGGATAGACACAGGAAGAAAATATTGGACGGATTTGTGGAGTGAATGAGGAATCAAGGGGTGGCAGATACACTCGAAACGACAAAAGATAGATTCGTATGGAGGACCATGATTGCCAGCACCATGCGACAATGCACTTGAAGATGGGTGGTAGTAGTATTGGTAATATAGTAATAGTAATAATCAACAACAAACAACAACCATACTACTACCACTACTACTACTACTAACTACTAACTATACTACTATTAATGATAGTAATAATAATAATGATAATTCTTTTCTTCTTCTTCTTCTTATCATTATATGAGAACGTATAATATGCTGATATGACCTCTGTCTGGGGATGCTGGGGGCTCTTTCAGTATAAATAGTATCTCCAAAGTCTGCAAATTCTGCACTAGAAATGTCCTTTTTTTCTGTCACTTTGTTTCTCCCTTGCTCCTTTGCTTTCTGTCATTTCATTCTCTCATTTTCTGTCTTTTAGTCCATTCACCTGTATGTGTTCGATAAAGCCTTACATACTTTCTGTTAGGACTGATAATTGGGTGTATGTATTATGTGCGTTTTGGGCTCTAAGGAAATGTGACGGGCAGAAGCAATTTTAGCGAATTTAGGCCTGTTCTTAGTAGGTATGTTTAAGTGTCTTTAGTTATGTTTACAATTGTATTCAGTATTTTTAAAAATCCACTGTGCGATAATTTGGACGGAATGATCAGCGCCAGGGGCATATCATTAGGGTATGTGCACGAATGCATTGATATATGTACTTAATCTTTTTCAACTTTTCCCCTTTTTTCTTCTTTCTCCAGTGATGTAGGTATACTCGTTTTGTACGGTTAGTAGCGCTGATATGGCTCTACCAGACGGCTGGGCTTTAAACAGCAATAACAACAATAACTGATATGACCCATCTGTCATCTGAAGCTTTTGATAACGTGTACTTTACTGGCGAATGGAAACAGGGTGGTGGGATGAGGGAGCAGATGTTTACCTGAAGGATGTAACAGTCTTTGGCTCCAGAGGTATTCTTTGGATAACTTCCTCTTGCCAATTGTTTGTGCCCAGATTCCATGTCAGGATGCATGGTGAGCGCGGGGTCTGGGGAAAGGGGTGTACGTGTTCCTGTGGCTCACAAAGAGCTTGGGGTGGATAAATGTATACCACCCTGGATGCTAACATGCCGTCTTGGCAAAGGAGACAAGTACTGTACGTATGTCTGCATAAGAGGTCAAGCCATGTAAATGTCCTCTCTATGTAAGGTAGACTGAAACGCATAAGTTATACGCAAACAAACGTATGCAAACATTCGTAATAGTAATAATAATGATCGTGATAATGATATTTGAAATGATTATGATGATAATGATAGTAATGAAAATTATAATGATAATGTTAATAACAACAAACAGCAACAATTGCAACTACATCAATACTATTACTACTACAACTACTATTACTACTACTAGTACTACTGATGATGATGATCATGATGATGATGGGTAGTTCTCATGCGCTATACCTAATGTATGCGTACCAACAGACACGAATTAGGAAAAAGCTATATTTTAGAGAGAGAGAGAGAGAGGGAGAGAGAGAGAGAGAGGGAGAGAGAGAGAGAGTGTGTGTGTGTGTGTGTGTATGTGTGTGAGAGAGAGAGAAACCATGTAACTAATACAAGTTGCAAAAAAACACGGATTTAAAAAGAAGCCTGTAGCCTTCTTGTGAAGACTTGCTACTCCATCCAACAGTCGCAAAGAGATAGTTCCAGTCTCTTAATAACTGATCAGTTACAAGAAAAAACTGAAAGAAAACTGAAATCGCATAAAACACAAAACGACCCATTGCAAGTGTCAGTCAGGCCATTTTAGTCCTTTTTATCTCCACCATCAAAGCTGCAGTGCTTGTTACGTGGACAATCATAGCCATGTATGCAGCCATTGACCTTTCGACATACAGCCTGTGGATTACACCATCCCATTGCCTCACTGCATCGTTCTTCCCCTACGTTCCCCTGTATTTAGGAAGTTGAAGAACGTAAGAATAATGATAGAGAAAACAGAAAAAAGAACCAAAGAACATAACTCTTGAGAGTCACGTAGGAATTATCTCCCATGTTGTAGAACATCTCAAATCTAATACAGTTTGCGCTACCCATTCAACTAGCATAGAAACAGCTACAAAGCACAAAAACCGTAACCTCAGACCATTCCTCGAAAAAGGAATGCCCAAGCCTACCTTTATACTCTGTAACTACCCTACGCACAACTATGAGAGAGAGAAAAACATACAATATATTGGTCTTATGTTCAAGACTGACATAGTCTTTTATTCTTGAACTGACCAAACACACACACACACAGACGAGACAGAACATATACAGGTTTGCTTCCAAAGCATATAGGTAATATCAAAGGAAATAAGAGGGAAGCAGGGAAATTTTTTTGATATTAACCAAAGAACATAACTCTTGAGAGTCACGTAGGAATTATCTCCCATGTTGTTGAACTTCTCAAATCTAACACAGTTTGCGCTACCCATTCAACTAGCATAGAAGCAGCTACAAAGCAGAAAAAAGAACGACAAATCAAACTGTGATCTGAGTTGCTGTGGATATATTGTCATGTTTGTAATTCATGCAGACAAATTAGGACAAAACTATAGAAGAAAACTTAAGTTGTTAGTGTGGAATTCTGTGGGGTAAATGAATTGAAAGAGAAAGAAAATCCATTAAACTAAAAATCTGTACGAAGTAAAGATTGTTTAGAAAAAGACAAAGCCGAAGCTAAATAAGCCTCCTCATATAAAGCGACTAAAAGACAACTGAAGTGAAGGAATGCAGAATTAGAGAAAACTTTAACAGAAGACAAGATGTAGCTTGCTTATTGAAAAAAGTCAGTTATTAGTGTGGCTTGCTTATTGAAAAAAAGGAAGTTATCACGGTGGCTTATTTATCGATAAAAAGGAAGTTATTAGTGTGGCTTGTTGTTGAAAAAAAGGAAGTTTTAGTATGGCTTGCTTATTGAAAAGGGAAGTTTTGAAAAAAGGAAGATATTATTGTGGCTTGCTTATTGAGAAAAAAAGGAAGTTATTAGTGTCTTGTTTGTTGAAAAAGGAATTTACTAGTACAGCCTGCTTATTAAAAGATGAAGTTATACGTATGATGTGCTCACTAAAACACAGTTATCAGTGTGGCTTGCTCATTTTTGTTAGCTACTGGTCGTGTGTGCTTTCAGTCGCAAAGGGAAGTCTTCACAGGGTTGGAGCGGTGAGGATATTTACCAGGAAGAAATATAATTCTTTGCCTGGAAGGGCATTTTTCAGACATTGTGTACGAATCTGTCTTGCCAGTTGTCTATTCTCAGATTCTGTCTCAAAGTGTTTGGTTAGAGGGAGGCACGGGTGGGGGGAGTCATGTTTTTCTGCTGGTCTTAGTGATTTCTGGATGGGTGAGTGTACACTTCCCGGAATGGTGATATCGGATCAGTTCAGTTTGTGTTGTTTATAGCCCCACCCGACTGCTTAGAGTCGTGTCATGACTGCCAGTATTAAATTCAGACCTGACAAGATGTGAAAAACACACACACATACGCGTGCGCGTGCACACACACACACACACACACACACACACACACACACACACACACACACACACACACACACACACACACACACACGCACGCACGGACACGCGGGCATATGTGGTACTGAAGTGAGTGTGTGTGTATGTGTGTGTGTGTGTGTGTGTGTGTGTGTGTTTATGTGTGTGAGAGAGAGAGAGAGAGAGAGAGAGAGAGAGAGAGAGAGAAAGAAAGAGAGAGAGAGAGATTTAATTAGAATTTCTTGCTTCAGAGACATAAATAATGAGTCTCGTGTCAAAGAAAAGAAAAGAACTATATGTCTGTATGAAAAAAGATATCGTTAGAAGAAAATTAAAACAGCCATAGAGGCGTCATAAGCGCAGGTAAGATTTAAAGAATTAACCATAGAAGTTGAAAGTCTGCAGGAACTGAAATTCTGTACATATTGAAACCAAGACAAGAAGGAACGTTAAATTGAAGATGGTTGGGTTCATTTAGCCGGAACGATTATTGATAGAGAAATCAAAAAGTGAATGAAAGCAGCAATGGGAAGGGAGTTTGGAGAGCTTGTGTGGAAAAGTGGAATCTGAAAATATATCTAAATGTATATTTTAGAATTATTAGAAGGACTGGGGAAAATGTTGAAATTGAATTTCTATATAAGGGAAAGCTGGAGGGAAAGAGAGCACCAGGTAGACCCAGGGAGAAAATGCTAGACGGACTTGCGGAGTGGCTGAAGACGAGGAGGGTGGAGATTTTTGGGGCAACAAGAAATAGAGACAGATGGAAGTTCATGATCGCCAACGCCATGCGGCAGGGCACCTGATGATGATGATGATATTAGGGAATGGTTATTGGGAGAACAGTCAAGTTTGAATTCTGTAGGCTTGATTATACAGGACGGCACATGTTAAAAGGAAAACTAAAATTGAAGTAATGTCATACACCGGAAAGCCCATCAGAAAAGACATCCGAGCGCATGACTGCTTATCAAGTCACGAAGGAAATAAAATGATCATAGACAATCCCAGACATATGAATTAAGCTTTATTCTCCGTGTAATCAGGTAAACAGACATTATGTAGGTAGGTATAGGTGAGAATCACAACATCACATGAAGATGGAGAAAATTCAACCTTTGGCATTCACTGCAGACATGAAAGAAGAGCCTTGTGTTTTGTTCTGATAAGAGTCGCTCTGTATGCTCTTGTTTGCTCAGACGAGAGTAGAGATGCCCGTTGTATAGCATGCTTCAAACAATAGTCTATGTCAACACAGAAAACGCGCGGCTTGGAGGTTTACGTGGTGTTGTGCCACAGTAGCCAGCATTCAGTTCCTTGCCTAATATCCTCTCCCTACAGCTGCTCCGTCATGGCAGTCTCACATTGATTTGGAATATGGTTTACAAACACCGGAAGACATATACTGAACACACCTTTCAATTTTAGTGTCAGGTTAAATGCAGATAGAGCTAATTCAGGGTAAGTACATATAATTTTATCTGGGAGTACTGATTAAAAGGCTAAGGGAGTAACCCTGACAGAAAATCACCCTTACTGTGGGTAGTCGTGGGAACAACCAAGACTTGCGGAGAGTCCGTACAAATACCGATGGAAGGCAACGGGAAACCGCCATCGTATACTCCCAAGATTGTCAGGGCCGGCCAAATTGCGAAAAAGGAGCAACAACGACGTACATAGGGGCTGCTGTAGAGCATCTTCGTCGGGTAAGGACCGTCATGCTGCATACAGGAAAGCTGGAGGGAAAGACAAACAAAAAACAAAAAAACCCACCAAAAACCCCCCCCAAAAAACCAGGTAGGCCCAGGATGAAAATATTGGACGGACTTGCAGGGTGGCTGAGGACGGAGAGGGTGGGAGATGTAGCCTACTTGCAGCGTCAAGGGATAGATTCGTAAGGCGGGCCATCATCGCCAGCGCCACACAGCAGGAAATATGATGATGACTGGTTAAAACTTTGTGGCAATCTGGTGATTTGAATGGGTTGTAAGAACATTTCTGTCAGTGAAGAGTGCGGTGACTTAAGGCAAAATTCTGTTTCTAATATGACTGCAACAGTTAAAATCTTACAAAAACAGTGTGCTTTTAGTCCACTTTAGGTAAAGCAACAGGGGATAGAATTGGGACACACCAACAAAAAGAACATGGGTGTGTAGTCTGCCGTTACATACCCTTCTGACGATTATGGTAACCCTTTGCAACCCAAAAACTGAAAGTCGTGTGACGAATCCTGTGGTATGTCTGGTACAGTTTGCCAGAACCAGTCAGAAGCAAGTTGACAGAGGCTGGTCTTCTAGATCTTTTAAAAAACGAAGCCATCAAACATGTGTGGGTGTGCATGTGTATGTGTGTGTGCGCGCTCGCCGTGGTTTAGTAGTTTGCGCAACAGACTAGAGACTGGATGGTTGTGGGTTAGAATCCCCATCTGTCCTTTCAAAAATCATTCGGCTCTGACCGGCTGCTGTGGGCTCTTTGGGAAGATGGATACCATACATTTGGGTCCCATCCACTTTATGGGTGCTCACCGAGGGTGTTGCTTCACCCTTTGACTCCCGCACCCTGTCTGCCAACTGCAAGAACCTTTGATTCACCTTATCCACCAGCTTCTTGCAGGAGGCTGGTGAATAAGATGAGGAAATCAAAGGATTAAGTTTTTGCTTTGCTAGCATGGTTGACAATGCATGATGCTGGTGCACAGGGTGCAGGGGTTAGAGGGTTAAGTCTTCTGACCAGTACCGTAGGTGTGTTCATCTCTCTGGATTGATTGAGGCCATGATATAATAGTAAGTGTAGAATAAAATCCTGTCACGCAGTCTCAATCCCAGATGGAACTCCACAGCATCTTGATTATTATCATTGTCATCATCATCATGGCATTGGAGAAAAAAACAACTTATGCCAGCGGCTGCAGCCTGTGATTTGGCGCAGAAAATGGGACCCCCAAAACATGATGAAATAAGATAAATGAATAAACGAAAATATAAAGGTAAGCACAAAGGAAATCCTGAGTATAATGAACCTATCAAAACTATTAAGCTGAAAAGGGGAACACCAGACTGTTTCTGCCACAGATTTTATTGACGTGAGGGTGAGAGAATTGGGTCTTCAATTTTATGGTCAACAGTACCGTATTCAGATGTGAATCGTGTAAAGCTGTCAAAAACTACCGACCTGAACCGATTTGAAACAACTGTGAAACTATGTAATTAGCCCCATCTGCTGTCACGTACTACCAACTGGAGCCAATTAGAAATAATCTTGAAAGTCAAAGGTTTTTCCCTGACTGGCGTAGTTTGTCGGAAACACCATCTTGAGCCATTCAGTAGTGTGGGGTACAGCTGCTGGCCTTATGTGTTGGTGGTATGAAGGGTAGGGGAGTGTTGTAACTGGAGCCACCTCCACTGCATCGAGCATCGTGTGCATTACAGAACGCTGCTCGTCGTCACCTGCTTTCTACTGTTGCAGCTTTGCCTCTGGCGCCAGAAAAGCAGAAATACAGGTAAACAAACACACACCAGCACAAGGTATACTCAGACATCTTGTCTATCTGGAACTGGAGACGAGAGAGTGAGAGAGAGAGAGATGGAGGGGAGAGAGAGAGGAGAGAGAGAGAGAAGGAGGGAGAGAGAGAGAGAGAGAAGAGAGAGAGAGAGAGAGAGAGAGAGAGAGAGAGAGAGAGAGAGAATGGTGCTTTATTTTCCAACGGTAAAAGTTATTGACTAGAAACTTGCCGTTGTTAAACTATACTCATGACATTCGTTTACAGCAACAAGTACAGCTTAAGGAGGATAATGATGAACACTAAAGTGTAAGATATCATTATAAAAAAATGTACATACTTAGCATTAAAAAAAAAAAAAAAGATAGATAGACAGGTAGATAAATGAGCAAGTAAATGAATAGGGGGGAGGGGAGAGAGAGAGAGAGAGAGAGAGAGAGAGAGAGAGAGAGAGAGAGAGAGAGACAGACAGACAGACAGACACACAGACAGACACACAGACAGACACACAGACGGAGGTGGGTATAGAAAGAGAACGGCGACTAGAAGAAAAAGAGTGGCAAAGAAAACGATAGGGACCTACAGTTTATTTTAAAAGTGTTGCCTTCAGTGCATTTTTTGTTAGCGCCTCTGTCAGCATGCTGGCTTAATTCCTGGAGGCCCCAGGAAAGTGTTTTGGCTTGTCTATTAATGGGAACCGCAGACTGTCGGCAGCTGTTTGCGTCTCCTCCTATCCCCCATCGTGCTACAAAAGAGATTTGATTGACGAAAGCATGCTTAGCCCACTTGCTCTCTGCTTCTGCTTGGAAAAGAAACACACACACACACACACACACACACACACACACACACACACACACACACACACACACACACACACACACACACACACACACACACACACACACACACACACACACACACAAACAAACAAACAAACAAAACAAAAACCAAAAAAGGAACGTAAAACAAAGGAAAGAAAATAAGGTGAGAAAAAATTTTTTTTAGAATAAAAGTGTACGCGTGTGTGTTCACGTTTGTGTTTGAGAGAGGATGGGTTGGCCGGTTACCTAGTGTGATGATGTATTCTTGAATATTTAGACCATTAGTTTTGCAGCGCTGCTACCCTACCACTCTCTCAGCCCCTTTCCAACTGTACCAAGTTCTCGCCTGGGAAATCGATCAGTGAAAAAGACTGAGTTCAGCCGCCATGGTGACTAAGTTGAGGGTTTGTCTCAGTGATCGGCTAAAGTCTGAGTGGTAGTCTGGGGTTCAGTCATTCAGATGAGACGAAGAACCAAAATTACATTTTAAGCATGCATTTTGCTTGCGCCAAAGAACCCGCAGAATTAGAGACAGTTGATCATGGCAGAATGATTAAAAAACAAATCGACATTACTGTATAAACAGAAATAGTCCGAGGCGCCAGACAGACGAGACAAGAGCTGAAATTGCATATGCAACACACACTTTGCGTACAGCAAAGCCCGTAAAGAGCAGAACTGTTGACTATGACAAAATTATCTTTTAAAAAAAGTCCACATTACTGTGTGAACAGAAATAGTAACAAACTGACTGTTCTGACTTTAAAGTTTATATACATAGATTTTCTCCATCACATGGCACCTGTGACGATAATGCATATGGAATTCATTCCGAGCGCGGAGACGTTGTGTTGAGAAACCGAAACTGAAACTGAAACTTTAAAGTTTAATTCTGAAAATCTGTTGCAGATAGATGTCCTCCCTCCTTCTGTGTCTCTTTTCTCCTCCTCCTTCTGTTTACCGCCCTGTCTACACTAAGTACGTGCTTTTCGTAAACCTATTAAAAACTGAATCGAGGTCGAGGTGTCGGTATCAAGATAACTGGTAGTATGTTTTGCTCGGGACAAACTAGCTGGCAGCCATTCTCAGCAAAAATAACTGTTCATAACAGAGCATAGAGGCTTGTTTTGAACTTTAGTCATTCAGATCTTATATAGGCTACTATGTGCATCAAGTGATAGTAATTACGAAAATAAGTGGAGTGGAGTGCAGTGCAGTGCAGTGCTGTGGAGTGTGGAGTATGGAGTAGAGTACGGTATGGCAGGGTAGGGTAGGGTAGGATAGGGTGGGGTAGGGTGGGGTACAGTGCAGCACAGAACAGTGCAGTGTAGTAGTATAGTGTATAGTATAGCATAGCATAGCACAGCACAGCACAGCACAGCACAGCACAGCACAGCACAGCACAGCACAGCACAGCACAGCACAGCACAGCACAGCACAGCACAGCACAGCACAGCACAGCACAGCACAGCACAGCACAGCACAGTACAGTACAGTACAGTACAGTACAGTACAGTACAGTACAGTACAGTACAGTACAGTATAGTACAGTATAGTACAGTATAGTATAGTATAGTATAGCATAGTTTCGTGTTGTGGTGTGGTGTGGTGTGGTGTGGTGTGTGTGTCGTGTGGTGTCGTGTCGTGTCGTGTCGAATAGTATAGTTTCACATCTTATTGGGCATAAAACAGGATATTATATTTGATCGGCTGGAAAGGGTTTCAAAGTAATTTTTAATTTGTGAATATATATATAAAACACACACACACACACACCCGACACACACCGATTAAACGTACAGTTTTCTCGGCCTAGTCTTTTCTAGTCTTTTCTTTTTTACAGTTAATCTGGAGAAAATGAAGATTTCTTTGAAATGCTGATTCAGACTTAATTTATGGATGATATGCAATTCATGGATGCTGTGAAACTGTTGGGAACCCACTGATGGCTGTTCGCTGCTAACTTTTGTTTTTGAAGGTGATGCATCTGCTGCTTCTTGGTTTGGCTTTAGTTTTGGGGAGATATGATCCCGTGATAATGTATTTCAAAGTTTTGTATTCTAAGACAAATTTTTGAACGTGCCAGCACATGAACTGAGATTTATATAATCTTGTTTTCTAATTTGGAGAATATTATGAAAATAAATTGAAACCAAATGTTATGAATCGGTTCGTTTTTGCAGTATATTCCTTTGCAGTTTTCTTAACATTTTGTCTGGGGTTGCCTGTGTGCATGCACATTCATCATGTTTATGCTTACTTGTTTGGTTTCTCTTGTACATTGATCTTTCTATCTCTCTGTTTCTCTATTTCTCTCTCTCTTTTTTTTTCTCCCTTATAAATCATTCGTGTTAGTGTAAATCTTCCATAGATGAGAGATGGATGTGAAAACTACTTTTGACGCTATCTTCATGACATAAATTTCTTATTATTATTTTCTATCTGTCTTCTCTGCTTCTGTCCGTTTCTGTCAGTCTGTTAGTCTGTCTGTCTGTCTCTCTGTCTCTGTCTGTCTGTCTCTCTATTTGTCTCTCTGTCTCTCTCTTTCTGTCTTTGTCTGTCTATCTGTCTCTGTCTGTCTGTCTGTCTGTCTGTCTGTCTGTCTGTCTCTCTCTCCTCTCTCTCTCTCTCTCTCTCTCTCTATCTGTTTGATAGCTTATCATACAAAATGTGTTTGAGATTTTGGCAGCAGTCAGCCCTTTTATCACCACGAGGAGTGTTCTGAGCTTACTGTTTTTGTACTCAAACTGTGAAGATTTGAGAAGTACAACATGGGAGATAATTCTCAAGAGTTGTGTTGATTAATACACCACGAGACAATTTAACGTACTCGGATTGCATACTGCACACGGAACTCAGAGTGCAATATCATTTAAAAGACCAGTTCCCAGACTACACCCATCCCCCACTCTCAGTGGGGATGCCGGAGGCTCTTTCAGTATAAACAGTGCCCCCACCTTTCTCTTTTCTGTCACTCTCTTTGTTTCTGCCTTGTTTCTTTGCTTTCTGTCATTTCTTCCTATCATTTTCTACTATGCTTGTCCGTTCACCTGTATGTGTTCGATAAAGTCTTACCTACTTTCTCTTAGGATTGATAATTGGGTGCATGTAGTAAGTGTATTTTTGGCTCTAGGGAAATGAGATACACGGAAGCAATTTTAGATAATTTAGGCCCATTTGTATATATATTTTAGTGTCCTTAGTTATGTTGAAATTTGTATTCAGGTATGTTTTTTCAGTCCCCTGTGTGATAAATTGGACACAGTGGTCAATGCCAGGGAACGCATTGATATGTGTACTTGATTTTCTTTTCTTTTTTCCCTATTGAAGTATTGTGTATGTTTCGAAACGGTTATAGCCTGATATGGCTGTATGCAGTTAGCTGGGCTTTAAACAAAACTAAGAATGGACCACAACTGAGGATTTGCTGGAGGTAGAGGTGGGGAAAGAAGAATCCCTGTCCTACCCAGGGACCAAACGCGTACCCTTTTGCAGCATTTTCACCACAGGTATAGCGATGTACTGCCTTATATGTACAAAGCTTTAGATTTTCTTTCTTTCTGTTGTAACGGGTCACTTAACAGTGCGTTAGTTAACGTATATATATATATATATATATATTGATGTATACATTTTAGATTAATTTCTGATTAGAGAGAAACTGCTGACAGGGCAAGTAATTTGGAAGTCGGCAGGTGAGCATGCCTATCAGGTGAGCTCAAAGATATAAATATGTTAATAGATGGGTCGAACGATCCTCAGATCCCATGATAAGATATGTAAAACTGGAATGATCCCCACGCAACTTGGTCTAGGCTGGAGGAGCTTGAATCCCTGTTAGACTTGTTAGAAATACTTGTACAAACTCTCTGCAGATTCAGGCTGTCCATTCCCTTGTGCATGACCATCTGTGTAACTGATCAAAATTAAGAAGAGAATAAGAAGGAAAAACTTAATAGATACTGTTGAACCTGAAGAGAGAAAAATGAAGAAAGAAAAAAAAAACCCACGATGGAAAGCAGTTAAGATTAAGCCTAAAACGTGTGTGGGTTAGGGAATAATATTGTGCTGGCAAGACAGCTTAAGACTTAAACATGAATGATCTGTGGATTTGTAGGCTAAGGGGAGAAAACCAGGCAGCTAAGTATCAATCTGGAGAAAGGAGAGAAGTAGCTCATCCGGCCAGAACAGAGTATCAAATAAACACAAATAGTCTGGTCACCGTTGCAGGAATGCTAATTCCATGGGCATTTTTTTTACATGGCCTTGCCATCAGAAGTGCATAGATAAAGGGAGAGAGATAAGGGATGGGGAATCAGCGACAGTGCATAATATGAATAAATTTACAAGTTTTGTGGGATGGCAGATTTCTGTGATGACAAATCATCTGTCTTTCTGCCTAGGCCACACAACGAATTAAAAATAATCCCCCCCCCTCTCTCTCTCTGCCACCCCTTCCCCACTCTTTCTGTCTCAGACTCTGTTTGTCCATGCTTGTGTGTGTGTGTGTTTCTATGTCTCACTACCACTGTGCGTGCGTGTGTGGTAGTAGTGGTGGTGGTGGTGAGTGTGTGTGAGTGTGTAAGGACGCCTTCTTTATGCTTTTTCAGTTGATCTCAAGGGATGGGGTGATTTGATAAAAGAAAAATTGAAAACGATGATGGATAATCGAAATATCGCATTAAGCTTTATGATGAACAAAATGTGTTCTGCAACTTAAAATATGGACGATGTTGGTAATAAAAATGTCATTAAGCTTCATAAAAATCAAATTGAACTGTGAAACAACAACAACAACAACAACAACAACAACAACAGCAACAAAAACGGCATGGTGTTCTTATTCTTTTTCCCTACCCCTAGTTATGTGCTTCTCATTCTTGTATTTGTGACTTTTCTGACGAAATCTGGAACATTTTGTTTTGAGAGATCAAAATGCGGGTCTCCCTCCCTCCCTCTCTCTCTCTCTCTCTGTCCCTCTCTCTCTCTCTGTCCCTCTCTTTCTCCCCCCTCTCTCTGTCTGTTTCTGTGTGACCTCCCCTGTTCTGTATAGTATCTACTTCTCACTTGTGCGTTTGTCTGTGTGCAGGAAGTTACCATCTGGACAAGCCAAATACTGCTCTTCCAAGCGATGTGTATATTATGCATAGTGAGTATTACATTTTGAATATTATGTATTTAGAGTTTGCAGTTTACTCAAGAAGAAGTCATCATATTTAATCATTTCCATGTGCATTTCTCGGTGTCTGAAAGTGGTTATCTAGCAGACTCCTTGAGCCTGCGTAAAAAAAAAACCCTGTATACTGGAAAGGTCTTCACATGGGGAGGGGGAAGAACAGGACTTTTGAAAATCCAAGCCGACACCACCAGAATGACTGGAGTATTAAGATGGGCAGGGGACAAGCCAGTATTTTTAATTTTATGTTGGGAGTTGGAATCGGAAACGAGACAACAAATGCTGAGGCTATGACTCTTTGAACAGAGTCAATGAACCTGCTTGAAAACCTGGCCTATTCTTGGGTCGAATCCTTGAACTCTTCATTATCAGCGTGGCGTTTAACGGACTGAGTTGAGAGTGGGGGTGGGAGGTGGGGGGGGGGGCACTGTGGGTTATGAAATTCGTTCACTTTATGATGGTTCGTGTTCTTACCTTATTACTACTGTTACTACTACTACTGCTGCTGCTGCTGCTCCTGCTACTTATTATTACTACTACTACCAATACAATTATTATTACTATTACTGTCAGTAAATCATTCTTCTATAGTAGTGTTCTCCAAACTCGTTTAGACTTACCGAGCTTTACACATTTACAAAACATTGGGTGCAGTGTATACAGAGAAGCCATGGTTTGTGTGTGTGTGTGTGTGTGTGTGTGTGTGTGTGTGTGTGTGTGTGTGTGTGTGTGTGTGTGTGTGTGTGTGTGTGTGTGTGTGTGTGTGTGTGCGCTTGCTTGCTTAAAGAAGAGATGATGAAATGATGTTAACACGGTGCAACAACGATCCAAACACTACTGTCATATACGTTGTATCATTATCACCCCTCCTGCTTTCCCTGCGTATTCGTCTGTCAAAAAGTGAAGCTGTTTACAGTGAGAAGAACGACACACACTTATCTGTGATCACGCTTGTCAGAGAGGCGCGCAATGAAAACTTCACTGAGAAACTCTGTACCTTTGCGTATATGGAGCTGTCTGGAAGGATAGCATGAGCGTCGGCACGTGCTTCACGTTGGAGATGTAGGCCGGCTCTTTAGTTGTTTACTGTCCTGTTTCCTTCATAATCTTTTGACTTAAATAGTAGCGACATTGGTTCAGCATGAGGCCAGACTCGTTCTCGTTTTTATCGTGTTGTATGCTCTGATTATTGTAGTAGACACTGACATTTCGTCTGTAGTTTTTTTGTATAGTTTCTGTTTGATCATAGCAATCTCCTAAACTGATTACTACATTGGTCTGTCAGGTCCCTGCGTTGTTCATTATCTTGTTTGGTCTGGCTTCTTTCTGTTCTGTTTTTCATACTGTCTTTCCTGTATTTCACTTGCTAGTTTGTTTTTATGCTCTTTCTCTCTGTCTGTCTGTCTGTCTGTCTCTTTCTCTCTCTCACTCTCCCTCCCTCTCTTTGTCTCTCTCTCTTTATCTCTGTCTTTTCCCTCTTCTCTCTCTGTCACTGTCTTTCTGCCTGTCTGCCTGTCTGTCTGTCTCTCTCCCTCCCTCCCCCTTCTCTCTCTGTCACTGTGTGTGTGTGTGTGTGTGTGTGTGTGTGTGTGTGTGTGTGTGTGTGTGTGTGTGTGTGTGTGTGTGTTGTGTGTGTGTGTGTAAACAAGAAATGACGAAACGATGTAAACGTGGTGCAACACCAGTCCAAACACTACTGTCATATACGTTATATCATTATCACCCCTCCTGCTTTCCTTCGTAGTCGTCTATCAAAAAGTGAAGCTGTTTACAGCGACTAGAACGACACACACTTATCTGTGATCACGCTTGTCAGAGAGACGCACAATGAAAACTTCACAGAGAATCACTGTACCCTTGGGGAGCTGTCTGGAAGGATAGCATGAGCGTCAGCACGTGCTTCACGTTGGAAATGTAGTCAGGCTCTTTGTTTGTTTATTGTCCTGTTTCCTTCTCAATCCTTTGACTTAAACAGTAGCGACAGTAGTTCAGCATGAGGCCAGACTCGTTGTCGTTTTATCGTGTTGTGTACTATGACTATCGTAGCAGACACTGACAATTTGTCAGCAGTTTTTGTTGATTGTTTCCGTTTGATCATAGCAATGTCCTAAACTGTCTGTCAAGTCCCTGACGTTTTTCTTTGTCTTGTTTGCTCTGGCTTCTTTCTGTTCTGTTTTTCATACTGTCTTTCCTGTATTTCACTTGTTCTTTATTTTCATGCTCTGTCTGTCTGTCTGTCTGTCTATCTATCTCTCTGTCTGCTCTGTCTGTCTCTGTCTGTCTGTCTGTCTGTCTCTCTTTGTCTCTGTGTCTCTCTCTCTTTCTCTCTCATATCTTTTCCTTTGTTTGTCTCTTTGATATCTGTGTTTAGAAAGCTGCATCACTATCTGGAAATCCCGAACTGCTGTGGTCTGTTTTAGACAGATTTTGATAATTGTTTGATTTATGAAAGCTCTTCTTGTGCCTGTTCAAGTAAGTGCGTAAATCATTCTGATATTTTGAGTTTATGATGGCTGTTGTCTTAGTGTTTATAGCAGATATATAACCTGTTTTCTCTTACTGTGTGCCCAGAGGGGTGTATGATATTGTAGTTCTGGAAAATGACTTGTTTGAAATTCAGAAGGACTTCTGATTCATGATGTCAGTAAGCGCATTGTTAGTGGTATTTGATTGATTGATTGATTATGATATGCATTTCCTTTGACATCAAATTGTCTTGTGCAGAATATTTCCAGCTTAAAACTATTCAGTCAGGATTTATTCATGTGTGTTTACTGTATGTATGGTGCTTTCTAACTCAAAAGTGA
>CM060308.1:60660955-60690955 GCA_030674185.1 Monoplex corrugatus
AATTGAAAGAAAGAGACAGTATTATCCCCAAGGATGTCAGCGCGCAGAATGCTGTTATAAATTGCAAACCTAAAGCCTTTACTGTCCGGGAAAAGGACACTGGTTTTTGTTTTCAAACGGATTATTGTGCATTAGGAGAACGTTCTTCCTTTGCTAAGCTTCGGTGGACATAAAATATGTGATTTTATTGACGTTTTCTCCGGCAATGAAGGTGTTTTTTCTTCTCAGGAATGTGTCAGTGGTAATGCATAATGTATTAATACAAAGCTAGACAACACATGTGGTATTATAAGATACAACATCATTGATTTCATAGCAAATGATTCTAATCAGAAATATGAAGTAAATGGTATTTAAAGACAATGTGTTGTAAATAAATGGAGCCCAAAGTATTTAATATTTGCAAGGCCAAAATGACGTGTTTAATTTTCTTTCTTTTTTTTTGTTTTTTGACGCTTGTCATTTTTTTTTCCATTCCAATCCGTAATTTCGCAAAAGGAATATACTCTCATATTTTTTGGGCCCACATCCTCTCCTTGCTTTGTTTTTGTTACACACATTGACGTGTTGGGTATTTTGTAAAGAAAAAAACAAACAAACAAATAAATAAAAAAGCGCACACAAAAAACAGTTTTTATTTTAAATCAGACTGTTCAAATACGCTACTCTGAAGATGATGTAAAATAGAATATTGCCTTAAACAGTGACAAATTGGATTCGAGTCAGAAATAAGAACAGTAGTGAAAACAACAACTACAAGAACAACAAATAAGAAAATGAAAGCAGGCCACTTTTTTTGCTATGATTTCTTTAACTCTTGGGGGAAAAAGGAAAAGCGTTTCCTAATGCTGATTTAAACAATAATTCATGGATGTCCTGGAGCTCTCGGAAATACAGGAAATGCTGCATGCTATCCTTTGATCATGAAGGGATACATTTGCTGATATTCAGTCCCTTCTGCCCACCATCCCCGCCTGTGTATTTAAGGGAAATGGTTTCATATCGATAGGATATATATATATATATATATATACATATATATATACATAGATATATACATACATATATACATATATATATGTATACACACAAAATATATATATATACATACATATATACATATGTGTGTGTGTGTGTGTGTGTGTGTGTGTGTGTGTGTGTGTGTGTGTGTGTGTGTGTGTGTGTGTATGTATGTGTGTGTGTGTGTGTGTGACGAAAACGTATGAGCAGGAATTTGGATTATTTCATCTAATTCAGGACGAATGTTGACCAAATTTGGTCACAGGTATAGACCATTCAGGAATCGGGAATGTTTAAGTTTGCCGTTCATGACATCAAGGTCAAGGTCAAGGTCAATCGAACCAAAAACTGCCTAAAGCGCTTTTTGAGGAAGGTAAGTAAACAACTTTTGTTTTGTTTTTGTTTTTTTTGTTTGTTTGTTTTAGACGTGTAAAAAGTCATTGTTTCTTTAAAGCCCGTTGTTTGAAGTAGCGTTGCAAAATATGTTGACGCTGTCAGTAACTCAGGGCTTTAATCTCGCTTTTTACATTATGGTATATTCACTCTGAAGCGATTCGTTGGTGATGGGGCTTAGATTTTTTTTTGGCCATTTTTATACATACCGAAGGTTTTTCCTCAACTTTTTTTGCTTTTTCCCTTGGTTTTTTTTTTTTCGTCCCTGGTTTTGCGTTACTATTTGTTTTTATTATTTGTTGTCAAATCCTTGCATTCGGCGGATTAAAATTTTGTCTGTGTAGCATAAAAAGGATGCAAAAGCATCAATAAATCAATAAGATTTCTTGGAATGCAAGAAGTAAAAACTGGTATGGTGATAACAAAGCTGGAATAGAAGACAGAAATACTGTAGGCTGGGAGTGGTGTTGATTAACCTTTTGACTCCCTCACCCTATCCACCAGCTTCCTGCCCTTTGACTCCCTCACCCTATCCATCAGCTTCCTGCCCTTTGACTCCCTCACCCTATCCACCAGCTTCCTGCCCTTTGACTCCCTCATCCTATCCATCAGCTTCCTGCCCTTTGACTCCCTCATCCTATCCAGCTTCCTGCCCTTTGACTCCCTCACCCTATCCACCAGCTTCCTGCCCTTTGACTCCCTCATCCTATCCACCAGCTTCCTGCCCTTTGACTCCCTCACCCTATCCATCAGCTTCCTGCCCTTTCACTCCCTCATCCTATCCATCAGCTTCCTGCAGGATGCTGGTGGATAGGATGAGGGAGTGAAAGGGTGAAGTTTTTGCTTTGCTAGCATGGTTGACATTGTAGGTTTGCTGGTGGACAGGGTGCGGGAGTCAAATGTTTAAGTGGGGGGGTGGCGTGGGGGAACCAAACGCACACAGAGAAACAACACATACTGGTCACCAACGGCAGGATAGTAGTTTTTCTCAGACGCTTTTTCCGTGTATAGCTTCTTTGACGCCGGAGCACAGATAAAGGGAACGAGATAAAGGAAGATTATTTGAAGGAAATCAGCTAGGGTGCAGGATATGAGTAAATTTACAAATTTTGTGGACTGGCAGATTTCTGTGATGGCAAATGGTCTGTCTTTCTGCCAGGCCACGCAGCAAATTAAAAAGTGTATGTCTCTGCCTCTGTCTGTCTGTGTTTCTGTCTCTGTCAGTGTTTCTGTCTCTGTCACAGTCCGTCTGTGTGTCTCTGTCAACTGTCTATCTGTCTGTCTCTGTCTCACTCTGTCGGTCTTTCTCCCTGTCTCTCTGTTTCTCTGTCTGTCTCTCTCTCTCTGTTCTCCCCCTCCATCTGTCTGTCTGTTTGTCTGAAGATTCAGACTCAAGACTGGTTTTGTGTGTGTGTGTGTGTGTGTGTGTGTGTGTGTGTGTGTGTGTGTGTGTGTGTGTGTGTGTGAGAGAGAGAGAGAGAGAGAGAGAGAGAGAGAGAGAGAGACAGAGAGAGGGGGGAGAGGGGGGTTATGCTGCTCTTAACGTCTTTTGAATGCATACATCATGGATCATATCTTTTTATTTTTATGACGTTTGTTAGTTTTGTTATTGCTTTTTTCTCTTACAATTAAATCATGACTGCATTCTTCTATGACTGTTGGTCAGTCTGTAATTAATGAAATGACGTGCCGGAAGGCAGTGTTTCAGATCTGAAAAGAAGTTGATGTATCACATTTAAGGTCACTCGTTTGATATTGTTTGACATACGTTTAAGTTTATGAGCGCTTCAGTTACTTTAATATCAGTGTGTTTATGACATAAATCTTCAGCGGCCCTTTCATCTGCAATTAACACATTAGTTCCGTTCAGGTGTTCTCACGCTACTGTTTACTTTCCATCGACAGAAACATGTTGAGATGACTGAAAAGGATAATGAGCATGTAAAGGTGATATACATTAGCAAGTTCAAGATGTTAAAAAGGCGGTATGTTAAACTAGTGATTGTACCAGTAGAAGACATGGAGCGTGGCAGGGCAACGATAGTCGATCCCCCATGGGGATACCAGGGATCTTTCAGTATAAATAATATCACACCTTTTGGAACATTCTGTGCTAGACATTTCCTCTTGTCTGTCATTTTCTCTGTTTCAGCCTTGCTTCTTTGCTTTCTGTCATTTTTTCCTGTTATTTTTATGCCTCGCTGGTCCATTCACCTGTATGTGTTAAAGGCTTTAAAGGCTTTCATATTTTCTCTTGGGATTGACAGTTGAGTACATGTACTGACTGAGTTTTTGGTTCTAAGGAAATGTAATATACAGAAGTAATTTCAGGTAATTAGGCCAGTTTTTAAATCTGAGTGTTTTTAGTTTTGATTACATTTGTGCTCGTGTTTCTTTTTTTTTCACTCTGGTGATAAATAGGGTGGAATGGTCAACTCCAGGATCGTATCCATAGACTTTGTGAATGAATGCATTGACACGAGTACTACTTAATTTTCATTTCCAGGTGTTTTTAACGAGATGTTGTGTACCTTTCAAAATGGTTATAGCCCTGATATGGCTCTGCACAGTCGGCTGGGATTTAAACATTAAGAATTAGAACAAAGAGTAGTAGAATGTGTCCACTGGGGAATGCAGGTAGCAGTGATGGTAATGGTTGTACTCTGTTTACTGTATTATTTAATGTATAATGCATGCGTACATGTGTGTGTGTGCACATTGCACGTGTGTTCGTTCGTTCTTTAATTTAACGTCTTTTCACTATAAGTGATATTAGACGGACGTGTGTGTGTGTGTGTGTGTGTTGTTATGTGTGTGTGTGTGTGTGTGTGTGTGTGTGTGTGTGTGTGTGTGTGTGTGTGTGTGTGCGTTCGTTCGTCGTTTCATGTCTTCACATAGTGATTAGCGTGTGTGTAGTAGAATATATATATATATAATGTATATGTGTTGGGGGTAAAAGAGAGAGAGAGAGAGAGAGAGAGAGAGAGAGAGAGAGAGAGAGAGAGAGAGAGAGAGAGGAGTCAATTAGTTGATGGAACTGCAGTGCCAAGTTCATTGCGGCGTTAGACTTAATACAGCAGTCAAACAAAACAAGAAGAGAGAAGTCTGATTGATGCGATTCAGCATCAACACTGACGTTATTGTTTTGGGCTTGTGCCCGCGATACTGCTCCTGCATCATCTCTCACAGACAACGCTGCATACAGCGATAAGAACGACACACTTGCTTCTTATCTCTCGCCACGCTTGTCAGGACAGGGCGCAGTGAAAACTTTTAGGGAGAAACTCCAAACATTTAGAGGTTGTCTGGAAGGTTAACGTGAAGCTGCCGCAGCACACGTTTCCGTGTTTGCGATATAGATCACATGTTTATTTTGTCTTCCTGTTCGGTTTTCAGTTGATCGACCCAAGTGGTAGTGCTTAATAATTTAGATCGATGCCAGACCACTTTTGTTATTCCTGTTTACTATTACTATCGCAGGAGACATTATTTTACCCCTCGCCCTTCTCTACCTTTCCCTTTTCTCACCAGCTTTTTCCGGTCTCATTCGCGCGTTGTTGTGTGTGTGTGTTGTGTGTTGTGTGTGTGTGTGTGTGTGTGTGTGTGTGTGTGTGTGTGTGTGTGTGTGTGTGTGTATGTATGATATTCCGGACGTTCCTTCTTGCAGAATATGTCTACGTTTCCTTCCGTTTTCTGTTTATCTCTGTAACTCCCTACTCTTTAGTCCCGACAGTTCCTTCTGTTTGTCGTAGTCTCTGTTTGTCTCTTCCGTCCCTCCTCCTCCCCCCCACTGTCTGTCTGTCGCTGTCTCCGTCCTCCTCCCTCCCACGTCTGTCGTCTGTCTCTCTGTCTCCCTACATCCTCCCGCCATTGTCTGTTTGTCTCTGTCTCTCTCCGTCCCTCCCTCCCTCCCCCCACTGTCTGTCTGTCTTTGTCTCTCTCCGTCCCTCCCTCCCTCCCCCACTGTTTGTCTGTCTCTCTCTCTCTCCGTCCTCCCTGCCTCCCCCCACGTCGTCTGTCTGTCTCTGTCTCTCTCCGTCCCTCCCTCCCTCCCCCCACTGTCTGTTTCTTCTCTCTCCGTCCCTCCCTCCCTCCCCCACTGTCTGTCTGTCTGTCTCTGTCTCTCCGTCCGTCCCTCCCTCCCTCCCCCACTGTCTGTCTGTTCTGTCTCTCTCCGTCCCTCCCTCCCTCCCTCCCCCCACTGTCTGTCTGTCTCTGTCTCTCCGTCCTCCCTCCCTCCCCCCATGTCGTCTGTCTGTCTGTGTCTCCCTCCGTCCCTCCCTCCCTCCCCCCACTGTCTGTCAGTCTGTCTCTCTCCGTCCCTCCCTCCCTCCCCCCTTCTATCTGTCTGTCTGTGTCTCTCTCCGTCCATCCCTCCCTCCCCCACTGTCTGTCTGTCTGTCTCTCTTCTTCTGTGTGTTGTTGTGTGTGTGGTGTGTCGTGTGGTTGTGTGTGTTGTGTGTGGTGTGTTGTTGTGTGTGTGTGTGTGTCTCTCTCTCTCCTATCTGAAATCCATTCTGTAGTTTTTCTTGTCTTCCTGTATGTGTTTAAGAAGAAAACAACTCACCGACTGAAAAAGCGAAAGAACTGATTCAGCGCACGTGGCAGACGTTCGCACCGTGTTATCTTTAAAGACGTTACGATATTTGTTTGATTTATGATGGTTCTTGTTCTGCTGTATGATGGGTCTGGACTAGTTTATTTTACTGTAAGTAATCTCTGCATAATGACATAATGGCTCTAACAGACATAGTGTTTCGAGTTTTCAGTGGCTTGGAGTGTTCCATTTTAAGCCGTACCCAGTTGTGTCAGTGAATTTTTCAGTACGTTTGATTTCTTCAATAGGTTCAAAATGAGATTGTTTTGATAGAGATCAGTACGAATCCTAGAGTTTGCAGATTGTACAGTGCCTTTAACCAGCCCAATTCCGTTACCATGTTATACTTTTCGTTGGTAAAAATGTGTACTGATATGATGAAACTATCGAGGAAAGGTGACAATGTATTGGGAATGTAACTTGTGTTAAGGTAATAGACGTGCGCTAAGGAATTGATTGTGATAGTTTATTGGAATAGTCGTGAGACACCGTGGCAAAAGAGGTTCAACTGGTTTGCATTGACGATGTATTGCATTGCCTCTCATTCTTTGTGTGACTGTGCACGCCTTTGCGTTTGTGTGCGCATGCACACATGTTACGTGCTCACGCGCATGTGTGTGTGTTGTGTGTGTGTGTGTGTGTGTGTGTGTGTGTGTGTGTGTGTGTGTGTGTGTGTGTGTGTGTGTGTGTGTGTGTGTGTGTGGGGAGACATGGTGTACTGTAAAGGTGACCGACCCGTATATGCTGTGTGTGTGTGAGTGAGTGAATGAGAGAGAGAGAGAGAGAGAGAGAGAGAGATAGATAGATAGATAGAGAGAGAGAGAAGAAGAGAGAGAGAGAGAGAGAGATATGCTTGCAGCAGTAGTTATGGTGTGCTTTTGATAGTATCTGCTGAGTCTACATAGTTCAGTGGCCGTGTTAGTACCATTTGCACTAGTGAGTGGAGAAACTGATTTGTTTGACATGCACTCAAGCTGTACCATTTCCTGAGAGTGCCTGGAAAGGTCTGGAGAAGTAACAGAGTTTGAAGATGTTTGAAGTATAACTCTTCAGTTGGGAGTTCTGGAAAGATGTTTTCACAACCAGTTATGTTTGAATGATTATGAAGACGGTGGTGTTGGTACTGTGCACAGCCGGGGGACTAGATGTGGGCTTGCTTGTAGATGAGACTATATACAGGTTGAGGTCCTAATTCAGGCCTTCTGGACACGCAGACACATATCTAAACACTCGGGCACAATCTAAACGCACCAATACAAAGCTGAGGCTGTACAGAGCTGTGTCCTTTCCATCCTACTCTACGGTTTAGAATACTGCAGGGTGACTATGAACCGTGTAAACAAAGAATATTTCCTACAGTCATGTGAATCTTCTGACTCAGCACTATCTCTAGCCATACAACTGCTTGTTATCAAGAGAGTATGGGCGTTGACAGCAGTGAAAAGACGATGGAGATGGATTGGGCACTTTACCAAAGACAGTAGGATAACATCACCCAGACTGCCTTTCATTGGACCCAGGAGGAGGACCTTGGAGAGGAAGACCCCAAAAACACCTGTTGACGAATATATACAGGTTGTTGGCCCAGAGCTGACTGACGCGGAGAGTTTTCATTGCTGCTTTACATGACGGTGACACAGCAGGCAGTCGTAAACATTTGAAACGACGAAATGTCTCAGAATCATATTAAATCAAGTCATCGATAGTTCCACAAACGATAAGATGGAGCGTAGACAACATTCTTACTCGGTTCTAGTTAGAAAGTTACAATCTGAAAAAAAAAAGTCTCTTCAAACTTTGTGTACGATTAACCTGTGTTGCGGCTTATATTTCATATTTTGAACAGCA
This sequence comes from Monoplex corrugatus, assembly GCA_030674185.1. Lineage (NCBI taxonomy): Eukaryota > Metazoa > Mollusca > Gastropoda > Littorinimorpha > Ranellidae > Monoplex > Monoplex corrugatus. The sequence goes on from CM060308.1 coordinate 60,668,814, forward strand.
GAGTAGCGAACGAAATGTGTTTGAGAATATGTTTAAAAAGGGGGGTATTGTTAGTATGGGTTGCTATGTTTTAAAGCTGCTAATGGCAGTGTGCTAATACTAGCAAACGAAGGACAGGAATAAGGTGATGAGAACGTTAATAACGGAACAAATACAGTTCTCTGACTGCAAGGGGCGTTGTCCACACATTGTGTATGATTATCTCTTATGGATTATCTGTACTCAGGTTCTATGTCAGAGCTTATTGAAGGGTGAATGATCGTTTTCTTGCTGATCTAAATGCATTTTTATCGATAAATGTACGACATAAAATCTTTCTTGTAGCACGTTATTCTCCCCCGTTGGGTTGCCGGGGGCTCTTTCAGTATAAATAGTATCCCCACCTTCTGGAAATTCTGTGCTAGGAATTTCTCTTTTCTGTCACTCTCTTTGTTTCTGCCTTGTTGCCTTGCTTTCTGTCATTTCTACTTATTTTCTGCCTTAATGGTCCATTCACCTGTATTTTTTCGATAAAGTTTTACGTACTTTTTCTTCGGATTGATAATTGGGTACATGTATTAAGTGCATTTTTGGATCTAAGGAGGTGAGATATGTGGAAGCAATTTTAGGTAATTTATGCCTGTTTTTATATATTTTTTGGTGTCCTTATGTATGCTTATATTTGTATTCAGTTGTGTTTTTTAAATCTCCCCTGTGCGATAAATCGGACGGAATGGTCATACACCGGGGTCATGTCCTTAGATTATGTGCGCGAATGTATTGATATGTGTACTTTATTTTCTTTCTTTTTTTTTTCCTGTGGAAAGTTTTGTGTGTTTTGAAGCGGTTATAGCCCTGATGTGGCTCTGCGCAGTCGGCTGGGCTTTAAGCAACAATAAAAGAAAAGAACTTTATTCTCCAAACTCACTGGGACTTACTGCGCATTACGAGCGTACACATAATGATGTTTTACTGGAGCACAAAGACCTCCAGCTATCCGGCAAGCTGACCACACTCCACTATGTTTCTGTATAGTTTACACCTTAAATGCATGCACCAGCAGCGTTTTCATGTTTTCATGTTTCCATAAACCTGCCTTGAGGTGACTTGCAAAATCCATGTAAAGGCTTACGTCATGATCATTTTTGATCTTGTCCATTGCATGGCACATGTAACGAAGTTGCACGTGACGTTTATGTTGAGTGCAGAGACGCCATCTTAAGAAACTGAAACTGATATTGTGATTGCGTATGCACATGAAGAAAATTTACAAATGTTGACCTGGTTGATCGGAAAAATCTTTACTCTTTACCCACCACTGGGAGGTACCTAGGGAAATCGAACTCTGTCCTTTGAAGTCCGATGTTTACCTTCTTGAATAATGTGCCCGTTGAACATCCCTTGATTTTGATATTTACATCGGGAACTTGAGATAAGCCTTGCAAATATGTATGCTTCTTAAAACGCACACCTGCACGAACCCACGCATGCACACACACCCCCCCCCCCCCCCCACACGTGCACATTGATTTTGAGCTGAGCTCAATCTTGAAATCCCGAGCAGAGCTAAAGCCAGAGAGAGAGAGAGAGACAGACAGACAGACAGACAGAGAAAAGGGGTGGGTGGATGGTAGCACTATCGCACAATCTGGAAAAAAAAACGCACGAAAATTCCAAGACCAATTTAAGGCAAAAGTCACAGAAGAACACGACAATAACGACCCTCTGCAGATTTCTTCTGGCTTTTCCAGCAGATCAAACAGCTTCAAGCAGACAGTTTAGTCTCTGAGCTCAGTGGAAAGCTGAGAGAAACCCAGAAGCCTTGACATAGCGCGAAACGACCCATCACAAGTATCGATTGGGTCTTTCACGCCCGTAAAACACACAGCCCTTAAAGTCGCAGCGCTTGTTATACGGACAAGCGTACCTGTTTGCAAAGCCATTGACCTTTAGAAAAAGCATTCCTTGGATTGTCGTTCATACTTACACCACTCCTCCCTGCCCCTGTTGCTTTTCTCTGTCCTTTTTTCTGGTGGGAAGGAATCTTACACACACACATAGACTCACGTACACATGCACACATATGCATGCACGCACGCACGCATGCATGCATGCACGCACACAGACAGACAGACAGACAGAGACACACACACACACAGATACACGCACGCACATACACACAGGCACACACACAGAACAGACACACGCACGCACACACAGGCACACACAGGCACACACACACACAGAGGGCGAGAGACAGACAGAGAGAGAGGTAGAGAGAAGAGAGAGAGAGTGAGTGAGAGAGAGTGAGAGAGAGATAGATAGAGAGAGAGAGAGAGAGAGAGAGAGAGAGAGAGAGAGAGAGAGAGAGAGAGAGAGGAGAGTGTGTGTGTGTGTTGCCAGATAGGTGTACTTCAACTTTCTGTGTCTCCTTCCTGTTCATCTTTCCCACTGCCTCCCCCCCCCCTCCACCACCCTTACCACTGTCTGTCTGAACTCAGTACATGTACTTCAGAAGTCAATTAAAATTATACTGAATTGAAGTTCAGGCGTTGATGTCAAATTAACTAGCAGTGTATTTCGCTTTGGGGCATACCAGCTACCAGTCTCCGCCAAAACATATTTCAGTGTCATTGTGTGATGAAGGCTGTTAATGAATTTGCCATTTCAGTATTTCTGAATAATCTCTGTGCTTCGTCATTAATGTGATCAGCATTAATAAATAATAGTATTTTGACCAACATATTCACGGCATTGACATGACAAACTGTTGATGGCGGTGGATCCGTGTTTAGAAAAACGTTGAATCAAAGGCAGTGCATGGCCAATGTGATAACGTGCGCATGTTGTAATATCAGTGAAAGATTATTATTTAGTTTACTTTTTAAAGAGGAACACAATCTGATTTCCTCTTTAGACTGTTAATCTCGCTTTTAGAGGGCAGAAGACAACATATTTACATTTCTTTTCCATGTGAAATGAGTACAAGCATACAAAACCCAAATGAAACAGAAGAAAACAAGACAATGCGCAAACAAACGAAAATGTGCCTTGTGCTGATATTTATCTGCATTTGTTTAAGTCTCTAAGTACAGATTTCTACAGTTATTGACATGCTTAGAAACAGTAGGAAGATAATATACATACAAGCAAAATGACTAAACCAGAAGGTTAAATGCAGATTTTGTATAAAAAAAATTCATATACAAACAAAAGGAAGAAAAATAACCACGTTGCAGACAAGGGGATTAAAAAGCATATAAAAAGTAAAACAAAAATCCCACAAAACAGGAAACACGCAAGCAATATAAGCAAACCAAAGAAAACAAAATAACCAATCAGACAAAAGCCTCAAAGTATATTAACAAAATACAAAGTGTGCGGACAGACTGTTTTGATTGTGCGTATAAAAATTTACAGTGGAGAAGAAAAGAAAAGAAAACAAAACAAAAATCAACGACTGCAAGATGTAGGTTGAATTGAGGAAACTTTAATTCGCACATGTAATTGTTTTGTTAAAACTTTAAATGTAACTTTGAAAAATGGGGGGTGGGGTGGGGGTTAGGAAGTTGTAGTAATTGAAAACAATTGAAACAAAGTTAAAACACAGTGAGGAATGCGATAGGAATAATAGAAAATCCCAGAAAATCTATATACCAGAAAGACAGCTCTGATTGCTTCTTTAACTCTTTTCCTTCCCCTTTTCCACGTCCTCTCTGCCATTTACTCTGAAATATTTGATTGACGGAGGAAGAAGAGGAGGAGGAGAAGAAGACGAAGAAAAAGGAGAAGGAGAGTAAGAGGAAGAAGAAGAAGAAGAAATGTGTTATTCTCCATCAGCATTGTTTTTGAATGGTAGAGCCAATGCATAATTCATGTCCGTAAGTTTGAAAAAAAAACTGAACGAAAAAAGGAAGATAATAACAGAACACTCTGTTTTGCATTTTGAATTTTTCATAGAAGACAGAAGTATGATAGTTTATCTTCAAAGTTCATGTCATGTATAATGTTTGCTTAACCGTGTGAACCCAATTCATGCATACTGAACCGTGGTTACAGCAATAAATGTCCATTATTGCAAAAGACCACCACACCCAAATCTCTCCATCATCATACTATCCTCCTCCTCCTCCTCCTCTTCCTCCTCCTCCTCCTCCTCCTCATCATCATCATCATCAGCAGCAGCAGCATTAATAACACGTTTAAGTTTCAGGCTGGAAATCTGAATCGAAATGACTGCCAGCTTCAAACAAATACGAATCAGAAAAACACAGGACTAGAATACGTATTTAATTGACCAAATCGAGACGGGCACAAATGTTCGGCCGACTGGCCTTTGTCAAAGGTATGCAAAACAACAAAGAATAAACGCACAACACTTTGCGCACGCACACACACGCACGCACGCTCGCGCGCACACACAAACACACACCGTCTAAAAGCACGTATGTGAATAGACGAACGAACACACACACACACACACACACACAGTAGACGACTTATGCCATTTTCTCCTGCTGGATGCTATGATCGGAAAGTTGCCTACTGTTGTTTGTGCTGAGTGTTGTGCACGATTTTTTGTTGTTGTTATTGTTGTTTCATATATATACACTCCATAGAGATGGCCAGTCGGCTGAAAATTTGCACATGTCTTCTTCTGTTATACTAAATCCGTCTTCTGATTATGTTTTTTCCAAAATGGTGTCAGTGTTACATGCTTCGGCCAGTGTTCATGATTCGATGATCGGTTTATTGCTTACAACAACAATATTGGGGGTTTCGGTGAATGCGATAAGATATCATGCGTCGATAATTTGTGTACCCTTCTCGCTGAACGAAGCAATAAACAGAGGTGGTTTAAAACACCGGTGACTTGTTTTAGATCGACACAAAACAGCAGTAAAGAGGTGGGAGATTTATTCCAACAGAGCCCCGTGGAGACAGGAACGCCGGTTTGATGGCGTTGTTGTCATTGGACGATAATCACGTGCTGTGTTTGATGTCCTTTCCGCTTCGTGTCTTTCGTTACTGTCTTGACGTTGGCTTCTGTTACGACACTCCGCCGATCTCTCTCCCTCCCCACCCCCCACCCGCCTCTCTCCCATTCCACTTCCTCCTTTTTGTCCTGTTTCTGCCTGCAGAATCTGTTTGTGTGCAGAGAGGAGGGAAAGAGAGAGGGGGAGAAAGCCAGAGAGAGAGAGAGAGAGAGAGAGACGTGAGTGAGTGAGAGAGAGAGAGAGAGAGTGAGAAGAGAGAGAGAGTGAGAGAGAGAGAGAGAGGGAGAGGAGTGAGTGAGTGAGTGAGAGAGAGAGAGAGAGAGAGAGAGAGAGAGAGAGAGAGAGAGAGAGAGAGAGATCAGACCAGACTATTTTATAACTCAAAGATAGCAACAGCAGGTACACTCGCTGGACCTGTCTTATAGCTAGTCCTTGCTACTATACAGCGGTTATTTGATGAACAGGGAACAGTTCATGACACACAAGCAAGCGCACACATGGTATGCATTTGTGCACACACATACGCCCACATGCTTGAGTACGCGCGCGCACACACACACACACACACACACACACACATACATACACATACACACACACACACCACAAAGTTTCTCTCATTCACTCACTCACTCACTCACTCTCACATACACACTCGCACTCTCTATCTCTCTCTCTGTCTCTGTGTGTCTTTCTTTCTCTGTCTTTTCTCTTTCTCTCTAGACTCTATCCTCTCTCTCTCTTTCTCTCCGTCTCTCTCTCTCTGTCTGTCTGTCTGTCTCTCTTTCTCACTGTCTCACTCTGTCTCTCACCCTCTCTCTCTCACTCCCCCTCCCCCCATATAATATCGAGCTGCTTCTTTTTACCTTTTGTACAGGCATCAACAAACGTTGGCATGGACGCAAGTGTTATTATGTTCTGTTTTTCCATGCATGGCTTCAACATATAACCTGGCGTCTGATTTGCAAAGCGCGTGTGGGGATGTTTGATTTATGAAACGTGTTTGGGGAAGTAATCACAGACTGGAAAATGTATTTGCACAGGGGAGCAAACCTATAAGCTTTAGACGTCATAACATAGAATGTTGTTGACATAAACTGGTGACGACTCTTTCAAATAGGAAACAAGCCTGGCGTGAGCTGTCTCAGTCCATGATTAGGATAAAAGACCAGGGCAGACCCAAAAGAGAGAGAGAGAGAGAGAGAGAGAGAGAGAGAGAGAGAGAGAGAGAGAGACAGGCAGAGATAGAGAGAGGGAAAACAGAGACAGACAGACAAACAGAGATAGAGAAAGAGAAATACAGAGAGAGAGAGAGAGAGAGCGAGAGAGAGAGAGAGAGAGAGAGAGAGAGAGAGAGAGAGAGAGAGAGAGAGAGAGAGAGAGAGAATGGGAAATATATATACGGACGCTGTCAGGAAAGCTGTATACTATAGAAAGACAGCACAAGAGTGCTAGCTCTTTACACGTACTTGTTGCCTTTGTTTTGTTTTCATTTTTCTTCCAAGCCTCATTTACCTAACTAGTAGTAATTGTTTAAATCGAAAACAGGCGCTTCTTTTGTTGTGTGCTTTTAATGTAGCAGCGGAAACTCACCTCACTCCAATCTTACACCAGCTTTTCTTGATTGTCAATATTTGGTTAGGGGAATTGTTGCCAGATGGTTCTCGATACTCGGCCTTCTCCAGTCTACTTTTCTCGTTTCTTCCTTTTCTCTTTTATTGTCCAGTCCTAGGCCTTTTTGTTTTCAGCATTGTTCTTGCAAATGGTTTTGGATATTCGAGAAGGACGAGACGTTCAGTTCAATTTTCCGGTCAAACTGAGGAAAAAAGTCGAGGCATCTTCAGGGAGCGAACCGTGGAACCTCGAGTGTAGTTACTGGCAGGCGAAGGTCTGAACCATTCCGCCACTCTTCTCCATAAATTTATGTCTCGAGTTCAGTCACAAACCGCGGCAAAAAAAGTGGTCTGTTCACCGCCTCTCTTAATGCTCCCGTTTATTCTGTGATAAGTCCACCACCCAATCTGCCTGTTTCCATTTCAAGACCTTGCCAACGCGTTGGGTTTTGCGCAGGCTTAAGGAGTCCGCCAGACTGTCACGGGTAGGTGGGATGGAGCGCATATGGAATTGTCAGAGCGTGTTGAAATCTCTCTTGAACAAACTGAAACGAGCTGTGCTTCTCATTGCCACTTTCTGGCTCTCTTTATTCTATGTATGTCTATCAGTCTGTATAATCTGTCTGTCTGTCTGTCTGTATTTCTCTCTGTATGTATGTATGTATGTATGTATGTATGTATGTATGTATGTATGTTTGTGCGTGTGTGTGAGTGTGTGTGTGTGTGTGTGTGTGTGTGTGTGTGTGTGTGTGTGTGTGTGTGTGTGTGTGTGTGTGTGTGAAGTCTGTCAATCTCTCTCTGTATGTGTTAATGTATATATATATATATATATATATATATATATATTGTGTTGTGTGTGTGTGTGTGTGTGTTGTGTGTGTTAATCTCTCTCTCCCCTCCCCTCCCCTCCCCTCCCTACCCCCTTTCTCTGTTTCCGTCTGTCTCTCATTTAAGAGAGAGGGGACTGTATAACTTTAATCTCTAGACTTCGACGTCTGAAGCTGCTTACAGTGTGTATTTCATGTTCTCAGACATGCTTATAATATGTATTGGTGAGTGACTATTCTGTGCTGGCTGGTGAAGTTGTCGATTTGTTTGACATGTACTGAAGCAGTACTCTCGTCAGTAGAAAATAGTTGGGTAGGATGAGAAGGAGTGGCAGAATTGGATGGAAATTTGAAACGTTTGAGTACGCGCAGAGATCCGTTTACACGCAATAACGGTTGTTATTTGTTGTTGTTGTTGTTTTGTTGTTTTTTTTGAAAGCCCATCCGAATCCGTAGAGCCCCCCTTGGGGATGCCGGGGGCTCTTTCAGTATAAATAGTATCCCCCACCTGTTCGAAATTCTGTGCTAGAAATTTCCTTTTCTGTCACTCTCTTTGTTTCTGCCTTGTTCCTTTGATTTCTGTCATCTCTTTCAATGATTTTCTGCCTTGCTTTTCCATTCACTTGTATGTGTTCGATAAAGTCTTACATACTTGTTCTTAGGATTCATAACTGGGTACATATATTAATTGCATTTTTGGCTGGGGGGGGGGGGGGAGGGGGTGAGATATGCAGAAGCAATTTTGGATAACTTAAGCCCGTTCTTGTTATATGTTTTGGTGTCATTAGTTCTCTTTCAGTTTGTATTCAGATTTGTTTTTCAAATCCCCTGTGCGATAAATTAGACGGGAGTTGTCAACGCCAGGGGCATGTCCTTGGATTATGTGCGAGAATGCATTGATATGTGTACTTAATTTTCTTTTCATTTTTTATCGTGTTGAACTTTTGCATGTTTTGAAATGGTCACAGCCCTGATATGGCTCTACACAGTGGGCTGGGCTTTAAACAACAATAGCAATGACTGTGTAGAGCCAGGCCATATCAGGGCTAGAACCATTTCAATACACACACAATATTTCAACAGGAAAAAAAGGAAATTTAAATACATATGGCAATGCATTTGCGCACATAATCCAAGAAGATGCCCCCGGCGTTGACTGCTCCGTCCAATTTATCGTACAGGGGATTTAAAAAAACATACCTGAATACAAACTGAAACATGACTAAGGACACTGAAACATATATAAAAACGGGCTTAAATCGCCTGAAATAGCTTCCACACATCTCATTTTCCTAGAACCAAAAATGCACTTAATACTTGTAACCAATTATTAATCCTAAGAGAAAGTACTATGACTTTATCAAACACATACAGGTAAATGGACCAGCAAGGCAGAAAATGATAGAATAAATGACAGAAAGCAGAGGAGTAAGAAAGAAACAAAGAGAGTGACAGATAAGAGGAAATTTCTAGCACGGAATTTCCAGAAGGTGGGGATACTATTTATACTGAAAGAGCCCCTGGCATCCCCACGGGGGTCAGTAGCGGTTAAATAATTCGGATGACAGTAGTGATCTCACTTTGAGTAGCTAGGGAATATCTGCGGACTTGGTGTTGAGCAGATCCACATACAGGTATTATTGAATCCTACTTTGTCATTCTAGACATAACAGACACATACTGACACACTATCGTACTGGAGAACTAAAGGGTATGTTGGATATTCAGGTAGTTCGATTAAGAAACAGATGTTGCAATAGAACAACTCTTTGGATCAGAAATATATCTCGAAAGACTTCTTTTGCATATTGTTGTATGCAGGTTTTTGGGGACAGTGCCGGATTAGTTTACATCCCTGCCAGTTAGAGGCGGTGTAATTTGTATAGAATATAGGTTACAACTTGTGGTTTCTTCTTGAGCAGACTACACTTGTAGCAGCATTTATCTCCATGTATAACGTTTCTTTTAAGTGTGTGGGCCAAGTGTTTCGTTAAGCCATAGTGATTCAGACAGGTCAAAGGCATCTTTCCTTTCTTTGTGTGTCTGTCGACCTGTTCCTGTCTCTGATTTTTTTCTCTCTCTCTCTAATATGACTTTGAACAGAATGCTGCTGCAAAGATATGACTACAGTTCTGAACAATTGTTTTGGCCAGAAAAAGCCATGCTTTTGCCCCTGAATTTATATGTGATTTTACACACTAGATGTATGTTCCTTTCTAGCTTTACATGGCATGAAACGTAGTGCATGCGTGCTTCTCTATGTTGACTGTAAATGTCAGTAACAAGTTGGAATGTTATGTAACGTTGTTGTGGTAGATCTTTGTGCATTGCTGCTCAAACGTAAGTGGAGTACCTGCTGTAGTAAATGGTCCATACAATGGCTCATGTCAAAACAGACAACGTGCTGGGACTGGCGTGGTGGCTGTTGCAGCGTTCAGCACTTTTTCCATGTTGTGTGTAAATAGCTGTTCCACTACTACGTTCCCAGTATGTTATCAGTATGTTTCCGGCAAATGACGTTACAGCTTATACAACGGACTAATTTATTTGATGGATTGTAAGACTGTTGCGTCGTGTAGTGTCACATGAAACAGCGACACATTCCTCGTTAGTACGACTAGGACTTAATGACAAGCCGGCGTGTCTGCCTATTTAAACGGGTTATTAGGACTTTTCTTTCACTGGACTGTTTATCGGCACAGTTCTTGACTTCCAGTCTGACTGCGCAAATCTGGGTCTAGTTTGGACAACAATTTGCAGTCCACTCTCACGTAAGATGTTTTGAAAGTAGACAAATGAACCTGTCGATTTCACGTGAGAGTCTAAAAAACAAAAAATGTATATAAAAGATTAAACAGTCCGGATAGAAAAAGGAAAGAAAGCAAACAGATAAAACACACATAACTTGCTTCACACTACGGATACAGGGGGTGGGGAATGGATGGGTGGGAGTGACCGTCTGTATTTTAACAGTTGAAAAACCTCCACTTCTAATTAAGCAAAGAAAGAAAGAAAGAAAAACCGTCCAGATGGAACCAATCAGGGACACTTTCTTTCTGATTGATCTGATCAAACGTCACACACAAAGACGTTATAAATGTTTTTTGGTCATCTACCATTAACCTGACCCAATCAGAAATAACCTAGAAACTCAAAACTTCTGTATGATTGGCGTATTCTGTGGGAAGACCGTTACCTGTACCCTCGGGTGTATGGACATAACTGTTGACCTTGTGTTTTAGTGTTCATGAAGGAACAGGAGGTGGAGGTGGAGGTGGGTGTTCACTAACTTTTGATTCCTTGCAACAGCGTGTGCAGTGCAAAACATCTACTCCGCGTGATCTTCCTCCTCCAGTTCCAGATTTGCCAGTGGATCCCATAAACGCAGAAGAACAGGTGGTCATTAACAGACACACTGGCACAATATACTTACACAACCTGGTAGAAGACGTAGAAGCTGGAGTCTTCCAGTCTGCCTGTATGAGAGTTTGCACAGGAGGGAATCAAGCCCGTGGAATTTAATATGTGCGTACAGCCTCCAGTCTACTTAGCTGTAAATGGGTACCTAACTGTCTTCGAAATTAGAGGAGGTAGAGAAGGCGGGCATAGCTGTCATGATGCTGGCCCCGAGAAAATTTGAAGGTCTCTGCCACCTCATTCCCCTAGGACCTCAGGGTCATGGAACAACCTTTCCAACTCCACCCCCATCCCCCCCTTTTTTTTTTACAGTGTATATGCATACACATCGTCCTTCTCGAAGAAAACTTGAGTAAACTGAGAAAACCAAGTAGTGGTTGGAGAAAACGGAGCTATATAAACAAAGGCATTAGACAAGTGATTACCCCATCAGGTCATAACGACAGCAGGAGTACGTTGCCAAAGCCTCAGATTAACAAAGCTACTTTAGAAACGAAACGACCTCTTTGCTGGGAATGGACGACAGGAAATGTCATTTTGTCTTATTGCACATTTGAAAGAAAGAGAGAGGGAGAGGGAGGGAGGGAGGGAAGGAGGGAGAGAGAGGGAGGGAGAGAAAGAGGGAGAGAGAGAGAGGGAGCGAGAGATGGAGAGAGAGGGAGGTGTAAGGAGAGAGAGTGAGGGAGAGAGAGTGAGAGGGAGAGAGAGTGAGGGAGAGAGAGAGAGTTAGAGAGAGAGAGGGAGAGGGAGGAGAGAGAGAGAGAGAGCTGGAAAGAGAACGACCAGCACTCCAGAATTGCAGGATAATGAAAACAACTTAAATGAGGGAGGGAAATTGGTTGATTGAGATTGATTTAAAGATTTTATGACACACGTGATGGTGAAACTTGAGGGATGAAAAATAAAGGGGGAAAAAAAGAAAGAAGAAGAAAAGAAACCAAACACACGTCAAGTACGGACACATGCTGGCTTGAGTGATTAAAACACACACGCACGCATACGGCACGCGCGCCGCACACTCACACACAACACACCACACGCACGCACGCACGCACGCACGCACTCACTCACTCACTCACTCACTCACTCACTCACTCACTCACTCACTCACTCACTCACCACCACACACACTACACACACCACACTCACGCACGCATCGCTCGCTCGCTCACTCACGCACTCATTCACTCACTCACTCACTCACTCACTCACTCACTCACGCACTCATTCTCTTCCTCTGTCTCTGTCTCTTACACACACACACACACACACACACACACACACACACACACACCACACACACACACACACACACACACACACACACACATACCAGTGTTTTGAAAGACAATTTCATAACAGTTTTATGAATAGATAATGCATAATTTTCCTCTGGTCAGTGATATAGTAAATATGTTATATGTAACAGTCTTCCCTGAAAAGAAACGTAACAATTTCTTTCAAAATCAGGTAAACACCGCATTGTATAGTGTTTCGAAGAACTTCCAAATATTGATGATAATAAGGATTTTTGGTACATTTTTTCCCTTGTCATCAGCATTTCTTCATTATCATTACCCTCGTCCTAGACGTACTTTTTTAGCGTTCTGTTTTTCTCGGATGAGAATGTGCATGTTTATTGTCCACTTTGTGCAGGCGGTATATTGCTGCATTGTTTGCATACTGCATCTTTGGTGGGTATGCGTGGTAAGTGTTTCCATAAGCCAGCCACTGACATGATTTTCAGAATCGTTAAAGTCCGTCGTCGTCCTCATCATCATCATCATTCATCTTCATCATCATCATCATCATCATCATCATATCATCACCATCATCATCACCATCATCATCATCATACCATCATCTATCACCATCATCATCATCCTCATGTGCCCTGCTGCATGGCGTTGGCGATCATGGCCCTCGATACGAATCTATCCCTTGTCACTGCAAGTACGTCTCCCAGCCTCTCTGTCCTCAGCCACCCTGCAAGTCCGTTCGATATTTTCTCCCTGGTCTGCCTGGTGTTCTCTTTCCTTCCAGCTTTCCTGTCGTGATCAGATGCTTTAATTCTTTTTTTCCTCTTGAAATCTTTAAAGTACATCCTTTATCTTCTGCATGTATATACACGCGATGGTTATTTTAGCACTTGCAGGTTTGTGCACAATGTTGACCTGGAAATCGAAAAGATCTCTACCCTTTTACCCATCAGACAGAGATGTCTAGGCAAATCGAACCCAGGCGTTTACCCCCTTGACTGCTACGCCCGTTTGCTCAACTGTTTAAAACGACTTTCTTTGCTTTTCTGATATGTGTAACATCTTGTTCTCCTTTGCTGTCCCGTTTCATTAAAAGCAACGACATTTAAATTTGAAAAGGAAACACTTTTCTTTCATGTTGCATCTCCTTCGTTTATTATTGTTATTTTCATACGTTTCAAAAACTGATATCCTGTCTTTTATTCCCTCTTTCCTGTCTTCGTTAGCCTGATTTTACCTCCTTTTTAAACAGCAAATCGTTGAGACAAATTCTTTAGTTTTCAAAGCCAAGAAATGTGCTCTTTTGAGACGAGCTGGTTCATTTCGTCTCGCCTGCAAAAACAAACAAATCAAAGCTGTGTTCATTGACAATTTTATGTATTCAGAGAAATTGGGTTTTCCTTTCCGCAGAGAGTTTGGGTTTTCCTTTCCGCAACGTATTTTCTGTATGCGTCGTTTATGCTCTAATGTTGACAGTCCTTCGTACACTTTCTACCGTCAGCCCTGTTCTTATTAAAGTTGATCATCCAGTGTTATATCACAGAAAAAAATGATCGACTGACTATGAACTGCTCACCTACTGCTAGAAAATTCAGTGAAAAACATCGTTTAAAAAAATTGAAAAAGGAACTGATAAAATGTAGTATTTAAAGGAAAACATTCTGAAAAGACAGAGAGAGAGAGAGAGAAAGAGAGAGAGAGAGAGAGAGGAGAGAGAGAGAGAGAGAGAGAGAGAGAGAGAGAGAGAGAGAGAGAGAGAGAGAGAGAGAGAGAGAGAGAGAGAGAGCAACTTGTTATCCAAGGACAGTGTATAGTACTCGATAAGGATTTGTTCCCAGATTATGCGAAGTTGTCCCGTAGAGAATAATGCACCATGTCACCTCAGTTGTTCAGATTTTGACCATCATTCGCAAAGAAACATGTAACACCCGAAAAACAAAAGATAGTAACTTAACTGATAACGCATATATTCAGTCTACATTTGTACCAAATTAGGCATCCATCCAACATCAGAAGAAGTACAGTCATGAACAAATATTAGATCCGTGGAAATAGATTCACAAATAACAAATTAACAAATAGATAAATAAAACACACACACACACCACACACACACACACACACACACACACACACACACACACACACCCACCACACACACAACACACACACACATACACACACGCACACACAGACACATACACATACACATACACACACACACACACTCTCTCTCTCTCTCTCTCACACACACACACACACGACACACGCACACACACACACACACACTCTCTCTCTCTCTCACACACACACACACACACACACACACACACACACACACACACACACACACACACACACACACACACACACACACACACAAAAGCAAATAAACAGGTTTCGTCAGCCGTAAGCAAACAAGTGTACTGATGGACAGAAAAGAGACAGGAAGAAACAGTTAAAGAAAGTCAGAGGAAAGACAGAAAACAATGACTAGAAAAACGGAAGAAAGCAAAACAACAACAAAAAAGAAAAAGAAAAAAGCTGGCAGCATTCGTCACCAGATGTGGCCTGATCATATAGGCAGCGAAGGAAAGAGGAAAGAAAAGAAAAGCAAAGAAAAACACAAAACAAAAGCAAACAAAACACACGCGGCGCACACACACACACCTACACACACACACACACACACACACACACACACACACACACACACGTACACACACACACACACACTACAACACACACACACACACACACACACACACACAACACACCACACACACACACACACCACCTACACACACACACCCTACACCCTACACACACACACACACACACACACACACACACACACACCACACACACACCTCACATACACACACACACACACGCACATACGCACGCACACACGCATGCACACACACACCACACACACACCACACACACCCTAAACACACACACACCCTAAACACACACACCCTAAACACACACACCCTAAATACACACACTCTACACACACACACTCTACACACACACACACACACACACACACACACACACACACACACACACACACACACCCTACACACACACACACACACACCCTACACACACACACACACACACACACACACACACACACACATCACACTCACACACCCTCACACACACATACACACACAACGCACACACGCGCACAGAGAGAGAGAGAGAGGAGAGAGAGAGAGAGAGAGAGAGAGAGAGAGAGAGAGAGAGAGAGAGAGAGAGGCAAGAAAGAAAATAAGAGAATAGCAGCATTTCACATCAGACGCAGCAGCCTTTCCTTACGTCCAGACTCCATCATCATCATCATCATCATCATCATCATCATCATCATCATCATCATCATCATGATTGTGCCTTGATGCATGGCGTTGGCGATCATGACCCTCCATAATTATGTATCTATCCCTTGTCGCCGCAAGGACAACTTCCACCCTGTCTGTCCTCAGCCACTGCAAGTCCGTCCAATATTTTCTCCCTGGGTCTACCTGGTGCTCTCTTTCCCTCCAGCTTTCCTTTTGTGACCAGGTGCTCTAGTTCCCCTCTCCTCGTAAAATGGCCTATAAATGTAGCCTGTCTTTTCTTAATCTTCCTTATGAATGATCTTCTTGTGTCTGCTTCCTTCAAGACTGTCTCTTTTGTTTTCTTTGCTGTCCATGGAACTCTCAACATTATTCTTAGAAACCACATTTCGGCTGCCTCAGTCTTATTCTCTGGCTTTGTGTGTTGACTGTCCACGCGTCACAACCGTATAACATTATCGGTTCTATATAACATTCAAGAACTGTCTTCCTGATGTTAATTGATAGGCATTTCTTGGTAAGAATGCTTTTCATCTTCCAGACTCCGTCAATGTGAAATGATGACCAACTCTCACGTGTCAGCCGTCAACTTGAACGGGCACAGCTCTGTCAGCAGGGGGGGTCTCTTGACTCCGCGGTTGTGGGCGGTTTGATGAGCTGTTTTGTTTGCAGTTAACAAATAATTTATATGTCACTGGCTATTGTTATCAAAGCTCTTGTCGTCGTCAACATTGCTGCTGCTGTTGTGCACGGATCACAACGATGATAATGATTGTAGTGACAATGAAGAGTGAGAAAAAAAAGGAAAAGTAGCCAGAGGATGTTGCTATGTTTGTTTTGAAATATAAGGGAGGAGGAAAGTGATTGACTGAGATTGATTTAAGGGTTTTGCGACACACGTGTTTGTACAAGCGAACAAACTGAAGGATAAAAGTAAGGGTCTGTGTTTGTTTTTTTAAATAATATTGCCAGTAATTAATGTCATTTCAGCTGATGAAAACGGAGCTCAGTGAATACAGACATACATTTGATTGTTAGTTTAGTTTCAAGTTTACTGTGACCAAGAAAGCGTGAGGGGAGAGAGAGAGAGAGAGAGAGAGAGAGAGAGAGAGAGAGAGGGAGAGAGAGAGAGGGAGAGAGAGAGAGAGGGGAGAGAGAGAGAGAGAGAGAGTAATGAAAGGGACAAAAAGAAAGGTAATAGAAGAGAGGAGGATAAAAATCAAAAGGAGAAGACAGCATTCACCCATGCCCCATTGTATTTTCTTGATGATAAAGGTACATATAAATTTCATTTTTGTAAAGCCGCAATGTTACTGTTTTCTCGAATTGACTTGATACGAAGAATAGCATTATATCCCCAAAGCACCTATTACCTGCCTACCGTGTGCGTGCATGCGTGTGTGGTGTGTGTGTGTGTGTGTGTGTGTGTGTGTGTGTGTTGTGTGTGTGTGTGTGTGTGTGTGTGTGTGTGTGTGCGCGGTGTGTGTGTGTGTGCGCGGTGTGTGTTTTTGTGTGTGTGTGTGTGTGTGTCTTGTCTGTCTGTCTGTCTCTCTCTCTCTCTCTCTCTCTCTCTCTCTCTCTCTCTCGTCTATTTGTCTCTCTGTCTCTCTGTTCTCTCTCTCTCTTGTTTCTCTCTCTCTCTCTCTCTCTCTCTCTCTCTCTCTCTCTTCTGTGTGTGTGTGTGTGTGTGTGTGTGTGTGAAACTGAAATAGTATTCTTGTCCATCATCATCATTTATTTTGCATTTAATGCTAATTTTGATATTTTTTAAATCTGCATATCCTCATCCCATCTATCTGCTGATAATTATAGTGTGACTGTGGTGATGTAGTATGGCTGCGAAAGTGATGGTCAGATCACGAACTGAAGTGTGTTTGATTGTGATAATTTAAAACATACAATTTACACACACACAAAATTGTTTTTGACTCGGGTAGTCCAGCAACCACTGTAAAATCCTCAGACAAAATTATTCTACCACCGTTACTTAAAAATCAGTTGCATAGTCGGCTGGGCTTTAAACAACAGTAACAATTAAAGAAACAAAAAAACAAACTACAAGCCCTCTGTTGTATATGTATTTGGCTAAGTACGTACAGAAAGGCGTAAGACGTGAGAGAATAAGTAAGTGTATGATAGATGAGGAGTAGTAAGCAGAAGAAAATAGTAAGAGAAGGAATAGTTGTTATCTTGTCCCAACAATTCTCAGTACGAAATTTAGACTACTGTCCATAAGCAGAGTCGTTATCTTGGGTACGTGTGTTATTGCAGTACATCACTGTACCATTTTTCATTGAGTATTTTTTGTTCATATCTAATGTGGGTATGTATTTTAACACACTTTCATCAGCAACAACTCCTCTATTCCTATGCTTCCACTGGTGCATACGATGTACGTAGTGCACATGTGCTTTTAAGTTTCTTTTCTCACCTAAAAGGTTCAAAAACCGAAATACCACTTAGAGGCTGACAGAGGAAGGGGAGCAATCTGTCAATGTTTTCTGACGCGGACGCTGAACTCCTGTGACTGTCACAAATCAGTGTAGCAGGGTGGAAAAGGGGGGTGGAGATGGGGATAGCTGAGCGCTGATAATCTAAAAATGTATCGAACGAAAAGAGGAAATATTATAGCAACTTTGCTCTCTTTTTCCTACTTTGTTTCTCTCTTTCTTTCTCTCGTATTTCTGTCTTTTGCAGACGCACGCAGGCACGTACACACACACACACACACACACACACACACACACACAACACACACACACACACACACACACACACACACACATTCGATCTCACTCACTCACTCACTCACTCACTCACTCACTCACTCACTCACTCACTCACTCACTCACTCACTCACACACACGCGCGCGCGCGCACGCACGCACAAACAAACAAACAAACAAAAAACAAACACATTCTCTCTATCTCTCTCTTTCTCACTCTGTCTGTCTCTCCCCCCCCCTCTCTCTCTCTCACTCACACACACACACACACACACACACGCACACACACACACACACACACACACACACACACCACACACACACACACACTTTTTTTTCTAAACCTATATCTTCTCTAATTATCACTTAAACGTTTTCAACAGAGCGGGGCGGTGGGAAGGCTAGGCGGTGTGTTTTGCTAAGCAGATCTTTGGTAGCAAGATGGAAGGATGGATGAAAGGGATGCCAACAGATGCTGACAGTCTGCACTCCACATTGACAGACAAGTCAAGACACCCTCTGGGGTCACTAGGAATTACGCCAGCTTGCTGGTAAACGTACCAGCAGAAACGTATTTTAGCCAATAGAGTGAAGAAGGATAAATACCGTGACAAACGTTTTTAAAAAAAATTTTTTTTTATATCTTTTCTTTTTCAATCATTTCTTTTTACTTTACAATAAATGGACATCAACAAACAATAATTAACAGAAAATGGTATAATAAGAAGAAAGCACTTTTGACATGTGAACAACTATTAACATACAGAGAGGAGAGAGAGAGAGAGAGAGAGAGAGGAGAGAGAGAGAGAGAGAGAGAGAGAGAGAGAGAGAGAGAGAGAGATGACAATATTAAGCACCGAGGTTTCAATGCGTACATGTTGGAAATAGTTGTTCTACTGAGCATTGAAAGGTAAGTAAGGTTGTCTTTAAAAGATAACGAAGAGAATGAGAAGCAACTTCAGAGTGTGCATGTCTTTGTAATCGTTTATTTCTTTTCCTTTCTGTCTCCTTTGTACTGTACTGTTCATTTTTATGACAATTAATTCACTGTGTGAAATCCGGACAGCTGTCCTGGAGAGAGTGCATCGCCGTAGTAAAGTGCCACTTGTTTATGTATTTTTCTATGTGCGTTAAATGCTGTGTACTTATGGAAATAGATTTTTAGAGACATTTGCTAGGGACAGCTCTCTTGTGCCATGGGTCTTAACGTGCGCTCAGTTTATCGTCCCAGCCGGAAGACTAACATCTAGATTACCACTGAATATGTAGTAGAAAGGGAGAGAAAATGTCCGGGTCCCTGTCCGTGAGACAAACTGGGTTTCTTGTGTTCCAGGTGAGTGCTTCAACCACTAGCCACACACTCCATTTTACTTGTGGCTTTCCTCTCTGTCTGTCTGTCTGTCTGTTTGTCTCTCTGTCTGTCTGTCTATCTATCTGGTCTCTGTCTGTCTGCCTGCTTGTTTGTCTGTCTGGTCTCTCTGTGTCTCTGTCTGTGTGTGTGTGTGTCTCTCTCTCTGTGTCTCCGTCTATGTCTGTCTCTATCTTGTCAGTCTGTCTCTGTCTGTCTCTCTCTGTCTGTCTCTGTTTCTCTCTGTCTCTCTGTCTGTCTGTCTCTGTCTCTCTGTCTGTCTGTCTCTGTCTCCCTTTGTCTCACTGTCTGTCTCTCTCTGTCTGTCTCTGTCACTGTCTCTGTCTCTCTATCTGTCTCTCTGTGTCTGTCTGTCTGTCTGTCTGTCTCTTTCTTTCTAACTCCCCCTCCCTCTCTCCCTCTGTCTCTCTTTTTAATTTTTAATTTTTCCACAAGCGAGGTAGACAGACGGTCGGCATATATATGCCTTGTGCTAGTGTGTTTTATGTCTTCATGTCATTCTGTATTTCTGATGCCACAGGCAAAACGGTAATAGTAAGAGGCAGGTGACGTATTGTTCGGACAGGTCCTGAAGACCACAGAGACGTACCACCACCACCAGCTGGTTCAAGACAGTGTCTTTTCTTTTCATTTCTCTCTCTCTCTATCTGTCTATCTATCTATCTATCTATCTATCTATCTATCTATCTATCTATCTACTGTCTATTCTATTATATCTATCTTAGTCTGTCTATCTATCTATCTATCTTCTGTCTGTCTGTCTGTCTGTCTATCCATCCATCCATCTATCTATCTATCTATCTGTATTTTATTGATTTATTTATTATTCGTCCATTTGTTTACATATTGATTTATTTGTTTATTTATTTATTCGTTCATTTTTGATAGACGGAGCCACTTACAAACAAGCTTCGACTTTCCAGGCTGTTTCTTTATTGGCTGGGGTTTTTGTTTATTGACGTCAGATTAGGCCAGTAAGAAAGTGATGGGCTTATCCTTCAGCAAAGGAATGTGGCTTTTGAAACGGGTCCATAGGGGAAATGTTGACATGTGCTAAATTTTAATGTTCATTTTAGAAGTTCTAGTGCATAAAATGTCATTGTGTATATTCTGTATACTGACTGTGTGGAGTTCATGTGTCAACAGTGTCTTTTCATATGTGTAAAAGTTGTTGTTATTCTTCGTTGCCGCATTGTATGTTAGATGTCCGTTTGCTGTGAAACAAAACATGAATTAAAAAAAAAAAGAAATAAAAGTGACGGACGACTCGTGGGTATTTCTGATTGGTTCAGGGTTAGTAGGATTTTGATATCTTTGAGCCGATCAGCCAGACCTGGGTGAGGGTATCGTTGCTTGTGAAATGAAATAACCAGACCCCCCCCCCCCCCCTTTCGTCCTCTTTGGAATGATTTCCCTTTTCTACCTACTGTGTTTTGTTGTACTGTTCTCTCTGTTATTTCTTAGTCTCCGTCACACACAGGCTCATGCGCGCACGCTCACACACACACATACGCTTGCGCGCGCCGTGCACACACACACACGCACAGACACACACACACACGCACAGACACACACACACACACACACACACTCACATGCATGCACGCACGCGCACTCACGTACGCACACACACATACACACACACACGGACATGTATACACACACACACACACACACACACACACACACACACACACACCACACACACACACACACACACACACACACACTCTTTTTAAACTCCTCGC
Organism: Monoplex corrugatus; assembly: GCA_030674185.1. Lineage (NCBI taxonomy): Eukaryota > Metazoa > Mollusca > Gastropoda > Littorinimorpha > Ranellidae > Monoplex > Monoplex corrugatus. The sequence goes on from CM060308.1 coordinate 60,690,096, forward strand.
ATACCGAAACCAGAGAGGCAGACCATTTGTCATCACAGAAATCTGCCATTCTCACGATTTGCAAATTTATTCCTCTGATGCATTTTCTCTGATTTGCTGGGCCCCTCCCGTATCTCCCTCCCGTTATGTATGCACTTCGTGATGGACGAGCTATGAAAAAAAAAGGAAAGGAAAAAAGAAAAGGCTTGAAAATAATATTGCAAATGGTAAACAGTGCAGGTTTTGTTTGTTTGTTTGTTTATTTGTTCATTGTATATGTGCTGTTTCTTTTCCAATTTAAACAAAACGTCTTTTTTGCCTACTATGTGCTCTCCTTTTTTGACGGCTCGGATTTTTTCCCGTCTTTATTTTTTGTTTGTTTGTTTGTTTTTCCTTTTTTCTTTTCTTTCTTTTATCCCTGTTTAATCAACAACCCCCGTCCCCCCTTTTTTTTTCGTTGACTGTTTTCCTTTCCGTCATCTGTCACAGTTTTATCATTACCATACCATTTTTTTTCTGTCTCTTACTCATATTCTTCTGAATCTTGATTATTGATGATCCTGCTCCATTTTCTTTTCGTGATATCTTTGCCCTCATGATTTATCATACAATCTTTGGAATGCGGTGAGGAGGTAGCCAATATTAAAAAAAATCGGCAAACAAATAAACAGAGGTGGAAATAAGCAAGCTAGGGGAAAAACACAACCGTTTTAGCATACATGAATAATTTATGAATACACCGTACAAACAAAGAAACAAAGAAAGACAGAACGAAACAAACGAACCCCAAAAAAAAAAAAAAAAAAAAAAATCCCAAGTCCCATTATCATATCATACGGAATATACTTTTTTTTCATATCGCAACCCGAAGCGAAAACTGA
>CM060308.1:60695955-60703455 GCA_030674185.1 Monoplex corrugatus
TGTTTTATTTCATTTCGTTTTCAATTACTTTACGTTCCCTTCCTCCCGCCTCTTGAAAGTTACATTAAAGCTTGGATCAGAGCAATTACTGATGCAAAAAAAAAAAACAACTAAAAAAAAAAACTAAAACAAATAAATAAATAAAAAATAAATAAAATAGAATAAAAATAGAATAAAGTAAAATAAAATAAAATGAAATAAAAAAAAAATAATAATAAAAAAATGAAATAAAATAAAGTGAAAAATAATAAAATAAAAATCCTTCAGTTCAGCAAGTTTCGTTGCACTTTGTGCAGTTTCCTTTTTCTTCCAAGATGTCTTTTCAGAATCAAAACCAGTCTGTTGGCAATGGGTTTTTTTTTAGAAGTAAGTTCATCATTTGACCAGTCTGTTTTTTCCTCCTTATTTGTTTATTGTCCGCTTTTTAACTGACATTTTCAGTTGTTGTTTTTTTTTTTTTTTCAAATTGATTGCTTGATTTTGTGTCTTCTTTTTGTGTGTATATCTGCATACGATAATTATATTGCTGCTTTTTTTTTTCGTTTAGATGTTCGTTTACATTGTTCGCTTGTTTGTTTGCCTGCTGTGGACCTATTTGATTTTTTTCAAAGGATCATTGCACTTAGGTACTTTTCTTTGTGCTCACTTTGTTTTTCCTATTCAATTTTCTACCTCGCCTTAATGGCTACAGAGTGGGGACAACTTCTTACACGCTATGATGATGATTACGATGGGCATGATAAACACGATGCTATAGATTTCCATCTAGTATAAAGTGTGGGTGCTGTACTCCGCGCTCGGAACGAATCCCATACGCACTAACGTCACAGGTGCCATGCTTTTGTGTATGGTGACCATGACACAAGCTTTAGGCCTGCATGTAAACCCATGAGCTGGCCAGGTCTTGAGGCCCTACCTAGACTGTGTTTTACCTAGTCTATATTTTATACTGGTATTGTATCAACCTATCACTGGAATAATCTTGGTTACATGTAAATGGCATATGTATCTGTGTATCTTATCTTCAAAAAAAACAACAACATATATAAAGTAAATAAACAATTAACTAAAGGTCTGAATCACAACACAACTAGCAATTCTGCATAGACTTGTCTCACATGATAGAAAGACCCCCACCCCCACCCCCACCCCCCCCCAGTCAATGCACAAAGCCTCAGCTGTCTATCAACTGGGTGAAGACAATATTTTCCTAATCATAGCCTCTCCAGTCTGTTGTTCACTTCTGCTGTACTCTTTTGCATATTATTAACATAACATATCCTGGTACCAGTCAAGTCTGGGAGATACAGACATCATTGGTGCTGGTCAGAATGTTTAAGCAATACTGTCATGACTCACCCCTACAGTGGATGAGAGTCAGCAGTGTGATCCTCAGACTTCTCAGAAAGCCCATAGCACACTCACATTTGAGAGGAAGCGAGCGGGGACGAAAACCACCCACAGTGATTTTGGTATGACTGATAGGTATTCGAACCCACAACCTTCCAGCTGATGGTCTGTTGCGGTAACCACTGCATCGAAATGACTGTTGCGTTGAGTAGATTTGTTCAAGGTGACACAAACATGAAAGAAATGCAGATAAACAGATCATCCTTGTTATGACGATTATGTGTTTTTGTTATGATGATTATGCATTTTTTCTTTATTTCTTTGGTTGTTGTTGTTTCGTTTTGCTTTTGTGGTTGTTTGATTGTGCATATTCTGTGGAAAGATGTAAATATGCTAGCTGTGTTTTGCGTTTTGAAAATTAAACTGAAAGCTTCAAAAAAAAGAGAAAAAGCACAGGCACAACAACAACAACAACAACAACAAAAAGAGAGAGAGAGAGAGAGGAAGAGAGAGAGAAGAGAGAGAGAGAGAGAGGAGAGAGAGGAGAGAGAGAGAGAGAGATAGGGGGGAACATACATTATCACACTTCCCGTTTAGTCCCATTCAGTTTGTTGCTTTAGATCCTAAGTTCAGACCTCAGTTCATCATCACCTTCACCCAGGCACAATGTTGACGTGACATTTACTTATCATCCGGAAAAAAAAAGTCTTTCATTTTAAAACTTGTTTTTGATTGAGACTGTCTGGCAGCTGCTGTGCCCCCCAGGGCAAGAGACCACTAATTATTCAAATATGAACATTCCAGCCTCACTCCAGTTTGATTTTTATTCGTCTTATGTAGTGTATGTATTCTGCGCAGACAGATATGGTTAAGGGGTGGGCGAGAGTGGCTGATAGTGGCTAGGATAAGAATACATTGAAGGAAAGACGCGTGGAATCATCATCATCGTCGTCGTCGTCATCGTCGTTATCATCATCATCACATCATCATTCACTCTCCATCCTCTCCTTCCTTCTTCTTCTTTCTCTCCTCTTCCTCTCTCTTCTCTTCTTCTTCTTCTTCTTCTTCTTCTTCTTCTTCTTCTTTTCTTCTCTTCTTCTTCTTCTTCTTCTTCTTCTTCTTCTTCTTCTTCTTCTTCTTCTTCTTTTTCTTCTTCTTCTTCTTCTTCTTCTTCTTCTCTTCTTCTTCTTCTTCTTCTTCTTCTCTTTCTTCTTCGCTTCTTTCTTCTTCTTCATTCTTCTTCGCATTCTTCTTCTTCGCATTTTCGCATTCTTCTTCGCATTCTTCTTCTTCGCATTCTTCTTCTTCGCATTCTTCTTCTTCGCATTCTTCGCATTCTTCTTCGCATTCTTCTTCGCATTCTTCTTCGCATTCTTCTTCTTCTTCTTCTTCTTCTTCTTCTTCTTCTTCTTCTTCTTCTTCTTCTTCTTCTTCTTCTTCTTCTTCGCATTCTTCTTCTTCGCATTCTTCTTCTTCGCATTCTTCTTCTTCTTCTTCTTCTTCTTCTTCTTCTTCTTCTTCTTCTTCTTCTTCTTCTTCTTCTTCTTCTTCTTCTTCTTCTTCTTCTTCTTCTTCTTCTTCTTCTTCTTCTTCTTCTTCTTCTACTTCTTCTTCTTCTTCTTCTTCTATTATTGTTTTTGTTTTGTCGTTCGAGCATTGTTTGGATTCAAATGGTCACACCGATTAGCTGGATAAAGTAACTGTTTTATCAAATCCACTTTGTTTTCCCACATCTTCTGTTCCAGAGTTGCCCCAGTTGGCCACTGCTCTTTTGTAACCCGTTCTCAAGAATCTGACAGTATTCAAACAGATACAAACCAGAAAAACACCCAAATAGAAACAGAACGCTGTTTAATATAACAAAACAATCCAGGCACTCTGGCACTGTCCGGCATGTATGTGAGAAAGCCTAGTCCATAAAATACGCCAGTATGTTTGTGGAAGAGGAGGGGTAAGTCTGCATCTCTGACGCTAGCGTGTTTTATCCTTTTGACCCCCGCATCCTGTCCACCCGCTTCCTGCATTGTCAACCATAGCTAGCTTAGCAAAAACAGGAAGGTGGAGGATGGGGTGAGGGAATCAAAGGGTTAATTTTTTGCAAATTGGTGAACAAGGTGCAGGAGTCAAAGGGTTAAGGATGGCTTGTGTGTCTCTCGACTTGAAGAGCTATGCTGACAAGAACCTTATGCTCCTGATAGGGTCACCCAAAGCCAGACAGGTCAAAGGATTGAGTTCAAACAAACAGTGATCCTATCCGCTGAAGACGGAATATGTAGAAGAATATGCAGCAAACATATGTTTGTACAGTGTAGGTGAGAACAACATATGCATACAGGCACCCAAGATAACATGACTTTGGAGGGGTTTATCTTGTCACAACAAATTTTTAGCTCGAACTAGGAATGAGTATCGTCCTTTCTGTATGTATGTATGTATGTATGTATGTATGTATGTATGTATGTATGTATGTATGTATGTATGTATGTATGTATGTATGTATGAATGTATGTATGTATGTATGTATATGTATGTTATGTATGTATGTATGTATGTATGTATGTAACATGTATGGACTTTCTCTGTGTACTTGTTCAAGTGGATTTGGTCTGAGAAGAATTTTTCTGCGGACAACTCTTTCGCTACGTTCTTCTGTGTGCATTAAGTACACGCTGTACACGGGTTGTTAGCTTTTTGCCTCATCTGTGGATCTAATGCACAGACCACAGCCTTAGTTTAATGGAGCAGGATGATGAAAAGAAGTTTTCATTCAAAATCGACAGGAAGGTCTCATTTCTGGTTCATTCATTTATTGATTTGCGGGGTCATGCAGACCTAGAAAAAGATTGGAAACGGTAGGAAGGTGCCAGAAAGAGTGCCGGAATGTGATTGTACAGAAAACCCATCTTCTGTCTCTTTATCACTTACGCACGCGCGCGCGCGCACACACGCACGCACGTGCGCACGTGCACACGCATACACACACTCACACACAACACGCACGCACTCACGCATAACACACACATACAGACGGACAGACACATACACAAACACACATACAGATACACACACACACACACACACACACACACACTCTCTCTCTCTCTCTCTCTCGCGCGCGCGCGCGAGCGCGCACACAAACATACGTACGCGCAAACATACACACATACAGAGAGAAGACATACACATATATACATACGCGCACACACACACACACACACACACACATACGCACGCACACGCACACGCGCGCACACACGCGCGCGCCACACACACACACACACACACACACACACACACACACACACACACACACACACACGGACATACACACTGTCTCTCTCTGTCTCTGTCTCTGTCTGTCTGTCTGTCTCTTTCGAAATTTTTCTCTCAACTTTGTACATTCCACAGAACAAGTGGTGGGGTAGTGAGTTAACCAGACATGTATTTTGTTAATTGGATCTCATTTGTAACAGGACGGGGCTAAGGGAAGGGAGACACAAATAGTTGCTGGCAGTCTGGGGTCCCCATTAAATGACGGGTGGCAGTTGTTAACGAACACGATATCCGACAACTGTCCGAAAATTGCAGCTGTTGGACCTCCGTGTATGAAAGAGATTACAGTGAAATTGTCTCTGAACAGAAACAAAGTCACTCACTTCCTGCAACAGCTAGATCCCCCAGTGATACGCATTAACAGACAAAAAGACAAGTCAAAACATTCTACTGGGGCTTTCAGGAATTAAGCCTACACCCTGACAGACAAACCGTACCAACAACAAGGGATCGTATTCAACAGTAAGATGATGATTTGCAAATGTAAAAAGTTTGTGTATGTAACTAGTTTCTCTCTCTGTCTTTCTGTTCTCCGCTGTCTCTCTGTTGTCTGTCTCTCTCTGTCTCTGTATGCCTGTTTCGTTCTGTCTCTGTCTCTCTGTTTCTTGTCGTCTAGTTCTGTCTCGTCTCTCTGTTCTTTGTCCTGTCTGTCTCTCCCCTCTCTCTTCGTGTGTGTGTGTGTGTGTGTGGGTGTTGTGTGTGTGTGTGTGTGTGTGTGTTGTGTGTGTGGTGTGTGTGTGTGTGTGTGTGTGTGTTTTCTCCGTTTTCTCACTTTGTGTTTTCTCTGTTTTCTCGCTTATATTTTTCTCCAAAACCAGGTAGACAGGATTTCCGTGTCTGGCTTGTGCCAGAGTGTTTATATTTACCTCTCTTTCTGCCTCACTGGTGCCACAGGCAAACTTGTAAGAAGAGGAGGCAGGCGACGCTGAGTAGGGTTTTGTATTGCACACTTCGCTTGGAAGAAGGGGTAACAAGGGGAGACAAGATCGAATTTCAGCGTTCTTCCACTCCTCACACTCCCTCCTCCTGACTCCACAAACACGTATGGCCCACAGCTGTGTCTACAGCGCTGATTGGCTGAGGATACCGTGTTTCCCTACAGGTTAGGTTAATCAGAAATGGCTTTTATGTTCCTTTTAACTTTTCCTCTGATTGACTTATGTAGTTTATGATATCACTCTGATGACTTATGTTAGTTTATGATATCACTCTGATTGACTTATGTTAGTTTATGATTCACTCTGATTGACTTATGTTAGTTTATGATATCACTCTGATTGACTTATGTTAGTTTTGATATCACTCTGATTGACTTATGTTAGTTTATGATATCATTCTGATTGACTTATGTTAGTTTATGATATCACTCTGATTGACTTTGTTAGTTTATGATATCATTCTGATTGACTTATGTTAGTTTATGATATCATTCTGATTGACTTATGTTAGTTTATGATATCATTCTGATTGATTATGTTAGTTTATGATATCACTCTGATTGACTTATGTTAGTTTATGATATCATTCTGATTGACTTATGTTAGTTTATGATATCACTCTGATTGACTTATGTTAGTTTATGATATCAAAGCAAACCAGGAAGAAAGAGGAACAAGTTTTATGCTGGTTTTTCAGTGGTTCAGGTTTGTTTGGTTTTGACAGTTTATTAAGCAAGCTGGCCTTACGGAAATCAGATCTCGGCAGGATACTGTTTAACGCGGAATTACGGCCTCGGAATTGTGGTGGGAGTAACTACGCTCTTTCTATACTCTGTTTCGCTGTCTGAGTAACTACACTCTTTCTGTACTCTGTTTCACTGTCTGCGTAACTACGCTCTTTCTATACTCTGTTTCGCTGTCTGCGTAACTACACTCTTTCTGTACTCTGTTTCACTGTCTGCGTAACTACACTCTTTCTGTACTCTGTTTCACTGTCTGCGTAACTACACTCTTTCTGTACTCTGTTTCACTGTCTGCGTAACTACGCTCTTTCTATACTCTGTTTCACTGTCTGCGTAACTACACTCTTTCTGTACTCTGTTTCACTGTCTGCGTAACTACACTCTTTCTATACTCTGTTTCACTGTCTGCGTAACTACACTCTGTCTATACTCTGTTTCACTGTCTGAGTAACTACACTCTTTCTATACTTTGTTTCACTGTCTGAGTAACTACACGCTTTCTATACTTTGTTTCACTGTCTGAGTAACTACACTCTTTCTATACTCTGTTTCACTGTCTGAGTAACTAACTCTTTCTATACTCTGTTTCACTGTCTGAGTAACTACACTCTTTCTATACTGTTTCACTGTCTGAGTAACTACATTCTTTCTATACTCTGTTTCACTGTCTGAGTAACTACACTCTTTCTATACTTTGTTTCACTGTCTGAGTAACTACATGCTTTCTATACTTTGTTTCACTGTCTGAGTAACTACACTCTTTCTATACTCTGTTTCACTGTCTGAGTAACTACACTCTTTCTATACTTTGTTTCACTGTCTGAGTAACTACACTCTTTCTATACTTTGTTTCACTGTCTGAGTAACTACACTCTTTCTATACTTTGTTTCACTGAGTAACTACACTCTTTCTATACTCTGTTTCACTGTCTGAGTAACTACACTCTTTCTATACTTTGTTTCACTGTCTGAGTAACTACACGCTTTCTATACTTTGTTTCACTGTCTGAGTAACTACACTCTTTCTATACTTTGTTTCACTGTCTAAGTAACTACACTCTTTCTATACTTTGTTTCACTGTCTGAGTAACTACACTCTTTCTATACTTTGTTTCACTGTCTGAGTAACTACACTC
>CM060308.1:60708455-60715955 GCA_030674185.1 Monoplex corrugatus
GGGTCGTGGGTTCAATCCCGATCTGGCCACGATTTTTTCTGGCCAGCTCATGGGTTTATGTGCAGGCTAAAGACTTGTGCCATGATACCATACACATGGCACCTGTGACGTTGGGGCATTCATCATCAATAGATATCGAAGGAAGATGAAATATAATGGTAGTATCCATAATAACTAGCAACACGCTTTCCTGGCAATGTATCCCATCTTAAGAGTGACATTTGTTGAAAGAAAGCAGCTAGACCAGGACAGGAAATGAATTGTTGCTTGTGCATTGATCACAGAGAAATAAACATAGATACCCCTGTCGAATATCCATCACTGTCCCACTGCTGGGGCCATTCATGCTACCAAACAGTAACTTTCCTCACCGCTGGTTGATCTCTGTTTTGGTGACTGGTTCAGAGCCGAATATTCCCCAAATGTTAAACGGTTAAAATCCCCCACATATTAAACGGTAAAATATTACTTGATTCTGTTCTAATGCAAGGCAAACGCTCTGCTCTTTAGAGTTTTTTTTCATTTGATTGCATATAGTTTTCTTTCTTTTTTGTATTGTGCTTTTTTAATGGCGTACTGGGATTCATAGCTTTCTAGCCAGTTAAATGTTTCCATTGCGTAGTAATTCTAGACTAATGGTGTGCTGTCCTTCTCATTTCGAGTATTGATAGTTTAATTTGCTTCTCCCCTGCAGTTTTATTTCTGTGTTTTAAATTCTCTCAGTCTCTGTCTCTTTCTCTGTCTCTCTTTCTTTCCCTCCTTCTCTCTCGCTCTTTACTTCTCTGTTTCTCTCTTTCTCTTAATTTCTGTCTGTCTCTATCTGTCTGTCTGTCTTTCTCTCTGTCTCTCTCTGTGTCAACCTGTCTGTCTTTCTGTCTGTCTCTTTCTCTGTGTCTGTCTGTGTCTGTCTGTATCTTTGTCTCTCTCTCCTCCTCCCTCCCTCTCTCTGTATTTATTGTGCCTATGCACTCAGCACCTCATCCCCATGCACTCACGCGCACAAACAGAAGCAGCAATAATAGCGGTAATCATAGACCAAAAACAAAGCCAGCTTAGAAATGGGCAATATATGTTTTTGTCAAATTTGCAAACAAGGTAGAATTGCATTTCCTGTCGTTCCATTGTCCGGCAAAGTGGTTCTTATGTTTCAGAAAATTGCCTTTCTCATCCATGGCTCCGGCACTGACTCATGCTGTTTGCATGGTGTGGTAATCACCTCCATCTTGCTTTTGTTCAAACGGCTCTCCTTTGTCCAGTTGCTTCTTCCGTTTCTCATTGTGTCGTCGTCTTTTCTGCACAGCAGAATGGTTGACGTTACTGAAATCCGAAGGACTCGGTCCTTGTTCTCTAGGATTAAATGAAGGGAACGATTTGATGTGGGAAAATCATGTATTGCAAAATTCTGACTGACCTAGTTGTTCAAAAGTAGAAACTTGCAGTTATCTAAAATTCTGTCTCTCTGTCTCTGTCTCTTTGTCTCTGTCTCTCTCTCTCTCTCTCTCTCTCACGTACACAACAGAGAGAGAGAGAGAGAGAGAGAGAGAGAGAGAAGAGTTTTGTCTTTATCAGTCTATCCATCCATCCATCCATTATGCATCTATCCATCTATCTATCTATCTATCTATCTGGAAAAGAACCACAAAACAATTCGGTGTATTAACAGTAATTTGGTGTGCAGAAACTAATAACAGACTGATAAGGAAAGAGACATGTTCACTTCATTAAACAGAAAATGGAAATACTTGTTACCATTACACGCTTTGATAGTTGTCTGTATTCAGTTTAGTAAAACTTGTTATATCTTTATAGAGTAAGAAAAAATACTAGAAGCAACAAACGACGATTATGTTGATCATGAGGTTGATGGCGACGATAATGATGATAATAGTAAAAGATGGGTGATACTGTTTCTCACATACTTTTCTCTCTTCTCTAATCCTTGCGCATCTATATTTCTCCTTTTTGGTTTATATACTGAATCCATCTTCCCATAACTTCACAAAGCTCTACAAAATGTCATGGATTCCAAACCTGCATATGAGAGGGTTGAAAACCTCATAAATCTACACAGACGAACGAATGACTTCTGGCGACGTACATGTAAACTCATTTTCATCTTGTGGTCTGTTCTGGCATCTCTCGCTTGCATGGAAATTGTTTATGAAAGGTCAGTGTAGCCATTTTTGGTAGTTGGGGGTGAGACCCAATTTGATAACAATCTCGGTTGACAGCTTGACTTTCCCCACAACTGTTGTGACACTGTTTCGTTCAGCGTCCCTGAGTCTGGGTATACTGTAGCCCTGTTGGCTCAGTTAGTCAGAGTGCCGTAATGATAACGCAGGGATCGCGAGTTCGATGCTCAGGCGTGCCAGTTTTTTTTCTTCAAGATCTTTCCAAAGCTTAGAGTTTATGTAAAGGCTTAAGGCATATGACATGGTCTTCTCGATCACATGGCATCTGTGGGATTTATTCCAGGCGCAGAGATGTTATCTTGAGAAACTGACTCTGTGATGATTCTCTCTTGAGTCTTTAATCTGATCCAATCTATATTCACCTAGTCCCCTGTTTCAGTAAGCCTTCTCACATGAACTGTGCAATAGGCCAGTTTGGATGACTGAGTCACCAGATGTGAGTGCAGGTATGTGCATGTGTTTTTATGCTGAAGAAGTTTTTGTGGACTGTAGCAGTCAAAATCATTTGTGTTTTGAAAGCATGTGAGCTGTTGAGATGTCCTTTGCTTTTTCTGCCGTGTGTGTGTGTGTGTGTGTGTGTGTGTGTGTGTGTGTGTGTGTGTGTGTGTGTGTGTGTGTGTGTGTGTGTGTGTGTGTGTGTGTGTGTGTTTGTGTGCGTGTGTGTGTGTGTTTGTGTTGTGTTGTGTTAATGTTTGCTTTATTATTTCTTAAGTGTTTAATTTTGTCTACAATTATTCTGGCTCTCTAGTTCAAGTGCTTGTCCATTTGACGCTTATGCTACCTAGAGTGGGACATTAATGAGTTACTTAGCTATGCTGACGTGTGCATGCATGGGGTGTGTTGTGTGTGTGTGTGTGTGTGTGTGTGTGTGTGTGTGTGTGTGTGTGTGTGTGTGTGTGTGTGTGTCTGTGTGTCTGTGTTTTGTGTATCTGTGTGTGTGTCTGTCTGTGTCTTGGTGTGTGTGTGTGGGTAACTAAAATGTGTTAGGAAGCTTTCCTGAACTTTTTTTTGATGAATCTTTATCCAGTTTAGCTCACAACTGTTGGAGAATCGCAGATGCAAAAGTTTTAGAAATTATTGTACCAAAAGTAAGGTCACATAGACCACAAAAGTGCCTGTTACCTTTGTTCTTTCTTAAGTGCTGTTTACTTATTTACATATTTATCTATTAACGAATCATTTTTCATTTACATCTTTCTTTCCATATATGTTTGTTAGTTTATTTATTTTTCATTTGTTTAGTTATTCATTATCTATTCACTTACGTATGTATTTACATTTCTTATGCAGGTGATTAGGTTTCTTTTCAGCCCACTGTCTCCCTCTATAGACGAAAGTTATTTGGTTGATAACATGCGAGGAAGTGAGTACGCAAGATGAAAATATGCCTAACATCCTCAGAACAAAAACAAAGAAGAAAGTGAATCAGAGGAAAACATGTAAAACTCTCTGAAAACCATAAATGTTCTTTGAGCACATCTATAACAGGTGTTCTCGTGGTGGGCGAGACACATTGCTACTGGCTTATCTCAAGAAATCACATTTGTTGGCTTTGAAAATGAGAGGATTTATCTCTTTTATTTTATTTGAAAGAAGGCAAAATCATCAGGTGAACAAAGTAGGAAAATAGGCAGTAGGAGAAAAGAAATAAGTTCGTTGGTACATGTGCTTCCTGCAAAGGTGCGAGGTAGGAGAATATTGAACTGTTTTCCCCCTGTCACGGTTAAATTAATCAACACTAAATAAACCTTTCTCTCCTTCTTCGTATCAGATACAAAGTAACTGAGTCAAGAGACACAGACTAGAACAGACACATGACATGAGTGGGGGGGGGGTGGGGGTACAGACGAAAATGGGTGGCAGAAAAGAGGGAAAGAAATTGGGAGTTGCACCTTGTAACTGAAGCGATCATCAAGGCAAGGATCTGAAAGACACCAGGCGGGAAAGACATCAAGCAGACCGCTTGATTATCGTTATTTTATTTGAAAGAAGGCAAAGTCAGGTTAATTAAAAAAGTAGGAAAATAGGCAGTTGGGAGAAAAGAAATAGGTCTGCTGGTACATGTACTTCTTGGAAAGGTGTGAGGGAGGAGAATATCGAACAACAACAAAACAAAACATAAAAAAGACGTACGTTTAGCTTGTTTTGTGGTAATATTGTATGACTCCACAAGAAAGAAAGAAAGAATAACGAAACAAACCAACACATACACTGAAGCATTAAAAGTTAAGGACATTGCTTTGTAAAGATAAGAGAGAGAGAGATCTTGGTAGAGAATGTTTCTAACAAGGAGAAGGTGCTGATATGTTTATGTGTTTATATATATATATAAAATAAAAATAAATATATATATATATATATATATATATATATATATATATATATATATATGTGTGTGTGTGTGTGTGTGTGTGTGTGTGTGTGTGTTGTGTGAAAGTGTGTGTGTGCTGTGAATTCTATATGCTCTCTCTCTGTCTCTGTTCTTCTGTCTCTGTCTCTGTCTCTCTCTCTCCTCTCTCTCTCTCTGTGTCTGTCTGTCTCTCTCTCTGTTTTCAAACTCATAATCACTGGCAGCTGAATTTTCATGCTCAATAAACTGAGCTGTTGGAGCACACTCAAAACTCACGCTAACTGTTTTCCCCCCTTGTCACAGTTAAATTAAGCAACACACACACACACACACACACAACACACACACACACACACACACACACACACACACACACACACCACCACCACGCACACACGCACGCACGCACAGCGCACACACACCACACACACACACACACACACACTCACAGCACGCACACTACACACACACACACACACACACACACACACACACACACACACCACTACACAACACACACACACACACACACACTTCCTCTCACTTCATCATCACTACTACACAACCATAAACACAACACACACACACACACATCAACACACACACACAAACAGACACACAAAACTTTCTCCTGTATAACATATACAGAATAACCTGGATTAAGAGACACACAAACTGAAAGACACATTGGCATGGGTGGGTCAGAGACGAAAATGGGGCAAAAGAGGAAAGAATGTGGAGTAGCGTCATGTAACGAAGCAGTCATCAAGGCAAGGATCTGAAAGATACCGTAGCGTCATGTAACTGAACAGCGATCATCAAGGCAAGGATCTGAAAGATACTGTAGCGTCATGTTAGCGTCATGTAACGAAGCAATCATCAAGGCAAGGATCTGAAAATACTGTAGCGTCATGTTAGCGTCATGTAACGAAGCAATCATCAAGGCAAGGATCTGAAAGATACTGTAGCGTCATGTTAGCGTCATGTAACTGAAGCAGTCATCAAGGCAAGAATCTGAAAGATACTGTAGCGTCATATTAGCGTCATGTAACTGAAGCAATCATCAAGGCAAGGATCTGAAAGATACTGTAGCGTCCATGTTAACGTCATGTAACTGAAGCAAATCATCAAGGCAAGGATCTGAAAGATACTGTAGCGTCATGTTAGCGTCATGTAACTGAAGCAATCATCAAGGCAAGGATCTGAAAGATACTGTAGCGCCATGTTAGCGTCATGTAACTGAAGCAATCATCAAGGCAGGATCTGAAAGATACCAGGCGGAAAGACATCAAGTAGAGTGCGTGATTATCGTTCAATAAAAGAAAGCAAGCTCTTAAAATTGTGTGAGTGCCTCCAGTGGACCGCCTTGTAGTAAATTCGGTGTGTTTTGCTTGCTTTTGTTGTGTATTGGCTGCACAGGTCGTTAACAGAATTTTTTTTTAAAACTCGAGGCATGTTCACAAATTAACTGAGAGGTTTTTGTGTATTTCTGAAGGACTGCTACTAATACATGTGTCTGGTAGCTGTGGCAGACTTGCCATCACTTCTCGTTACGTTAAACGTAAGCTCTGGACAAGCTGAATCAGCTGAATGAGTGGATAGTAGTGATGATAATGACAACAACAACATAAAACAACAACAACAACAACGACGATGATAATAAGGAGGAGGGACACGACGACGACAACGATGACGATGATGATGATGATAAATGATGATGTGACCTCTGACGTACACATTTTGTTTTTCCTTCAGTGAGGTATGGGCACATTTTGAGAGTTATAGACCTCATATTGCTCTGTACATTTGTAGAGCTTTAAACATAAACAGTAACAACAACAATAACAATAACAATCATCTTAACTTAGCGTCATTGAGGATGTAGCTTAAACTACCTGACAACATCGCAGGTGTGTGTATCTCTTTGCCGTTATTTTGCATGAGGGGATTTCATGTTTTTTACTGATCACCATGATATGTCAAAATCAATTTTCATTGCACTTCCAAAGAAGACAGGGCTATGAATGACATGACAGGGGCTATAGAATGATCATGATGAGGACAAGGAATAGAATCAAAAGAGAAATAGCAGAAGAACAGTGGATTTGTGGAAGGGAAAGGAACTATTAATGCCATATACATCCTAAGAACTATCATAGAGAGGCCAATCGAGGTGAATGAGGATTTATATTTACGCTTTATTGATTATTCCAAGGCTTTCGATCGGGTGCAACTCCCAACTAGAAAGACTAAATATTAATGGAAAAGATCTACGAATAATCAGAAATATTATTGGGAACAAACAGTTGCAATGAGAATAGAAAACGATATAAGCTCTTTCCAAAACATCAAAAGAGCAGTCAGACAGGGTTGTGTTTTGTCACCAGATCTGTTTTCACTTTGCAGCGAAAATATCATGAGAAACGTAGAGGAAGACCCTGGATTAAAGGTTGGAGGAAAAATGATAAACAACATTCGATACGCAGATGGCACCGTGCTAATTGCAGAAAATGAAAGGGACCTACAAAACCTTGTGAATATACTAGAAATAGAAAGCAAAGTAAGGGGTTGGAACTAAGCAGCAGGAAGACTGAAGTCATGGTGATCCAGTCTATACCACCCTCAATCCCTTCTTTCAGTAACCCTTCTCACATGAGGTGTGCAATAGGCCAGGATGGATGACTGAATCAACAGATGTGAGTGTACCTACGTAGTTGTGTTCTTATGCATAGGATGTTTTTGTGGACTGTAGCAGTCAATCATTTGTGTTTTGAAAGCATGTGAGCTGTGAAGGTGTGCTTTGCTTTTTCTGCCTCTGTGTGTGTGTGTGTGTGTGTGTGTGTGTGTGTGTGTGTGTGTGTTGTGTGTGTGTGTGTGTGTGTGTAAGCATGACATTGTGTATGTGTGTAACTAACATGTATTAGGAAGGTTTTCTTATCTGTTTTTGGATGAATCTTT
>CM060308.1:60720955-60723455 GCA_030674185.1 Monoplex corrugatus
CATGTTAATCAGTGAAAACAAGAAATCCCCTCTTGCTAAATAACAGCAAAAAGCACAACTTTGAGACAAGTTGTTAAGTTTAAATATCTGGGAACGGTCATCTCACCAGACGGTAGGTGCACATCAGAAAAAAACAGCAGAATCGGCCAAGCCAAAACAGCATTCAAGAAGATGAAAAGCATTCTTACCAACAAATGTCTATCAATTAACATCAGGAATACGATTCTTGAGTGTAATATAGAACCGATACTGTTGTACGGTTGTGAGGCGTGGACAGTCAACAAGCAAAGTCAGAACAAAATTGAGGCAACTGAATTGTGATTTCTAAGAAGAATGTTGAGAGTTCCATGGACAGTAAAGAAAACAAACGAGAAAGTCTTGAAGGAGCAGACACAAGAAGATCATTAATAAAGAAGATTAGAAAAAGGACAAACAACATTTATAGGCCATTTTATGAGGCAAGAGAAATTAGAGCACCTGGTCACAACAGGAAGCTGGAGGGAAATAGAGCACCAGGTAGACCCAGGGAGAAAGCATTGGATGGACTTGCAGGGTGGCTGAAGACAGAGAGGTGGGAGATGTAGTTGCAGCGACAAGGGATAGATTCGTATGTAAGGCCATGATCGCCAACGCCGAGCAGTAAGACACGTGATGATGTTGATGATATTTATTCCATAACAGTTTCATTAAATCGCCTTGTGAGCTTGTTCTCTGTGAATGTTTCTTCAGAAACAATTTATGATTTTTTTTTTCGTATGGAATTCTGCATTTACTGGTAATGCAGAATCTGCAGACCATGTCACATATTTACTGTATGCAGTATCAGTGTTGATGGTTTAGTCATGATTTGTTTTTTTTTTTATCTGTTACAGTGACTGTGTGGTAAATACCCAGTGGACCTATCGGCTTGTGAAGTGATGACTTTTGAAACAAGTGGACATTGAAACTGGAATTCGAGTGGATTTCATGTGCGTGTAAACTATCCTCCAAAAGCAGTCATCGGCAAAGTTTCATTTAAACATCGGTGAGTTGAATTCTGACGCTGATTTATTGTGTATTGTCTGCTTAATACTTTTGTCGTGATTTTGTCTTTACACAGCTTAACAAAAACACTGCAGTGCAGTGAAGCACAAAATGATACGTTACACTACAGTATGAGTGTATGATGCCGTTGAATGTTTTACATATTATTTCTTCCTTCCTTCCATCCTTATTTTTTGCTTGTCTTTTTTATCTCATCTGTCTCTCTGTTGTCATTTATTTGTGTTTTTGGTTATGTTATTTCTTTCTGACGTACTTTCTTCTTGTCTTTTTTTATAAGTTTTTCTTCTTCTTTCCTTCTTTTTTTTATTTTTATTCTTTGTTTCTTTTTGTTCATATTTTCTGTGTTTCTAGCCTTCTTTGTTTTCGATTTCTTCCTGTTCTTGCTGTTTTTCTGCTCGAAATGTGTCTTAATTATTCTAAGCTACCTCCATACAGGAGGTTTTTGTTTTCAATGTTTTTCTTAAGCATGTTACTAGGCTGCCTTCTTTCCTTCCTTTTGTGATTCTTTTTTTTCTTCGTTTTTGCATTTATTGGTTTATCTATTGATTTGTTCGTTCGTTCGCTCATCATTCCTTGTTCGTTCATTCATCTGATTGTGTGTTTGTTTCATTCATTCATTCATTCATTCATTCATTCATTCATTCATTCATTCATTCATTCATTTATTCATTCATTTATTCATCATTCATTCATTCATTCATTCATTTATAAATAAGACATTGCACTGTAAGTATTATTTTAATATATTATACTCTTTATTTGTTTTATTTCTTTTAATTGCTTTGTTCTGTTATTTAAATCCATTTTACTTGTTTGTCGTCTTACTTTAGTGTTTTTTGCACTCATTTAGCTTTTGTTTTCTCTCTATTGCATCCATGACTAGATTCGTTCTCATTAAACTATCTCCGTCTACAGGCTAACATTGTCTGATCAATATTTTATGAGGAACGGGCTGCATAAGACAAGATTAGTCCTATCAGCCTGAGAGCATAACCGAGAGAGAAAACAAACAAGGAAAAACATCAGAAGCTCTCTGAAAACCATAAAATTGTCTTTGGACCGAGCTTTAATGGGTCAGTTTTATGGGTGAGACAGATTGCAACTGGCTTGTTTCCACAGATAGCGTTTGTTGACTGTAGAAATGAGATTTGTCGTGATGTTGTTTTATGTCAAAAGAGGAAAAAGGGTGAAAGTTGGTGAAGTTGGGCAATGGGTAGTAAACCGAAGGAAGTAAGTTCAGAAGCATATTAAGAAAGAAAAAAAAAAGAAAACTTGCGATAAGAAGAGGAAGGAGGAGGAGAGGTACAGCAGCAAGAGGAAAACGTAAATATTGGAGATCGAGGAGGAGGAAAGGGGGGGGGGGGGGAGGGGGGGAAACGAACAAAATAGCTAAAACCAAACCAAAACTGAAAACCAACCCAAAACCCAAACCAACCCAAACCCAAACCCAACCCAA
>CM060308.1:60730955-60733455 GCA_030674185.1 Monoplex corrugatus
GTTCTGATTACAAGACTTGGTGATGGTGACATTTTTATCCCTTCTCTCTTATCAACTACTTGCAATGTTATTGAAACGATAAATCACCTCTCTCTCTGTCACCGTCTTTTTGTCACTCCTGCGCTGTCTTCTTTGCCTGCCTGCCTGCCAGTCTGCCTGTCTGTCTGTCTGTCTGTCTGATTCTCTCTCTCTCTCTCTCTCCTTCTTCTCCCCTCTCTCTCTCACTCGCGCGCGCGCGCGCTCATTTTTCTCTCAGGCTTTTTCCTTCATTATGTTATATTTAGGTCCTTTTCCTTTGACTGTGATTGGTTTTGAATTCATTTTTCTTTCTCTTTTAATTTTTGTTTTATATTTGGTTCATTCCTGCTGTAATTGTCTCCCCTCCTTTCTCTTACCCTTTCTGTCTTGTCTCTATCTGTCTCTGCCCCCCCCCCCCTCTCTCTCTTTCTCTCTCTGTGTCTCTTTCTCTCTCTCTCTCTGTCTCGTTCTCTTTGTGCCTCTCTCTTACCCTTTCTGTCTTGTCTCTATCTGTCTCTGCCCTTTCCCCCTCTTTCTCTGTCTGTCTCTTTCTCTGTCTCTCTGTCTCTTTTCTCTCTCTCTCTCTCTCTTTCTCTCTCTCTCTCTCTCTCCTCAGTTTTTCTGCCTGTCTATCTGTTCGTTTTTCCACCTGTCTCACCTTCTGTTCATTCTTCAAGTCTGCAGCAGCAACTTCTTGCTTTATTTTTCGGCTCTGCACGAGGCCTTGCTTTAGTTGTTCGTTATGATTATTTCTCTGCTCGTTTACTTTAATGGATTGTGTTTTCTGTCTGTCTGTCTGTCTGTCTGTCTGTCTGCCTGCCTGCCTGTCTGTCTGTCTGGCTGGCTGGCTGGCTAGCTAGCTGGCAGGCTTGGTAGATAGCAGTAGGTGGGGATAACAAAATAAATACGAGGAAGTATCTGACTTTTCTCTTGTTTTTCTGTCTTCTTGTTGCCCTGCCATCTATGTCTCTGTCTCTCTGTATCCATCTCTGTCTTTGTCTGTCTGTCTCTTTCACTGTCTTCATCTGTCTGTCTGTCTGTCTGTCTCTGTCTGTGTCTGTCTATCTGTCTCCTCTCTCCCTCTGTCTGTCTGTCTGTCTCTGTCTCTCTGTCTGTGTCTGTCTATCTGTCTCTGTCTCTCTCTCTCCCTCTGTCTGTTTGTCTCTGTCTCTGTGTCTCTCTGTCTCTGTCTGTCTGTCTGTCTCTCTCTCTCTCTCTCTCTGTCTCTCCCTCCCCCTTCTTCCTTTGCTGCCCCCGCCACCGTCATTGTTATGGTCCAATGGCCTAATCAGTGTGCCACTCTAGAGGTCCGTGTTCTCTGTTTTTCTCTGTTGCCTCACTTATTCCTCTGTCTTTTTCTCTTTTTTACAATCTCTCTCTCTCTCTGTCTCTCTCTCTCAGGCCTCTCTCATGTAACGAACACACAGACTTACACAAAGACACAGACACAGACATACAGGCACAGACACACGGACAGACAGACAGACAGACACAGACACACAGACACACAGACAGACGGACAGACAAACAAGCAGACACACACACACACGCACGCACGCACACAGACACACACAGACACACAGACACACAGACACACACACACACACACACACACACACACACAGACATACACGCATACAGACACACACACACACAGACACACACACAGACACACACATACACACACACATACACACACGCCGTCTAATATCACTTATAGTGAAAAGATGTTAAATCAAGGAACGAACGCACACACACACACACACACACACACACACACACACACACACACACACACACACACACACACACACACACACACACACACACACACACACACACACACACACACACGATACGCAGAATAGGAAAAAATATCCGTGACTTTGCAGTTCACTATCAGTGCTGACGGTAAAGGCTGCCGGGGGAATTGTCCGTTCCTGTAATGTCCTCAGTCTGAGAGTTTTGTGTATCGTGTGTCTGTCTGTCTGTCTGTTTGTTTTTTGTGTTGTTTTTGTTTTTGTTTCTTTCGCTTTGTTTCATTTTCTCGGTAATAATGATAATGATAATAATGATATTAATAATAGTAACAACAATATTAGTAATGATGATGGATGATGACGACGATGATGATGATAATTAAGAAGAAGAAGAACAAGACGATAGTAATAACGATAATGATGACATGTATAAGGCCCCAATCTTTATATAAGAATCAAACCAAATCATGCCCTCTCACCATTCTCCAAAACAGTCACCCAACAACGATCAAAAGTCCAGGGCACAAAGCCCACGCAAACTGGGAGGGGGAGGACAGCAGAGGAATGGGGCAATGAGTGAACACATTTATTATAGAGGGTGGAAATCACTGCTGGACAAACAAAACAAATGTCTTCAAGTTATACTAGAAGAAAGACAAGAGTTTTTGACTGTTGAATAGACGGGGACAGATCGTTTCACTTGTACGGACCAGACACAGGAA
>CM060308.1:60735955-60763455 GCA_030674185.1 Monoplex corrugatus
TGATTTATCAAGGCCACTGGATCTTGTTACATGGCCATACCAACGTAGTTTTTATTTTCTTAACCTAAGTCAGCTGATCTTCATATGATCCAGTGTACTGCTTGATGGTTTGGGACACATGTTCAGTGGTGACATGACCAGTGTATCTAATGTACAATATCTTGCGATAACAGTAGAAATACATGGCTTGGATTTGTTTCCCCAAATTTCCTGTGAGGATTCATGTTTTGCATGGTTACAGGGAGATGGAATATACGCGTAAGTGCTCGTAAGAGGCCATCTTGTGTTTCATGGAGATGTTCTTGTCCTCTCAGAAGTATCTTATCAGTTGTCTGGGCTGCATGCTGTTCATGGGCAGACTTAGTACCGATGTTAGAACAATAAAGAGAAATTAGACTTACATGTTTACAAATTAGATTATTCCAACGAATATTGCCAACAAATTTTACCTGATGAAAACATGGGTGTACAAAATGATGTCTGCTCATTTCGTAGAAATGAACAAGACAGTTTACGCCATCTTTTTCTTTTCATTGAATTACAGAAGTATGAATTATTCTGGCAACAGCTTCAAGTAGTTATCAGTAATCTCTGAAAAGTGGCGCTTCATTATGGCGAAGCGCACTCCCTGGGAAAACCCCCCTGAATTTCACATGGTAAATCCGTTGTGATCAGAAAAAAGAAAGACAAAAAAGGGTAGAAACGTAAGAAAGATTGAAAGAAATAAGGGAAAAACGCTAAACAAAACCAAACCAAATAGACACAAAGGACAGTGAAGATCTATGACTTGAAAGCCACGTTACAGGGAATAAAGGGATTTGGTGGAGCGACAAGGAGATTATCAAGGCTTTGACCATCAACCAAGACACAAAAAAGCGTAATTTCCTTCCCCTGTAGCTCTGTTGGTAGGCCAGATGCTCAGTTTTGTTCACTTTGGTCCTGGCTTTCACACTACCCTGTCTTCGACAAACTAATTCTCCTGTCAGCGTTTGGTAATATCATGTGCGTTATGTTGTTATTTATGGATTCGATATTATTTTTAGGAGTGAAGAAAACCTGTAGATTGATTTGGTTTTCAACAGGTGACACAAAAAGAATCTAATTACGTACAATGTTGAATAGTTCCTTCGCTTTTTCTTTGATCTCGTATGAAGGTGAACTTTATTGAGAATGGTTCGTGAGCAGAGAGAGAGAGAGAGAGAGAGAGAGAGAGAGAGAGAGAGAGAGAGAGAGAGAGAGAGAGAGAGAGGAGAGAGAGAGAGAGAGAGAGAGACAAAACACAGATGAGTGCGTGTGAAATGAATGGACAGAATACGTTTGCAAGCAGTTTGCATTGCTCTCTATTTCCGCTCTCTCTGTCTGTTCTCTGTCTGTCTGTCTCTCTGTCTCTGTCTCTGTCTCTGTCTCTCTCTCTCTCTCTCTCTCTCTCTCTCCTCTCTCTCTCCAGATTTTCTCCAAAGTTCAAAGAGAGTACAAGCCCAACGAACGAGTCGTGAATATTTTTCATTAAACCAGGACATTTCTATCTGGAACCATGGTGAAAATAATGAAACAGAAAGCTTGCCAAACAACTAATCAGCCAGACAACCAGGCACGCAATTAACCAACCATCCATCTGCACAGCAGCAAACATGAACGTTAATTCGTTTAGGTGCTGAACCGTTGACAATTTGTGGGCATATATTTACAATATTTGATTCAAAGGTAGAGAAGACCACACAGTAAACAAAACGACGACGACGACGACGACGACGACAAAGACAACGACGACGACGACAACAACAACAACACCACCACCAACAACAACAACAGCGCAGCAAACGAAAGACCACTACCACCACCACCAGCCACAACAAACCAGACACCACCAACCAATGTGTAAATCAACCAACAAATTGGAGCAGCGCTAATCCAAACAAAAGGAAACGAAATGAGATGACACGTGAACAATTTATTGTAAAGTTACATAACGTGCAGTCTAGATCCTTTACTATTTATGACCAGATAGTTTCCAAAAGTTAGGTAATAGATCACACACTCATGGTCCCAGGAAGACAGCACGAGGGTGAGTAATGGCCACGTAGAGGGTTAAAATCAGGAAGAGGGGATTACCAAAGTTTAACCATCTTGTTCTGTAATTGAAATCAGTCGGGAAGTGGACAGAATGTTGTGTCTTTCCGCGGTAACCCTGGTGGTAGGCGCTCCGCTTTGATCGATTCTGTCCCGACTTTCACCCGGCATTGACCAGACAAATTAATTCTGCCGTCAACCTTTCAGAAAATCGCGTGTCATGTTTGTATCACAGTATGCACAGGGGCGGAGAACATCTATACCATTATGTTTCCAGAGCACTTGAAATTACCCCGTGGGAATGCCTGGGGGCTCTTTCAGTGTAAATAGTATCCCCCACCTTCTGGAAATTCTGTGCTAGAAATTTCCTCTTTTCTGTCTCTCTTTGTTTCTGCCTTGTTCCTTTGTTTTCTGTCATTTCTTCTTACAAATTTCTGCCGTGCTGTTTCATTCACTTGTATGTGTTCGATAAAGTCTTATATACTTTATCTTAGGATTGATAATTGAGTACCTGTATTAAGTGCAATTTTGGCCCTTGTAACTTAGGTATGTTTTTGTACATGTATAATTATGTTTTAGTGTCCTTATAGTTGTGTTGAAATTTATATTCAAGTATGTTTGTTAAATCTCCTGTGCGATAAATTGGACGGAGTGGTCAACGCCAGGGGCATCTCCTCAGATTATGTGCGCAAATGCATTGATATGTGTACTTAATTTTCTTTTGCCTTTTTTTCTCCTGTATGTTTTGAAACGGTTATAGCCCGTGATATGGCTCTACGCAGTTGGCTGGGCTTTAAACAAAAATAACGATAACAATAACAGCACTTGAAATAAGTAATGATCAAGAAAGATTATAATGTCTTTTACATTCTTGTGTACACTTGGAGAGTGCCTGTGAATTGCCTCTATCTGTATGTGTGTGTGTGTGTGTGTGTGTGTGTGTGTGTGTGTGTGTGTGTGTGTGTGTGTGTGTGGTGTGTTGTGTGTGTGTGTGTGTGTGTGTGTGTGTGGTGTGTGTGTGTGTGTGTGTGTGAGTGCTGTGCGTGTGTGTGTGTGTGTGTGAGTGATGTAGTGTGTGCGTGTGTGTGTGTGTTCGTTGTTTTGTTTGTGTGTTGTGTTGTGGACTGGCGACACATAGTGCGTGAAAATGCATGACAGTTATACGAATCTGTTTCATCGCTCTCTTCTTCCTTTCTCGCTCTGTCGTCTCTTGTCTCTGTCTTCAGTCTGGTCTTCTGTCTGTCTTATCTGTTTCGGGCTCTTACTCTCTCTCTCTCCAGCATGCGTCAAATGGAATTCATCTCAGTAGTGGATAATGTCTGTTTATTGTGTTTCAGGGCATTTGAATAATTGATGTCCAAAAAATTGATTGTTTATGTCCTTGTTTATAGTAGGAGTAATGCACGTGAATTGCCTGTTTGTGTATGTAGAAAGGCATGATCAACATGGAGTTTGTAACTGAACAGTAATGCCAGTTAACTGAGCAGTAAGGCCAGTAACTGAGCAGTAAGGCCAGTATCTGAGCAGTAAGGCCAGTAATGAAGCCAGTAATGAACAGTAAGCAGTAACTGACTGAGCAGAAGGTCAGTACGAACGTAGCATACGAACATAAGCAGAAACTGACGAGTCACAAACAACCACACCAGTCCACACATAAATTCTTATTAGTGTTGAATTATTCAGTATTTATGAGCAAATTTGCAACGTGTCTTCATTTAAACTTTTATTATACAGATTGCTTTTCTTCTTCACTCTCCTTCCCTTTTTTATTTCTGAGAAAAAAAAAAGGACACGCAAGCTCGCACGCACACACATACACACACTCACACACACACTCACACACACACACACACACACACACACACACACACACACACACACACACACACACACACACACACACATACACACACACATACACACACACACACACACATACACACACACAAATATATAATATACACACACACTCACACATACATACACACACACACACACACACACACACACACACACACACACACACACACACACACACCACTCTCTCTCTCTCTCTCTCTCTCTGTCTCTCTCTCTCACAAACATACACACACATACGCTCATTCACCCTCTCACAAATATACACACAAACCCGCGCGCGCGCGCGCGCGCACACACACACACACACACACACTCTCTCTCTCTCTCTCTCTCTCTGTCTCTCACAAACACATACACACACATACGCTCATTCACCCTCTCGCAAATACACACACATGCGCGCGCGCACACACAAATACACACACACACACGCGCGCGCGCGCGCGCGGCAATGGAATAAAGTGATCTTGGTGGTCATAACCAAGTACATGTTTACGATGTTTTATTCAAATGATTGCCCGAAGAACGTATCCTGTAATAGTAGATTGTATGTCTGAGCACACAGTCTCTAGAGATGACTCTTTATCGCTAAATAATCTTGTTATTTTCTGACAAATGTCCTCATTTCCTTCTCCGTACAAATATTTCTCTCTCTCTCCTCTCTCTCTCTCTCTCTCTCTCTCTCTCTCTCTCTCTCTGTTGTCTGTCTCTCTCTGTGTGTCTGTCTGTCTCTCTGTATTTCTGTGGGTCTGTCTGTCTGTCTGTCTCTCTCTCTCTCTGTCTTTCTGTCTGTGTGTTTTTTCCTCTCGCTCTCTCTGTTTCTCTGTCTCTCTTCTTTCTTTCTTTCTGTCTCTCTCTGTGTCTCTCTCTCTCTCTCTGTGTCTCTCTCTGTCTCTCTCTGTCTGTCTGTCTGTCTGTCTGTCTCTCTCTCTCTCTGTCTCTCTCTCTACCTCCCCCACTTTTTGTTGTAGTACCATAACTGATTCCTTTTTCATGAAATGTTCATGTTATTTCGTGATAAACTTCCTGGTTTGTTTAACACTAATAACAGTACATCTCTTGCTTTCAGTTTTTCCCTGTCTTTTCTCCCCACCCCACCCCCACCCCCACCCCCTCTTCATTTTATCATCCCTGATTCCTCTTTTCGTTTTAGTGCGAGACCCGTCTCTACTATGTCTTTGAAGGACAAAAGCAGTCACGCAAAAAACAACAACAAATTATTTACAGCCGACAGCCGACATTTCATCGTGAGATATACCCACTGATTTTTTTTTTTTTCTGTCGTAGATGTTTTATTTCTTTTACTGCATTGCCTATTCCTTCTTCCTTCAGTTTACTTTGTTTATTTCTGTCCTTGTTCTTTCTCATTCCAAAAACTCTTTGTTATCTCTCTTCAGGAAAATTTGGAGTTTGTTCGTGACGGATGCATCACACTCGGACAATTCCATGTGCGCTCCACCCAAATTTGCCAGCGGTTTTCTGGCAGACTCCCAGAGCCTTTGCAAGGTCTGAATGAGAAAAGAGAGAGAGAGAGAGAGAGAGAGAGAGAGAGAGAGAGAGAGAGTGATAGAGAGAGAGAGAGAGAGAGAGAGAGAGAGAGAGAGAGAGAGAGAGAGAGAAAACAACACGGGAACACCAGAAATAGTCACAGAAGACCTAGCCAAGCAAGACCCCTTTTATTGATTTTGTAAAAGATTGTGCCCCATCCCATTCAGAAAGATAGTGGTCTTGTGTGTGTGTGGTGTGTGTGTGTGTGTGTGTGTGTGTGTGTGTGTGTGTGTGTGTGTGTGTGTTGTGTGTGTGTGTGTGTGTGTGTTTGCGTGTGTGTGTGTGTGCGTGCGTGTGTGTGTATGTGCGTGCGTGTGTATATGCGTGCGTGCGTCCATGCGTTCACCGAGTCCTGCAGTTTTGTAGAAAAAGAAGAAGAAAAGGAAACAAAATTACTCCCTTTCTTGCCAGCAGAACGTCTGATTGCTTGAACAGTTCTCCCCCTTAGCTCATCTCAGCAGACCTCTAACCCTTCAACTCCCGCCCAACTGCAAAAACTTAACCTTTTGATTCCCTCACCTTATCCACCAGGAAGCTGGTGGATAGGGTGAGGGAGTCAAAGGGTTAAAGTTTTCGCTTTGCTGGCATGGTCAACAATGCAGGATGCTGATGGACAGGGTGTGGGAGTCTAAGGTTTAAAACGTAATTTGTACGTTGTCTATTTAGTTCATAGTATTCCGTGGTCATTCAGTATATACAACTCATCTTGTGACCAGTAGGTCTTCTCCTGTCTAGAGAAGTCGGAGGTATGGGGAGGGACACCACTGTAGAACTAAACCGTATAATCCTGTCTGACGCCATGTCACATACTTCTTCTGTCTAAGGAAACTGTCGAGCGTTTTCATATTCTCTCTTACTTGTCTGTAGAAGACTTGATGAGTGTGTGCGCGCGCGCGCGCGCGCGCGCGTGTGTGTGTGTGTGTGTATGTGTGTGTGTGTGTGGAGAGAGAGAGAGAGAGAGAGAGAGTGTGTGTGTGTGTGTGGTGTATATGTGTGCATTGTGTGGTGTGGTGTGGTGTGGTAGTGGTGGTGGTGGTGTAGTGGTGGTGGTGGTGGTGGTGGTGTGGTGGTGTGTGTGTGTGTGTGTGTGTGTGTGTTGTGTGTGGAGAGAGAGGTGTGTGTGTGTGTTGGTGGTTATGTGTGCATGTGTGGTGGTGTGGTGGTAGTGGTGGTGGTGGTGGTGGTGGTGGTGAGGTTGTGTGTGTGTGTGGTAGTGTGTGTGAGGTATGTGTGTGTGTGGTGTATATGTGTGCATTGTGTGGTGTGGTGTGGTGTGGTGTAGTGTGGTGTAGTGGTGGTGGTGGTGTAATGTTGGTGGGGTGGTGGTGGTGGTGGTGGTGGTTGTGTTGTGTGTGTGTGTGTGTGTGTGTGTGTGTGTGGTGTGTGTGTTGTGTGTGTGTGTGTGTGTGTGTGTGTGTGTGGAGGAGAGATCTCAGTGAGCCATTATCTCTTTATCACAAGACGTGATGACTTTTTTTTTTCAAATCCTCTTATCACAGAACACTAAGAGGGTACCGCCATACTGATAGTATCTATTTACAGTCTTTGGAAATCTTTACTGAGATCATCATCATGTGCCCTGCTGCATGACATTGACGATCATGGCCCTCCATACCAATTTATCTTTTGTCGCTGCAAGTACTTCTCCCACCCTCTCTGTCTTAACTATTCCACAAATCCTTCTCCTTTGGTCTGCCTGGTACTCTTTTTCCCTCCAGCTTTCCTTTGCTAAGATATTTACCCCAAAAGGCAAGACAATTTATGTATAGGCTCTAGTGGTCACTGGGCTGTAAGCATTATGAACCTGAACCAGCCAATCTGTGTGACGTTTTGAACAGTTACTTTCCCATAACTTACATTTGAGTCAACGCTGATAATCAATAATGGCAAAGGTATAGGCCAAGTCTTGTCGAAGTGCCTTTTTTTCATACCGGGAGGTGTCGCGTGGCCGGGAGGATGAATGTAGTTGTCTGCAGCTTGGCAGAAGTTTTGAGTTAAAGAGAGATTCATCGTACTCAGACAAATCCATGTGTGTTTCATCGAAACCTTCTGTGTCTCTGGCATCCTCCATGAGGCTGCGCAGTATCTTATACAATACCTCTTGAAATAGGATGGGGGGGGGGGGGGGGGGGGGGGGGGGGGAGACGGGATCTATAAAACACTAAGCTGACACCTTTAAAATGATGAAAACAAGAAGATGGGCAGCAAACAATCCAACTGTTAATGTTGTGGGCTAATGATAATAATTAATAAATACAATATCTATATAGCGCAAAATCTTGATAAAAATCAAATCTAAGCGCTGAACAGACACACACGCACGCACGCACGCACGCACACACATGCACAACACACACACACACACACACACACACACACACACACACACACACACACACACACACACACACACACACCACACACACGGCTATAAATGGGGGAAAAAGAATAAAAACAATGGAAAATTATTAATGTTAATGTTGATGTTGTGGGCTAGAATTACACTCAAGATAATCAGGAAGCAGAAACCTTAGCACAGAGTCGTAGAGCCATGTAGATGAAGACTCTGAACCTGGAGCATTTGACCTTGTGATATTTTTGGGCTGCTAGATTGTCTGGCATCATGGTCAGGTGACCAAACTATTCCGTCTGCTGTTGTGTAATGTAATGGTTGACAGGCGTTGTTCCAACCATCTCTTGGATCTATTTTTCTCTTTAACCATGTCTTTTTTAGTCTAAGCTGCCACTTTTCTGAGACATCTCATTTCAAATGTTGTGATCTATCGTGTTAGTATTTTAAGTATCTAGGTCTAGCACGGGAAAGTCAGTGTGGATACGAAGATCGTACTGATAACCCTGGCTTTTGCTTCCATAGTGATACTGGAGTGTTTTAGAAGGGGTGAAAGTTGGTAGCTCACAGCGTTTGCCTTTTGAATTCTGGTCTCAATTTCTCTGTCCATTTTCCTAGATCTAGTAGATAAACTTTCCAAGTACTTAAAGTCTGTACTTGTTTGAAGTTTTGGCCCCTTGATTTTGACGTCCAGTTTTTCAGACTTCTCGCGGCAGAAGTATGCATGTTAATACTGTCCACAGTAGCTGACCAAGTACTAGACCATGTTTATTTGGGCATGAAAGCATGTACCTCATCTGATAATCATTGTTTGTCTCATCATCATTGTCTGCATTTGATCATACTCTGTCAATATATTGCCGAAATGTCCCTGCTGAATCTGTGAAGACATATTGTGACTAACTGTGACCTTTGCATTTGATCCTATTAAATGACATTCCCGGGAATTCTTTTTTTTTCCTGTCACAAAAAACAGCTGTTCCAAATTAACGTAAATTCCGTTTTGACAAAGCCGAACTGTCTTGGGGTAAACACGTTCACATTGTAAAATATTTTTACAAGCTGTTAAATTATCATTATCTTAAGGTAAAAGTGTTCACATTGTTTTTGTTTGTTGTTTTCATGCTGTATTTATCTGTTTGTCCACTTTTGCTTGTGTGTATTGATTTTTCTTGTTTGTTTACTTGATTGTCTTGTAATATATAGTATTTTGTCTCGTTGTTTACTTTGTTTTTGCTTCATGAAAATAAAAGAGAAACTGTACATTAAAATAGTCACATTGTTTACCTGCATAGTCCAAATCATTGTATGCCTATAACATTTCATACCTACGCTTTTCTGACTACTTATTGAAGGGGATCTGTGAATTAAGGTAGGGGCACATCCTGTCCTAAAGCAGTGGGTAAATCTTTGAGGATTAAATTTTGATATCAACTTGAATGGATCTGAAATTGTCTGTCCGTCCTTCTCTGTGTCTATCTGTGACTGTCTCTTAAAAAAAGAATTTTTTTAAATGAAAGAAAAGGGGATTAAAAAGGGGGTAGGGATACGTATTAAAAGGAGCGCGCTTCTATGGCGTATTTATCTTTCCGCTTTTTGTGTTTGTGCTGCTTCAAACATGCAGGGGACATGTGAAGTGCTATAGAGAAGAGCGGATTGTAATGGGAAATGGAAATACAGTGTTCAGCCTCGGGACAGAGTTTGTTGCTGTGGTGGCTGTGACACTGCATACGAATTCGTGGATGATGGAGACGTTTACCAACATTAGATTTTTATATATGGATCTGTTAAAGAAAATAAAAAATAAGAACATTGTGTCCACAGACACGCACGCGAGCAAAGACAGGGGTGAATATACAAAGAGAACAGAGGAGAGAGAGAGAGAGAGAGGAGAGGAGAGAGAGAGAGAGAGAGAGAGAGAGGAGGAGGAGAGAGAGAGAGAGAGAGAGAGAAGAAGGTTTTATGGTGAAATTTCTTAACCTTTTTCACCATAGGAAGAAATCCATGGAACTAGTAGCTCTAGGGAGAAGGGAACAGAACATCTATGGTGAAATGACAACGACTGTGTCATCATATAAAGTCACCCTAAGGTCTCTTTCCGCTAGTAACACGGGAGAAGTAGAGGCCAAAACAGTCAAGAGACGAGACACGTTCAGACAAATGCAAAGAGCAATAACATTAGTGTGAAAACGAGATGCAGAGTTTCCAAAAGGTCAGGTTTAAACCCTTTGACCCCTGCAACCCTGTCTATCAACATCCTGCATTGTCAATGATGTTAGCAAAGCAAAAAATTAACCTTTTGACTCCCTCACCCTATCCACCAGCTTCCTGCGGGAAGCTGGTGGATAGGGTGGGGGAGTCAAAAGGTTAAATTTTTTGCAGTTGGTGGACAGTGTGCAGGAGTCAAAGGGTTAATTGCACCAAATCATCGCCGGCACCTATACGGGGAATTTCCGTGTTCATGGAGTGTCACGACTGCCGTAAGGTGGAGAAAACAGTGCACATAGCGTGTGTAGTACTGTGTGGAGTGTAACACTTACCGACATCTACCGCTCCTGTAAGTCCCATCAGCAGTTCGGTCAGTTCTGGTCATTGTGGATCAACATCATCAGCCGAAAGTGTAATTTGTCACCAGTTTGCTGTGGGCAATCGCTTTGTCTTCTTGCTTTTCTTGTGGTCGTTCCTCTGTCTCTGTCTGTCTGTCTGTCTGTCTCACTCTGTCTCTGTCTTGTCTCTGTCTGTCTGTCTGTCTCTCTTTCTGTCCGTCCGTCTGTCTCTGTCTCTCTGTTTTTTCTTTCTCTCTTTCTTTCTCTCTCTCCTTTTCTCTCTCTCTTTCTCTCTCCTCTTTTTATCTCTGTCTCTCTGTCTCTGCCTCTGTCTCTCTATCTCTATATCTTTCTGTCTCTGTCTCTCTTTCTGTCTGTCTCTCTTTCTTTCTGTCTCTATCTCTGTCTCTCTCTCTGTCGTCTCTGTCTGTCTCTCTCTGTCTCTGTCTCGCTGTGACTGTCTCTGTCCCTGTCTCTCTGTCTGTCTCTGTCTCTTTGTCTCTGTCTCTCTCTCTGTCTCTGTCTCTGTCTGTCTCTGTCTCTCTCTCTCTCTCTCTCTCTTAACAATTCAGAACATTCCAGAAAATTGGCGATGTTTATGTTTTATGCTTAAAGCTTCGAGAAGAGGTATCAGTCTGTAAACTTGCTACTACAAAACGGACGACGAATGAAAAGTATGCAAGGTGTATGTTAATGTAATCCCCTCCCCACAATCCCTGTTTTGAGTATGGGTCGTGGCCTTCACAATAAACCATGTGTCAGTCTCTCTTCTCTCTCTCTCTCTCTCTCTCTCTTGTTTCTCTCTCTTTTTCTGTCTGTCTGTTCTCTCTCTCTCCCTCCCTCCTCTCTTCCTGTCTCTGTCTCTTGTCTCAGTCTCTCTCTCTCTCACTCTCACTCTCTCTCTCTCGTTCTCTTTTCTCTGCTCTTTCTTCTCCTCTCTCTTCTCTCCTCTCTCTGCTTTCTTTCTCTGTCTCTCTGTCTCTCTCTCTCTCTCCCTCTCTCTCCCTCTTTTCTCTCTCCCCTTTTCTCTCTCGTCTCACCCTCTCACTCCCTCTCTACTCTCATTTTCACTATCTCACTCTTGTTGTCTCTCTCTCTCCCCTCTTTCCCACACACTCCCGCCTCCCTCGCGTGAAATGGACGAAGAAATGTCGTTAGGCCATTAATGACTTGAAGCTTACCCTAATGGGGCAAAATTTCAAGTCCGGCTTTAGCCGGGGCCTTTGCCTTTCGCGGGCCACCATCGATCACCCTGTACCAGCCAGAATTTACGGCAGTCACGAACTGCTTTGCGGTTGGCCTGTGTGAGATGTAAGAAGAAATCACTGTAAAATAATGGCGCTGTAGCGGTGAATTATTATGACTATGAAATCATGTCCTTCTCCCCCCCCCCCCCCCCCCCTGTCTTTTGCAATGAATTACCGTTAAAAGTGGCTTCATCGTGTTTGTTTGGCTTTAAAACTTTTTGAATTTATTAACTGCAACAATAAATTCTTTAAGAAGGATTCACTGCATTAGGACGATTCCATATGCGCTCCACCCAAATCTGTCAGAAATGATCTGACAGAGTCCCTGAGCCCGCGCAAAACCCTATTCCCTGGCAAGATCTTGAAATGGTGTGGCGGGGGTGTGGCGAGAAGGGACATATGAAACACTAAGCTACCTCCACCAGAATGATAGAAACAGCACTACACGGCGGTGGACTCCTTAAAGAACCTCTTCCAAGACGTCCCGTCTGATACAATTTTCCAGTTTTTACAAGAGATCAGTAGATTTTACCTGATATGATTTTCCTTTTTTAATTGCATTTTAGACTTGTAAGATGAACAGTGAGCATGGTTTTTGACTGTGGTCTTTTTATCTTGACCGGGTTGTCGGTTTTTGACGTGGTCTTAGCCTGATATGGCTCTAGTAGTCGGCTGGGCTATAAGCAATATGAACTTGAACTTGATAGAAATAATAAGGTGGCAGCAGACAGATGGTTTTGTAGTGTTGCGCGCTGGGATTGAACTCCAAATATCGGATCTTCAGTCCACGCTCTTCAAAAGAACCAACCAGAAATCAACAAAGGTAAACAAATGTCAAATGCTTTAACAGCATTACTGTACAGCAATCCACAACTATCAAATGAACAGAACATCCTATTTCATGACTGTAGACAGGTAAAACTGTAGTCTACTGAATATCAGTACGATAAATTTGCAAATTAAAGAATGCACTCGAGGAAACAGGATATAACCATTTGGAGACGTCATAACTTAAACCGCGTGCATTTTAATTTCAAAACAACAAAACTTCAGCCGTATGCAGTCATCATCATCATGTGTCCTGCCGCATGGCGTTGGCGATCATGGCCCTCTATACGACTCTATCCCTTGTCGCTGCAAGCATATCTACCACCATCTCTATCCTCAGCCACCCTATAGGACGGTCCAGTATTTTCTCCTTGGGTCTACCTGGTGCTGTTTTTCCGTCCAGCTTTCCTGTTCTGACCAGGTGCTCTAATTTCTCTTGCCTCATAAAATGTCCTATAAATGTTCATGTGCAGTAATACAGCGTTTTATACAAACCATGCTGAGCTTCTGTATTCATTAATGGCAAACAAGGCAGCATGCATCTTTAAAACACATTTAAGTTTCACAACAATTTTATATTGTATTATTTGTCTTGTATTAAAATACGATCCTTTATTTCTCTAAGACGATGATTGTGGATATGCTCGCCTCAGGTTTGCATTTTTGTACCACAGGTAAACATTCTGCTGAATACCCCACATATTATGTATGTAAACGTATGCATGCCCACTTATATCAACAGGTATAATCTACAACATGGAATTGCTTCCATGATCTTTTTAATGACCGTGTTACTTTGGCAGCTGCATTCCACGAGAGCTTGTTTCTGGTGCTAAACGATGATAGTTGTTATGCCTGGAGCTTAATTGGTTAAGGATAATACTTGTAAGACATAAACCGTACTGCTGAACCCAGAGATTCTTGTTAAAGTCAGGAACTGTTGTTAGTAGTAAACGCAGAATGCTATGGATACTTGAGTCCGATATATAGCTGAGCTTGTATACGTATTTTGGCGTCTCTCTCTCTCTCTCTCTCTGTCTCTCTCGGTGTATGTTGTGTGTGTGTGGTGCGTGTGTGTGTGTGTGTGTGTGTGTGCTGTGTGTTGTGTGTTGTGTGGTGTGTGTGTGTGTGTGTGAAATAATAAAAGGGCGAAAATGGGAAGAAATTAGTGCAGCACAATAGGTATGATATCATATGGACATGTTTCCACGATAGTGGGATTTTACATTGTCATTTATTTAACGTGGACATCGTCTTCATTTCACGGAGAGCATGGCATTTTCTATTAAGGTGTCTGTTAATGATTTTCACTTGAGGATTTTGTTTCTTCAAAACAAACGGTTGTTTCGATCAGCTATGTTTATACGAACCAGAAAAAAAAAGGAAAAAAAAAAAAGAATCAGAACACGTCTTTAGTATAACCAGACAATACAGGCGCAAATTTTCGGCCATCTATCAAGCGTAAGATCACAAACGAACAAACACCAAAAACACAAATTAGAAGGAAAAAAAAAGACTGAAACTTCCCAGCTGCTTCGTCGAGTATGACTAAAAGGAGTCTGGTTCCTGTTTGCTTGAACGCGGGCAGTCACACTTCTTTTGGATGATGTTTATAGACTACGACACTTTTTGTTGTTGAAAAAAGTGTAACCTTGACACTATAGGCCCACAGGCTGAATGGGGGACAAGGAAAATTGTCCATCTGACTAAGGTCAACTTGAAAAGGACCAGGAGGAAACGAATCTGCCAAAAATAGTTCAAAGGCACGGGTAGGTCCGCCTTTTTCAGTAATAATGTACATGTATATCAGGAATGTTGAGAGTTCCATGGACGGCAAAGAAAACAAACGAGACAGTCTTGATGGAGGCAGACACAAGTAGATCACTCGTAATGAAGATTAGGAAAAGACAGGCAACATTTATAGGCCATTTTATGAGGAAGGGGGATTTGGAGCACCTGGTCACAACGGGAAAGCTGGAGGGAAAGAGAGCACCAGGTAGACCCAGGGAGAGAATGCTGGACGGACTTGCAGAGTGACTGGGAATGAGGAGGGTGGGGGAGATGCTGGGGGCAACGAGAGATAGAGATGGATGGAAGTCCATGGTCGCCAACTCCATGCGGTAGATATTCAAAGACATTAAATTACTCGTCGATGACAACCACAACAAAAACATTCTTTAATGAACAAACACATTTAGACTGATACATGAAGACATGTGCTATCCCTGTTTCTGTTTCTCTCTCGCTCTCATTTGCTCTTTCGTCCTCTCTGTCTCTCCCTCCTCCCTCTGTCTGTCTGTCTGTCTCTGTCTCTCTCTCTCTCTCTGTGTCTCTCAGTCAGTCTGTCTGTCTGTCTCTGTCTCTCTCTACCTCTCTGTCGGTCTGTCTCTGTCTGTCTGTTTGTCCCTCTCTGTCTCTCTCTCTCTCTGTCTCTCAGTCTGTCTGTCTGTCTCTGTCTCTCTCTACCTCTCTGTCTACCTCTCTGTCTGTCTGTCTGTCTGTCTCTCTCTCTCCCCCTTCTCTCATGCTGTGGTCAGTATAAAACTATTTGCCTTGTTTTGATTTTGGAGGGGAGGGGAGGGGGGAGATTTATTGACTAAGGAAGTCTTTTAGAAGGAAAGGGGTACGGTACAGCCCACAAGATAATACTCATAAATGGAAACAAGTTTCCCCTTCATTAAAGGCTGCGACACGTGTCACATAATTTCTATGATTTGGCCAAAAAAAGAAGTGTGGGAGGAGGAATATTGATCAGTTAAGCGACTTACAGTGACCGTGGAGTGATAGAAGAGAAACGGGGAACGGACAAATCACTTGACAAGTCTGCTGAGACGCGTTGGGAGGAACTTATTATGGCCTTCAGACGTTCTTTTGACTGGGAAAGGGCGTAAAGTGTTATTACAGAATTAAAGGGACCGTCGTGCGTATAAGGCGACCGTATTCTATTTGTGAAGGGATGAAAGGCACCACGTTTACATTTTGAGAGAGGATAAAATTGGAAGAGGATACATACGATGGTTAGGTCCTTCTGTGTGACTATTTCTGGTATTCTTTTGAAAAACTGTCCAGACTGTTGAAATTGGAAAAAGAAAAGAAAAGGAGAGAGAGAGAGGGAGGGAGAGGGAGGGAGAGAGAGAGAGGGAGGGAGAGGGAGGGAGAGAGAGAGAGACAGACAGAGGGAGGAGGAGGAGGAGGAGAGAGAGAGAGGAGGAGAGAGAGAGAGAGGAGAGAGAGAGACAGACAGACAGACAGACAGAGAGAGAGATTTGCGGCGAAATTTCAGAACTTTTTTTCACTATAGAAAGATATCCCAGGAACTATTTGCTCTAGAGAGAAGGGGACAGTACATCTATGGTGAAATGACAAGAACTGTATCATCATATAAAGTCTTCCTAGGGTCTGTTTCTGCTGGAAACACGGGAACAGCAGACTTACGGTGAAGTAAAAAGAACAATTTCACTTTAAACAGTCATCCTAGGAAGTATTTGCTCTTGAAACAAAAGTGACTATTGTACCCTAGAAAGTCACCCCGGGAACTGTTTGCTGTAAAAACAACGGTTTGCTCAGTTGCTATTAACTTGAACCTGTCTAGGATCACCACATCGATAAACATAGGACTAACAGCAAAACATTCCATTTCCTTTTGGACTGGAATGATGTGTGCTGAACCCATTATTTTGTCACAGTGAAACGTGGGTCACTCTCCACAAAGAATGCGTGCCGCCATAGTATGGGGAAAATTATTTTCCCTGTATGTTTGTGCATCTATTCACAATCCCTCCTGTGTTGATGCCGAGGGATTTTTCAGTATGAACTGTATTATCATCTTGTGGAAATTCTATACTAGAAATTTCTTCTTTTCTGCATAGTTGTCACTCGCTTTGTTGAACTACCCTGTTCCTTTGCTGTCTGTCATT
Organism: Monoplex corrugatus; assembly: GCA_030674185.1. Classification (NCBI taxonomy): domain Eukaryota; kingdom Metazoa; phylum Mollusca; class Gastropoda; order Littorinimorpha; family Ranellidae; genus Monoplex; species Monoplex corrugatus. The sequence goes on from CM060308.1 coordinate 60,752,322, forward strand.
TCTTCCTGTCAGTTTCTGCCGTGCTGGTCCATCCACCTGCATGTGTTTTATAAAGCCTAGCATACTTTGTCTCAGGAAGGTAGTGGGGTATATGCGTTAATTGCATTTTTGGCTTTATGGACATGTGTGATGTGCGGAAACAGTTTTAGGTAATTAAGGCTAGTTTTAAATATGTTATAGTGTGCTTTCTTATGTTTGTACATTTGTATTCCCTCGTGATACATTGGACGGGAGTAGTCAATGCCATGAAGATATCCCTAGATTATGAGCGCAAATGCGTTGATATGTGTACTTGATTTCTCTTGTGGGTGTTTTTGTTTTCAGGGACAACGAGATGTAGTGTGTGTTTTGAGGTAGTTGTAGCCCTAATATGGGTGTGCGCAGTAGACTGAGCTTCATATTATGATAATAGTAACCTATTTTGCGGTGGATTTTTTAGAGAATTTTTTTCCAGGGACAAGGTGTTTCGTTGCTGTGGGGTATGTAACATGCACTATGTGCATTCTACACACGAGATCTGGATTTATCGTCTCATCTGAAAAAAAAAACCAGCATCCAGGTAACCACTAACACGATGTGGTGGAGAGGAGAGAAAATGCCTGTCTAACCGAGAATTGAACCTTGGTTTCGCATGTCCTAGGTGGATGTTTTGTCTACAAGGCCTTACGGCCTACGGCCTTACAGCGCGTAGCTCTCGTCTTGTTCATCATCACCACCATCATCATCATCAGGTGCCTTGCCGCATGGCGTTGGCGATCATGGACTTCCATCTCTTGTTGCCCCAAGCATCTCCTCCACCCTCCTCGTCTTCAGCCACTCCGCAAGTCCGTCTAGCATTTTCTCCCTGGGTCTACCTGGTGCTCTCTTTCCCTACAGCTTTCCAGTTGTGACCAGGTGATTTTTCCAGTGTCGTAAATTTCATTTAGGAGGACTGTTATTTTTTTTTTATACCAAATTCCTCCAGGGCTTCGGTCATCTCTGTAGTAATGTTGTCTGATCCTAGGTTTCTCGTCTTGATAGGATATTACACTCCCCATGACACTCTAAGCAGCACAGGTACTAAGACCCTTTGACACTCTAAGTAACACAGGTACTAAGACCCTTTGACACTCTAAGCAGCACAGGTACTAAGACCCTTTGACACTCTAAGCAGCACAGGTACTAAGACCCTTTGACACTCTAAGCAGCACAGGTAGTAAGACCCTTTGACACTCTAAGCAGCACAGGTAGTAAGACCCTTTGACACTCTAAGCAGCACAGGTAGTAAGACCCTTTGACACTCTAAGCAGCACAGGTAGTAAGACCCTTAGACACTCTAAACAGCACAGGTAGTAAGACCCTTAGACACTCTAAGCAGCACAGGTACTAAGACCCTTTGACACTCTAAGCAGCACAGGTACTACGACCCTTTGACACTCTAAGCAGCACAGGTATTAAGACCCTTTGACACTCTAAGCAGCACAGGTACTAGGAGACGTAGAGAGAAAAGAAAGCTTCAGGAATTTAAATATAACATATGAAATACTCCTCCCCATTTCACTCGTTTTTATCATTTTAACCCTTTTACTCCTGCAGCCTGCCCACATGCTGCAAAAACTTAACCCTTTCACTCCCTTACCCTGTCCTCCAGCTTCGCTATCGTGGCTGACAGTGCAGGTTGCCAGTGGATAGAGTGAAGGAGTCAAAGGGTTAAGGGAAATTGAAAGAAAGTGAATTGGATTGTCTTATATCAAGAGCCAGGTCTAACACAATAATGCCAGTATTTGAAAACAATATTTCCTCCATTAAGAAGTATGGCGTGAGTCAGACAGGGTTCTATGGTTTAGCCATATAAGCTGAGGGAGTAGGAAAAAATTATTATAGTTCATCCGCTTACAGTGACCATAAAGTAATAGCAGGGGAATGGGCACCGTACAAATCGCTTTCACAATTTCTGCTGAGAGACGCTGGAGGGGAATGATTGCAGCTTTCAGACATTACTTTGAGTGGAAAGAGTGAACACTTTTATTGCATGACTAACGGGAATTATGTACACAGGACAATTACGTTATCTTTGAATGGGATGGGGTTTACAGATTTATTAGATACAGAAAAGACAGAACTTGCCTTACTGCTTATGATGTTTTTTTTTAAAAGTTGTCCAAACTGTTGGAGTTGAAGATGAAAAGGACAGGAAGGAAGGAAAGGAAGAAATAGAAAATATACAATGAAAACAAACAAAACAAAACAAAACAAAACAAAATAAAACAAAACGAAGTAATGGATGAATCGGTGAGTGAAGGCAAAGATTTCAGTTTCAGTTTCTCAAGATGACGTCTCAGATTAAAACAGATAATTACATTTCTTTCTCGTATTCACAGTGGCAAATCACTGAATTGGAATACTACCAAAACGTGCTGTAATCAGTATGAAACACCCTCTCACCCTATTTGTCATTTTAAAGGAGATTGGAAAGAAAGGAAATCAGATTTGTCTTTTATCAAGAGTTATGAACCCACGCAAGAATGTCTACAATGCATATTTGAAAAAAAGATTGTCCTCCGTTAAAGACTACGGTTTACTGAATCTACTGGACCATACCTCTAGACTGCAGCCTTCCAGACCTGCCAGCCAAGTCCTGAATTGGAACCCAGAAGATCAGTAAAGCAAGGGAGGACCAGAAACGACTGACACCATACAGTTGACAGAGACCTACAACTGCTGGACAGACCCAGGAGTGATGTCTTCAGACTCTGTTGGCGTGTTCTGCTGCTCATGCGTCGCATGATGAGGTAGCATCTTAGTAAGTAAATTGTGTGGTGCGTGATAGACAAGATTCTGTGGTTTGGCCATACAATAGTGTACTCCCAGAGAAGAAGGGGAATATTGATCACAATTTAGACGCTTATGATAACTGGTCTCTAATAGAAAATCAACGGAGAGTGGACAAATCACTGAAGAAGTCTTCAGAGACGTGTTGGTGGAGAAATTGTTATAGCTGTCACATGTTCTTTTGACTGTAAAGGGCGTGATGTTTTAGTACAGAATTAAAGGGGATGTGCAGGCAAAACGAGTTTGGTGTTTTGAGTGGAAAGAGATGCAAATGTTGAACTATAAAATGATGAGTCAGAGGGAATATACATATGATGGTTAGTTTCTTTAACTGTATTATTTCATGTATACTTTTGAGGACGTATATGGACTACTGAATTTAAACAGGAGAAACATTAAGGAAAAGTAAACATAAAATTAGTGTATAATGCATGTATGAAGAACGAAAAGTAAACATGGTAAAAAACAGGACTGTTGTATCATAGATTGTCACCCTAGGATATTGGGTTTAGAAATAATCTGCTATTAGGGAATTCTCCATCACAAATTAGCTCCTAGGTTAACAGTAATATGATTCATCACTTTTAGGAATCAGAATGGCAAATATATTGGAAGAAAAAAGTTAAAGATGCTTGCTTCAAGTGGAATTAAAAATCACTTCAAAGTCAGCCATGACGCGTCTGAGGAGGAATCATCATAGCTCTCAGACCAGAAAGGATGTGACATGTTATTACAGAATTAATCCTTTGACTACTGCACCCTGTCCACCAGCATCCTGTATTGGCAGCCATGCTAGCAAAGTAAAAAACTAACCCTTTGACTCCCTCAACCGATCCACTGGTGGATAGGGTGAGGGAGTCATGTCAAAGTTTGTGCAGTTGGTGGATATGGTGTGGGAGTCAAAGGATTGTGGAAAAATGACGAGTTTGTCTTTATGAATGGAAAAGGTCACAAAAGTAAATGGGAGAAACTATTTATACTAAAAGTCGGGGTCAGTTGAAACAAACTACCATCTTATTGAAAAGAAGCTCAGTGGCTTTTTTTATGTGATTAAGTGTTGTAAACCACATTTAGAATGCCAGTGTTTGAAAAGAAGTCTTCCTTCACTAAGGGTATGACATGTCAGTATTCTGTGGTTTCGTCGTATGTTCTCGTGTCGTTTATAATGGTCAAGAAATCTCGTTCACAGTTTAGTCGCATATAATGACTATGGAGTAAAAGGAATTAGAGGGGTGTGTGTGTGTGTGTGTGTGTGTGTTTGAAAACCCTACCAGGTCTGCTGATACATGTTAGAGAATGTATTATAACTCTCAGATGTTCCTTTAGCTGGAGAGTTAAAGTACCAAATGGGGTAATGCATATAAGACGATTGTGTTCTTTCTGACAAGGATGAAGTACAAGGTGTATGTGTGGGAATAACAAGAGGTTTGTTAAGGTTATATCCTCATGTGTCATTACTTTTAATGTTCCTTGCATGATCAGACTGTTGGAATTAGGAACAGGATGATGAGTACGAAGAATGTAAAAAAAAAAAAAAGGAAAAGGGCTGATGAACAGTGAACAAAAATTGACATCCATGGCTTGATAATTGGACTACTTCACCATAGCAAGTCACCTTTGATAACTATTTGTCCCACAAAATAACATGTATACAGAAACTACCTCTAGGTAGTGGTTGTCTAGGTTTACATGAACCCGTGCAGTATCACAGATATCACTAAAGCAGGCATAGTGGCTTGGGCCTGAACGCTGAATTTCATTTTCCCAAAACACATGAATTCTCCATTTCATAGCATATTACATCTTCATTCTATATTCAGGCCATTATGAACACTCTAGTTAAAGACTTGTATCAGATGAGGAGAGGCAATCTCCCTGCTTTTGTGAAGAAAAAAATCGAAGAGGGAATGTCTTATAGCACAACGCACGAGCCAACACAAAAGCCCTCATAAATGAAAATAAGTTTCCCCCCACCAAAGGCCATGGCAATGCCAGACAGGTTTGTTCATACTGTAGTGTGCTGTGCCCCTCGTTAGGGAGGGAGAATATTGATCAGAAATCAGCCAGTTATAACGCCCGTGCAGTAATAGGAAAGAAACAGACTCTACGGATCGTATTGAAGGTGGCTGAAAAGCGCTGGGTGGAAACATAACTGTAGCTATCAACCGTTCTTCTGACTAACAAGGGCATAAAGAGACACGATAGAACCAAAGGAGGTGCTTAGACGATGACTGCATTCTTTGTGACTGGGATGAGGTACCCAATTTCAGTACGGAAGTAATAGAAGGGATTTCTAGCTAAGATCTGATTCTCACGTTTTTGAAGTCATTCCAAAAGATGTCAGGGTTTTTGAAATTAGATAAGAACAAGCAAGAAGAAGGAAAGAAAGAACAAAACGACAATACGAAAGCAGTGCGTAACGAAAAAGACGTAGAAATCTTTTGTATACTAAGAATATTTCATTATGCAAGTCATCTCCAGCAATCATTTGCTCTGGGATCAACTTGCTCTTGGAGAATCTTCCTGTGTGAGGTGGTTGTATGGGCTGCCATGAACGTGTATAATTTTATGGAGATCACTAAAACAGACATAATGGCCTGTCGCGTTACACAAAATTTCAATTTCCTTTCACATTTGAACTCTCTACTTCATAGCCTATTTATTACATCTCCATGCTGCATTGAAAGCACCATGAAAACGACTTGCTTTGGGTAATGTGGAAATTTTCCCAGGTATAAGAAACGTTCAGGAAAAGAAAGGTTTAGAAAGGAAAGATCAAGTCTTTTATAATAACAGGTACACGTCAACATGGGAATAGCCATAAACGAAAATGAGTTTCCGTTCGCCAAAGGCCGTGATAGTGTCAGACATGATTCTATGGTTTATCTATACTTTGGCTGCCCCTTAGAGGGAAGGCAAAATATTGATCACATTAACTGCATACAGTACCACGGGGAAATAGGACAGAAAGACGTACACACAAATCAGTTTAAAGTCTGCTGAAACGCTCTGGAGGAGGAATTGTTGTAGCCCTCAGATTTTCTTTTGATTGGATAGGTCCTGAAGATTTATGGCAGAATTACCATGTGTTCACACGCAACACGGTCAGTTTGTTTGAGCGAGATGAAATCTGGTCAGATACAGGTTCTTGCATGGCAGTTTTTGGTGTTTTTTATAGGGATGTCCACAATGAAGAAATTAACACTTTGACTCCCGCACCTATCCACCAGCTTCATGCTAGGAAGCTGGTGGATAGGGTGAAGAAATCAAAGGATCAAGTTTTTGTTTTGCTAGCATGGTTGGCAATGCAGGGTGCTAGTGGACCGGGTGCGGAAGTCAAAAGGTCAAAGAGAAAAATAAAGGCGGGTGGTGGTGAGGGTTGGGTATGAAGAAAATAACAGACAGAAGAAGAGTGGATGATTCCAGTAAAACGGAAAGGGCTTAGATGACCCGTTCTCATAAAATCACCCATAAGCTGCATTTTGCACATTGTTAATTTTGCATACTAAGGAAAAGTACAGACTCTGCTGTTCATAAAGATAACAGTCTTATTTCCCTTCTATGCAATTTGACAGAAATCTGATATTTTAACATCTGACAAAGCAAGATCAGCCATTTTAAGAAAACAAGCTTTAAGGATTTTGATCACATAACTGATTGAAGTCTTTAAGAACATGTGAAATTCTAATGAAATTTATTAAAATTTTAGACACCGTATAATTTTGCAATATCCATGCAATTTTGTCAGCTGTGGTATATGTTTTTTGTTTATTTTCAAGTTATCAAGATCATACGACTACTGGCATCGGAAACAGTCAACACTAAAATCGTCTGTTGTAGGCATTAAGATTTATTCTTTTCAAAACATATGAATGGCAAATGACAGAAGGGACATCTGTGTATCTCAAACTGCAAAAATCTCAGTTTTTACCATCCGACCCCTGATAACATTTCCCATGTCTCCAGCGTAACTGGGCTTTGCGATTTATGGGTGATTTTTTCAGAACGGGCCACGTAGACTGTTTCTGCATGGGCAGTCATTTCACTGCTTGTTTAGTCCACAACTACATAAGTACTTTTTGGCACTAATTCTTTAAGAGATCCAACATTTGGCTGTCTGCGAATATGCATGTTCTTTTCAGTATTTGCATGCGGATATCCCACATGACTAGGCATTGTGTGTGTGTGTGGTGGTGTCGTGGTGTGTGTGTGTGTGTGTGTGTGTGTGTGTGTGTGTGTGTGTGTGTGTGTGTGTGTGTGTGTGTGTGTGTGTGTGTGTGTGTGTGTGTGTGTGCAAATATAGTGGCCCGATTTCTGATTCTTCCTCGCAACTCACCACTCACCTTGACTTAATATTCTACCTCTCGCTTTGCGAGCGAACCCAAACACTAGAAAACATATTAAAGTGGAGGATGGGAGAATAATTTCCTTGAATATGTAAATGCTCGCCACATCTTTTTTCGTCTCAAAGAGATCGAAAAAATAAGGAAAAGGAATAAATAAGATTTACGACTGACATGAGAATGACAATAACCAAAATATTATTCTACTCTCACATGGCGAGCAACACAAATACTAGAAAACAACAAAATAAAGGAGAGGTTGGGAAAGTAACTTCCCTTAATATGTAACTGTTCATCACAATTTTTGTTCTAAAATTGCATTGGAAAAAACGAAAAAAGGATTGAATAGGATTTACGACTGACATGAGAATAACAATAACCAAAATATAGAAAACTGTGAGCAGTTGCTTTAAAACAAGCTGACCCTGGAGAATCTGTATTAAGAAAAATTACATGAGTCAACTGCTGTTGGCTGGTATCCCTGTAGGACCAGCAATTCGATAAACACAGGGCCAGACACAAACTTTCAATTTCCAGTCACAGCGTAGCTCTCATTTTAATACCATAACGCATCTCTCCTTCACATTTCAAAGGGCACAATTAATGAAGGAGGAGAAAACGTTTATAGAACCCTCGCTCTGTTAAACTGAAACACGCCATCCCCTTTGTCATTTTAAGTGAGACTGATGAAAAGAGAACAGAAAGCCTGTCGGATTGTTTTATAAGATGCACGAGTCAATACAAGAATGCCCATACTTAAAAAAGAAGTTTTCCTCGAATAAATGACATACCCTGTGTCAGACAAGATTCTATAGCTTCGCTATAATAGCAGTGTTCCCAGAGACAAAGGGAGATAGTTCATAATTCATCTGCTCACCAGTGACCATGGAGTCCTACAACCGATATCAGGAATGGGCGGATCACTTTACAAGTCTGCTAATTTTAGTTGGGAAACTGTTTTGTCAGATGTTGTTTTGACTACAAAGGACATACTTTATTAAAGAATTAATAGGAGTAGTTCACTTAGACGATTACGTTGGTTTTGAAAAGAAGTGTATATATATATATATATTTAATATTATATAACACATATAGCGCTATGTTTTCTCCCATTTTCTTTTATTCATTTTAAACAGGTAATGAAAAAAATGTAAAGCAAAGCAGGTAAGTGTAATTGCAATCACATTCGTAAAAAACAACTCAGATCAATACAAAATATCCATTTGCTCAAAATACAAATACACAGCATCTGTGTGAAGCATAATTAGCATACGAAAGGTAATACACATAGGGGTATGCAGTTTTATTAGAAAAGATCATGCGTGACACTTGTGATGTCCAGACTGTTAAAAAATATAAGACAGGTTGAAGGTAGGGAGGAAGGAAGAAAAGAAATAAAGACAAAACAATCAGAACTCATAAACAAGAAAGAGAATGAACAAATGGATAATGAGGCAAAAAGCTTTACATCTATAGCTCCTTGACCGTTCTGCCCTCCAGACGTATTATATTCTGCACTCAAGCTGTAGCGATTGTGTTACTGTTTTGTGAAGAAAACAGGTTTATTTGGTCTGTCTGTCGGTCGGTCTGTCTGACTGCATATGTGCATTTATTTGTCAAGTGTATGCAATAGCGTGTGCATATGTGTAAGCTTTCTGTGCGTGGTGTGTGTGTGTGTGTGTGTGTGTGTGTGTGTGTGTGTGTGTGTGTGTGTGTGTGTGTGTGTGTGTGTGTGTGTGTGTGTGTGTGTGTGTGTGTATCGAACCTGGGACACATAGAACCTGGACGTATCGAACCTGGGACACGTGTGTGTGTGTGTGTGTGTGTGTGTGTGTGTGTGTGTGTGTGTGTGTGTGTGTGTGTGTGTGTGTGTGTGTGTGTGTGTGTGTGTTGTGTGTGTAAACGTAGCGTTTTTATTCGTGGATAACTTCAGTAAACCATCTTTTTGTTCACATGGAGTAAACCAAAGTGTTTATAGCATCCAAAGATTCACGTGAAAGTGTACAGTTTTATGCCTTTTTTCACAGTAGCTTGGGGCTGTACACAGATTTTCAATTTCCTATCAGCTCAAATGTCTTTGAAAACTCCATCTTTCAAACTCACAGCAGCACAAACACTGGATGACAAAAGATTGAATTGAGCAGCAAGGGGAGGGTGATGAAGGGACGGGCGAAAGTGGGGAAAGTTGAGTGCAGTTTGCTTCATCCAGTATGAAAAGAATTCTTTTTCCCGTTCTATGAAAGGTATTTAAGAAGAAAATGAATCAATAAGAGGTATGAATGGCTCAAGGATGTCTGTATTTGAAGACCATAACCAGTGTCAGATGGTTGGCCATACGGTAATGTGTCCTCAGAGTGAGTCATCATTATGATCACAGTTTAGCTTTTTGTAATGACCATGGAGAAACTGGAAAGAAATGGGTATTGAAATGATCATTTTACAAGTCTGTGTAGATTTCGCTGGGATGGAAATGCTTCAGCTCTCAGGTGTTCCTTTGACTAGAGAAGGTGAAAAGTGTTAAGATAGAATAGAGGGAAGTGGTGCTGGGTAGATTATAGCGTTCACTGCGAATGAGATGAGGTACCAAATATAGACTGCTATTGACCTTTCTTTAAAGAGACGCGCAGACTATTGGAATTTGAAAAGAAGAGCAGAAGAAAGGAACGAAGGAACAAAACAAGGAATGGTGAATGAGATGAATGAGATGAAGTAAAGAAATGATGATCTGTCTAAGAAGAGACTGATTAAAGAAATGATGATTGGGCAATGTAAAAGAATGAATGAATGAAGAAATGTGATCTTGCAATGTAAGAAATGATGATGTGCAATGTAAAGGACAAGGAATTTTCACGACAACAGGTTACCTTTATTGATTACTTTCTCCATAAACAAGTACTTTTGGAAACTCTACCTCTAGGGAATGGTTGCATGGGCCGCCATGAATACGTATACGTTTATGGACGTCACTTAAACAGAATGGCCTGTACCTGAACTCTATATTCCCGTTTCTCATTACGACCAAATTTTCTACTTTATCGCATATCTCCGTTCTTTATTCATGGTATCACAAACTGTGGAGATAATGACTCGAATAAGGTGATACGAATTGTCCCTTTATACAGAAACATGTTGTTTATAGGCATTTACATGGATTAACGTTGAAAGAATCGATAAAGAAACATAGCTGATTTGAACAATCTTTCTCCCTTTCACGCTGATAGTGGCGCAATAACTAAAACAGAAAACTACAAAATTCTATAGAAACTCAATCCACCCACATGAAAAACCCCGCTATATTCCTGCTTATCATTCTGTCAGGGGAAATTCAATTAAAGATTTGTCTATTATCAATAGGCCGGCCAAGGACATGCGTTTTCCTGCACTGAAATCTTTGGCAGATGTCAGAAAGGATCTATCGTTTGACTATAATAGTAAATGTATCCCCTAAGAAGACAAGGACTGGCCACGATTTAACCGCGTATAGTCAAATACAGTGGTAGAAAATTAATGTGGAATGCAGTCACTTCACATGTTTGTCTAGATATGTTGGAGAGGGCTTTATGAAAGCTACTAGACGTAAAGAGTCACTACTACTTCTGCTACTAAAAAGTGTTTGCACATAATTGTTGATACCTTAATAGAAAGAGGTTCAAATATCATGTTACTGAAATGATAGAAGAAACGCTGATTATTATTTTTTCCGTGTAATTGCTTCTTTGACTCAGGAGATATTCAGATTGTAACGTGCCCCCGTCCCCAACAAAATGAGGAAAATATGTTGAATGTTTATATCAGTCACCGTCTAGCTGCTCATAATGACCATAGAGTATTTCGGAAATAAATAAGGAATGGACAAATGACTTCAGAAGTCAGCTGAAAAAGAAATTACTATAGCTACCAGATGTTCTTTGACTGGAAAGGGGGTAAAGTGATATTACAGAACTAAAAAGTTCTATCTACAAGACGACTACGTCCTTGGA
>CM060308.1:60768455-60780955 GCA_030674185.1 Monoplex corrugatus
GGTTAAAGGAACAGATTCGTCTGCCCTGCCTAACCCACAGGGCTGCGGATAAGCCAAACATAAACCAGACGAAAGAACTCTTGTATGCTGGCACCCAGCAGACGGGCAAACTATATGCCACGTTATTGATTCTAGCATAAAACGAAACATGCTCGTTAAAATCACTGCCATCTGTCTTAATTTTCTCTGGTTGCAAAACTGCCCGAGCGATTATTTCTGTACATTTGCTTGTTAGTACATCACTCAGCGATAACACTTGCTTTCCGAGGGGGCTGTACTCACAGTGAAAATTATTTTGTCTTTTGAAAGAAGTCGTTGTATTCCAGTCTTGAAATGGAATCCCTTGAAATGCAAGCTTTTCTCTGCTGAATATCCCGATGCATTTTGAGTATCTTCCCCCACCCCTCTGGTGCAACTCTTTTATAGATTCTGATGGGCTTCAGTGCCGTCCCACTATAATTTTATTTCTTGCTGTCTCCTTGAGAACAAAAGAGTTGTGCCGAGTCTACTTTGAGAGACTATAATCAGACAATATTATCTCTTCGAAACCCGAAATCTGATTCAAAGCGACTACCTGCGTTCAAGCAAATTGGAACAATAAGAAACACACAAAAACTGAACGAGAACGCTAATTTAATTGACAAAACAAGACAGATCCAGAATGTCTTTGTTTTTCAACTAGTCTTTGTCAAGTATACACAAAAGATAACAAGAGTAAATTCACAACACGTTTAGGAGGAAATCTACAGCAAGACATTTTATATTTGTTTATTTTTGTTAGGAACATGAATGGTTCAGTGTGTTTTAGGCAAGCAGACTTTATACAGTAGGGAGGGGTCAGAGGAAGGATGGTACATGAAAGAATCGAAACAGCATGAACGCGCTCGATATACACAAGAACATCCGCGACATGGACACCATATCGTGGTAGAAATTAAAAGTTCACTGCTCATTGTCCACCCAGCAAGATTTCCCTTGTGTTTCCTTGAGTAGAGAAAGATATCCATCAGTCAGTCGAAAATTTGAGCATTTCTTCTTTGTTTGTTTGTTTGTATTAAATTGGCCTTCTCATTATATATTTGTATGTTTCTGATTTCTTCTTTCAATCTGGACATGATGCGTAATATGTATTAAATGAATTACTTCTTCAGGTCATCTTTCAGCTGACCAAATGTAGCTTAAAAGTACTAAATCTGAATGATAAAAACTTAAGCTTGATATAAGGTTTTCTGTCACGGAGGTGATGATGTCAGAGACTTGTATGGATTCCCTCTGGTGGATGTAATTCTATTATTATGAATATTCAACTTGAAGACACAAAGAGAAGTGTTAAGTGTCATTACTAATGATGATGATGATGGATGATGATAATGATGATGATGATGATGATACTGCTGCTGCTGTTATATAGGGTTTTCTGTTTTCTGAGACAATTGATGGACAGGTTTCAGCTATAAAAGTATGGGGTATGAAATGGTTGAAAGATACTCATCCAGTGTACTCACGTTAATGCACTCTTGACGGAAGAAAAATAAAGAGAGCAAGCACGTTATATACTAGCACATGGCTTCACATCATTGCTAACGGTTCTTGCAAGCAATGTAGAATGATAAGCGGATGAGACTGTTAGCTACAGGAAACAATAGAGAAATAGAGGTCAGTACGTGTTGGTTACAGGAAACAAAAGAGGAATAGAGATGAGTTTTAGCTACAGGAAACAAAAGAGGAATAGAGGTCAGTAGGGGTTGTACAGGAAACAAAAGAGGAATAGAGATGACGTGTTAGCTACAGGAAACAAAAGAGGAATAGAGGTCGTACGTGTTGTTACAGGAAACAAAAGAGGAATAGAGATGAGTTTTAGCTACAGAACAAAAAGGAATAGGGAGTAGTTTAGCTACAGGAAACAAAAGAGGAATAGAGGTCAGTACGTGTTAGCTACAGGAAACAAAAGAGGAATAGAGGTCAGTACGTGTTAGCTACAGGAAACAAAAGAGGAATAGAGATCAGTAGTGTTAGCTACAGGAAACAAAAGAGGAATAGAGGTCAGTACGTGTTAGCTACAGGAAACAAAAGAGGAATAGAAGTCAGTACGTGTTTGCTACAGGAAACAAAAGAGGAATAGAGGTCAGTGGGTGTTAGCTACAGGAAACAACAGAGGAATAGTGGTCAGTAAGTGTTAGCTACAGGAAACAAAAGAGGAATTTAGGTCTGTAGGCGGTCGGCGGGTTGACCGCTGTGCATGTGTTTTGAAACCGCTTCCGACAGTGAAATGCTGTTGGTTGGTTTTGTCCCTGTTACTCTGTTGCTGACCTTTCTGAAGGTTGTGTTTGCAAGTGTGTATGTTTGTTTTTGTGTATGTGTGTGCGTGTGTGTGTGTGCGTGCGTACGTGTGTGCGTGCGTACGTGTGTGCGTGCGTGCGTGTGTGTGTGTGTGTGTGTGTGTGTGTGTGGTGTGTGAGAGAGAGAGAGTATGTCTTTCTGTGTGTGTATGTGTGTGTTCACGTGTGTGTGTTTATGAGTGCGCTGTGCCTGTGTGTGTGTGTGCGTGAGAGAGAGAGAGAGATAGAAAGAGAGAGAGAGAGAGAGAAAGAGAGAGAGAGAGTGTGTGTGTGTGTGTGTCTCTGTGTGTGTTTGTGTGTGCGCGCGTTTGTATGTTTATGAGTGTGCGAGTGGCTGTGTGTGTGTGTGTGTGTGTGTGTGTGTGTGTGTGTGTGTGTGTGTGTGTGTGTGTGTGTGTGTGTGTGTGTGTGTGTGTGTGTGTGTGATAGAGAGAGAGAGACAGAGAGAGAGACAGACAGAGAGACAGAGAGAGACAGAGTCAAGGAGAGAGAGAGACAGAGTCAAGGAGAGAGAGAGAGAGAGAGAGAGAGAGAGAGAGAGAGAGAGAGAGAGAGAGAGCTTACATACATGCGTATATACATGATATGTGTATGTATGCATTGTGTATATATGCGTGTTTAAAAAGAGAATAACAAATAAGAGTGCGAAGGGTAAGGTGAGAGAAAGATTATTTCAGTCGGAGTAGGAGGCAAAGAGAGAGAAAAGGAGAGACAGACTAACACAGGCAGGCATATATTCATGCATGTTTGAAACCTGATTAGTTTCGTTTCCATTACATTAGAATCCTTCTCTTGTTTCACAGTTTATCCGTTTTTGTGCACATCCAACTTATTTCTTTTTAAGTGCCTTGTATCGTGTTCTTTGCCTGATTACACCCTGTCCTGGCAATTTTACCCATCATATCTGAAAAACCTATATTTATATTACACTGTAAGGTGCGTTTTTCTCCCCCGCTTTCTAAGTTACCAGAACTCATATCAGCCATTTTCTCCTGTTTAACGAAGCACCAGGGAAGTGTTTCTAATGTTTTTCACCCTACTTTTTATGTCTTTATTCCTTGTTGGCCGAAAATACGTGTCGTCATTTTTTTATCATTAAATTCACGTTCTTGTTTTACTTGTAAATGTTTCTGGCTCCTGTTTGTCTGAACGGTGGCAACGCGTTTCATTTATAATTTATATCATTTCTGATTAGGAGACCCAAGGGATGAAATTAATCTTAACACTTTGTCTAAAACATTTGTTTGAAGTATTTGTCTTTTGTGTGTTCGGGGTTATTGTATTATATTATTTCTTTGTGTTTGTATCACGTTTGTTTTTGGTCTTGTTACGTATCGGTCATTATTTTGTTTTGCTTATTCAGTCGTCAACTTCATTATCTGTATCTTTGCTCATCATCCAGCATTATGATTAACCTCAAGGAACATTGTCGTCGTCGTCGTTATTATCATCGTCGTCGTTGTCGTCATCGTCGTCGTTGTCGTCATTAAGATCATCATCGTTAGTATTTTCAAATCATTCATGGTCACCATTAATTTAACATACTCAGCGTATGTGCCCATTGTAGCTCAGGGTCCAAGAGAACATTTATCTTTAAAAAATAGAATAAGCTGTTTTCTGTCTGAACTTTACATATTTGCTTGATCATGTTTTCGTATGATCATCTTTACCCAAATTGTACAACAATTGAAATCTTAGTAAGGTCATTATCATAGCCACAGCTAAACAGTTTTTGTTCTTTGTCAGAATTGACTTTGCAGAATTGTCAACAACTGTTTATCATTAGATTAACTACTGTTGTAATGACAAATAATTGTGAATATTTGAAGTATGAAGATATACCTTGTTAGTTTCCTAATTCGTTTGATTTATATTTATTGACACCCGGAATTACCACTCATTATTTTCATGTTTTACTCCTGTGGAGATTAAGAAAAGACAGGCAACATTTATAGGCCATTTTATGAGGAAAGGGGAATTAGAGCATCTGGTCATGACAGAAAAGCTGGGGAAAGAGAGCACCAGGTAGACCCAGGGAGAAATATTGGACGGTCTTGCAGGGTGGCTGAGGACAGAGAGGGTGGAAGATGTGCTTGCGGCAACAGGGTATACATATATATGGAGGGTCATGATCGCCAACGCCATGCAGCAGGGCACATGATGATGATGATGACTCCTGCGGGTTTTGTTGTTGTTGTTTTTTTTTGAAATGCGTTCATATCTTTGCCCCGTTGGATATATCTCTTTTCAGTATTTTTCATAAATGTTTAGGGTGTGATTTTATTTCAGAACGTTTCTTGTTTTGTTCATAGATGATAGGAGCATGTAAGTCCGTCTGTGCAAGAACTCGTTCTGGTCACATGGAACAAACATATTTAGACTGCTTATGAGTGGGAAGTTATCCACAAACTTCTGCTAATGCCCTTGTGAGATTTTTCACTTTTTTTCATGGTCAAACATTTTAAAGTGTTAATCAGCTATCTTGCAGACGGACCAAGTATGGCAGTCGGCTGGGCTTTTGGCAGTCGGCTGGGCTTAAAGAAAAATAACAATAACAATCTAGAACACCAGTTCCAGTTCAGTGGAGACACGGGAGGGAATGGAAAGAGGCAAGCCCTTTAGGACAGTCCCCTAACATTATTCATGTCCTGCTTTAAAGTTCAAAGGCAGCAGACCTGTTAACTATCAGGCAGATAACCCCTTTACCAGGCCACGAGGTGTTGGTGGGGCCTAACATGGACACAACATCTTGGATAGGGAGAGTGTTTCTTTCCGTTCACCAGCTAGTTCTGGACATTTCTGAGCCCAAGCTATATATATTAGTGTGTTGTAAATTGATTAAGGGGGCAGACCTACCCAGATTTGGGTACCAAGATTGTGATGTTCAGTGTTTCAGTTCTAATTAACCAATCACCATGATATTTGGCAAGAAGATACCTCAGACAGTATTCTTTGAATTGAATATCTTTGTTGGGATCTGTGAGTTATGAAAAGTTGACAAAAATTAATTTATTAAAGTTTGCGATTTTTCGCAAAATTGTATACATCAGACATAATATGTTCAAAAGTTTTCATTCGATTTCCTTGATATTTGGCACACATATAGCAGGGACAGGTACCTATAGCCGGTAGTAAAATCTTGCAGTTCTGCTTGAAAGAAACATTTTTATCAAAAGTTGTATTATAATTTTTTTTTAGTAAAATTATTCTAAAAATTGGTGTGATGATTGTACAGAAAATAATGATAGCAGAGCTAAGATTTTACTACATGCCATATAAATAATAATAATAATAATACCTAGGACTTATAAAGCGCACTAAGCCACTGGATCTAGGCACTGGGGAATGGGGGATATAATAGGAAGTCAGTAAATACAAGACTACACAACAACTTACACATCATCAAATGACAATCAAATACATACATACATCATAATCACATAACATAATGATTTACATTCGCAATCTTCAAAATATGCATACCACGCAATTCAATCAAATATCAGATTCATTCCAATTCAACACTTTTCACTCAGTTACTCCATATAAACTATTATTCCACCCCTTCCCTACTACCCCCCACCCCCACGCGCATACACAAAATCCAATTACACATATCAGCCAGCCGACAAGGTGATGTGGGGAAAAGTGATCAGATGTCGAAATACTGCTGGAAAAGGTGTGTTTTCAAGTTTGACTTGAAAGAAGAAATGGACGGAGAGTGGCGTAATTTCTTGGGAAGAGAGTTCCAAAACTGGGGACCGAAATGCGAAAGTAAGCGAAAGCCATGAGATTTGCGGTTATACTGTATCTGCCTATATACTATATACTATACATATGTGTTTGCTCACTAAATATCAAATTCCTAACATGAATATATGTGTAGTTATAAATGTCACAGTATGTATTATATGTTTTCATTTTCGCGAGAACATTTTTTAATTAATTAATTTTTGTCAACTTTTCATAACTCACAGACCCCAACAAAGATATTCAATCCAAAGAATACTGTCTGAGGTATCTTCTTGCCAAATATCATGGTGATTGGTTAATTACAACTGAAACACTGAACATCACAATCTTGGTACCCAAATCTGGGTAGGTCTGCCCCCTTAAGTTTATGCCATTATGATCAGTGATTATAACGTTAGTTAATTTGCGAGTTTTTGGCGAGTCTGCAGTTTGGTCTCCACCTTCTGTTCTCTGCTGACTTACTACTACTCTGTATTCTGCTGATTCCCACCCACACCTCCTTTCTCCATTTGTGCATTTCTTGAAATCTTTATCATGGTTATTTTAGGCTCTCAGTGGGTCTGTCTGTCTGCCTGTCAGTTGACTGTTTCATCGCCTGTGTGTTTCTGTCGCAGTCGGAAAACACGCGTTTAAAAAGACGAATTCTTCCGTAGTATAGAAAACACATTTACAAGGACGAATTTTTCTGGAGTATCCTTACATATTTTTAAGGACGAGGTGTTTTGCAGTTATGATAATTCTCCTCATCAGCTGACATTAAACCTTTATCGCAAACTCTTCATGCCTTTAGTACATGTACATGCGTATTGAGCATATATACAGCATTGTATGTGAACCTACGATGGTTTATTGTATTGGCAGACTGAAGAACTTTCCTCGGCGCATGATGACCTGGATTGTATCTGGTTATTTATTGTTACCTAGACCTATATTATTTTATTCCTAGCGGCGGAAAATCATATTTATCTGTGTCCTTGACGCCGTTCATTAGTCAACGGATGGCAGTGTTTGTGAGGATTACTGCTGTTGTGTTTATGACCGTCTTCCCAGGGTTGGAAAACTTCAGACTGTGCAATATGCAAGCTACTATCTGGCCCATTAAAAAGTTTTTATGCTCGAAGGTAAATGTCTCAGGATTATGATCAGCGTGGTTCCTTTGTCGTGCAAGGTCCCAATAAATGCACTGGTAATTGGAATCTTACCGTAATCCCGAACTGTCTTATTACTTATTCCATCAGCAGAACATGAACAGTTTACGTGGAGGAATAGTCAGACATTTGGCTAGACAATTTTATAGCAGGGGAGACACAGGAACTAGCATTGTCTTGATGGGACCCAGGGGAAAATAAAATGTAATGACAACACCTCAAGTCTCCATGCTGGATCTTCATTATCTATGTACCTTGTATGAAGAAGAATAACAAGCATTGAATACAGCTCACTCATACAATCAGCATGGAATACAGCTCACTCGTACAATCAGCATGGAATACAGCTCACTCATACAATCAGCATGGAATACAGCTCACTCGTACAATCAGCATGGAATACAGCTCACTCGTACAATCAACATGGAATACAGCTCACTCGTACAATCAGCATGGAATACAGCTCACTCGTACAATCAGCATGGAATACAGCTCACTCATACAATCAGCATGGAATACAGCTCACTCGTACAATCAGCATGGAATACATCTCACTCATACAGTCGGTATGGAATACATCTCACTCATACAATCAGCATGGAATACAGCTCACTCATACAGTCAGTATGGAATACATCTCACTCGTACAATCAGCATGGAATACAGCTCACTCATACAGTCGGTATGGAATACATCTCACTCATACAATCAGCATGGAATACAGCTCACTCATACAGTCTGTATGGAATACATCTCACTCATACAATCAGCATGGAATACAGCTCACTCATACAGTCGGTATGGAATACATCTCACTCGTACAATCAGCATGGAATACAGCTCACTCATACAGTCGGTATGGAATACATCTCACTCGTACAATCAGCATGGAATACAGCTCACTCATACAGTCGGTATGGAATACATCTCACTCATACAATCAGCATGGAATACAGCTCACTCATACAGTCGGTATGGAATACAGCTCACTCATACAGTCGGTATGGAATACATCTCACTCATACAGTCGGTATGGAATACAGCTCACTCATACAGTCGGTATGGAATACAGCTCACTCATACAGTCGGTATGGAATACATCTCACTCATACAGTCGGTATGGAATACATCTCACTCATACAGTCGGTATGGAATACATCTCACTCATACAGTCGGTATGGAATACAGCTCACTCATACAGTCGGTATGGAATACAGCTCACTCATACAATCAGCATGGAATACAGCTCACTCGTACAATCAGCATTGAATACAGCTCACGCATGCAACAATACAGCTCACTCATACAACAATCAGCATTGAATACAGCTCACTCATACAACAATCAGCATTGACTCATACAGTCAGCATGGAATACAGCTCACTCATACAGTCAGTATGGAATACAGCTCACTCATACAGTCAGTATGGAATACAGCTCACTCATAACAATCAGCATGGAATACAGCTCGCTCGTACAACCACCACCAGCGTCTTATTACCAGGTAGTTATGAGATGGCGAAACTATGCAAAGTTAAAACACGCTGCTCTACTTCTAATGATTATTCATTTTCATCAATCTGAAAGGGTATTCATACTTCGTGTGCACACCGTAGATAAAGCTTCTGTTAAATGAAGCTCTGACAGAGGAAATAATGACCGTGTTCTTTCTTGACAAAGCTAAATTTCTACCAGCACGAGTATGTTAGATTATGTTTTCTATAAAAGTACTCTGCACAAAGCTGTTTCTTCAAAATAGGAAACTATACTTGACATTGATGTTAATAACGACCAAAAAAAACAACAACAAAAAAACTGATACATGATGCGAGGAGACATCGTCTAAAACCAGTGAAAAGTCTGAGTTTGCCCAAAACAAAAATGGTTTGTTATTGTATCAGCTTTATTTATAGTTTAAAAGCAATAAAATCTACTTGTTTCTTTCACAAACAATGATTTATTTACAGTTTAGAAGCAATAAAATTTACTTGTCTGTATCACAAACTATGGTGTATTTACATTTTAAAGGCAATAAATATACTTGTTTGTATCACAAAGTGGACACTTGCAGTTATGCAATGCTGTTTTCATTCCTGGTCATGTTGCATTTGCCCAGATGATATAATTTAAAGCAACGTTCACATTATTTTCACACATAAATCAAAGCTTGATTTATAGCATATCGGAGACCATATTGTCAAAATTAATATACCAAGAAGAGAATCATCTGTTATTCGTACTACTCTGTAAGCGACGGTCTGTGACGCATCTGCTTCTGTTTTAACGTTTCTCTCGTGCAAGATTCCTAGAAAAAAAATAATAAAACGTGGGGCAGAAGGGGGTGGGGGTGGGGGGGGGGGGTGGCAACTTCAATATTTGTCGTGGTAATTACGTATCATGAGTACAAGGTAGAAGGTTTCACATAATGCAGACGTCACTCCAACAAGCAAAGTAATCCCCAGTGAGGAAAGAAAAGTTCTGGTCGCAGAAACGCTTTCACCTTCCGCGTGAGAGTCATTCAAAGCACTTACGGAAAAAACCCAGAGGTTTTAGTTTGCAGGGTTGATGCAGTCTGAAATTACTGGTGGTAACTGTTCTTTAGTGCACTCATAAACGCTGACAAAAACAAAAACTTTCAAAAAAACTGCAATGAGTTTCTGTACTTTGTTTAGTGGTCCAGCAAAATCGGAACTTCGTAATCTAGATTACTTTTTCCTCTCTTCCCCCCCCCATTTCATCCTGGTAGTAACTCGGTAATTTGTCATCAACAACATATCTAGTTTGCAGCCGTGCCTGCGTTCATTATTTCTTGACGGACCTTGGCTGCAATATTGATCTCATCCTATCGGAGCAGGACGGATCACCAAATATTGGCATTGGGTTTTAGTGGCAACAGACTCACAAGAGTTCCGTAAAGGAGGAACAGTTGAATTATAATGCAGGCAATTCATGTGGATGACTCTTTACTCTGCCCGTTGAATAGGACCCAGCTTTAACTGATTGAAGACAATTTTCATGTTTTCTTTTAATGGATTACTCCTAATGAAATTAGACGGAGCGAGGAAAACAGAATGAACTGTTTCAAGCGAAGCAAAGTCTTCTTGTTCTGCATGTTGCCTTTGAACTTCACTTGTTCTTTCACTATAATACTATTCATTCTCTCCCCCTCTCTCTCTGTGTCTGTCTGTCTGTCTGTCTCTGTTGTCTCTGTCTCTCTATCTGTCTATCTATCTATCTATCTATCTATCTATCTATCTATCTACGAGTCGTGTCCATCTCTCTCTCTCTCTCTCTCCTTCCCTCCCTCCCTCCTTTTTTCCTCCATCTCTCTCCCCTCGTTTTGTCTCTGACTCTATGTCTGTTTGACTGTCTGTCTGATTGTCTCTCTCTGTCTGTCTCTCTGTCTGTCTGTCTCTTCTTCCTCCTCCCTCTCTCTCCCTCTCTCTTTCTCATTCTGTCTCCCCATCCTGTCTGTGTCTGTGTCTCTGTCTGTCTCTCTGACTCTGTCTCTCTCTCTCTCTTTCACACACACACACACACACACACACACACACACACACACACACACACACACACACACACACACACACACACACACACACACACACACACACGAGTCACCACAGGACTACCGAACACAAACGAGGTGACTCAGCACAAAGTGCGACGTGTCCTATGGTGGAGGGCCTCCCACAGGCCGACACTGATAGCTCCCACTAGACCCTGATTCTTCAGGAACTGTAATGGAATGAATTTTGAGAGTGGGGCATTGGAGAGGGGGAAAGAGAGGGAGAGATTCAGAGGGTAACGCTTCTGAGCTGATGGAAACAATTGAAAAGCAGCTCGAATCATGGTCAGGCTACACTGATAAATCCATCATGATAAGAAAAAACTTTACAACATATATTCTCTTCGCCATCACCACCGCCTCACCTAGCCCCACCCTCCCACCTTCCCCCGCCCCATCTTCCCCCCACCCACCCCTAAAAACAAGAAAAACAAACAGAAAAACAAACAAGTTTACAAACAACAAGCAAACAAAATCAGAGGAAGAAGAGGAAAAGAAAAGTTCACCACTCAAGTCTTGTAAGCGCATAAAGGATTCACTGTACGCTATTTGAAATCTATCTGCTACTGATGTGGGCTTCCTATTTCGCACTGCTGTAAAAGAAGAGGACGGGGAATCGCAGTAGAATGAAGACACGTTTTACAGGCCTGTGTTAGGAAACAGCCGAAACTGTTTCTGTGTTCAATCTGTAGGATGTGTGATAGGAATAAATTTGACGTGCTACTTGCCCTTGTGTCTAATCAGGGTTGATGTGGGATAGGGGACAGGGCAAGGAAGTACACCCTTTTCCTCTGTGACTGTGGTTGATTGGTTTGTGTTTACAGTCTTCTTCGGGAACAGTGATATACAGTCTTTTGAAAACCTCGACAGCGCAGCCATATGGGAGAACAGGTCAAAATACAACGATGAAAAACTTGATAGCGTTGCGATATGGGAGAACAGGTCAGTTTTTTACAACGATGAAAAACTTGATAGCGTTGCGATATGGGAGAACAGGTCAGTTTTTGTTGTTTTTTTTTTTTTACAACGAATCGTCTTCTGCCACGAAAGGTACGTTACAAAACAAAACGACCTAAGGCAGCAAGTTAGGCAAAATACAACGTAGACTGAAGTTGACAACGTGGTGTTCCCAGTGTATTAAAATTATCTGATTTCAGAATATAAGCTGTTTGAATATGGTTTTTATATTGTTGTGTGTTGCCTCTGAAATATGGTTTTTATATTGTACTGTGTCGCCTCTGAAATATGGTTTTTATATTGTAATGTGTCGCCTCTGAAATATGGTTTTTACATTGTTGTGTGTCGCCTCTGAAATAGGGTTTTTGATATTGTGTGTTGCCTCTGAAATAGGGTTTTTATATTGTGTGTTGCCTCTGAAATATGATCGTTACATTGTTGAGTGTCGCCTTTGAAAATATGGTTTTTGTATTTTGTGTGTCGCCTCTGAAATATGTTTTTTGTATTTTGTGTGTCGCCTCTGAAATATGGTTTTTGTGTTTTTGAGTGTCGCCTCTGAAATATGTTTTTTGTATTTTTGTGTGTCGCCTCTGAAATATGGTTTTTATATTGTTGTGTGTCGCCTCTGAAATATGGCTTTGATGTTGTGTGTCGACTCTGAAGTAGGGTTTTTATATAATTGTGTGTCGCCTCTGAAATATGGTTTTTATATCGTTGTGTGTCACCTCTGAAATA
>CM060308.1:60790955-60835955 GCA_030674185.1 Monoplex corrugatus
GTGGGATGGGAGGAATCAGCTGCATTTATAAAGCCTCTGAGGCGTTGGTGGACAGGTCTTAACAAGAGTGGATTTTTTGTTTGTTTGGTTGGTTGTTTGTTTTTGTTTGTTTTGTTTTGTTGTTGTTGTTTTTTGTTGTTGTTTTTTTGGGGGGAGCAGAAATCCAACTGGAAGGTCACCATCACATGTGCACACGGAACAAATGACCTGGTAGCAGTAGAACAAAGGAAGGGCATCAGTCTGCCTTCACGTCACCGAACAAAGAAAGGTTATCAGCGTGGCTTCACGCCATTGAACAAAGAAAGGTTATCAGTGTGGCATCATGTCATGGAACAAAGAAAGGTTATCAGTATAGGTCCACGTCACTGAACAAAGAAAGGTTATCAGTGTGGCTTCACGTCACCGGTTAAAGAAAGGTTATTAGTGTGGCTTCACTTTACTGAACAAAGAAAGGTTTTTCAATGTGGCTTCACGCCACCGGATAAAGACAGTTTATCAGTGTGGCTTCACTTTCCTGAACAAAGAAAGGTTATCAGTGTGGCTTCACGTCACTGAACAAAGAAAAGTTATCAGTGTGGCTTCACGTTACCGAACAAAGAAAGGTTATCAGTGTGGCTTCACTTCGCTTCACTGTTGATGTTTTGTTACGGAGGGAAAATGCAGTGAGGAGTTGATGAGATTGATAGCCACAGGCAGGAAAACACAAGGGAGGTGATCATGAGGATGTGAGCAGAATAGGCGCCGTATGTGTATGAGTGTGCGCGCGCGTGCTTGTAATTGGTGTGTGTGTGTGTAATTGTGTTGTATATGTGCGTGTGTATTGTGTGTGTGTGTGTGTGTGTGTGTGTGTGTGTGTGTGTGTGTGGTGTGTGTGTGTGTGTGTGTGTTGTGTGTGTGTGTGTGTGTGTGTACTCACACGCGCGCTTTTGTAGTATGTACTAGAAAATGGGATGGAAAGAGACAGAGAAGTGTCGGCAGACTGAGAGACAGGAGAAACATAGATCAGTGCTATTGTGAAACATTGTCCGCTTCCTTACAGTTACACCTCAAAGCATGCATGGTCATACCTCATTGTCCATGCCATGGGAGTCTGATTGCTTTTTTTAAACTCCACCGTATAACCCTCACATCTTGTTTAGCTGACTTTCCCTAATCAACCCATAATCCTTGTTAGAAATACCAGGTACAAAAGATGGTTCTTTGTCTTGCTCGTTTCAATTATCTATTGTGTTTATCATTCGGACAGCGTAAGTTGGCAGTTACAGTGTTATTATCTTGTTTTATTTCATGGTGTTTTATTCAGTATTTGTTATATTTCATTTTGTTTATACTTCATTTGCGTATATCCTCATCATTACCCTAATCATAATCGCAGTCATGATTCATCATCACCATCAATCATCATCATCATCAATCATTTTTAAAACACCCGTGCACGCTTTACATTGATGCTGGTATATCTGACGTTAGTGTAAGCCACTGAACAAACAAACAAACAAACAACAAACAAACAAACAACAAACAAACGAACAAAAAAAACAACAACAACAACAAAAAACATATATATTTGAAAACGTTAAAGTTAATTTCTATCTTTTTAACCTCGTCCTTACATATGTGCTTAATCATATTTTCAAATTCGCCATATCCACTAAGTTTTTTTTTTTTTTATACAACAAAACTTTGGTCTTGAAATATATCAAATTCAGGGTATATTCAAAGCATAACTGAACAGCTGTTTTCTGTCTATGCATTCATTGCTGTTCATATACACAGTTCAATTGTCCTTTGAAAACTACGTAATGAAACGTTTGTTGATTTCCCTTTGCACATGTATACCTTGCATTAAAATTTTGCTTTGTTGTCTATTAAAGTTACCGCTTATTGTCTTTTCAGTTTCATTTTCTTTACATAACGTCTTAGGGCTCGGAATTAATTGTCGATGCACTAATGTCACTGATACCATGTGATGGAGAAGGTTGCAAATTATCATGGCACACGCCTTAAGCTTGCACATTAGTCCTATGCATTGGCAAAGTGTTTCACTGTCTAGAACGTTTGCATCCTTTCCCAGTCCGATCTGTTTACAAGTGTTTTTGTTTTAAAACTTGGTATGGTTTTAAATTGTATGCACTGCTCTTCTAATGTGCTCTGGGGAATCGTTTACATTTTTTTCATGGTCGGATATTTTAATTCTATTTAGCTGTCGCCAATAGCTAAAGTATAGTCTAGAACACCAGCTTCAACACAGTGAAGTAAAAGGGGAAGTGGGGAGTGGTAAGAGGCAAGCCCTTTGGGACCGTCCCACAGAATTATTCTCCTCCTGATTCAAAGGCAGCAGACCTATTAACTACCAGGTCATCCCTTCACCAAGCCACGGAGCTTTGGCGGGAGCTAAAGTGAGACATTTACAAGTCATTAGGGTGACCCTTGTGGACACAGCATATTGGCTAGGGAGGTCTGTTTGATCGACTAATTATGGGCACTTTGAGCTTGAGCGTAATAAGCGTGTGGCTAGTTGATTTTGTTTATGGCATTGAGAGTGATAATATTGTCACGAAACGAACGCTGAAGGTTTATCATTCGCCCACATCTTCTCTTCATTGCTGGCAAGACTTTCATCCTGACCATATTTCAACTTGAGTATAATCAACCTATCTAGGTGTTTGCTATCTACAAGCCCTTCTGTTTGTCTGCCTGCTGCTGACTGCCTGACTGCCTTGTGTTGTGCTAATGGTTTGATGTCCACAGACGTGTAGACAATATGGTGTATTTGCATATAGTAGCCCGGAGACATTTACGCTGTGTCCACGAGGGTCACCCTCTTTTGGCTGCCGAAAGAGGGATGAAGGACAGGGTAGGGCGAGAGAGGGGTCTTTCATTCTCTCTTGGTCCGGAGGCTGGGCTGGACCTGGTTGGTGCTCGTTGTGTGGCTATGTCCCGGGGTTTGTCACCTCCCCACTGTGCATTTGGTTTGTAAACAAGGTAAGTGATGGCTGGGTCCGAATGGTTCATGCAAACATGGACAGCCCCCCTTTGCTTGGTGAAATGACTGTCAAGTGGCATCGGGAGCTTGGAAGGTGATTGTCCGGAGAGTGGCGAGACATCGGTATTCCAGGTCCCATCCGCACCCTCGTGGTGTTTCTCGTTAACTAGTTTACTTGATAGCAAAATAAGATGATGAACTCTGCCCAGTGCATAGTAGTCTCATTTACATCGCTGTTTAGTATTATCCAGTGACACGTTAACGGATATCACAGTGGAGCTCAGTTTGACTCGGTTCATCAGCCAAAACAGAACAGTGTGCTTGGGCAGTCTTAGCAGGGAGAGGTATTTACAGCGATATTTATAACTCTGGTGCAAATCTTGGCAATGTTCTAAATATTATCGTGTTGAAGCCACACCTCAGTCCTTAAATCGTTTATGTTTGAACACAGTCGTGACTGTGCTGGGATGTGGTTTCCTTGTGACACGAAATTTCCATTAACACCTCCGACGGGGTTCTTTGCTTTCATTAGGAGTGTCTGTCATTCTGTAAGCAGACACTGAGCATTTTTTGTACATCATTAGTCAGACGATTGTCTAGACTATTGTATATCAGGGGAGACTCAGTAACTGAGCTGTCACATGGATGTTCAGTAGTAATAAATATTATGACAACAGTTCGTGACTTGATTATCAATTAGATAACAATGATGATCACGTCTTGCACAGTTGTCGAGACTTGACTCTCATTCTTTCTGTCTTTTTTGTCTTTTTTTTGTCTCTCACTGCGCCGTACGTAATCGTGATTAATGGCCATGTTGTTCCATGTCGTTAGTATAGCATAATCCCAAGTCTGTCAGCAAACCCTTATCTCCCAGTGTTAGTTGTCATGTGGAGAGAAACGATGCCAGTATAACAAGCGTGATGTGCATTGCTAGCTGTTATAGGGAGAACATTTTACCAGCATAACATATGTTAGCATGATCTGTTTCTGGAAACATTTCATTTCCGCAAAATGAAAACTTGCATCATTGATTCTGTCTGCCAGCATGATGGTAAAAAGTAACAGCAAAGATATTGACTGTTGATGAATCGATCTTGAATATTGCATGGACTGACATGATGATGACCAAAGTCTATTCAGTATAATGACGATCAACTAAAATGAGTAAATGAAAAGATTCATTGCTGCTTTTTAACATTATTCTATGGCCCAAGAGAAGGTCTAAAATCGCTGATAAAAATGATTGGTAATTGTAGCTTGCTACATTGAGGCATTTAGTTTCTTAGCACTGCATCTAAACATATCCCTACTGCATTTGTTCAGGCAACAGCACTTTTGTTTGAAGCAGCTTCAATGTTTCCCTCAGATTACTTGAAAATGGATTCACTACGTATAAAATTCCCTATAATTCACCAAAGAGTAATTTATTTTACCTGAGAGAGAGCGTAAACTCAGATAGCTCAGTAACAAAAGCCTGATATTCACCTGCTTTCATTCTCATGCTATATTCTCATACAAATTTTAATCGGAAGAGAAACACTTTCATTGTCACCAGCCGTGATAACGTCCCTCGAGCCAGCCAGCACAAATAGCCCACAGATAATGCGAGCCTCCTGCAGAAAGCAAGGTAGCCCTAGTGTGAAAGGAAAGAGGTCTCGTCACTGAATTACAATCACCTCCCCGAAGAGAGATATCCAGGACACTTGATGAGAGGATTCTCAGAGTTTTCAGTTGGCAAGATTGACGAGACCTGAAGTAATTGTGGTCAGAGGAGGTGACTAACAAAAGGAACGGAGGGAACCCACGTAGGGATTCCGGCGCCATTAGAATCAGTTTTGCAAACAGATAACAAAGGGTGTTTGGGTTTTACTGTTTTTTCAACCATGCCATTTACTTTTTTTTTAATGTATTTTCATCTAATGAATTCTTACTTTCTTTCTCCATCCCACCCACCACCATCCTATTGTTGTAATAATGGGTGTGATGTCTGTTAAGTCTTTATTCTTTGTTTTTTTTAAACAAATTTTATTGTTAACTCTCTTGTTTTAGCCCATATTTCAACATATTCTCGGGTATTTTAATTCATAAAACAAGACAGGCGCGCATTTTCGACCGACTGGTCTCTGTCAAGCGTACAAAAAAACAAGCACACACACCACACACACACCCCAAAAAAAATTACACACACACACACACACACACACACACACACACACACACACACACACACACACACACACACACACACACACACACACACACACACAATGTGTGTATATATATATAATACACACACACATACACACACACACACACACACACACACAACACACACACACACACACACACACACACACACACACACACACACACACACACACACACACAAGACTTAGGAAGAAATAACACCAACAACAGAAATTCCTTGATGTTTTGTTGAACTGGAGATGTTTCCCAGGTAAGTTTCACTTTGATGGTTTATCTCTAAGTTTTGTGTATTTCTTCTTTGTTATCTTTTATGTGCGCTTGACAAAGGCCAGTTTAACGAAAAATTGCGCTTGCCTTATTTTGTGAATTATACGTTCTCGTCCTATTTTCGTGTGTGTGTGTGTGTGTGTGTGTGTGTGTGTGTGTGTGTGTGTGTGTGTGTGTGTGTGTGTGTGTGTGTGTGTGTGTGTGTGTGTGTGTGTGTGTGTGTGTGTGTGTTGTGTGTGTTGTGTGTTTGGACATTGGCAATTGCTTAGATTCAGATAGTTTTTTCTCAAGTGCAATAAAGAGTTGCAAGACCGTCGAACGCTGCTCAGGTGTTCTTTTTCTTTGATCGTGGTGACGATTTAAAGAGATTTAATTCCAGAGTTTAGGGATTTCCAGCCAGTGAGATTCCCCGTGGGGATGCCGTGGACTCTTTCAGTAATAGTGGTATCCCCACCTTCTGGAAATTCTGTGCTAGAAATGTCCTCTTTTCTGTCACTCTCGTTTGTTTCTTTCTTCATCGTTTGCTTTCTGTCATTTCTTCCTATCATTTTTCTGCCTTGCTAGTCCATTCACCTCTATATGTTCGATAAAGTACTTTTTCTGAGGATTGATGATTGGGTACGTGTATTAAGTGCACTTCTGGCTCTGGGGAGGTGAGATATGCAGAAACAACGTTACGCAATTTATGCCTGTTTTTATATGTTTTGGTGTCCTTAGGTATGTTTGCATTTGTATTCAGGTGTGTTTTTAAAATCTCCTGTGCGATAAATTGACGGAGTGGTCAACGCCAGGGGCACGTTCTTAATTATATGCGCGAATGCATTGATATGTGTACTTAATTTTCTTGTCTTTTTTTTTTCCTGTTGAAGTTTTGTTGTTTTCAAACGGTTATAGCCCCGATATGGCTCTACGCAGTCGGCTGGGCTTTAAACAACAATAACAGCAGTAACAACAACAAAAGCCAGTGAGAACCCCAGTGCGATTTATTGATTGACCATGGTTGTTGATTCGGCTTTGACCAAATCCCTCTTACCTCTTAGTATCACTTTTTAAATGTTTTTTTTCCCTGTATTTTAGAACCAGGCAGACATGTAGATTAACAACAAGATTGAAAAACAGCTTTTAGCCAATGACTCACCATTAAAATTAAAGAATCATACGTAATGTCTCTTTAGTATCCTCTTTGTCTGTCTGCCTGTCTGTCTGATTGTTTATCTCTGTCTCTCTCTTCTATCAGAGACACTGTTTATCTCTGTCTCTCTGTTCTATCAGAGACAGAAAAAGATTATATTTGAATCTCCCGTTTATTTCCAGTACATTTGTAAGTTAGCATCATCATCATATACTGTTATACCTATTTCATTAGCTGCAATTTTTCGAGAGCAGCAGGCACATTTTTGATAATGAAAATATTTGGCTTACTTATTTGATTATGGGATTTGTTTAGGTAACCTGGCTGGATTATCTAGAAGGAAAGAAATGCTTAATTGTAACAAGTAAAATTCTGAGAAAAATGATTTTGTAGACAAGATGGATTAACTGGCCATGTTCACAGCTAATACCTTGAGGTATACAAAAAGTATTTTCGTTATATTAGAAGAGAAGCAAAAAACGAAATTTCTTTTGTGTTATGTGGTCTTGTTCTCTACGATCTTGGACAAAATATGTCAATCTGAAATACTAAACAAATCCATGTAGTTTCAGTTTATTCGTGTTTATGTACTAACTGCATTGTTCATATAGATCTTTAAAGAGACAGAGAGCATCGTGATAACCTTTGTTTTGCATCGTAACGATGGCTGGACAATTTGATTTTGTAGAATTTATTTTGGTGTTTAATGAACCCTTAGCATTTGCTCGCTCGCTCTCTCTGTCTCTGTCTATGTCTGTCTGTCTGTCTGTCTATCTGTTTTCTCTCTCTCTTTCTCTCTGCGCCTGTTAATCATTCACATGCAAATATATATCGTGCATGTTTAAACGCGCGCGTGCACACACAAACACACACACACACACACACACACACACACACACACACACACACACACACACACACACACACACACACACACACCACACACACACACACACACACACACGGTTATATACATATATACACATACACGCACATGCACGCATGTGCACATACAGTCACACAGGCACGCACACACATACAAACAAGCTGACAAAAAAGACCTTTACCCTTCACCTACACTCTCGTAGACAATATATAAAAGGACATGTGGGAGAGATAAAAAAAAAAACAAACCCAAACGCAATCTGATTTGACCTTTTGGATGGCTTATTGTATAGCACTGTTGGATTCAGCTGGGAAATCTAAAGTTGCCGATTCATTGACAGGGTTTCACAGTCATCGTCTCTTGGAAAGGCAACAA
Organism: Monoplex corrugatus; assembly: GCA_030674185.1. NCBI lineage: Eukaryota > Metazoa > Mollusca > Gastropoda > Littorinimorpha > Ranellidae > Monoplex > Monoplex corrugatus. The sequence continues at coordinate 60,798,813 of CM060308.1, forward strand.
AGGGATAAACAGGAGCAGGCCAGAAAATTGTTATAACAGCAATTTCTACAAGAAGTCTTTTTTTTTTCACACAGTGTACATGCATAGCCAAATCCGACCTGTTATATGTATGTTTGTTTACTCCAGTACCTGTCAGTTCTCTCTATATGTCTGCCTCGGTCTTCTGTTCCCCATCTCTCTCTGTCTGCCTGTCTGTCTATCTCACTTTGTCTGTCTATCTGTTTGTCTGTCTGTCTCTCTCTCTCTGTCTGCCTGTCTGCCTGTCTGTCTTTATCTTCTCCCTGCCCTCTCAACCTCTCTCTCTCGCTCTCTCTCTCACACACACAATCACACACATACACATATATTCACACACATACAATATATTCACCACACACACACACACACACCACGCACGCACGCACCACCCCACGCACGCACGCACGCACGCACGCACGCACCACGCACGCACGCACGCACACACACACACACACACACACACACACCACCATTTTTGGTTGTTGAAATGTTTGTGTGCTCGTTTATTTGTTCATTTGTTTGAGAAAGCTCAACATATTTCGATATAATTTTAGAAAGATAGCAAAGCGTCTGTCAATCTCTATGCAGTGCTAACTGCTCACCACCAGCCAATCACTTCCCGACCCCTGGTGCCACACAGTAAGCGGTCATTTGCCAAGCAAATGGAGTGATAGGAGGTGGGGATAGCCATTCATGAGCTGCTTGACCCATTGGGACCCACTTACATTGTTTTAAGCCGAATAGCAAGGTAGGAGATAACCCCCAGGAAAAAGCCACACAACGCACAACACCCAGATCCAACCCAGCCACTGAAGGAAGAGAAAAAGAAAGGGCCCTTTTTTGCCGTACTTTGGGCCTTCCTCTCACTACTAGGCAGCCCGCACAGCTGCCAGCTCAACTCTCCTCACTATAGTCGAAACACTATAGAATCGGAAGGTCCCAACATTGTTTCTTCAATCACAGAAGTGGTCAGACATGGCGCTACGGACACTTTTTGTTTTTTCGTATGTCCCTGAAAGGATTCCAAGTTTGCCGTCTTTCCGAGCTGTAACCAGGACTTTCCCTGCACTTTGTAGGTCTAATTCCTTGGAAATGAAGCCAACAACCAAGTTTCAGGTCGGAATTATCAAGAAACACCCGAGGGTGCTGGCAAAGACAACTCAACACAAATCCGACACTATGACACGAGACAACGAAAACAATGCGTTGTAGGTACGTTCCCTTCCACAGCTTAAAGTATTAGGAAAGGCAAAGTTGATGCAAAATTAGACTTCATGTTCTCATATAGCTAAAATGAATATAGACGAGAAATCCGCCTCCGATAAGTTTCCAGTGCAAAGAATTGTTAAGAGACAGAGCACTGTGGCGCCAAGCATTTAGATCTTCTACCATGAAAGGAAACCAAGGTAAAGAAGTGCATCTTGTATTTCAAATTTCCATCGTGGACATTACAGTTTTATGAGTTTTCTTTTCTTGTAACAGTGGATGACTTGTCACTTGAAATGGATTATCTGTACTTGAACACTTCTTTCATACATAGCTTATATGGATTCTCCTTTCTCTGTTAGCCTGGAATGTGGATTTTTCACTGTTAGCCTGGAATGTGGATTCTCCTTTCTTGTAGCCTGGAATGTGGATTCTCCTTTCTCTGTTAGCCTGGAATGTGGATTCTCCTTTCACTGTTAGCCTGGAATGTGGATTCTCCTTTCTCTGTTAGCCTGGAATGTGGATTCTCCTTTCACTGTTAGCCTGGAATGTGGATTCTCCTTTCTCCGTTAGCCTGGAATGTGGATTCTCCTTTCTATGTTAGCCTGGAATGTGATTCTCCTTTCTCTGTTAGCCTGGAATGTGGATTCTCCTTTCTCTGTTAGCCTGGAATGTGGATTCTCCTTTCACTGTTAGCCTGGAATGTGGATTCTCCTTTCTCTGTTAGCCTGGAATGTGGATTCTCCTTTCACTGTTAGCCTGGAATGTGGATTCTCCTTTCACTGTTAGCCTGGAATGTGGATTCTCCTTTCACTGTTAGCCTCGAATGGTTTGCAGTTTGATATTGTTCTTAAAAACGAGCGGGGTTGCTTGTACTCACTAACTCCCACTATTCGATTTCGTCAGAGGCAAACTATATACTATGTGACTGATGCGAGCCAGAACAAAACATGCTTATAGTAATCAAAGCCATCTGTCTTGTTCTTCTCTGAGCATTAAACTATATCTTTGCTCGTCACTTTGATAATAAAACTACCACTGCTATTACTCCTACTACTACTTTTACTGCTGCTGCTACTACTGCTGCTACTACTACTACAACTACCGCCACCACCTCTCACACCATCACCACTACTGCTCCTGCTGTTGCTACTACTATTATTACTACTACTACTATTACTACTGCCGCTGCTGCTTATTATCATTATTATTATTATTATTATTAGCATCGTCATTATTGTTATCATTATCATCATCATCATCTTCATGATCATTATTGTTATTACGATTATTGTTATTATTATTATTAGTAGTAGTAGTAATAGTAGTGGTAATAGTAGTAGTAGTATATCACTCTGTTCAGCACACCGCTCAACGGAACTGTTTTAGGGAACTAAACCATTTGCCTTCTGAAAGAGGTAGGTTCCCCAGGGTTCGAATGGAATCACTAGAAGTGCAAGTCCATTCAGTTTTCTCACATACCTTTTTTTTCTGATAGATACTCATACTGTCTCACTGTATGCGTATGTCTGTCTGACTTCTTGAAACAAAACAGGTCTACCAAATCGGTTTCAAATGACTAGACCAAACTAACGTTTTCTCTTTGGAAGTTCGCTGCAACCATACATAGCTCTAAATTGCCCCAACCTTGTAAAGATATTGATGAAACATTGTATGTTCAAATCATTCTCTTGTGATTCTCAGGTACAATATTCATGTATTGGAAGAAAATAACAAATAGTTTCAGCCAGAGTCTCGGCAATACTAGCTATGATATGCTGATGACATATGTCAAAGACGTCTACAGCGTATCGTTCTTAGCTCTTAAGCGAAGATTTTTCTTGTAAAATAACATCTCTCCAGTCATCAACTGACCTCTTGTAATGTTGACCTGTATCCTTTTCTGGTAAAGAGACTTACTGCAGTATTTGTAGTACCTTTGAGTTCTTGGAAATGTTCGAATAGTACGTGCAAACCTTGCTTCAGCCTTCACACTCTTTGTGTTTGGACGTAAATGTATGTTCAGATAGGGTTTCCATGTAGTACGAAGATCCCTGTAACAGTTGTAATGGAGTTCTTTCCTTATGGAAGTAGTCTCTTTATTTGTCATTCTGTCTACAGTAAATGAGCAGTTCTTGGCACTATTCAGACAGTCGTCTAGACAAGTACAACAGAGTAGATGCAGTAACTGACGCTGTCCTATCAACGACCAGCGATAATAAGTTATGAAAACAGTCATTAACTTGACGCTCATTTTTCATTGTCGCTGTCTGTGCCTTGTACAGATGTGACTTATGGCCATCATGTTCCCTGTTCAAATAAGTCCTGACTTGGTGATACGACAACAACATTTTATCCCCCACCGTGGGTATGACGGTGGCTCTTTCAGTACAAATGGTATTCCCCACCTGGAAATTCTGTGCATAAAATTTGTCTTTTCCATCAGTCTCTTTGATTCTGCCTTGCTCTTTGCTTTCTGTCATCTCTTGCTGATCCACTCACCTGTATATGTTCTATAAAGCTTTACATACTTTCTTTTAGGATTGATAACTGGATACATGTATTGACTGCATTTTTGGCTCAAAGGAAACGTGATGTGCAGAAGCAAGTTAGATAATGTAGGCCAGTTTTCACATAGGTTTCAGTGTCTTTAGCTATGTGTACATTTGTGGTCAGGTTTCTTCTTTATAACCCCTTTGGTGATAAACTGGACGGAATGGTGAACGCCAGGGGCATATCCTCAGATTATATGCGCAAATTATTGAAATATTTCTCATTTTTCTTGTTCAGTTTTATTTCAGCGAGGTGTTGTGTACGTGTTGAAAGGGTTTTAGCCCTGATATAGCTCTGCATAGTTGGCATGGCTTTAAACAATAAAAATAACTTGTTAGCCTGTTGTTTGTTGTTCGTTATGGAAACTATGGAAGCTTGATCTGTCTTTGGTAACATGTAGTTTCCACCAAAGTGAAGAAAACATGCATGTTTGAGTCTGTCCGCCTATCTCGTGGTAAAAGTGAAAGGAAAGATCTTGACTATTTATAATTTAATTTTGATTAATTTACTGGCTGACATTATAATGACACATATGTTGAGTACCTTAACCATCCTTTAAAACGATTATCACACCTGTCGACGTGGAGAAACGGTCAGCGCACGGAGTACAGACTGGGAGGTCATGGTCCGAACCAATTCAGAGTCAGAATCTGGGGGGCGCGGGGGGGGGGGGGGGGTTCGCTCCACCCAGCTGTGACTGTGGGAAGATTGGGATCACATAGTCGAATCTCATCCACTTTAAAAATACGTTATTGAGATTTGCTTAAAATGTCTTAACCCACACTGCAAGTGTCTGTATTTCTTATGGTTTGTATTATAAAAGTAATTATAGAATGCAGCCCTATGATGCAGTTTCAATCCGAAATTGCATCATAATTATAATTCCTATTTCTATCATCGTGTCATTCTGAAAAAAAAAAATTGTCTAAATTCTGTGGCCATCTATGCCCTGCTGTCAGTTTTGGTGGGTTCGCAGGATCAAAATGAACAGCATAGTGATAATGACACAGGAGCGTTGCAAACTATGGTGCAGAAAAAAGGAAGAAACGATGGTCAGATCCTTGTATTTTAAGTAAAAAAGGGTCATAAGGGTCAGTTTATGATCAATCAGGGATCTATAAAGATTTTTAACTGGCCCATAGGAAAGAGAAAATACAGTGTGCTGGTAACTGTTTCCAGTCTGTTTCGTAGTTTGACCTTTTGACTCCCGCACCCTATCCACCAACAGCAAAAACTTAACCTCATGATTCCCTCACCCCATCCACAGCTTTCAACAGGAAGCTGGTGGGTTGGGTGGGGGAAGCAGAGGGTTAAGGTTTTGCTTTGCTAGCATGTTTGACAATGAGGGATGCTGGTGGACAGGGATGGGGGGGGGGGGAAGGGGAGAGAGAGAGAGAGAGAGGGAGGGAGGGAGGGAGGAGAGAGAGAGAGAGAATTTGTAGTAGCACAGACATATTTAGTCGGGCAAAATCGTCTTTAAACCCGTTAATGCTGCATTTATTCAGTTAACTGTTAAGTTTGAAGCAGCTTCCTCATCATCTGCAAACTGTAGCTTCAAAAGGAATTCATGACATATCAAAGATGGCATTATTTACTGAGGGTACATTTTACTGACTGGAGAGTATGTCTTTCAGATAGCTCTGTAACAAAAGCCATTTCACTCACCTGCTTCTGCTCTCACGCTTCTCTTTTGTTAAAAAATCTCGTAGAAAAGAGAGGCGCAGTTACTGTCATTGTCATCAGTAGTAATTACATCCCCTGAGCCTAGCCAGCACAAGGTCGTAGATAATGTGAAACTAGCTCTTGAGCAGAAGAAGTCCCAGTGAGAATGGAAAGGGGTCTCGTCGCTGTAACACGATCGCTTCCCTAGAGTGAGACACCCGGAGCACTTGTTGAGAGGGTTCTCACAGTTTTCAGTTGGCGAGACGTGTGATAATTGGTCAGAGATGGTGATTGACAGACGCGGCAGTGGGAGTCCCTGAGGGGATGGTGGAACTCTTTGCACTGAAGTCTTGCAAACAGACAAAGCTCTAGAAACGTCTGGGTTTTTGAATAGCCGATTGATGGAATACACCCGATGCAGCTTCTCGAGAGTAGCTTCACGTGCATCGGTGATGGATGAAACTGTTAGGACTTAGATAGCGGTTGTGGTAATAAGCGCTTTGTGGCGTTTGAAATGAAATTGTATATTAATTCTAAATACTAGTGTTTTGCATCTTCATTCATATTTTTAGGCAATTGAAGGGAGAATCTTTACATGTTCAATAATTTGATTTGTTGGTGTTGTGGCTATCGTCTCTGATGTTTCAGTCAGTTAAATGTAATTGTTACCTAAAGCCCTGCCGACTGCGTAGAGCCACATCAGAGCTATAACCGTTTCAAAACACACACAATACTTCAACACTGTTATTGTTATTTGTGTCCAAAGCCCACCAACCGTGCAGAGCCAAATCAGGGTTATAAACATTTCAAAACATACACAGTACTTCAACAGGAACAAAATAAAGGAATAGAAAATTAAGTACACATATCAATGCATTTGCGCACATAATCTTAGGAGATGCCCCTGGCGTTGGCCATTCCGTCCAATTTATCGCAGAGGATTTAAAAATCATACCTGAATACGACTTTAAACATAACTAAGGACACTAAAATATAAAAAAACGGGCCTAAATCACATGAAATAGCTTGGAGAACGGCAAAAACATTACACATGATTCATTGACAGACAGCTGACTGTCATTTAAATGCAAGATGGAATTATCATTAATAATGTTAGGCCCTTTAATCATCACTGGCTGAACGCAAAGATCAGAGTTGCAGTAAATTTGCTGCTTATCGAGGCACTCACAATAGCCTGAAAAAGAAATCAGGGAACCCGCTGCAAAAATGTCTGTGATTGAAATTGCTGCAGCAATTGATCCCATGAAACTGAACCATCCGTAGTCTTATTTGTTTGGTAATTTCATTTCGGTCAGTCAGCCCAGGAACTGTTCATTAGCTCAGGTGGTCGGCAGCCGTTCCTGTGTCAATTATTTCTCCACGGACCTTGGCCGCTGTATCGATCACATCACATCAGAGTGGCAGAAATCGCAAGGCAGTGGGTCTTAGTAGCAATGGTGCCACAAGAGGTTTTCGCAGGGGCAGGGGGGGGGGGGGGCGGGTGAACTGACTTTTATCTAAATGTGCAATTCTTATGGAGGATTGCACTTTCCTTGGCTAGTTCAAAACGATTCATCTTTAATAGACTGAAAAAAATTTCAGCAGTATTTCGTTTCGTTTATTTACTGCTGCTGCTGTGCTTGTTGTTGTTGTTGTTGTTGTTGTTGTTGTTGTTGTTAGCCCTGCGGCTGTGGATGACTTCCAATGAAACTAAATGGAACAATGTAGATAACAAATAGAAATGGACATTCTTCGGTTTTTATTTATTTTTTTTTATTATTTATTTATTTATTTGTTTTTTTTTCATTTATTTATTTGTTATTCATTCATTTATTTATTTATTGGTGTATTTATTTATTTATTTGTTTGTTTTTTTATTGTTTTATTTATTTATTGTTTTGCTTAATTTTTTTGTTTTATTTTATTTTTCTTATTTATAGTATGGTCATTCTCTCCTTCCATTTATTCCTTCCTTCTAAAAGCGTTAGGGTCGATTTTACTAAACAAATCGGTGTTTCCTGTCATCAGTAACTAGCATATTCTGGTTCTGATAAGGCCTGAAAATGCACATTTGAGTCGATTCTGATAAATGTTCACTAACTTCATGACTTTTAACGTAAAACAGAAGTGCACTGATACTAATTGCTAGGAAATAAAACACGTGAAATGCCAGAATGAGAGAGAGAGAGAGAGAGAGAGAGAGAGAGAGAGAGAGAGAGAGAGAGAGAGAGAGAGAGAGATTTTGGACGTCATCATCATCATCATCAAGTGCCTTGCCGCATGGCGTTGGCGATCATGGACTTCCATCTGTCTCTATCTCTTGTTGCCCCAAGCATCTCCTCCACCCTCCTCGTCTCCACCACTCCGCAAGTCCGTCTAAGCATCTGGACGTGTATAACTTTAAAGTCATTCTTAGCGAATTTGAAAAAAAAAACACATTTAAAGCCCCAATATTAGGTCAGTTCTTCTGTTTTGTAACGTCTTTTTCATATTATTTCTGTCCTCAATTTTGAGATGACTAACAGTTTTAGTGGAACTAACGTCGTCCTGCTGGATGCCAGAGGCTGTTTTAGTATAAACAGAATCCCCCACTTCTGGAAATTCTTGTCTAGAAATTGCCTCTATTCTGTCACTCTCTTATTTCTGCCTTGCTCTTTTGCTTGTTTTCATCTTACGTCTCTTCGTATCATTTTCTGTCTCACTGATCCATTGACCTGTATGTGCTCTATAAAGCCGATTGATAATTGGGCATGAGTATTGACTGCAGCTTTGGTTTAATGGAAATATGTAGAAGCAGTTTTAGACAATTCAGGCCAGTTTTTATGTTTTAGTATCCTTTACATTTTTTATTCAGGTTTGGTTTTTAAACGCTCAGGTTATGAACTGGACAGAGTGGTCAACACCTGGGACATGTCCGTAGATTGTGCGTATGAATGCAGTCATACGTTTACTTAATTTTTTCCCAGGCGTATTTTTTCGACAAGGCATTGTAAAAGCTTTGAAATGGATGTATCCCTGATATGGCTGTGTGCAATCGACTGGACTTTGAACAATAAGTGGAACTATGTCGATCGATGCTTGTTTTGCCATCTTTACGGTTTGTAAATTAGCGACTATCACAGAAGATGTTTTGCAAATGGAAACCTCTACAGTATTGTGTGGACAGACTTTGTGGGGCACTTCACCAATACCCCAATGCTTCCGTCCCGTGCTCGTGATGACAATGCAAGCGATTGCTTGTGTGCACGTGATAAATGTGGTTAAACGTCAGCATTATGGCCGGCAGAGAGATAGAAGTAGCAAAATGGAGCTGTCAGCGTAATCACAGTACAATATCACTCTATTTACCAAGATTACTGATGTGTTTCCTTTTTGAAAGAAATCGGCAACAATTTTTGGCTGTCTTCTTCATTTTCCTCTTTTTTATGATTACTTTTTTCACTTTTCTGTAATAGTTGTTGTGCTGTGGTCATTTTCTCATATAATCATGAACATAAGTTGGAAAGAAAATGATTCAGAACTATAGACAGAATGTTTGTCTCAAGTGGTCTAGTACATGTAGATAATTGCTGGCAGGTTTTGGTTGAGGGCATATGGACATCATGAGTATAGTGTTGCAGGCAGATCTCTATGAAATGCATGCTGAGTGATCCTAGCATGATTAGTTTCTCTTAACCAAACTCCATACTCTTCCAAAATGTCGATGCGAGTGAGAGAGAGAATGAATGAACATGTGCCTGCGTGCGTGCGTGCGTGCATGCATGCGTGTGTGTGTATGTGTGCGTGTGTGTATGTGTGCGTGTGCGTGCGTGCATGCGTGCGTGTGTGCGTGCATGCATGCGTGCGTGCGTGCGTGCGTGTGTGTGTGTGTGTGTGACATGTAAAGAGTTTACTGTGTGTACGACATGTGCGATCCTACAAGAATCAGAAATATCTCAGTTTGATTTGCTAAGGCACGTTTGTCGAATACATTATTTATAATATTAATGAAGATAAATGTGTATTGTTTATGATACTTATCGATATGTTTCTTTCTTATTACAGAACATAGTTCTGATTACAGTGGTAAAAATTTAGCAAGTTGCGTTCTGACAACAGTGATAAAAATTTAGGAAGGACATGGCTTTCATATTGTGCATTATCTACTGCTGATTTTCCAGTTGAATATTTGAATTCCTTGAGCCACGTTCAGTCCGAATTATCATCAAAATTATCTCCAGAACAGGTAAAGTCATTCAGCATACTGCACTTTCATTGTATTCATTATTGTCTTGTTTATTCGTAGTCATTTCGATAGAACAATATTCTGCTGTGTAATTACTTTTATTACTTATGTCACAAGGCAAATGTGCTGTGCTGTGCTGGTAGTCGTACAGATTAGATTCCTGTGTTCCATGCAAAACTCAAATTATGATAATAAGCTTTCCTTACTTTTTTCTCCTCACGCTAATCTTAACCCATTCTTGTTCTCTGTCTGAATACCCATCATTTTGGTCAGGCAGATACTGATTAATGTTACCTCTTTTATTCAAGACAGATGCATGTTTCAGATAGATCTGTAAGAAAAGTGTACCAACTTCTAATCACATGCTTGCACCCTTTTAGCCTCACGTTTCTGTCGTGACACTTAATCCTAGAAAGAAAGGACAGTCACTTTCATTTTACAGAAGTGATAATTGTGCCCCCTTAGTCCACCTCAGAAGCACTAATTATTGCTTACTTTAAGAGAGAAAGTGCTTTTTTCAGGATCATAGAGATGAATGTGTTAGATTCAGAGCAAAAAGGGTTAGCCAGCATAATACGGGGACATCTCGATACGTCCCTGGTTCGACACGTCCCAGGTTCGATATGCCCAACACCCCCACACACTCCACACCCCACAACCCCACACACCCCAGACCCCCACACCACCCACACCCCGACACCACCCCCATACCCACACCCACACTACAGACACCACACACCACCCACACCCCCACCACCCACCACACCCACACCATGCACACCCAAACCCACCACACCCCCATACCCACACACACATCCACATCCCAACCCCCTCCCCAACCCTCACCCAAACCCCACACCACCACACCCCCACCACCAACACCACCACACACCCCGATGGGTGATGTGGGTGTGGTGTGGGGTGTGGGTAGTGCGTGGGTCAGGTGGGGGAGGGGGTTGGGTGTGGGTGTGCTTGTGGGTGTTGGTGTGTGGGTGTGTGTTGGTATGGGGGTGTGGGTGTGGTGGGGGTGTGGGTGGTGTGGATGTGTGGGTGTCGGTGGTGGGGTGTGGGGGTGATGTGTGGTGCCGGTGGTGTGGGTATGGGGTTGGTGTCGGGGTGTGTGTGGGTTGTGAGGTGTGTGGGTGTGGGGGTGCGGGTGTGTGGTATGGGGGTGTGGGTGGGGGCATATCGAACCTGGGACGTATCGAACCTGGGACGCGTCGAACCTGGGACGCGTCGAACCTTACTCCATAATACCCCATCGACAGGAAGAAAGAGAAGCAGGGAGAGAGAGAGAGAGAGAGAGAGAGAGAGAGAGAGAGAGAGAGAGAGAGAGAGGAGAGAGAGAGAGAGAGAGAGATAATGTAGGGAGAAAGAAAAAGAAGACAAGGAACGCTTTGGATTTCATTGTCATTACTGTATTTGATAGTTGATCCTACAAAAGTTGGTCTAGTGTCTGGTTTTGAGAATCGTCTGTAACAGACAATTGAACTGAAAATTGCCTGTTTTGGTCCCACGTTTGCTCAGCGTGTACTGCTACCACTGAAAATCTATGGATGTGTCAGTCGATTTTCTGTTTTGATTTCAAAGGGCTATTCACAAACAACACGTTTGGTCACATTTACTAGATTAAAATGAAAATAATATATTACTAATTTTATTTTCTGTTTATTTGTGTATGTTTAGAAATTGGTATTTTTAAGAAAATGGAATGTTCAGGCGTAGAAATTAAAAAAAAGCGTATGCCTTCAACAGCCTGCCCTTATGGTGAAGAGGACCTGACAGCTGAACATAAGTATTATATTGCATCGATGTTACCGACAAGAGAGTTTAAAGTCATAATGGCACAGAACAAACATACCAATGTTTTTGAATGAAGAGTTACGGTGTGACTTCACCATCTTTTGTCTCAAGCGCTGTACGCTTTGCTCTTACCATTTCTCTGTGGCTCTTTTCTTCTTGTTCTTGTTCTTCATGTTCTGTTCTTCTTGTTCTTTTTGTTCTTCTTCTTGTTCTTGTTCTTTTTGTTCTTCTTCTTGTTCTTGTTCTTTTTGTTCTTCTTCTTGTTCTTGTTCTTTTTGTTCTTCTTGTTGTTCTTCTCTCTCTCTCTCTCTCTCTCTCACTGTCTCTCCCCCTCCCTCTCTGTCTGTCTGTCTCTCACCCCCCTCTCTCTTCTTTTATTTTTAATCCTAGTCCTTCTGTTCCACCTCCACACTTTTCTCCCTCTCTTTTGCTGTTTTCGTTTTTCCTGAACAGTTTTTTTTCTATGTCATTTACCGTCCTTCTAACAGCTTTCTTTCAACTGCTGTTACGACCAGCACGACTCGAACGCTGGCACGGTTTTCTTTTCCTTTGATGATGGTAACGTGTTGAAGTTGTTTCCTGCCCAAAATTTATGACAGTTGAGCCAATGGGAACCCCCCCCCCCCTTACTCGCGTCATTTACACCAGCCATTCATTTAGTTTGGAAAAATACCACCAGCACTCTCCGCCCTCAGTTCTCTTGCACTGTTTTCCTTCTACGTTCTGTGGTTTCGTCCAGTTTCTGCAGTTGTGAGAATAAAGCAAACACGCAGGGTCCACTCAAAGGAGGGGGGGGGGGGGTGTTCAAACATCACGATGCGTTAATAACGTTGAAGACGTACACAATTATTGGGATGAAAACGGCAGCTGTAAAGCGTGTGTGTTTTTTTGACGAGGGAAGGATATTTGGTGGGCTTTTTTGTCTTTCGTCCATTTGTTTCTGCTTGCTTTTTGGACTGTACACTCAGGACTTGCAAAAAAAACTGTAAACGGGGATATTTGTTTCTGAAATAGCATAGTGGATAGCAACTGGCAGGTAGTACTAGATATTGGAAAAAAGAGATTTATTGCTTGGAAGTGGTTGTAATATTGAACAGTTGGTTTGATGTTGAACATATACATATATATATAGATTCCTGAATAAACAGTCCCCTGAGGAAGGCCACTGGCCGAAGTACTGGGCTCAAAACTCTAGTTTGTTTGTTTTTTTGGTTTATCTACAATATATATATATATATACATATATATATATATATATATATATATATATATATATATATATATATATATGTGTGTGTATATAAATATATATGTGTGTATATATATATATTGTATATATATATATATATATATTGTGTGTGTGTGTGTGTATATATATAGATATGTGTGTGTGTGTGTGTGTGTGTGTATATATATCGATTTTAGCACTGTGGAAGGTAAATATAGCTTACATAGAAGAGAGATGACAACACTATTTGCAGCTTGAAATTATTTATATATGGACCATGAATTTTGTACTTGTTCTCTGTCACTGTCTCTGTCTGTCTCTGTCTCTGTCTGTCTCTATCTCTATCTGTTTGTCTGTCTGTCTCTTTTTTCTCTCTCCTACCAGTGTCTCTCTCTAGCCCGCATCTTTAACGCTTGGTGGATAGGAAAATTAGGGAGCAACAGGTGAGAGCGAAGGTAAAAAGAGGCAACACGACATTTTTGCATCGTATGACATGAGCATGGTGATCAGGAAGATGGTGGAGGTGATCGGCATTGATAGAAAGAGAGGATATGTGAAGGGCCCAGCGATCTGAACTGAATGTGTTTAAGTGGATAGCAGTCATTTTTGTTACATTGAGGTAGACGACAGGGCTGGAGTACAACAACAAACACACAAACAAACAAACAAAAAGAGGGTAAGATCGGGACGGAATGATTTCAAACTATTGTTATCTTTCCGGACGACAACCCTGTACAGAATGTAACTACATCTGTGGTAGGGAAATGGCTACTTGATGAAAACTGGATAAGTGAAGAAGATCAAGAGACAGTATTTGTAAAGATCTAAGAGACAGACAGTATTTGTGAAGATCTAAGAGACAGACAGTATTTGTGAAGATCTAAGAAGACAGTATTTGTGAAGATCTAAGAGACAGACAGTATTTGTAAAGGAGGGATCATCACAGCGAAAATTAAAGCCATCAGTTATTACAGTCTTGCCTTTTCAGTGTTTTGACATATTCCACGAAACAAGAAAGCTGATCGAGGAGAGAGAGAGAGAGAGAGAGAGAGAGAGAGAGAGAGAGAGAGAGAGAGAGAGAGAGAGAGAGAGTCGTCTGTGATTATATTTTTCTTGATTCATTTTTGTTCTTGATGCATGTATGCATCCTTGGCCGCAGCTTTGTTTCAAGTGCTGTGAAGGCCACCATAATCCCCAGATCTGTCGAGGTTTTCTTTTTCTTTATGGTGGTAATGGTTTGAAGTTGTTTTGTGCTGGGTGTTTCCGGGAGTTGTGCCAATCAGGCAGGGACCCCTGTTGGGGTAATTACCATAGCTATTGATTTTCCTTGGACAAGTACCACCACGTCCTTCTCTCTCTCTCTCTCTCTCTCTCTCTCTCTCTCTCTCTCTCTCTCTCTCTCTCTCTCTCTTCCTCTGTCTGTCTGTCTGTCTGTCTTTCTCTCTCTGTCTCTATCTGTTTCTGTCTCTCTCTCTTTGTCTGTCTGTCTTTGTCTCTCTGTCTGTCTCTGTGCGTCTTTCTGCCTCTGTCTCTCTTTCTCTGTCTGTCTGTCTCTCTCTGTCTGTCTCTTTCTCTCTGTCTCTCCATGCTATGGGAATGGAGCATAGTTTTTGTAGCCTCCACCTTGTGAGGGTCTGGGTACACAACGCTTTTAATCAACGCCATAAAATGACAGGCAAATTGAAGGCCTTTAATATTATTGGCAGAAAATGTCAGCAGGAAATCGGTTGTGTTTTGCAGTGTAGGAGGGCAGCAGTATGGCTGCATTTTTGTAACAGTGAAAAATGGGCAAGACAAAGTGCAGCGACAGGGGATAGATTTGTATGGAGGGTCATGATCGCCGACGCCGTGCGATAGGGCACATTGATGATGATGATGCCATAAGCCTATGGGAGAAGTTCATCATCAAGAACTAACTAAACGCAACAACAACAATACAAACAACAACACAGACACACAGACAGACAGACAGACAGAGAGAGAGAGAGAGGAGAGGAGGGGGGGGGCCAAACCCTTCACAAAACTGTGTTCTTGACGTATTTAACCCTGTCTTAAAAAAAACTACCTCCGGTTAAAACAGACTTGGACTATTGCATGTCATAATTTATATTCCACAGTGAAAGTGACAATGAAACACCACTCCTAGCGAACAAATCGGTTCCAAACTGCACAAGAAACTGGATACCTGGCTTCATTTCCTGCCCAATCACTCACGCCACTACACGAGTATTGAGCCTGTTGGCTGCATACACCTTGGTTTATCTTCACAGACTGCCTGACGTATTTCAAGAGGCGCTGACCCCTTTCCCCTGGCTGTGAAATCATCGTGCCCATGCCGTCCTATCACCCTTCCTGCTACATCTTTCCGTGGTGCCCTTGTGCTGGTGCCAGGGTCACGTGCCTCTATACCTCACTCTTGACAAGCACGTGCCCCTGTCACGTGGTGCTGTGACCCTTCTGCAGGACGTCCTGGTTATGGATGACATTCATGAGAGGGGAAGGGGAGGGGAGAGATGGAGAGGTAAAAAGGGTTAAGATTGATATGTTGAATCAGAGAAAGAGAAGGAGGAAAGAAAGATAGTATCTTGAGGATGTGTATGTGTGTCTGCGTGTGTGTGTGTGTGTGTGTGTGTGTGTGTGAGAGAGAGAGAGAGAGAGAGAGAGAGAGACAGACAGACAGACAGACAGGCAGACTGACAGACATAGAGGTACCCAGCACACCCGAGTCATAATCCAAGTGCACAATTTCTTTATCAAGGAGTGCAGGTCATCGTCACTGCATGTACCACACTTTAAAATCATGAATTATTGTCAGGTTAAATAATACATGAAGGCAGATTAATTGATTACACTACTTACTCCTTAGGAACTTACAGTAAACTCACATGATTATCCAAACAATTATCGGAATATTACGGGATCAATTCTTTAGCCAACTAATGATAATACATTCACTAAACTTTCCGATTCAGTCCCATGAACAGTCAACCATCAACATTCCCTTTCTTAACAGTCTTTATAGTCTTCCATCTGCGTAAATTCAAACCAGGAAGGGACTGTTCTGACGACGAAAGAGAGAGAGAGAGAGAAGAGGAGAAGAGAAAGGGGGAGGGGAGGGGAGAAGAGGAAGGAGAGAGAAAGAATGAGAAGGAAAAGAAGAGGAGAGGAGAGGGAGAGAGATCGTAAGAGCGCACTGACCACATATATCTGGGGTGTGTGGACAGGACAGATAACGACCCAAATGAATCAGAACGATGCCGCACTTCCTCCCCCCCCCTCGCACCTCCTCCCCCTCCCACCCCCTCATCGTCAAACCCTGTCAGAGAACCACCATCTCTACTACCACGCATTGATCCGTGAGAAGAAAAACAAAAGAGGTGGAGAGAGAATAGCGAGAAAAAGGATGAGGACGAGCATAGGCGGGGACAGAGTTCAGTCATTTGTCTTCCATGAAACAGCCCATTGTCTCAAATTTCTGAGGATCAGCCCCCTTCCGGAAAAAAGGAGAATAATGTCTCGACACAGAATGGTGACCCTAGTGGAGGTTTTTGTGTCCCAGATGTCAGTGCTTTTCCGGTTTATTCATTCAACGCAATAGTCCCAATGAGTTGTGTATGAAAGTGCACACTGATTTTTTTATCTGTTCTTGTCATCAGTGACTTGAAGCAAGAGTCAAATTAATAACTGACTGCAACCAAGAAGCATATTCGTTGTTTTGAAACGAACCCTTTTTGTGATATTACCTATACTAGAATAGTGTATGTGCCTTTTACCTTCATTTATTTACTTATCTTCTATTTCTGTCTGTATACTTATTTCACTTCTTGTTGATTCTGGAGGGGCAATCTCAAGGACTCGCACGTAGTGAGACTACGAGTTTAAGCAGTTTACACAGGGTGTGTGGGGGAGTGAAGCGGATGGTGCTGCTTCTTCAGATTCTGTTTAGTCTGTCTATTCCTTTTACATTGATGAAATGGATTTATGCTGTCTGAATAGTATACATTCACTAGTGTGTGAATCAGTTGCTGAATTAGATCCAATCCTCCTTTGTTGTTCATACTCCTCAGGAAGAACAAAGAGTGAATATGGTTCCTAGAAACGTTTGTCTGGACGATTCAGCATAACCTTACTGAAGAATGAAAGAAAGATGTACTAGATGTGCTTTTTGGTGGATGATTCATAAGATTATAGCGTCGGGGTGATGGTGGGGGCATGCTTGTGTGCCGAAAGAGATGGGTGATAGGAAAATGTGTATTTTCACTGCTGATTAGAGGAATGAAGTGGGTGATTCCATCTCAAGGAGTGACGGGAGTCCGACTGTATGAATTGTTCTTTCTTTCTTTCTTTCTTCTTCTTATTACTATTGTTATTATTATTATTTATTATTATATTTATTATTTTTTATTATTGTTATTATAATTCTGTTCAAATGATCATATTTCAGGAGATTTCCATTGTGGTCTCTGTTTTTTCACATTTTGTTTGCCATCTTAATAGTCACAGAGCTGGCATAGCTTTCGTAATCCATTGGTGATGATGACGATAAGGATGATAATCATGAAGTTGTGGAGTTCCATCTAGGATTGAAACTGCACGACAGGCCTATACTCTACACATTCTATCATAATATATCCTGGTGTCAACCATGCCCTTGAGATCTAGACTTGTGGTGTTGGTCAGCTGATTTGAGCAACACCCTCAGTGACTTATCTGTAAACTGGATAAGACTCGACTGTCTTGCCAAGGAGCCCATAACACGCTCAATTCTGGGTAGGAGCTTGTCGGAGTCGAAAAATCCCACAATGATTTTTTTCAAGGGACGGATGGGGATTCAAACCCACAACCTTCCAGTTGGTAGTTAGTTGCGCTAACCACTAAACCACGGCGACTGTGTTGACTGTGCTCTGTTCTGGCAAGTGCTACAGTGGTTAATGTTGTATATCGGATACATACCTGTATGTATATGGTGTATCCTGATTGTGAATATTTCGTAAATATGTTTGAATGGAAGAAAAGAACCTTCTTAGCAAGGAGACAAACAGTGTTGTAACAGTAGTCGTTATCAGCTGTCTGGCCTTTGACCCTCTCATTATCAGTGCTCATTGTCTGTTGCAGATGCCATTTTTATCCTCTTAGAAAGTGTGTGGTGGGGATAATTACTTCAGATCGATTGGGGAGGAAGCTGCTTGTAGGTTTTGTTCCATTCATGATCATGATTAGCACCAAGAAAGAGGACTGTGCCTGAAATCATGAGATCTGTTGACGTTTTCTGTGTCATCAAGCTTTAGTTGGATGCTCATACTAGTGTTTCCACGCTCATTCCCAGGAATTATTTCCATCGTTACACATAGTAGCCTGATTTTTAGTGATGTTTTCTACGAAAAAAAGTTTCTTTTCTATCTACTCTCTTTTTTTTTACTTCAGGATTTATGCCTTTTGTTTACACGTTCTTTCATGTAGACCTTGTCTACACAGCCTCTGTGTGCAGTCTCAGATTTCTGCTAGACTGCTTTTACATTGGAGATTGGGGATAGTTTAATTGTAAGTACTGTGATGGGCTTTTGCTTCCCATTCTCCTGCATCAATTATCAAGTACATTGTGTGTGTGAATGTACAGTACTAGATGGTTTCCCCCAATTATTTACATTGATGGTGATCACGTGATAACGAACCTGCTCTGCCTACTGTAACATTTCATTTTCGCCAAATTGCAGAAAATGTGTTCGTTTGCGCTTGTCTGCCAGTAAGATGGTTAAAAAATATAAGGAAAGACACCGACTACTGGTGGATTATTCCAGAATACATTGACGACTCATTTTGACCAGCTCTGACCACCAGTTGAAACGGTACTTCTATCTAAGTAAGTTTAGTGAAAAATGTGGTTGGCGCTTTGTTATCGTCAGATATCAGTGGCAGGCCCGGTCAGTAGAAAAGGCAATGTAAGTGACATACAGAGAGACAAAAACAATAATTGTACGGACAGATGCATGTCCACTACGATGCAGTTTGAATTGTCATTGATAATGTCACATTCAAGAAGCATCCCGAACTAACTTTAGCACATCACAGTTGCAAGAACACACACACACACACACACACACACACACACACACACACACACACACACACACACACACACACACACACACACACGCACGCAAAACACACACGCACGCACACAACACTCACACACACACACACACACACTGCACACACATACACACACCGCAACACACACCACACCACAACATACATACGCACACGCACACGCGCATGGACACACTATACAGACAAACAGATGACAGACAGACACACTGATACACGACACACAGATAGACAGACAAATAGAATGATAGATTTCACAACTGGGTGCAGATATTTTGAAAAAAAAAAAGAAATTGCAGTCCAGCCCAAAATGTAATCCTTAGTGTCGGTAGATCGTGAAATTGAAAGTTTATGTGCTGAATTACTGGGTAACTTCATTCTGGGAAAGTCAGCTGAGGGACGTTTCATTAGCATGGTTGGTTTGTAGGAAGGCTAGCGTTAATTATTTCTCCACAGACCTTGGTTGCAATATCGATTCCATCCCACGAGAGCAGCAGAGGTCGCCAGGCATTGACATCGGCTCTCGGTATCAGCGGGGCCACGTTAGGTCATTCAAGGGGGAGGTAACTGATCTTCATTTAAACACGCAGTTCCTGTTTACGATTACTCATTCTTCAGGCAGTTAAATGTAGTTCGGCTTTAATGAATTGAAGACAAATTTCAGTCCTGGGCCCCTTTTTCTCATTAGCCCGCGAGCAATAGATCACTCCTGATGAAATCAGACGGAGCGAGGAGAACGAAAGAAATGGTTTCGATAGAAGCATCTTTTTAACCCTTTGACTCCCGCACCCTGTCCACCAGCATAATACATTGTCAGCCATGCTAGCAAAAGAAAAACGTAACCCTTTGATTCCTTCACCCTATCCACCAGGTTCCTGCAGGAAGCTGGTGGATAGGGTGACGGAATTAAAGGGTTTAATTTTTTCCAGTTGGTGGATAGGGTGCGGGAGTCAAAGGGTTGACGTTTTGCCTCTTCTGGCCAGCTCATGGGTTTATGTGCAGGCTTAAGGCTTGTGCCATGATCACCATACACATGGCATCTGTGACGTTAGCGCATATGGAATTTGTTCCGAGTGCGGAGATGTCTCCTTGAGAAACTGAAACTACAACTGATGTGCCTTCAGTTGCTGTTCCTGTCATTCTTTTTTGTTGAAGGGTAGGGATGAGTTTTATGAGAAAAAGCGTTCTGTTCTTTTTAGTATTTAAAGAAAACCAATTGTGGCAGTTAAAGGACTCCAACAAATGTGCCCCTTCACTCACCATCTCTATATGGTCACTTTCTCTTTCATTTTGCCTCTTGTTCCATTCTTTTCTATAATAATAATAATAATTACAATATTTATATAGCGCAAAAATCTTGATAAAATCAAATCTCCGTTCCCCTCTTCATGTCATCTGCCTTACAATTATGGTAATGTTGCAGTAACTGTTTCACATTAATATTGTTGTTGTACTGTAATTATCATGTTATTTCTGATGTTTTTGTTGTTATAGTTAGGAGGTGACATTTATTTGCTTACATAATGTGTCTGTCTTTGTTTCTCATACTTTTGTAAAGCGCACATCCAGTGATATCTAAGTCATTGTCTCGCTGTATTTACTTTTACAACTCGTTTGACCTTGTATGTGTTATGGTTCATCATTTTTTAATATGCTTATATATGTAGAGTTGCAAGGATCAGCTTTAAGACAGGTACAGTGAAACACACAGTAATGCTACTGTCCTTGACTAAAAAAGTGTTTTGAAGTGTTGGTGTTTGCTGTCCCCGAATAAGACAATTTAATAACTTCCTGCTCTCATTTACAAGTCCTTCTCACAACTTTCTTGCGTATTCGTTTTGTAGCCAGAATCACCATGAACTATTTGTTCGTTTTCTTTGATCTTGATATAGTTTGAAGTTGTTTTTATGTACCGGGTGTAATGTAGTGTAGTGTCGCTAATCAGGACCCCCTGTAACCTCACTCCAGTCAGCAAACTCTGAAAGTTCTCATTGGCGCAGGTAGTTTGCCACCATACCTGCATTCATTATTTCGCTGCAGGTCTTTCCTACAATATTGATTTTATCCCATCAGAGTGGCTGAGTTCACCAAACATTGACACAGGTCCTCAGTGGCAGCAGGGCCACAAGACGTCCTTTCAGAGGACTTAATTGGTCTTGTCTGAATGCGTAGTTCTCAAGTAGAACCGTTCTTTTCTCACCCAGCTAAACAAGACCCAACTTTAACAGATTAACTACAAACATCAACCAGGTTCGCAGTTTCTCGCGAACGCACAGCAATTGATCACTCGTGATGAAATTAGCGAGAACAAGGAAAACAAACTTCATACCTTCAATGGAACCGTGGGTTATTCTGTCCTGCCTGCTTGTAGTTTTTCTTTCACTGGAACTTGATGAAGCATTGTTATAAGTTTTTACGTGAAAATCGTTTTGTTCTGATTAATTGCTTAGTATGTGTCGAATCGTGTAATTTCCTCATATATTCCTGATTATGACAGATAATGTCGAGTACCCAAGGAGCTTCTGATAAGTGCGTAGCTGTCTTACGTGAAATAGCCCTAGGATGGCCTTTTTGTCTGGTTGGGGTTTGAACAATGTGAACCAAATTCAAAGATACATTCGGGAGGTTCGAATGATGTAGAAGAAGTCAGAAAAGGAGCTTTTTGTCATTCAGGCGATTTTGTTTCATGGCAGTGATTAGTGTGCATATATTTGAGAAGAGAGAGAAGGGGGTAGGGTCAGAATTGTACTTTTGTATTCATAATTTTACGTGTCTTCTGTTGTGAAAATTTTGGAAAAAGAAAACATCTTTTACGTGAAGTATGCCTTTTAGGCTTGATGGAGGAACGGAGGAAGGCAAAGAGAAACGAGGAAATAAACAGAAGGATAAACAAAGAAATCAGGAATAGGTGCAATGAAGCTAAGGAAGCTTGGTTGAAAACAAAATGCAAAGAAATAGAAGACCAACACAAAACAGATCCTCAGGGTATGTACAGACGAATTGAAGAAATTGTCCTCAGGAAAAATACATGCACATCAACAGGTTGCTTAAAATCGAAAGATGGTACACTTATCATGGAAAAAGACAAAATATGAGACAGATGGAGAGAATACATTAAAGACCTTTTTGAAGATGACAGAAACGAAGAACACATTATAAAAAGAACGTTGAAGGACACCCATAATGAAAGATGAACTTAGAGCAGCACTGAAAAAGATGAAATTAGGAAAAGCCCCAGGACCAGACAACATTACTACAGAGATGATTGAACCCCTGGAGGAATTTGGTATTAAAAAAATAATAGCCCTCCTTAATGAAATTTATGACACTGGGAAAATCCCCAAACATATGTCAAAATCAATTTTCGTTGCACTTCCAAAGAAGACAGGGGCTATAGAATGTGAACTCCATCGCACAATCAGTTTGATAAGTCATGTAACAAAAATCCTATCACGAATAATCATGATGAGGAAAGGAATAGAATCAAAAGAGAAATGGCAGAAGAACAGTGTGGATTTGTGGAAGGGAAAGGAACTATTAATGCCATATACATCCTAAGAACTATCATAGAGAGGTCAATCGAGATGAATAAGGATTTGTATTTATACTGTATTGATTATACCAAGACTTTCGATCGGGTAAGACACGAAGAATTGATTAACATACTAGAAAGACTCAATATTGATGGAAAAGATCTACGAATAATCGGAAATATGTATTGGGAACAAACAGCTGCAATGAGAATAGAAAACGACGTAAGCTCTTTCCAAAACATCAAAAGAGGAGTCAGACAGTTTGTGTTTTGTCACCAGATCTGTTTTCACTTTACAGCGAAAACATCATGAGGAACCTGGAGAAAGACCCTGGATTAAAGATTGGAGAAAAATGATAACATTCGATACGCAGATGACACTGTGCTAATTGCAGAAAGTGAAAGGGACCTACAAAATCTTGTGAATATACTAGAAATAGAAAGCACAGGTAAGGGGTTGGAACTAAACAGCAGGAACACTGAAGTCATGGTGATCAGTAAAAAACGTGAAATCCCCTCATGCAAAATAACAGCAAACGGCACAACCTTGAGACAGGCTGATAATTTAAATACCTGGGAACGATCATTTCACCAGATGGCAGATGCACATCAGAAAACGCCAGCAGAATCGGCCGAGCCAAAACAGCATTCAAGAAGATGAAAAGCATTCTTACCAACAAATACCTATCAATTAAGATCAGGAAGAGAGTTCTTCAATGTTATATAAAATAAATACTGTTATACGGTTGGAGGCGTAGACAGTCAACAAGCAAAGCCAGAACAAGACTGAGGCAGCCGAGATGTGGTTTCTAAGAAGAATGTTGAGAGTTCCATGGACAGCAAAGAAAACAAACGAGACAGTCTTGATGGAGGCAGGCACAAGAAGATCATTGATAAGGAAGATTAGGAGAAGACAGGCAACATTTATAGGCCATTTTATGAGGAAAGGGGAATTGGAGCACCTGGTCACAACGGGAAAGCTGGAGGGAAAGAGAGCACCAGGGAGAAGATATTGGACGGACTTGCAGAGTTGCTGAAGACAAAGAGGGTGGAAGAGGTGCTTGAGGCAACAAGAGATAGATACAGATGGAAGACCATCATCGCCAACGCCATGTGGCAAGGCACCTGATGATGATGATAATGATGCCTTTTCGGATTCGTATTTTTTCGCATCTTGTGAAAATTAAAAAACAAACAACTTCTGCCGACTTGTTAACCAAATGACTGGTTGCTTCGCATCTTCTTCATTTCTTCATTTCCGGAACAGTGTTTATGGTGGTTTCTATGGAACGAAGTAGAGTGATGTTGATATTATCATCTTAGAGCTCTTTATGTGTTTAGAAAATGAAATTAGATGGACAGTGATTGTGTGTGCATCATTTTCCCCCGCCTCTGTCACTCTCCCTCCCTGCTTCTCCTCTCCTCTTTTCCTCTCTCTCTCTCTCTCTCTCTCTCTCTCTCTCTCATTAGAGTGTTGATAGTGATTTCTTCTTCTTGTTTGCTTAATTAAGCTTTCTTTTTGTCTGGTAGACTGTTTCAGTAGTTTGATTTAGGCGTTATCCACACTTTGGCTGTGTGTAGAGTGTGTAGAGAGAGTTTGTCTGGTTTTCTTGCCGTGTTGGCTTTTCCTTGAATCCTCCTCTCGTTTGTCATTTGTCCTCGTGGTTTGCACCTTTTGAAATGGGGGTTGCCGATAATATTATCACCTGGTGGGTGTTTCGTTGTACATTTTTGAATGTTGTTTTTCTTTGCTCCACCTGCAAACTTGACTGTTTTGGCCTGTGTTTGGTACAGGGCAAAGTCACTTGCTCACATTCTTTGAATTGAAATGGTCTATTGGTCTGTTTTTGTCTGATAGCGCATATGTGAATAAACGTTAAAGGAAATGACGAATGAATAGTCCGTTCTGTGTCACACTGACCCAAGAAATGTTTGCACTTGAAAGAGGTACTCAGGAACAAGTTTCGACAGCAGTTCACCACACACACACACACACACCCAACATACAACACACACACACACACACACACACACACACACACACACACACACATCACACACACACACACACACACACACGCGGGGCGTGAGCCCACACACAACCATTCTGTGGCGGGCTGTCTCTCTCTCTCCTTCTCCCTCTTTCAGTCTCTCTCACTTTTTCATATACACAAACACAACCGTGCGCACGCACGCACGCACGCACCACCACGACGCACGCACCCCCAGCACGCACACACACACACGCACCCGCAGCAGCACGCACGCACACACGCACCACACCACCACCACCACCACACACACAGAGAAACGAAACATACATGAAGAGAGAAAAGAAAAATCCGAAACAGAAACAAACACAAAAGAAAGAGAACGAGCAATTAAAAGAAAAGAAAAAATGTATAAAAGAAGACAAAAGAAAAAGAAGAGCAAGATCAGCACATCAACAACAGAACAACAACAGCAGCAACAGAACAAACAGTAATAAAAACAGAACGGCGAGAAAACAGTATAAACAAACAATGAAAAGCAAACATACATTACGATCTATCCACAAATATAGATGACAAATGAAGTATGATTAACTTCCGATCCAGTGGAAACAATAACTTAAATTTCCCCATTAAAACAGTTTCCGCCGCGATAAGAGAACTCTGTGTCACATTGACTGGAAGAAAAGGGAAAATAGGATATCAGGACTGTCTCGTATTTCTATTGATTGCCAGATTAATAACATACCGCATTTTCATAGGTTTTTGTCTATGAGGTCGAACTCAGTGCTCCAGAAACTTTAGTATGAAAAGCTAAGAAACAGTTCAGAGCAGTTGTGACACTGATACTTGTGAATAAAGGTTGAGAGTATAACTTGACCACCTTACGTCTCAATCTCTCTGACCCTTCACTCGCCGATTTTCTGTAGCTCAGTTTCTTTCGTTTGGCTCCTTGAGCCTTCTTTTCTTCCTTTTTTTCTACACCTTTCTTCCTCCGTCTGTTGTCTTGATGTCTGTGTTTTTCCAAACAAGTTTTGCTTTTGCTTTTTGCATTCATGCATCCTTTCTTTTAAGTGCTTTCTAAGGATGCCATGATCACCAAACGCAGGCGACGCCTGCCTTCTTTTTCTTTGATCGTGGCGACTGTTTGAAGTTGTTTTATGCCCGGAGCTTAGGGGGGGTTCAGCCAATGAGGACCCCCTGTAGGAGTCATTCACCGTCGCTATTGATTTTTGCTCGGAACAATTTCCACCAAACCCGTCACCTTTTTTCCCTACTCCATGTCGCTTTCTTCGTGCAGTTTTGACCCTGGGAACGGGAACATACTTTACGCAGTGTGCAGTCTTTGGAGGGTCATTCAATGCTTTTAATCAACGCCAAAGCAAATGACAGGAAAATTGAAGGCTTCAAACATTATTGGGAAAGAACGCGGCATCAGGAAATCGGTTGTTTTGCGATGGATGAAGGGGATTGAGTGGCCGTTTCGTTTTCCTTAATTCTTTCCGTTCTTTGGGGTACTGTTCGGGTAGTACAGGGGTAAAAACACAGTGCAGGTCTAGCTGATATCCCTTAAGCACCTGGATGCCCAGATAAATTATGATGGGGCAGATCGCTGTCTACCTGACAGGATAAAGAGGTCTCTTTCCCCCCCCCATACCCCACCTCCCGCGCGCCACACCCCTTGTTTGTGTTTCATGTAGGATGGCGTTGGCCTGCTGTTGTCGGAGAGAGAGAGAGAGAGAGAGAGAGAGAGAGAAAAGAGAGAGAGAGATTGTTCTACAAAAGGCATCCACGAAACTCAACGGGGGCTGCTGTCTCTCTCGCACTCATCTCAAACTATGCTGCCTCGGGAAAGAATGCACTAAGGAAATACAGTAGCTATCGTTTGACACATTTTCATTGATTTACTAATTATCTTAAAGAGAATATTTTAACAGGTAGAAGTGAAACGAGTAGATACCATAATGTTTTAACAGATACAAGTGAAACAAACAGAAGACAAATAGTCCATGTCTGTTATATGCTAATGATTTTATGATTCCTTGGAGAGGTGATGCAGGTTTGGAGATTAGTTCATAAACTTTGTATTGCGTGAAATGAAAATTGAGCTGGCACAAATAGAAGCATCAAATTTCACCAAAACTAACTCCCAAGTACCTTTTTTTTAATTATATTTTGCTCCCATACTATCCACGTAATAAATCAGTAAACTCACGAAAGAGTTAAACAAAAATCCAGCATTTTACATCACACAAGAACATTTAGCAGAAACGAAGCACCAAAACAAATTTAGCCTTCAGACGATCTCTAATCAAGCACGAGGAGTGAGACTTCAGTGATAAGAGATTGGAGAGAGAGTGGATATAATGGTGGAATGAACAGAGAGAGAATGGATTGGGGAGGGAGGGAAGGAGGCAGGAGAGAGAGAGAGGAGAGAGAGAGGAGAGAGAGAGAGAGAGAGAGATCTGACAAAACAGTCCCCAAAACGGCAGTTTTTCTCAGAGAGAGAGAGAGAGGGGGGGGGGAGAGCGAGCGAGAAGAGAGCAGAGACAGACAGACAGACAGACAGAGATCTAACAAAACAGTCCCCAAAACGGCAGTGTTTTTCAGGAGAGAGAGAGAGAGAGAGAGAGAGAGAGCTAACAAAACAGTCCCCCAAACGGCAGCGTTTTTCAGAGAGAGAGAGAGAGAGCCCTAACAAAACTATCCCCAAAACTGCAGCGCAGTTCACATGCAGTGACATGAAAAGGACAGCTGAAGGATAAGTGCGGGGCAGGGACATCTTAATGAAAACAATAATGATAAGAAAAAGAAGACGACGAATATTTATAAGCGCCAACTCTTGACGTATGAATTTAATCAAAGCGCACACACTCATCATTCACTCAAACGTTCACTCGCATTGACTAAAACAAACAAGCAAACAAACAAACAATGACAAACAAGCAAAGAACAATAATAACTTCAAGATACAAAGCATATATATGCATGCTGGGAGGGGGAGGACGGAAGGAGAGTGGGACGAAAAGGCGAGTACGTAAAGGGGAAAATTGCTGCTGAACAAAAACGGTAAGTCATCCAATCAAGTTAGACGTGAAGGAAGACAGAGTATGTGACGTCTTTCGGTGGACCCTGGGCGAACTCCATCTTGTGGACCTTTTCTTTTTAGGAGTGAAGGTCAGAACTGCCACTCTTAACACTGATTAGTCTCTGGGGGATTTCTCTGGTTCTTACAATCAAACAGTTAAAGGTTAGCTTTTGAACTAGCTGCTCTTTTCTCTATGGTTTGGCGTAGGAACGAGTTCAATTTCATTTAATGTTTATCCATATTATGTGATATTAGATAGGAATGAGTAAAAGAGTATTGTGTGGTGTGTTTGTGTGTGTGTGTGCGTGCGCTCATGCGCGCGTGCGTGTGCGAGAGAGACAGCAACTCTAACAAAACAATCCCCCAAACGGCAATGCAGTTCACAGACAGTGACATGATAAGGACAGCTGAGGGATAAGTGTGGGGCAGGGACATCTTAATGAAAATAATAATGATAAGAAGAAAAAGACGAAGAAGAATATTTATAAGCGCCAACTCTTGACGTATGAATTTAATCAAAGCGCACTTTCGCATCATTCACTCAAACATTCACTGAGGATGGCTTAAAACAAAGAAACAAACAAATAATCAAACAACAAAAACAACAAAGACTTAAGGATACAAAGCATTTGCATACTGGGAGGGGGAGGACAGGAGGGGAGTGATACGTAAAGGGGGAAATCACTGCTGAACAAAAATGGATAAGTCTTCAAGTTAGACGTGAAGGAAGACAGTGTATGTGACGTCTTCCGGTGTACCCTGACATCTTCCGGTATACTGTCCGTCTGTGGACTTTTTTTTTCTAGGAGTGAAGGTCAGAACTGGCACTCGTAACAGGACAGTAATCACTGATTAGTCTCTGAGGGATTTCTCCGGTTCTGGCAATCGAAACAGTTAACGGTCAACCTTTGAACTAGCTTCTCTTTCCTGTATTGTTTAATAGTTCTTTGGATGGTGATGTGTTGTTTAGCGTTTGGAATGAGTAAAATTGTGTTCGTTCGTTCTTTGATTTAACGTCTTTTCACTGTAAGCGATATTAGACGAAAAATTGTGTGGTGTGTGTGTTGTGTGTGTGTGTGTGTGTGTGTGTATGAGAGAGAGAGAGAGAAGAGAGAGAGAGAGACGACAGACAAAAGAGAGAGATAGAGGGAGGGGAGAGAGAGAGAGAGACAGAGGCAAGAGAGAGAGAAAGAGAGAGAGAGAGAGAAGGTCAAGAAGAATGTTTGGCTCATGCCTATCAAAATTCGCCATGGCTACTCATGGCTGATTTAATTCTTTCGACCAGGCATGGGACATGATCCCATTCTTTGCCGTATTTTTATGGGGATGATGCCAATGATGAAGTGCCAGGTTAATGCATTTATAAGATTTAGTGCCAAAACTAAAACCGTTCTAGAGTAGCATTTAAATGACCGAAAGTCAACTCATAAATCACGTCTTTCCTGTTTCTTACATGTTCGTATGCATATCAAACTTTAGCCCGATTTCTTAGTTGTTTTGTGGCGGAGTTGAGCGAATACAACTTTCGATGTGTTTTCGCTGAATTTTCAGTGTTTAAGAATCTGACATTTGACATACATACACTGAGTTTGACACGTATGTGTGTCACTCAGAATCGACGATTAAACACGTCCACAATGGCCCATCAATTCCAAGACAGCGTGAGAGCTGGATCGAGAGCGAGCATACTCACTGATGGACTGCACGACTATCGGACCTCCTGGGCTGGCTTCAACATCCTTGTGTGTCTTCACAGGCTGCTGGAGAGATTTGAGAGGGGCTGACCTTTTTCTTCAGGCTGTGCGATCTCTTGCCCGTCCCATCCAATTCCATCGCCCTCTCCTCCTTCTCTTCACCTTTGTGCCTCTGAGCTCGTGCTAGGGTCACGTGCCCTATACGTCACTTGACAAGCGCGTGCCCCTGTCACGTGGTGTTTATGACCCTTCTGCGGGACGTCCTGTTTCTGGGAAAGAGAGAGAGAGAGAGAGAGACAGAGAAGAAAGACAGAGAGAGAGACAGAGAGAGAGAGAGAGCACTGTTCAAAGGAAGAAGATGGAAGGATGGTGTGCAAAAGTGAACGAGGGGACAGAAAACTTTTAGTGAACAGCACAAGGAAAAGGACGAGTCAGTTATTTAGGAAAGAAGAAAACAGGCGAGAGAAGCGTGAGGGTTCCAGTGAGAACAAGCCACGGACGAAAAGATAAAGATTGAGAGAGGAGGGAGGGAGGGAGAGGGAGACGGAGGGGGATTTCGTGTTACAAAATAAGCAGACATGAATATTGAACAATGTTTTAGATAAACAGACATGAATACAGGACAGTGTTTAAACACCTTAATCAGCGTATGAAGTAACAAGTCGTACTACAGAATTTTCCAAACAGTACTGTTTGTGCCATTATGCTAAGTCTGTATAACTTAAAATCCAACGCAACCAGAGTTAGCCTGTCATATACTTACTACTCACATACGCAGGCAAGTGAATGCTCACTCGTATACGCAGAAAACGCGCACGAGCGTGCAGACACACACACACACACACGTGCACGCACACACACACGCGCGCGCGCACACACCGCGACCACACACACACACACACAAGACACGCACAAATACGCACAGTGACTCCCACACTTTCACACACGCGTTCCACACTCACCACAGACACAGACACAGAGACAGAGACACAGACACACACACACACACACACACACACACACACCACAGAGAGAGAGAGAGAGAGAGAGAGAGGAGAGAGAGAGAGGAGAGAGAGAGAGAGAGAGAGAGAGAGAGAGAGAGAGAGCGAGCGAGCACGCGTTAAAACCTATAATCTTCACCTTCTTTCCAGTCGAAATTGTTTTCAGAACGTGAAGGAAATTCTTCTTGTTTATCTTTTGGAAGGTTTATCACTATTGATTCATTTGGGAAATCAAAATTTTTGCTGCCTCATTGAAACTCTTCCAGGGGCCATTGTCTGGAGAAAAGGCAACAACAGGATGAACAGTGGATGAAGCAGTATGGGTTTTATTTTCACCTAGATACAATAAGTAAAAGGTCAATATCTCAGATTGTGCGCTTCTGAGGGGTCACTAGGGATTGATGTCTTGAATTAATCGGATTCAAACCCTACAACCTCCCAGTTATTGGTCTGCATTTGTCCAGACTGAATGGCATCAGTCCATGTTAATAGATAAAGAAAAGTGATGTGATAGTGACAAAAAGTGATGCATCACGGTGATGATTCTTTTTCGCCCAAGAGGTTTAGACGAATTTCACATGGACATCCATAGTGGAAATACATGAAAAAACACAACGCAGCACAACAAAAAGCAACGCACTGCACCGTACCGCACCGCACCGCACCGAAACACACACAGCACAGCACAGCACAGCACAGCACAGCACAGCACAGCACAGCCACACAGCACAACACAACACAACACAACACAGTGCATGTCTACACTACTCTTCCATAATTGGAAAAAAAAGAAAAAATACCTAATAATGAGTAAGATTTTTACATTCCTATTTCACTGAAGTAGATGGGGTTAGGAGACCGTGTATATGTATTTCTTTATTTTTTGATATTGTCAACTCTCAGAGATGGGCTGTGCAGTGCCAAGGATTCAGCTCTACTCTCTACTCTCCTATGATCAAACCAAAGTGAGGAAACTCATCAGTATTTCAGACATCATCCAGGACATATCTCAGTACATTTTCTTTTAAGTGTATGTCTTGGTGATTGATAAGACTTGTCCCTTTTAATGAATGGTCTGTTGTTGAATTCTTCTTGTCATACAAAACAGATTCGGCGCTTTTTGTTGGCATGAAGTGATTGGCATTCTGACTTCGTCTAAACAAAGCAGGTTCAACGGCACTACTCAGTTCCCTTAGCAGGACTTAACCAAACCAAAAACAGAAGAAGAAAGGTCATGTTTGCTTGCACTCAGTGGAGGGGCAGAACTTCACGCTGTGTGACTGATGCTGACCAGAATGAAACACACTCGTGGAAATCAATGGGCGTCTGTCTAGTTCTTCTCCAGGCCAGGGCCAGCGCGGCGTTCATGTCTGTGTCTTTCCTTGTTAACCCTTTGACTCCCGAGCCCTGTCCACCAGCATCCTGTATTGTCAACCATGCTAGCATAGTAAAACCTTAACCCTTTGACTTCCCCCTTTGGGTTGCCGGGGGCTCTTTCAGCATAAATAGTATCCCCACCTTCTGGAAATTCTGTGCTAGAAATCTCCTCTTTTCTGTCACTCTCTTTGTTTCTGTCTTGTTGCTTTGCTTTCTGTCATTTCTACTTATCTTTTGCCTTAATGGTCCATTCACCTGTATTTTTTCGATAACGTCTTACGTACGTTTTCTTCGGATTGATAATTGGGTACATGTATTAAGTGCATTTTTGGCTCTAAGGAGGTGAGATATGCGGAAGCAATTTTAGGTAATTTATGCCTGTTTTTATATATGTTTTGGTGTCCTTATGTATGCTTATATTTGTATTCAGTTGTGTTTTTTAAATCTCCCCTGTGCGATAAATCGGACGGAATGGTCCTACGCCAGGGGCAAGTCCTTAGATTATGTGCACGAATGCATTGGTATGTGTACTTAATTTTCTTTTCTTTTTTTCTCCTGTTGAAGTTTTGTGTTTTGAAGCGGTTATAGCCCTGATATGGCTCTGTGCAGTCGGCTGGGCTTTAAACAACAAATAAAAGAAAGAAACATAACCTTTTGACTCCCGTACCCTATCCACCAGCTTCCTGCAGGAAGTTGGTGGATCGGGTGAGGGGGAGTCAAAGGGTTATGTTTTTGCAGTTGGTAGCTAGGGTGCGGGAGTCAAAGGGTTAAGGCAACACTACTACTCAGCGTTTCGCTCATTAACAACACACTTGTCAACAGGGGAGTTCTCAGGATGAAAAACCAATTTCCTTCAGAAAGAAACAGCTTTTTTTTTCTTGGACTGGAAATGGAATCGGTTGAGAATCCTGCCTCTGTTGATGATCTACATGCATGTCGACTTTGAAGGACCGGCATACTGTCCCTTTGTAACTGTGTTTCTCATTGTCTCCTTAAAACAATAGGGGTCTGCCAAATCTGTCTCCAATGGCCAAGATTGACTAATACTTTCTTTTAAACCCTTGCATTTGAGTCATCCAATCAAACGACCATCTCTGAATATTTGCATCATGCAGACAAATTATCAATTCGTATGTATATATGTATGTATGTATGTATGTATGTATGTATGTATGTATGTATGTATGTATGTATGCATATATGTATATATGTATATATGTATATATGTGTATATGTATGTATGTAATGTATGTATGCATGTATGTATGTATGTATGTATGTATGTATGTATGTATGTGTGTATGTATGTATGTAATGTATGTATGAATGTATGTGTGTGTATATATATATATGTATATATATATATATATATATATATATATATATATATATATATATATATATACACGTACGTATCTATTGTGACGATAACTGAAACAGTACTCTCGTCCTTGCTGACTTACCTTTTATTGGCATTGGCTATGACCAGGCTATGACCAGTGCATTTCCCCTGGTGAAAAGCAGAAAATGGTATTGCTATAGTAATTGTTGATGGTTTCAGTCATAGTTGAAATCAACCAAACTCGTAGCATACTGTGGATGAACTCCGTCTTGATTCACTGCAGCATTGTTTTAGGCAGCTGTTTGGTTTGAATCAACTTCTGTTTATTCAGACAAAAGCAAGAGCTGGAGAAACGGCTTCATGGCAAAGCGAGGGCAGCATTATTTACTATCTCCTGTGGGGATGACAGGGGCTCTTTCAGTATAAATAGTAGTATCTCCCACTTTCTGGAAATGGTGTGCTAGCAATTTCCTCTTTTCTGTCAATCTCTTTGTTTCTGCCTTGTTCCTTTGCTTTCTGTCATTTCTTTCTATAATGTTCTGCCTTGCTGGTCCATTCACCTGTATAAAGTCGATATGGTTACGGGTTGCCACCTTTGTTTCTGTCATTGAATTTTGATAAATTCTTACATATTTTTTCTTAGGATTGATAATTGGATATATTTGGCTCTAGGGAGGTGAGATATGCAGAAACAGTTTTAGGTAGTCTATGCCCGTTTTGTTTTAATATGTTTTGGTGTCTTTAGGTATACTTAAATGTTTGTTCTGGTGTGTTGTTTAAATCCCCTGTGTGATAAATTGGACGGAGTGGTCATCGCGGGGGTTTGTCCTTAGATTATGTGTGCACATGCATTGATCAGTGTACTTAATTTTCTTTTCTTTTTTTCTGTTGAAGTTTTGTATGTTCTGAAGTGGTTCTAGTCCTGATATGGCTATAGGCAGTCGGCTGGGCTTTAAACAACGACAACAATGATTATTAAGTAAAATGATATTTTTACTGAACGCACGCAGATTGTTTTGTGAAAACATCTAGTCGCTTACCTGTTCCTGTTTCATGCTTCTCTTTCATACAACGTTTCTGATACAATAAAGGAGGCCATCTTCACTTTCAGCAGTGTAAATGTGCCTTGAACCCAGCTAGCTCAAATCCTCGGATTAAAACGCTCCTCATTCTTGAAATCAGAATATCCCCAGTGAGGAGGGGAAAATTTTAGTACCTGAAACAGTAACCTCCCTTGTGAGGGACATCCGGAGCACTTGGTGAGAGGACTGTCAGCGGGCTTTAAGTCGGCAGAATTGACTGTACATGCGGTAATTGGTCAGATAAATTCAATGACAGAAACAAAGGTGGCAACCCGTAACCAACAGATTTTTTTTGTTTGCAAACAGACAACAGAGCTCTAAAACTGAATTTTGAATAGCTGCCTGATGACGTGCGCTCTCTGCTGATTCTCGAGGTTATCCTCACATTCACAGATGATGGTTGAGATGGTTAAGACATACTGATTTGTTTTTGACATGGTGTTAGCCCTGATATGGCTCTAGTAGTCGGCTGGGCTATAAGCAATATGAACTTGGTTATGACATTCTTGAGCCTGTTTAGATTCTTTTTACAGCTTGTTCTGTTCTTTCAGGGTCATCAGTGTGTCGCGTTTGTTTTGAGATAGTTTATCTTGATGTGGCTCTCCGCAGGAGGCTGAGCTTTAAAGAATGAGAATAATTTCAAAAGTTAATGAGATGTTCTTGGCGTGTACAGTTATTTCATAATTATGTTGCTGTTGTGGTGACCCTGTCTGACGTTTTGATCAACAAAATTAAATAACTCAGAAAAATCAGTTTTAATTATGTATAGAAGAAAACAATCAGTATTAATTACAGCTAGAAGAAACAATCAGTAATAATTACAGATAGAAGAAAAAAATAAGTGCTAATTACAGATAGAAGAAAAAGAATCAGTATTAGTTACAGATGGAAGAATAAAATCAGTATTACATACAGATAGAAGAAAAATCCGTATTGATTACAGATAGAAGAAATATCAGCATTTATTACAGACAGAAGAAAAAATCAGTATCATTACAGATAGAAGAAAAATCAGTGTTAAGTAGAGATAGAAGGAAAATCAGTATCAGTTACAGATAGAAGAAAAAAAGTACTAATTACAGATAGAAAAAATCAGCATTAAATACAGATACAAGAAAAACAGTATTGGTTACAGATAGGAGAAAAATAAGTACTAATTACAGACAGAAAAAAAATCAGTATTAATTACAGATAGAAGAAAAATCAGTGTTGATTACAGATAGAAGAAAAAATAAGTACTTATTACAGATAGAAGAAAAATCGGTATTAATTACAGATAGAAAATCAGTATAATTTACAGATAGAAGAAAAATAAGTACTAATTACAAATAGAAGAAAAAAATCATTGTTAATTACAGATAGACAGACAAGTGCATAATTCATTATGGTGCAGTTAAGACTTTTCTCATCGACGGTGTCAGGCCAAAGAAGCACCACAGAAACAAGACTGAAATCACGTTGTAGGAAGCGTTACTATGTGTACAGATTTGCATAACTAGCTTAAAATACTTTGAAGAAAAGACACTGGTCTTTTTCTGTTGCCATCATGTTGATTGAACCTGTTCAGTGGAAACATTTAAGGTCTAAATTATTTCCCTAACTTCATTCTGGTCTACCAACTGAGAAACCAGTGGGTTTGCTCAACCCATGTCTTCAATGTTAACTTCCCTTTCTGTTCTTCCGGAGACAATCTTTCTGGTGGTTTCCACTGAAACTGAGTTTAGTGATATTGGTGTGTCATTTAAAGGGTGTTAATCACTCAGCTGTCGCTAGCTGTTTGCAAATGGAAACCTCTGCAGTGGAAAGTGGACAAACTTTGTGAGAGGTCCATCCTCACGCCTCCACACTCCCCCATCCCATCCCCTTTGCACGTAAGCAAAAAATTGATTGCTTTCTGTGTGTGCACGTGATAAACGTCAGCATGATGTGTGTGCGGTGTACATATGTGGCTGGCGGAGTGATAGGTATGGCAAAATGGAGTTGTCAATCAGTTTGTCTTGATGGGTGCATTGCTGCTCTGTTTGCTGAAGATATCGACTTTTCCCCCTTTCATTATATATTATTATATATATATATATATATAGTATGAGAGAGAGAGAGAGAGAGATACATATACATGTATATATATTGTATGTGTATATGCGTGTGTGTATATAATTGTATACATATATATATATATATATGTATATATGTATATACGCGTGTGTGTGTGGTGTGTGTGTGTGTGTGTGTGTGTGTGTGTGTGTGTGTGTGTGTTGTGTGTGTGTGTGTGTGTGTGTGTGTGTGTGTGTCCTTAGTTTTGTTTGAATTTATATTCATGTGTGTTTTGTTTGAAATTCCCTGTGCAATAAATTGGATGGAGTAGTCAGGGGGCCAGGGGCATTTCCTTAGATTATGTGCGCGAATGCATTGATTCGTGTGCTTAATTTTCTTTTACTTTTCCCCCCTTTTGGAGTATTGTATATGGTTTGAAATGGTTATTGCCCTGATATAGCTCTACGCAGTTGGGTGGGCTTTAATCAGAAATAACAATAACAATTTGATCTTGGTCGCAGTGTCTGTCTTGTCCTATTAAAGTACTAAGTGGCAGACTCCCTCATAGTGGCAAAGACCACTGGCCATTGATATTACATGTAACTAAGTCTCCATTCAAGGAGACCCATTGATCATATTCTAAACACGCAGTTCGTCTGGGCGATGGCTGATCGACTTTATATGGCCACTTGTAGACTAATAGATTGAAAAGAAAACATTGTGCAGGAGTACGTAGCTTGAGAGTGTAACAAGACGAAATAAGAACTACCAAATCAGCAGTTTCAACTCCTGTGTGGGGTTTAGCTGGCCATCTGCTGTAATGTAAAGTGCTAAACTTTTAAGTTTTTGAAAGGTAACATGTTTGTCTAAAATAGTTTTGGAGCGAATGAAATAGTTTTGGAATGAGTGAACTGTGTTTGTATTCTTAAAGACAGAGGCATAGATTCCGTGGGTATTTGTATAGGCAACGTCCATCGTCCACTTGCTTGTATTCTTATAGTGCTGTTTCATGCGGGTTTTTTTTTTACTGGAAACTTGAGTTAGCAACATTCATTGTTCTGCTGTGGTGATTGGTTCCTTTGAGTCCAGGCAGCACAAGTAACCGAGTAATGGGATTTTCACTACAGACAGCAAAATAACTCCGGTAGGGATGAAAGAAGATTCTGTTGCTAAAGTACGATCATTTCCTTGTGATGGACATA
>CM060308.1:60840955-60933455 GCA_030674185.1 Monoplex corrugatus
CAAATTAATACCGAGTCTAGATAGAATCTAATTGATGTCACTTGGACATCTGAGTGCCCTGCAAATTAATACCGAGTCTAGATAGAATCTAATTGATGTCACTTGGACATCTGAGTGCCCAGCAAATTAATACCGAGTCTAGATAGAATCTAATTGATGTCACTTGGACATCTGAGTGCCCAGCGAATTAATACCGAGTCTAGATAGAATCTAATTGATGTCACTTGGACATCTGAGTGCCCAGCAAATTAATACCGAGTCTAGATAGAATCTAATTGATGTCACTTGGACATCTGAGTGCCCAGCAAATTATTACCGAGTGTAGAATCTGACCGATGTCACTTGGACATCTGAGTACCCAGCAAATTATTACCGAGTCTAGAATCTGACCGATGTCACGTACACATCTGAGTACCCAGCAAATTATTACCGAGTCTAGAATCTGACAGATGTCACTTGGACATCTGAGTGCCCAGCAAATCAATACCGAGTCTAAAAAGAACATCTGACTGACGTCACCTGGACATCTGAGTGCCCAGCAAATCAATACCGAGTCTAAAAAGAATATCTGACTGACGTCACTTGGACATCTGAGTGCCCAGCAAATCAATACCGAGTCTAAAAAGAACATCTGACGACGTCACCTGGACATCTGAGTGCCCAGCAAATCAATACCGAGTCTAAAAAGAATATCTGACTGACGTCACTTGGACATCTGAGTGCCCAGCAAATCAATACCGAGTCTAGAAAGAATATCTGACTGACGTCACTTGGACGTCTGAGTGCCCAGCAAATCAATACCGAGTCTAAAAAGAATATCTGACTGACGTCACCTGGACATCTGAGTGCCCAGCAAATTAATACGGAGTCCAAAAAGAATATCTGACTGACATCACTTGAACATCTGAGTGCCCAGCAAATTAATACCGAGTCTCTAGAATCTGACTGACGTGACTTGGACATCTGAGTGCCCAGCAAATTAATACCGAGTCTCTAGAATCTGACTGACATCACTTGAACATCTGAGTGCCCAGCAAATTAATACCGAGTCTCTAGAATCTGACTGCCGTGACTTGGACATCTGAGTGCCCAGCAAATTAATACGGAGTCTAGAATCTGACTGATGTCATTTGGACATTTGAATGCCCAGCAAATTAATACGGAGTCTAGAATCTGCTTGATGTCATTTGGACGTTTGAGAGCCCAGCAAATTTGTACCGAGTCTAAAATCTGACTGATATCACCTGGACATGTGAGTGCCCAGCAAATTAATACCGAGTCTAGATCCTGACCGATATCTCTTGGACATTTGAGTGCTCTGCAGATTATGATCGAACAAAGTGTTCTTTGGCGTACGGGAAAAACGTTCGTTGACCATACGGAAGCCCACTGAACTTTTCTTGTGTATCATATGCGATGCCATGGGTCAGCTTTTGCAACAGACAAGAAAGACAAATGTCTATTTTTTTCTTTGTCTCACATAATCACACACTCGTGTGTGTGTGTGTGTGTGTGTGCATGCATATCTCTGACTGATCCTTTCTTTCACTTCGCTTTCTCCATTCACGTTTCTCTCTTTTTTTTTCCTTGAGATGACTTCTGTTTTGCTCTCTCATTTCCATGCGTCCTCATCATAACTCTCTTTTTAAGTGCTGGTAGGATTGTCAGATGCTGTCAGTTTTTCTGTTTTTATTTTGGCCATGGAAATGATTTGATATTTTTTATGTGTGGGATTTACAGTGGAAGGCGTTTAGTGTGGTTGTTGATTTGGCTGGTTTATCATTGTCACCTTGTTACTGCCATTTCTGTTCTTCTTGAACTCCCTCGGCGTCTGTCTGCCTGCCTGTCTTTCTCTCTGCTTGTCTTTCTCTGTCTCTCTGTCTCTCTGTCTCTTCTGTCTCTCTCTCTCTCTCTCTCTCTCTCTCTCTCTCCCCTCTCCGTCCCTCTGTCTGTCTCTGTCTCTGTCTGTCTGTCTCTCTCTCTCTCTCTGTCTCTCTGTCTCTCTCTTCCCTGTCAATTTTGAACCTGGGAATGGAACACGATGCTTTATTCAGTATTTTCTTAGGAGTGTTCGCTACATAATGTATTTTTAATCAATGCCGAACAAAGTACAGAAAACAATTCAAGGCCTCTTATATCCTTTGGATGGAAAATAACAGCATGAAATTATTTGGTTTTGCAGTTGAGGACAGAGAAAGTGTGGATTTTGTTTCACCCACCTTGAGTGATAGAACTGAAAAATGGATAATACAGAATCATCGTTATCATCGCTGCCTTAAACGCAAATCAAGAGTTGTAGAAAATGTTGTGTTTTATACATTGAACTACCACATTTTTCCTCCAAAGACTTGTAACAAAGATGTAGCACATGTCTGTAAATTAATCCATTGTGTGCGATGTGACTGATCTCATGAGACTGAAAATGAAAACCGTCGCTGTCAGTCAACTCCGGAATTTCTTATTAGCGCAGGTGGTTGGCAGCCATGGCCGTGTTAATTATTTCCCCACAGACCTTGATCGCAGTATTGATCTCATTTCATCAGAACAGCGAAGATTGTCAGACGTTGGCATTGGCTGTCAGTAGTAGCAGGGCTAGAAGAAGTCGTTCGAGGGTTCATTGTTTTTTGTTGAAATACATAATTGGAAGATGAATCTTAGGTAGTGTCGTAGCGGATAACCTTTGCAGGTTCGTGTCTCTTAGCTAGTCTTGAAAAGGTTCTTGTGGGTCTATCAGTGTGCGATTTTTTTTTCTGTATGTATTCATCAGTCTTATTTTTGTGGTGGGACGTACAGAGCATCACTTCAGGATTTGGTCTGAAAGGTTTAAGTGTATCTTCTGTGAGTTAGCAAGCACTGTAAGTTTCACTCTTGGAAGCCTCACAGATTATTATATTCTTGATATACAGATTCATTATTATTTATACCGTGTTTGGGCGCACGTGTTTCATTCTGGAATGTTACCAGTAGGGTAGGTTTGCATACATTATTTTTGTCTGCATTATCCATGCTGTCGCTTGTTGCTCGGCTTCTGTCTGTGTGATATGAAGGTGATGAATATTAAGATGCAGTAACAAAAATAATGGTGATGATGATGATGATGATAATGATACTACTACTACTACTACTACCACTGCTACTACTACTACTACTACTACCACTACCACTACCACTACCACTACCACTACTACTACTACTATGATTATGATGATGATCTTGGTCATTTCATTTGTACGACGCAAATAGTGTCAAAGAATGCTTATTGCACTTTACATAGTAAACCAGACGGGGTGTGGTGTGCAATGTTGATACATTGATGCATCATAAGCACAGTAGGACACACATTGGTGCAGCTTAAAGTACTTCATAAAAACAACAGGTCATAACATGAAAACAGAAATAGTTGTGACTCCCGTCCACAAAAACAGAAAGGAAGAGCATAAATCACCTGATAAATAGAGTCTTACATATAAGCCTATACACAGACACAGGCACACACGCACACACACACACGCACACACACACACACGCACACACACACACACGCACACACACAGAAACACACATACACACACACACACGCATGCACACACAGAGAGACATGACGCACAGACAGACACACAGAGACACAGACACACACACACACAGAGACACAGACACATACACACGCGCGCGCGGGCACACACACGCACACACACACACAACACACACACACACACACACACACACACACACACACACACACACACACACACACACACACACACACACACACACACACACACACACAACACAACACAACACACAACACACACGACTGGGCCTCGAAAAAACACACATCAATTTATATGTATACTTTCGAGAAGTAAAATAAAAAAAATTGTGAAGAAATTATGCTTAACTGGATTCCTGTGTCACTAAAATGAACAGAGAGAAGATTCACAGATTTAATACTCTTTAAAACTGATGCAGAAACTGTTAAGAGATAGGACGTTTCAGTGCCAGAGAATACGCAATGCCACGTGTTAAGAGAACCTGAAGTGGGACAGCTTATCAATATTTCATCCCTGCGTTATGAACAATCTCTTAATTCATTTCCTATTGATTTGTACCCTGATGATTGCTATGACTTGACCTTTTGAATGGATGATGTGTGGTTCGAATGTTCATATAAGACAGAGCACAGCTTCCTCGCTTTGTTGGATGTAACAGATG
Organism: Monoplex corrugatus; assembly: GCA_030674185.1. Classification (NCBI taxonomy): domain Eukaryota; kingdom Metazoa; phylum Mollusca; class Gastropoda; order Littorinimorpha; family Ranellidae; genus Monoplex; species Monoplex corrugatus. The sequence continues at coordinate 60,845,168 of CM060308.1, forward strand.
GTATTCTGACTTATCTTAAAAGAGCAGATTTGCTTGCACTCACCAACTCCCACAGAGAGTGTTAGTGCCAAGCAAAAAACAAACAAAATAATTCTTGTTTACTTGCACAATTATAGGGGAAAACTACACGCCTGTTGATTGATATCAGCCAGAGCGAAAGATGCTTCTAGAAATTGAAGCCATTTATCTTGTTCTTCTTAAGGTCAGTGAGCGTTCAACTCAAGTATCTTTGCTCGTTAGTACAATGCTCTTTGATATCCCACTCATAAGTAACACATTTGTCAGTGGGGCTGTCCTCAGGATGCAAAACCCACTTGTCATTTGAAAGAAGCATTTTCCACTAGGTTTGAATAGGACTCCTTTGAACTGCAAATCCTATGACAATCCAAATGCCCATGCAACTTCTAATGCAACATGAGTGCATGTTCTGAAGAGTACATTTGTAGGCCTAGTGTAAATTTGTTTTATGCCCACTCCTTTAAAATCAAAGACAGCTGACAAATCTGTTTTAAAGGAACAGCAAAAGAAAAGAGACACGTGTGATGTCTGTTTAAAACGACAATGTCAGACAATTCTTTTCTTGTTTTTTTTTGATCTACTATGAACATGATTAGCACACACGTCCTTAAAATTACTGCAGCTTATTCAAAGAAAGTTATAACGTCGTTGTGTTCAAATTTCATGCTTGGTTCCTAAACATGGTTCCATTGTACTGAAAAAAGGGGTGGGGGACTACATAACGTAAAGCTTGGCCTGAAATTTTCAGTGATATTGAAAACGCTTATGATGAAGTGCTTAAAATATGTTTTCAGAAAAATTGAAAATGCCTATGATGTTACGCTTAAAATATCTATCCATGCTGGCTTGTTTCGTCATTCACAAAACTGGGTCAGAAGATTATTAATTATTTTGAAAGATTTGAACTGAGCTGTGGTGAAGTTATTTATCAGGCTGATGGCGAATTCAGACATTTTACAGGAAAGTGATGGGATGAAGGGAGGATAACCAAAGCATGTGTGTGATGGAGAACTTGCAGTTTGTTTCAACACTTTTTAAGAGGTGAAATAACAAGATTTTAGCATTCTTATGAAGCCCCACATACTTTTTGTTGTTGTTGTTATGTTTTCTAAAATTACTTCTTAGTGAACAAGTGTGTGTGTGTGTGTGTGTGTGTGTGTGTGTGTGTGTGTGTGTGTGTGTGGAGAGAGAGAGAGAGAGAGAGAGAGAGAGAGAGAGAGAGAGAGAGAGAGAGAGAGAGAGAGAGAGAGAGAGAGAGAATGTTAACTTATATTGATGATGACGGTAAGAAAACGACTCTTAGTCGTCTCAAAGTTTTTTTTTTACGAAAAAACAAACAAAACAATTTTATTAATTGCTCTTACACCCACGCCTGAGAACGACTTAAGATTTGCATTGTATCCAATATTTTGCTCATGTTAATGTTTTGCCTTGTAAACCTGTCAGTGAATATAATCACGCATTGTTCTATATAGGATCTCTGTGTTTTTATAATGTACATAATAAAGATGACATATACAATCTCTTCTTTGTATTTTTTAGAGTGTATACAATAAAGTTGATTTTTCCCCCAAACAGATTTTACTACAACTTATTTTCCGTATGCAAAATTCCATATTATGTATACAGCAATTTGGTTTCTCGTGACTTCAGGAGGACTGGTGATTAGACCTCCATTTTATGTATGAGAAGAGTGGACACGAATTAGTGTCAAATACATGGTTACTATTTTACGTTTTAGATAGGTGCTCATTGAGAAAGCAAGCAGGTAGTTATTCAGTACAATGTGGCTTTGGTTTAGTTCTTACTTAATTAAAACAAACTAGTATATAGTGGGTTGACCTTGGGCAAATTTATTGACCACCAAAAAGATAAAAAGATCTGAGTACACATGAGGTGGTGAAAGCCGTGGTCAGAACGATGTGTGAATATAAGACATGTGGTTTTGATCATGTATCGTTGTACATGTATCGATAGATCTTTTCATTTAGAATTTGTTATTCCCATGGGATGCCATTGGCTGGTACAGTATAAATAATATCCCCATCTTCTATAAATTCTGTGCTAATATTTTTCCCTTTTTTTCCCTTTCTTTTCTTGTTTTTGTCTTGCTCCTTTACTTCCTGTCGTCTTTTCCAATTTATTTTTTTCTTGGTGTTCATTGGCCTGCATGTGTTCTATAAAGCCTTACATACTTTCTATCAGAACTGTTAATTGGGGACGTGTATTGACGGTCTTTTTTGGCTCTAGGGAAATGTGATGTTCTGATGCATTTTTAAGTAATTTAGAACATGTTTTTTATTTACTGTGTAATTGTTTTAGTGTCCTTAGCTACGTTTGCATTTGTATTCAGATTTTTTTTTTTTTAAAGCCTGGTAATAGATTTGGTGTAATGGTCAACACCAGGGGGTGTATCCTTTGATTATATACGCGAATACTTTTATACATGTACTTATTTTTCGTTTCCATGTATGTTTTCCCAAAGGCATTTGATAGGTCATGTATTTCGAGATGACTATAGCACTGATTGACTCTGTGCAGTCGTTTGTGTTTAAAGCAGTAATAATGATAATTTTCTCTGTTACTTAAGTAGTATGTCAGCACAATTTTAGCTTGACCTGACAGAAGATGATCACAGTGCTACATAGATGTTTTGTTTATATATTACATAAGCTGATGAAGTACTAGAATTCTGACAACAGACGAATCCAACTGAACAGCATGGGCTACATCACCCACTGACAGGGATAGTGAGCAGCTTAATAAAAAATGGTTAGGAATTTTTCAGGTCTTAATGAATTTTCTGGCGGTTTCGAGGAATGAATCCAACGTGCAAGTTGCCATACATTGCACACACACCAGACAGAACTGAAACAAATAGAGAACATAAGGTTGGTTCAACCATTATTGCGTGTTTTTCTTGCAGTGAGAGGAAAGTGGGAGTTAAAGTTGACGGGATTGTCAGCTACACGAACACAGGAAAGAGAGAGCTCGTTAGGCAGGTGTGTGGTGTGTGTGTGTGTGTGTGTGTGTGTGTGTGTGTGTGTGTGGTGTGTGTGTGTGTGTGTGTGTGTGTGTGTGTGTGTGTGAGTGTTTATCCCTTCATTATCATCATGTGCCCTGCCGTATGGCGTTGGCGATCATGCCCCTCCATATAAATCTGTCCCTTGTCGCTGCAAGTACATCTCCCAGCCTCTCTGTCCTCAGCCTCTGTGTAAGTCCAATATTTTCTCCCTGGGTCTACCTGGTGCTCTCTTTCCCTCCAACTTTTTTGTTGTGACTATGTGGTCTAACTTCTCTTTTAATCATCTGTGATGTTAAATTTCTCATTTTATAAGGTTTAATTTGGTTACACTGTTTGTTTAATGTCTACTGATAAATCATGCATTTTGGATTGGTATGTTTTGTCTTTGCTGGCTTAAAAACAAGTGAGGAAATACAAATGAAAAAAAATCTTTACAAATCCTGCATGCCAAATGAATAGTTTGCTCACGTCTTCTTCACTATTTCTTTTCCTTTCCTATTCCTCTGAAGAACTATTGCAATGGTTTCAATGAAACTGAGTTGAGTGACGGTCATGTTGCCGTCTTGGAGGATGCTGACGTCTGAACTGTCACAGAATGTTTGCGACTGGAAACCTGGGCAGAGTGGCGATGGCAAACTTTGCGGGACGCTATCTCATTCCCGTGTGGTTGTGAGGAGAAGTTAAGCGATAGCTGTGTGTGTGTGCACGTGATAAACGTCAGCATGATATGTGTGCAGTGTACACATATGGCGGGCAGAGTGATAGCAGTGGCAAAATGGAGCTGTCAACTTGTCTTCATGGATGTGGTGCTTTCCTGTTTACCGAGGATATTGATTTTTTTCTTTTGAGAAATGGGTTAAAGGATTTTCTAAGTGTGCTATCACTACTGCTGCTTCTACTCACAGACTTCTTATAACTAGATACACCCTTGACAAAATTGTCTCATCACTGATCAGAGTGAGAGAGAGAGAGAGAGAGAGAGAGAGAGAGAGAGAGAGAGAGGAGAATACTAAACCCCCTAAGCAACAGAGAGAGAGAGAGAGAGAGAGAGAGAGAGAGAGATGCTAAACCCCTAAGCAACACACACATACACATACATGCTAAAAACACTGAAACATATGAGCAGACATGCAAAAAAACATACACGAATGTCCTGTCTCTCTCTTTCTCTCTCTCTCACACACACAAACACACACACACACAAACACACACATACACACACACACACACACACACACACACACACACACACACACACACACACACAGACACACACACACACACACATTAACACACTAACATACACACATACACACAGAGAGTGGTAGTATGATGGACATATTACCAGATATTGAAGCAAACAGATTGATTTGCTTAATAACTGAGGACCCTGCTGATCTGAGGTGGCACAATTCAAATCACTTGTGAGGACAGTGGGTTATAACCTGGTACGTGGCAATGTCCTGCAAACATCTTTTTTTCAAATTCCATTTTCAAAATTGTGCTTTTTAAAATGAAATCTTCAAAGTGTGATACAAGACAGAGTCATAACTAGTTTTCTCCTCACACATATTTTGGGAAAGTAATGGGATGAAGGGGGGTAACCAAAGCAAATGTGTGATGGAATACTTGCAGCTTGTTTTAAAACTTTTAAAGAGGTGATATAACAAGTTGTTAGCATTCTTATGAAGAAGTCCTACATACTTTTTTTGTTATGTTTCCTAAAATTACTTCCCAGTGAATAGGTGACGCATGAGCGTGTATATGTCTGATAATGTTTGACATTGATGATGATAGTAAGAAAGTGACATTGAGCCATCTCAAACATGAAATCTTTTCTCGAAAGAAATGATATTAATTGCTGTCAGAGTTATGCCTGAAAAGGAGTAAAGATTTGCATTGTATGTAATATTATCCAGATGTTAATTTTTTGCCTTGTAAATCTGTTAGTGAATTTAATCACACACAGTTCCATACAGATTCTTGCTTTTTGCATGTTTTTAGGATCTGTATACTAAATACATTTTTTTGCCAGCAACAAGCCATTTTTCCTACAGATTATTTTCCATTTTCAAAATGCCATATACAGTGGTTTGGTTTTTAATCTCTTCCAGAGAACTGGTGATCAGACCACAACTTTATGTATGAGAAGAATGGACATGAATTTGTGTCAAATACACGAAGGTTCTTTTATGCATTTGATGGGTGTTCAGTAAGCAGGCAACTAATTAGTTGTTTAATACAACCCAGTGTGATTTAGTTGTTGGTTGCCTGAACAGACAAGTGTATGGTGGTTTGACCATGGGTGATTGATTGACAACCAAAACACAAAAAGATCCTGAGTAAACAGGAAATAGAGAAAGCTGGGGTCAGAACGATGTGTTCACATAGAACATGCGATAGTGATCATGTATCATTGTCTGTGCATTCCATAGAATAAAAGATTTGGAATTCCTTACTCCTATAGGATGACGTGGGCTGGTGCAGTGTAAATGATATCCCCATATTCTGGAACTTCTGTGCTAAAAATTTAGTTTTTTTTCTATCACTCTATTTGTTCCTGCCTTGCTCCATTACTTTTTGTCATCTTTTCTGATCATTTTCTGCCTGGCTGGTTCGTACACCTGTATGTGTTCCACAGAAGCCTTATATACTTTCTATCGGGATTGATAATTGGGTATATGTATTGATCATTTTGGCTATACGGAAATGTGACGTGCAAGGTTAGGTAACTTAGCCCATATTTTGTAAACTTTTTAGTGTCCAAAATTACGTTTGCATTTGCTTTTAGAGTTGTTTTTAAATCCACCCTGGTTATAGATTAGGCAGAATGGCCCTTAGATTATGTGCGCGACTGCTTTGATATATGCATTTAATTTTTTTTGCATGTGCTTTTTTCCCAAGAGCAATGAGGAGACATGTGCTTTGAGATGGTTGTAGAACTGATATGGCTGTGCACAGCCGTTTATGTTTAAAGCAGTAATAACGATGATTTTCTCTGTTATGTGAATTAAGTAGTATGTCAGCACAGTTGTATGTTGACATAACAGAAGATGGTCACAAGTGGACTGATGCAGTGAGGTGCTTAATAAGACATGGTTAGGAATTTCTCAGGTTATAAGGAATTTCCTGGAGGTTTGGAGGAATGAATCCAAAATGCACGTGCCATTGCATACACCGGACAGAACTGAAGGAAACAGAGAACACAAAGTTGGCTTGATCATTATTGCGTGTCTTTTTTGCTGTAAGAGGAAAGTGGAGTTCAAGTTGACGATATTGTCAGCTACACGAACACAGAAAAGAGAGAGCTCGTTAGGCAGTTGGCAGGATGGGCAGTGTGTGTGTGTGTGTGTGTGTGTGTGTGTGTGTGTGTGTGTGTGTGTGTGTGTGTGTGTGTGTATGTGTGTGTGTGTGTGTGTTAATGTGAGTGAGTGTATGTGCTTGTGTGTGCTTTTTAATCCCTTCATAATCAGCATCATGTACCCTGCCACATGGCGTTGGCGATCATGGCCCTCCATACTAATATGTCCCTTGTCACTGAAAAGTATATCTCCCACCCTCTCTGTCCTCAGCCTCTGTATAAGTCCGTCCAATATTTTCTCCATAGGTCTGCCTGGTGCTCTCTTTCCCTCCAACTTTTTTTGTTGTGACTAGGTGCTGTAATTTCTCTTTAATCACCTGTCATGTTTAAATGCTCGTTTTATAGGGTTTAACTAAGGTAAACGCTTTGTGTAATGTCTGCTGATAGATTATGCATTTTGGATTGGTAATTTTGTCTCTGCTGATGGATTATGCATTTTGGATTGGTAATTTTGTCTCTGCTGATAGATTATGCATTTTAGATTGGTAACTTTTGTCTCTGCTGACTTAAAAACGAATAAGGAAAGACAAAATGCGAAAAAAAAGCTTTTACAAATCCTGCATGCCAAATGAATGTTTGCTCAAGTCTTCTTCACTATTTCTTTTCCTTTCCTATTCCTCTGAAGGACTATTGCAATGGTTTCAATGAAACTGAGTTGAGTGACGGTTATGTTGCCGTCTTGGAGGATACTGATGCCTGAACTGTCACAGAATGTTTGCGAATGGAAACCTGGGCAGAGTGGCGATGGCAAACTTTGCGGGACGCTAACCTCCTTCCCGTGTGATTGTGAGGAGAAGTTAAGCGATAGCTGTGTGTGTGTGTGTGCACGTGATAAACGTCAGCATGATATGTGTGCAGTGTACACATATGGCGGGCAGAGTGATAGCAGTGGCAAAATGGAGCTGTCAACTTGTCTTCATGGATGGGTGCTGTCTTGTTTACCGAGGATATTGAATTTTTTCTTTTGAGAAATGGATTGAAGGATTTTCTTAGTTTGCTATCACTGCTGCTGCTTCTACTCACAGACTTCTTATAACTAGATACACCCTTGACAAAATAGTCTCATCACTGATCAGATAGTAAGAAGAGAGAAGAAGAGAGAGAGAGAGAGAGAGAGAGAGAGAGAGAGATACATGCTCGCCCCCCTGAACATCACACACACACACATACACGCTAAAACACGCATAGATGCAAGCATATAAGCAGACATACAAAAACACATACACGCATGTGCTCTCTCAATCTCTCACACACATCTCAGGTGTGATCACACACACAACACACAACACAACACAACACAACACAACACACACAAAAAACACAACACACACACACCTGGCATACACATACTCACCACCATGATTACCCAGCACACATACCACTGGTCTATCTATACACAGAGAGAAAGAAAGAGAGAGAGAGAGAGAGAGAGAGAGAGAGAGAGGAGAGAGAGAGAAAACACACACACACACATATCACTAATATACGCACTCACTACACCACACACACACCACACACACACCACACACACACACACACACACACACACACACACACACACACACACCTGGCACACACCTGGCACACACATACTCACCACCATGATTACCCTGCACACATACCACTGGTCTATCTATACACAGAGAGAAAGAGAGAGAGAGAGAAAGAGAGAGAAAACACACACACATACACACTAATATTCGCACACACTAACACACACACACACACACACACACACACACCACACACACACACACACACACACACTAACACTAACACTAACACTAACATACACACACAGAGTGATAGTATGATAGACATGTGACCAGATATTGAAGCAAACAGATTGGTTTACTTTGTAATGAAGGGCCCTGCTGATCTAATGTGGCACAATTTACATCACTTGTGATGACAAAAGTGGGTCATAACCCAGTACTTGGCAAAGTGCTGCAAACATTTGTTTTCAAATTACATTTTTAAAACTGTGCTTTTAAAACTAAAATCTTCAAAGTCTGGAACAAGACAGTCATAACTAGTTTTCTCTTCACACATATTTTGGGAAAGTAATGGAATGAAAGGGGGTGACCAGACCATGTGTGTGACAGAGTACTTGCAGCTTGTTTTAAAACTTTTGAAGATGTGCAATAAAAGGGTTGTGAGCATTTCCATGAAGAAGTCCTACATACTTTTTTGTTATGTTTCCTAAAACTACTTCGTAGTGAATAGGTCGCGCACGAGCGTGTGTGTCTCTAATAATGTTTGACATTGATGATGATATTACGAAAGTGACATTGAGCCATCTCAAACGTGAAATCTTTTCTCCAAAGAAATTATGTTAATTGCTGTCAGAGATATGCCCGGAAAGGAGTAAAGATTTGCATTTTACGTAATATTTTCCAGATGTTAATTTTTTGCCTTGTAAATCTGTTAGTGAATTTAATTACACACAGCTCCATGCAGATTCTTGCTTTTTTCACGTTTTAGGATGTATAAAGTAAAGACTGTTTTTGCCCGGAACAAACCAATATTTCCTACATATTCTTTTCCACTTGCTAAATGCCATGTACAGTGGTTTGGTTTCTGATCTCTTCTTCAGCACTGATAATCAGACCATAATTTCATGTATGAGAAGAGTGGACACGAATTTGTGGCAAATACCTGGTGATTCTTTTTCGCATTTGATCAGTATTTAGTGACCATGGCAACTGATTAGTTATATAATACAACACGCTCTGATTTAGTTGTTGGATGACTTAAACAGACACATAATAAATTATATGGTAGTTTGTCCATGGGTGATTGATTGACCACCAAAACACAAAAACGATCTTGAGTAGACAGAAAGTAGAGGTTAGAACGATATGTTCACATAGAACATGCAATAGTGATCATGTATCATTGCGTGTGCATTCTTTGAATCTGTTCATTTGGAATTTGTTTCTGCTATGGGATGGCATGGGCTGGTGCAGTATAAAGAATATCCTGATTTCTGGAATATATATTCTGTACTAAGAATATAATCTTGTCTTTTCTGTCATTCTCTTTGTTCCTGTCCTGTTCCATTACTTTCTGTCATCTTTTCTGAACGTTTTTTGCATGACTGGTTCGTTTGCCTGTATATGTTACATGAACGCTTTCCATACTTTCTATCAGGATTGATAACTGGGTATGGTATTGACGGTCTTTTTGGCTAGACAGAAATGTAACGTGCAATTTTAGGTAATTTATTCCTGGTTTTGTAAATGTTTTAGTATCCTAAGTTACGTTTATATGTTTTTCAGATTTCGTTTTTAAATCTATCCTGATGATAGATTAGGAAAAATGGCTCTTACATTATGTGCGCGAATGCTTTGATATATGTACTTAATTTTTCTTTTGTTTTTGCACGTGCTTTTTTCAGAGGCAACGAATGGTCATGTGTTTTGAGACTGTTGTATCACTGATATGGCTCTGTACAGTCGTTTACGCTTCGAGCAGTAATAATGATAATTTTCTCTGTTACTTGAGTTAAGTAGTATGTCAGCACAATTGTATGTTGACCTGAGAGAAGATGGTCACAGTGGTACATAGGCATGCTTGTAATATAGCATCAGCTGATTTAGTACTAGAATTCTGACAATAGACAGCAATGGCTGCATTACCTGCTGACAGTGAGTTGCTTAATAAGAAATGGTCAGGAATTTCTCAGGTCATAATGAATCTTCTAGAGGTTTCGAGGAATAAAATCCAGTGTGCACGTGCCATTGCATATACCAGGCAGAACTGAAAGAAATAGAGAACACAAAGTTGGCTTCATCATTATTACGTGTTGTTCTTGCAGTGAGAGGAAAGTGGAGTTCAAGCTGACGATATTGTCAGTTACACGAACACCGGAAAGAGAGAGCTCGTTAGGCAGTTGGCAGGATGGGTATTGTCATGTCGTGTGTGTGTGTGTGTGTGTGTGTGTGTGTGTGTGTGTGTGTGTGTGTGTGTGTGTGTGTGTGTGTGTGTGATGTGTGTGTGTGTGTGTGGTGATGTGTGTGTCTGGGAGTGTATGTGTGTTGGGAGTGTGTGTGTGTGTCTATGTCTGTGTGTGTCTGGGAGTGTATGTGTCTGGGAATGTGTGTGTCTGGGAGTGTATGTGCGTCTGGGAGTGTGTGTGTGTGTCTGTGTGTGTCTGGGAGTGTATGTGTGTCTGGGAATTTGTGTGTGTGTGTCTGTCTGGGAGTGTGTGTGTGTGTGTATGTGTGTTTATTTTAATCACCTGGGATGTTAATTTTTCTCGTTTTATAGGGTTTAACTAGGCTAAACTCTTTGTGTAATGTCCACGGATAAATCATGGATTTTGGATTTTTACATTTTTCTTTCCTGGCTTAACCTTGAAAAACCATAAGCAAAAAACAAAACCTAAAAAATCTTTTACAAATCTGGCATTCCAAATGAATAGTTTGCTCACGTCTTTTTTACTATTTCTTTTCCTTCCCTATTCCCCTGAAGGACTATTGCAATGGTTTCAATGGAACTGAGTTCAGTGACGGTTACGTTGCCATCGTGGAGGATACTGACGTCTGAACTGTCACAGGAAGTTTGCGACTGAAAACCTGGGCAAAGTGGCGATGGCAAACTTTGCGGGACGCTATCTGCTTTCCCTGTGCTTGTGAGGAGAAGTTAAGCGATAGCTGTGTGTGTGCACGTGATAAACGTCAGCATGATATGTGTGCAGTGTACACATATGTCGGGAAAAGTGATAGCAGTGGCAAAATGAAGCTGTCAACTTGTCTTCATGGATGTAATGCCATTCTGTTTACAGAGAATTATTGATTTTTTTTCTTTTGAGAAATGGGTGAAAGTTAGATTTTCTTAGTCCACTACCAATACTGATACTTCTACTCATAGACTTCTTCTAACTGGATACAAAATTGAGAAAATGGTGTCATCACTGATCAGAGAGAGAGAGAGAGAGAGAGGAGGGGGGGGGACCTAAAGATACGTGCTCAACCCCGTAAACAACGCACACAAATACATACACGCTGAAACACGCACAGATGCAAGCATAATTATGACTAGACATACAAAAACACATGCACGCTTGTGCTCTCTCTCTCTGGCGCACACACACGCTCACGCATACTTCTGGCACGACCATACATACGACACACATTCACACGCACATGCACACACACACACACACACACACACACACACACACACACACCACACACACACACACACACACACAAATATACCTACACACGCACACACTAACACGTACGCACGCACGCACATATTAACATGCACACATACACACACACACATAGACGCATACACACACACAAACACACACAAACACACACACACACACACACACACACATACACACACACAATAACAACACACTAACACCACGCTAACTCACACATACACACACAGAGTGATAGTATGATAAACATATTACCAATATTGGAGCAAACAGATTACTTCATAATGGTGGATTCTATCTAAGGTGACACATCTAAATCACTTGTGAGGACAGCGGGTCATAACCTGGTACATGGCAATGTCCTGCAAACATTTTAACTACTATTTTTGAAACTGCTCTTTCTAAAATGAAATCTTCAAAGTCTGGTACAAGACAGAGTCATAACTAGTTTCTCCTCACGGATAATTTAGGAAAGTAATGGGATGAAGGGGGATAACCAGAGCATGTGTTTGATGGAGTATTTGCAGCTTGTTTTAGAACTTTTAAAGAGGTGAAATAACAAGGCTGTTAGCATTCTTACAAAGAAGTCCTACATACTTTCTTTGTTATGTTTCCTAAAACTACTTCCTTGTGAACAGGTCGCGCACGAGTGTGAGTGTGTCTGATATTGTTTGACATTGATGATGATAGTAAGAAAGTGACATTGAGCCATCTCAAACATGAAATCTTTCTTCCAAAGAAATTGTATTAATTGCTCTCACATTCATTCCTGAAAAGGAATAGAGATTTGCATTGTATCTAATATTTTCCAGACGTTAAGGTTTTTTTTGCCTTGTCAACCTGTTGGTAAATTTAATCAACAAAGTTCCATGCAGATTCTTGCTTTTTGTATGTTTTTAGGATGTATATAGTAAAAGCTTTTTTTTTGCCAAGAACAAACCAATTTTTCCTACAGATTATTTTCCATTTGTGAAATTCCATATACAGTGATTTTGTTTCTCATCTCTTCCTGAGAACCTGTTGTCAGACCATAACTTCGTGTATGAGAAGAATGGACACGAATTTGTCTCAAAAACATATTGATTCTTTTATGCGTTTGATGGGTGCTCAGTGAGCAGGCAACTATTTAATTACTTAATACAACTTGCTTTGATTTATTATACAACGTGCTTTGATTTATTTAATACAACGTGCTTTGATTTATTTATACACGTGCTTGATTTATTAATACAACGTGCTTTGATTTATTTAATACAACGTGCTTTGATTTAATTGTTGGTTGATTAAAACAGACAAGTGTGTGGGTTTGACCATGTGTGACTGATTGACCACAAACACACAAAAAGATCCTGATTAAACAGGAGGTAGAGGAACCCTGTGGTCAGAACAATGTGTTCACATGGAACATGCGATTGTGCGTGAATTCCATAGAATCTTTTCATTTAGAATTTGTCATTCCTTTGGGATGACATGGGCTGGTACAGTATAAATGATATCCTGACTTCTGGAATACATATTCTGTACTAAAAATATAGTTTTTAAACCCACCCTGGTGATAGATTAGGCAGAATTGCCCTTAGATTATGTGCGCGATTTGCTTTGATATATGCAGTCAATTTTTTTAACGTGTTTTTTTTTTCAAAGGCGACGAGGGGTCGTGTGTTTTGAGACGGTTGTGTCACTGATATGGCTGTGCACAGTCGTTTACGCTTCAAGCAGTAATAATGATCATTTTCTCTGTTACGTGGGTTAATTAATATGTCAGCACAGTTGCATATTGACCTAACAGAAGATGGTCACAGTGGTACATAGCCATGCTTGTAATACAGCATCAGCTGATGCAGTACTATAATTATGACAACAGATGGGGTCAGCTGGACAGCAATGGTTGCATCACCTGCTGAGCTGCTTAATAATGAATGGTTAGGAATTTCTCAGGTCATAATGAATCTTCTGGAGGTTTGGAGAAATGAATCCTATGTGCATGTGCCATTGCATACACGGGACAGAACTGAAAGAAATAGAGAACACAAAGTTGGCTTCATCATTATTGCGTGTTTTTCTTGCAGTGAGAGGAAAGTTGGGCTTTAAGTTGACAAGATTGTCAGCTACACGTACACAGGAAAGAGAGAGCTCGTTAGGCGTTTGGCAGGATGGGCAGTGTTTTGTGTGTGTGCGTGTGTGTGTGTATGTGTGTGTGTGTGTGTGTGTGTGCGTGTGTTGTGTGCGTGTGTATGTGTGTGTGTGTTGTGTGTGTGTGTGTGTGTTCTTTTAATTCCCTCATTATCATCATGTACCCTGCCACATGGCGTTGGCGATAATGGCCCACCATACGAATCTGTCCCTTGTCACTGCAAATGTATCTCCCAGCCTCTCTGTCCTCAGCCTCTGAGTAAGTCCATCCAATACTTTCTCCCTGGGTCTACCTAATGCCCTCTTTCCCTCCAACTTTCTTGTTCTGACTAGGTGCTCTCATTTCTCTTTTAATTACCTGTGATGTTTAATTTCTCGTTTTATAGGGTTTAACTAGGTTACACTGTTTGTGCAATGTCTGCTGGTGAATTATGTATTTTGGGTTTGCATAGTTTTGTTTTACTGGCTTAATCTAAAAACATGTAAGGAAATTTTTTTAAACCTTTTACAAATCTCGCTTTCCAAATGAATAGTTTGCTCACGTCTTCTTCACTATTTCTGTTCCTTTCCTATTCCTCTAAGGACTATTGCAATGGTTTCAATGAAACTGAGTTGAGTGACGGTTATGTTGGCATCTTGGAGGACACTGACGTCTGAACTGTCACAGAATGTTTGCGACTGGAAACCTCAGCAGAGTGGCGATGGCAAACTTTGCGGGACGCTAACCTCCTTCCCGTGTGATTGTGAGGAGAAGTTAAACGATAGCTGTGTGTGTGTGCACGTGATAAACGTCAGCATGATATGTGTGCAATGTACACATATGGCGGGCAGAGTGATAGCAGTGGCAAAATGGAGCTGTCAGCTTGTCTTCATGGATGTAGTGCCATTCTGTTTACAGAGAATATTGATTCCCCCCCCCCCCTTTTTTTCTTTTCTTTTTGAGAAATGGATGAAAGCTAGATTTTCTTAGTTCACTACTCCTGCTACCACTACTGCTGCTTCTGTTACTACTACTACTACAGTCTTCCTGCCTCTCTTGTTTTCATTATACTTATCGAAATTTGAAACGGGATGATTTTGATCTGAGGTAGCTCTCTTGTCTCTCTCTCTCTCTCTCTCTCTCTCTCTGCCTCTCTCTCTCTCACTCTCTGTCTGCCCTCTCTCTCCCTGTCCCTCGTTCTCTTTCTGTCTGTGTGTGTGTGTGTCTCTGCTGCTCTCTCTTCTTCTCCTCTCTCTCTCTCTCTCTCTCTCTCCACACACACACACACGCACGTGTCTGTTGCAAAACTCAAATTTGTATCATCTGTCATCAGGCATATATTGGTGCATGGAGAGAGAGAGAGATGAGTGAGAGAGAGAGAGAGAGACAGAGGGAGGGAGACAGAGGGAGGGAGAGAGAGAGAGAGTGGTACACACACTCACACAAAAACACTCGCACGCAAACACACGCAAGCGCGCACACACACACACGTGCACATACACACATGCACGCACGCACGCACGCACGCACAAAACACGCACGCACACGCACACATATTCTGTCTCTCTGTATGTTTGTCTGTCTTTCAGTTTCTGTCTCTGCCTGTCTGTCTGTCTGTCTCTCCCTCCCTCCCTCCTCCCCTCTTTTTCACACACACACACACACACACCACAGAGGGAGAGAGGGAGGGAGAGAGAGAGAGAGTGAGAGTGTAACATTGCCTTGAACTCTTCTCTCAAAACAAATTGAAAGATGGAACGGGGAAAAATACTGATTCAATTTTTTGGAAGGTTTCTCTTGTATAAACATTGTATTCAGTAGGGAAATTGGACGTTGCTGATTCATTGATAGTGTTTCATGGTCATTTTCTCTGGATAAGACGAAAAGGGGATGAACAGAAGCAGAGCAGTTTATTTTCATCTCTGTCATTGAAATAAAATGTTAGCAGTCAGATTATGCATATATAACAGAATCTCAGTAATCATAATATAAGCATTCATGGTCACACGTCGATGGAATGTTGCTGGTAGCACATAACACTTCGTGGAAATAAAAAAAAGTGTTATGAACATATGAATTTTTTCGTAATTTTGACCCATTTTCACGAAATGAGTCCTAACTCGCAGGCAGCGAAAAGCGTAGAGGCCCGGAAAAGGTGTGATGAGTGATTCTGTCAATTTTTACTTTTCGTCAAAAATGGAATATTTAATCTTTAAATTACATGTACATGCACTCAGCAGTTTATAATCCAATCGGAAAATGTATATAGAATACGTTTTAACCAGATAACGGCATGCTTTTTGTGTCAGAAAAAGGGACATATAAACTTAAATAACAAGACAATTACAGTAGATTTTCACACCACTTTTTGTGTGCTATTGTGGCATGATGTGTTTTACCATGGTACAAAAGTTGGTGAAGTAGAAATACCTGTTGCTATGGTAAAACTTCACTGAAGTGGTGAAAATTTTAAAACTTGATTTTCTCAGAATGGCTGTTTGCTATGTTACACACTTCAAACACCCATAACTTCCTTATTTTTAGGAGCAGAATAATGAATTTCATATGAAAAGAAAGTTAATAATCTGGACATTTTGAAAATCATAATATCCTAAAATCTGTTATTTTCACCTTAGGACTCATTTTCTTAAAACGGGTCACAATTAATGTATGCAGTTATTACATCCTGCAGTTTGTATCGTCTGTTAAAGAATCATTTTATGTTACTGAAGTAATGTACTATCGTTAAGGTAATTTGGACCTTTTGGTGAAACAACACGTCACCATAATCCAACTCCACTCATTGTTCTCTGTCTGTCTGTCTGTCTCTCTGCGTTTGTATGTGTGTGTGTGTGTGTGTGCGTGTGCGTGCGTGAGTGAGTGTGTGTGTGTGTATGTGTGTGTGTGTGTGTGTTTGTGTATGTGTCTGTGTATGTTTGTGTGTCCGTGTTCTTATGTGCATTCGTGCCTGTGTGTATGTGCATATGTGCATGTGATCGTGTGTGTGTATGTGTTGTGTGTGTGTGTGTGTGTGTGGGTGTGTGTGCATGTGTGCATGTGTATGTACGCGTGTGCTCAAAACCTGTACTTAGCTCGTTTAAAAGAACCAAAAGAAGTTGTTCTTGTACATATTCTGTATAAAAATTATCTTGAATAAGTGAAGGAACATGTTTGTCTACTACAAAAAGTGTTATGGTGAATTCTAATTGAACCTTCTGTAAGAACAGCAGTCTTTGAAACATTACAAAGAAAACCTACTGTTACTGTTATTTTTGTTTAAAACCCATTGACCGCGCAGGACCATATCAGGGCTAAACCCCTACTGTAACACAAGATAAACAAGCATACAATAAATATAGTTAAATGCTGTGCATTGCCATGCAACGTTGTACAGTGTAATCCAGTGCATTCAGACTAATTCAAGACGACATCATCATCATCATCATCATCATCATCATCATCATCTCATCATCACTTGCCCTGCCGCATGGCGTTGGCGATCATGCCCCCCCCCCTCCCCATATGCATTTATCCCTTTCTGCCGCAAGCACATCTTCCACCCTCTCTGTCCTCAGCCACTCTGCAAGTCCGTCCGATATTTCCTCCCTGTGTCTACCTGGTGTTCTCTTTCCCTCCAGCTTTCCTGTTGTGACCAGGTGCTCTAATTCCCTTTTCCTAATAAAATGGCCTATAAACGTTGCTTGTCTTTTCCTAGGAAAAGGAAAGGGAAATACAAGACAACCGGGGAGTAATTCAGTGCAAGTCAGTGCAATACAAGAAAATGAAATATGCTTGATAGTTTCTGGGAACACTCGTACGCGCAAGGCTGAAATAAGAAAGAGAGAGACCATTTGCCAACATCGCCAAAACTAAGATGTTTATATTCCATATAAACACGGAAGTGGGAATGGGGGATGAGAAATCTGATCCTTTATTTCGATGCGTGAACGGCCAGGACCACGGAGCAGTGCTAGGATTGACTCTGTTCGTTAGATGGAATGCAAGACGAAAAAACTTGTCTTTATTATTTCACCCCTCCTTTGACACAAGTATCGTGATCATTTCTAACATAGTATGTTTGCTTAAAATATATCTGTCTTTGTTTCTTATGCTTTTGTGACACACTTAAGTCCTCGTGAGACGATTTGCTGAAAGGAGTAGTATTGCTTATTATTTTATTATTATATCAGCATCATCATCATCATCTTCGTTAGTAGTAGGAGTAGTATTGCTTTTATGTGTTTTTTATTATTATTATGGTTTTTTATTATCATTATTGTTCTTGTTGTTTTGTTGTTGATGTTGTTTATGTCATTCCATTATTAGATTATTATATTGATTTTTATTATCTTTTATCATGTGTCTCCTCCTTCTCCTCTCTCTTCTTCTTTTTCTTCTTCTCCTCCTCCTCCTCCTCTCCTCTTCTTCTTCTTTTTCTGCTTCTTCTTCTATCCATTTCTGTTTGATGTATTGATTGGTAGGACTCGTCTCTTTTAATGTACGGTCTACGCGGTAGGATTCTTCTGGCCAGACTAAAAAAGAGAGGGTGTCATCTCTTTGTTGGCATTCTGACTTTGTCTGAAAGGAGGAAGAGAGAGAGAGAGAGAGAGAGAGAGAGAGAGAGAGAGAGAGAGAGAGAGAGAGAGAGAGAGAGAGAGAGAGAGAGAGAGAGAGAGAGAGAGAGAGAGAGAGATGGTTACCTTGCACTCATCAACTCTTAACAGCGAGAGTCGGGGAAAAAAAAACAAAACAAAAACAAAAAACAAAAAAAAACAAGAGGAAATATGTCGTGTTTGTTCACACTCACCACAAGGGGTAGTTACACGCTATGTGATGGATGCGGGCCAGAACGAAACATGCTCCTAGAAATTAATGCCATCTATCTTGTTCTTCTCGGGGGCCAGGGCCGCCTGAGCATTCATCTCTGTATCTTTGCTCGTTAATACAGCATTCTTCCACGTCCAGCTCATCAATAACACACTTGTCAGCAGGGGCTGTTCGCAGGGTGAAAAACCACTTGTCTTTTGAAAGAAGCGGTTGTTGTTTCCTGGGCTTGAGATGGGGATCCATTGAAATGCAAATCCTGCCGCTGTTGATGATCTCTGTGCATTTGAAATGTTTTGTTTTTCTTTCTTTTTCACCGTCCCTATAATGCAACATTTGTATTGTGGTGTGTGCGTGTGTGTATGTGTGTGTATGCGTATTTTGTGTGTGTGTGTGTGTGTGTGTGTGTGCGTGCGTGCGTGTGTATGTGTTTGTATGTGCGGGTCTGTGTGTATAAGTGTTTCTGTATGTTTGCATTGGGTGTGTGTGTGAGTATGTGTTGTGTGTATGTTGCGTTTGTGTGTGTTGTGTTGTGTTGTGTGTGTGTGTATGTGTGTGTGTGTGTGTGTGTGTGTGTGTGTGTGTGTCTGTGTGCATGAGTATTTGTGTACATTTTGCATTTGTGTGTGTGTGTGTGTGTACGAGTGTTTGTGTATGTTTGCATTTGTGTGTGTGTGTGTGTGTGTGTGTGTGTGTGTGTGTGTGTGTGTGTGTGTGTGTGTGTGTGTGTGTGAGTAGGAGTGACTGAGTGAGTGAATGAGTGTGTATGTGTTTGTACGTGCGGGTCTGTGTATGAGTATGTTTGCGTGCGTGTATATGTGTGTGTGTGTGTGTTCTCTGTGTGTGTGTGTATGTTTGCGTGCTGTATATGTGTGTGTTTGTGTGTGTGTGTGCTTTCTGTGTGTTCTGTGTGTGTGTGTGTGCGTGTATATGTGTGTGTGTTCTCTGTGTGTGTGTGTGTGTGTGTGTGAGTGTTCTGTGTGTGTGTGTGTGTGTTGTGTGTGTGAGAGAGAGAGAGAGAGAGAGAGAGTGTGTGTGAGTGAATGAGTGTGTATGTGTTTGTACGTGCGGGTCTGTGTATGCGTGTGTGTGTGCGTGCGTGTACGTATGTGTGTGTGTGTGTTCTGTGTGTGTGTGTTGTGTTGTGTGTGTGTGTGTTTGTGTGTGTGTGTGTGTGTTCTCTGTATGTGTGTGTTCTGTGTGTGTTCTCTCTCTGGTCTCTTTCTCTCTCTCTCTCTCTCTCTCTCTCTCTCTCTCTCTCTCTGTGTGTGTGTGTGTGTGTGTGTGTGTGTGGTATTCTGTTGAACCCCTTTCTTATTCCTCTGTAATTTTGTTTCTGAATGTGTTCTTGAAAACAAGAGATCTGCTGATTCTGGTTCAAATGGCCAGGTCAGGCTAATATTCTATGTCTCCTACTTTTGGAATCTGCTGCAACCAAGCATAGCACACATTAACATAAAATGTTGTTTCGTGTTTTTTAAATGCGATAAGTCATATGTGTTAATGGACTTATTACTTCGATCTTCCTTTAGCTTCCTATACATGGTCTAATGTACTAAAATGGTGACTGTCTACCTCTCTGTCTGTCTATCTATCTCTCTGTCTATCTGTTTATCTATCTATATCTATCTATCTATCTATCTGTCTGTCTGTCTGTCTGTCTGTGCATGTGTGGATGTATGTATGTATGTATCTATCTATTTATCTATGTCTGTCTATCTTTCTGTCTTTCTGTCTATCTGTCTGTCTATCTCTGTGTGTGTCTGTCTGTCCATCTATATATGTCTAACTCTTCTCTATCTATCTGTCTGCCTGCCTGTCTGTCTGTCTGTCTGTCTGTCTGTTTATCTATCTATCTATCTGGAACAACAGTAATATTAAATACACTGATACTGCTATGCTGAAAATGCGTCAAAGGTGTCCTGTTTCTCCCACAACGTTGGCACAAACAATTACATTCAGACTGGCTTTGAACTGGACAGTACTTACATTATTCCAGTCAAGGAGACGATGATGTTGTACCCACAACAACCTTATTGTCTCTTTCTGCTGGAATTAACATCTCCCTCTTTGCCAAACTTTTAGACCGGAGACACAAAGGCAGCAGAGAGTACGTGCTAAAGTGGAAGCCGGTGGGAAACATTAGACACTTATTACGTCGTCAGAGTGAGCAGCTTGCGGTCAGTGTGATGTCGCCCTTAACCCTTTGACCTCCGCACCCTATCCACCAACTGCAAAAACTTAATCCTTTGATTCCCTCACCCTACCCACCAGGAAGGGTGAGGGAATCAGAGGCTGAAGTTTTCGCTTTGCTAGCATGGTTGGCGATGCAGGACGCTAGTGAACAGGGTGCGGGAGTCAAAGGTTGATGTATGGTGGCTCTGCTGATTTAAAGTGGCACTAATGGAGTTACGTGTGAGGACAACGGGTCATAACCCAGCACATCGCAAAGTCTGCGAAACATATTTTTTTTAGAAAACGGCTTTACTTAAATAATAACATCGAGGTCGTGACTTTGTGCGTGGAAAAAGTTCTGCAAACAAGTTTGTTGTTTTTAAGTAGAAAGATTGAGAGAGAGATAAAAAAGAAAGAAAGAAAAAAAAAAAAAAAAGAGAGAGAGAGAGAGAGAGAGCTGGAAACCTGGTCAAAGCAAAAGTTTTACAGACATTGGGTTTTCTCAAAATAATTTTAGCGAAAAAAACACAAACAAACAAACACACAAAAAAAGGAGTAATCTGTATGGGCCCTAGACTGTGCATGTATGTGAGTGAGTATGTCTGTCTGTCTGACTCTCACTCTGTCTCTCTGTCTGTCTATCTGTATCTCTCTGTCTCTCTCTCTGTTTCTCTGTGTGGTGTGTGTGTGTCTCTCTCTCTCCCACTGTCTCCGTCTGTCTGTCTCTCTGTCTTTCTCTCTGTCTTTCTCTCTATCGGTCTGTCTGTCTGTCTGTCTGTCTCTCTCTCTCTCTTCCCCTCCCTGTGTGTGTGTGTGTGTGTGTGTGTGTGTGTGTGTGTGTGTGTGTGTGTGTGTGTGTGTGTGTGTGTGTGTGTGTGTGTGTGTCTCTCTACAGACACTTGCTTTTGCATCATGGAGACAGGTTATCTAAATTTACATGCTTGTAAATAAGTCTTTTGTTGTTGTTGTTGTTGTTGTGAAAGCTCATATCTGTTTCTTACTGTCAGAAAACGCAAACAAGTATGCTGCAAATGAAACACGCGGCAGAACACCGACTGCTCAGCAGTTCCACCTTGAAAACATAAACATTAACCGCCTCATGCATCAGACAGTGCTGAAGCTTCTGATGACCGTTTTTTGTTATTCTCTGATTATACAATAGCTTTGTTCTCATTAAGAAATCATGGGATCGGAAGAGAAGCGGAAAGGATTCATGCGGTTTTTAAAGTGGTGATGGACAGACTTTTTTTTTTTCCCCTTGCGAATCTAATTTGAAATGCCATCAAACGAGAACAAAAAAGAAATTGTCTGACTGCCGTGGAACAAAGACAGAGCATCAGTATGGTTTCACTTCATTGTTGGTGTTTTCTTGTGAGGACAAGTGAAGTTAAAAAGTTGATGAACTGTTAGTTACGCGGAAACAAGAAGAGAAAGGCCGTGTGGAGGTCAGTGGGATTGGCGCTGAGCATGTTTTTTTGTTTTTTTTTAAACCACTTTCGACGCAAAACTTACTGTTTATCTTTTACTTTGACGTGTCTTTGTGTTTTTGCAAGTTGTATGTGTTCTGGAAATTGTTTTGTTTTGTTTTGTTTGTGTGTGTGTGTGTGTGTGTGTGTGTGTGTGTGTGTGTGTGTGTGTGTGTGTGTGTTTGTGTGCGCGCGGGCGAGCGCATACGTGCATGTGCGCATGTTTGCCAGTTTTCTTTGTGCAAGTGTTGAGAGTGATAATTAGAGCGCACACACGTGTGTGATCGCGTTTGTGTATACAGTTACAATCTACTTGCCAAAACACGGCACAACACTCCACAGTGTGTGTGTGTGTGTGTGTGTGTGTGTGTTGTGTGTGTGTGTGTGTGGGGTGTGTGTGTGTGTGTGCATTCATGCGTGCGTGCGTGCGTGTGTGTGTGTGTGTGTGTGTGTGTGTGTGCACGGATATGTGCACGTTTGTGTGTCTGCGTGAATGTGATTGTTAGAATGACGTATGTGAACGCGTTTGCTTATAGTTTGTATGCACTAGAATGGACTGCACTGTGTATGTGGGGGTGGGGGGGCGTGTCACACACCCACACGCACAGAGAGAGAGAGAGAGAGAGAGAGAGAGAGAGAGAGAGAGAGAGAGAGAGAGCAGTTTGGAGTCTTGCAAGCTTCATTACAATTGTACTGGATCAATAAAAAAAAAATGTCTTCGTAGCTGCATGGCATTATCCATTTTCGTGCAGATTTGTCGATTTCTGAAATTGCACTGCACCGATCCCTACGCCTGATTGTAAAACTTCTTACCACTTAACTACATTTCTGTAAGATATGGCAGTCCTTGCTCGAGAGCTCAAGTGGAACAAAAGGTGATCTCGTTTATTTCGTTTTATTTTGTTTAATTCAGTTTATTCGGTTACTGTTATTTATTCGATCATTATCCTGTTTTAGTTTATTTCATTCATATATTCGTATACATTACATTATCATCATAGTTGTCGGCGCCATCGTCATCATTATCATCATCATCATCGTCACCATTGTCATCATCATGATCATCAGCATTTTAGTCATCTGTTTAATCTGTCATGCACATTCGATACTTAGCTAACATGCGTCAAATTAGTGCCCGCTGTATTTCAAGGGAAGCCGAATATATCAATTTTCAAAAGTTTAAGACATTTCCATTGCTGTTAATCCCACGTGGAAAAAATGTCAATGACTATGATGTTATTTTATACGCTCTTTTGCAAACACGTTTTCGTAGTAACGATGGGCTAGTTTTTCTTCTCTCGGTCAGACATATTAATCTGTTGCTAATAAAGTACTCAGAACAGCAGTTTCATTTTATTAGAGAGATGGGAAGGAAGGGAAAGCAGCAAGTCCTTTGGGACAGTCCCATCACATCAATCACCCCCAGCTTTAAGGCTGAACCCAGTAACTGCCAGGGTCACTCCTTCACCAAGCCACGCAGCTTTGGCGGTGGCTAAATTGAGACATTTACAAGTCATTAAGATGACCCTCGTGTATACAGCAGATTGGCTAGAGAGGTCTGCTTCTGCCTGTGTATCGGCTGGTTATGGACACTTCTGAGCCCGAGCTTTCTAAGAGCGTGGTTGGTTGATTTGATTCATGACACATGGTAGTATGCCGTTATGCAACCTTCCTTCCCCCCGTGGGGATGTCAGGATATGGCTCTTTCGGTATGAATAGTATCCCCACCTTCTGGAAATTCTGTGCTAGAATTGTCCTTTTTCTCTGTCACAGTCTGTTTCTGCCTTGCTCCTTTGCTTTCTGTCATCTCTATCATTTTCTGCCATGCTGATCCATTCACCCGTATGTATTTCGTGAAGTCTTACATACTTTCTATTATGTTTGATGATTAGGTGCATGTAGTAACTGCATTTCTGGCTGTAAAGAAATGCTATGTGCACACGCAATTTTAGGTCGTTTAGGGCAGTTGTCGTATAGGTTTTAACGTCCTCAGTTATGTTTACGATTGTGCTCAGTGTTTTTTTGTTTTTAAGCCATCTGGTGATAAAGTGGACGGAATGGTCAACGCCAGGGTCATAACCTTAGATTATGGGTGTGAATGCTCTGTGTACTTAATTGGGTTTTTTTGTTTGTTTTGTTTTGCTAGTTCTTTATTTCTCAGGGTTATCGAAGTGTTCTGTACATTTTGCAATTGTTTTAACACTGATATGACTCTTGGCCGTAAGCTGGGCTTTAGATGCTGATGCTGATGATGCTGCTGCTGCTGCTGATTGTGATGACGATGATGATGACGATAATGATGATGGAGCATTAATGCCTTGAATTTTCCTATATCATCTCCCCTACCGCCCATACTTTCGTTGCATGCTAGAACTTTCAACCAATTCAAACTTATACTTCAAAATGTTCCTCTGTATTCTACATGTTTGTCTTGTTGACCGCCTTTGTCAACTCATGTTGGTATTCAGAGAGATTCAGAGTAGTATGCCAATTCAGACTTACGTACCACACACACACACACACACATATATCCCCCTCCCCCTTGTAGCATGAACACCTCACGATAATATGAAGAATCCATGTCAGGCAACAATATCAGGAACTTCTCACGTACGAGTAATTTGTATGTTGTTCTTTCAGAAGTCTAAAGAGACCTTTAAAAGTTTACTAATTCTATCAGAGGAAACTTTGTCTGAGTTTTCCTTAAACGTTTCGTATATTCAGCAGAATATCCTGACGACTTTAAGAAAGTATGATTAGACAAACTACATAACCTTTACAGAACAGTGGTGGACAAGACTATTATTGTGAGGAAAAAATACATAATTAACAGTTCATTGAGATGAAAAATATTATCCCAATACATAATGGTTCAGATTAGATTTCTGTTCAGTATTATCCAGTCCTATTTTGTGATTTGTACTGCTAGACATCAGCGCTCAATTCAGGTTATGACCCTAGTTGTAGGTCATTTTATGGCAGTTTTAAGCCGAAACGACTTATCGGGTATTACTACTGCAGTAGTTTAAAGTGCAGTACAAGATTTCGAAATGTTCGGAACATCCCCACATGCAAACCACTCTGCAGCCTTTACATCCTTTGTCTTCGGACGTAACCGTTATGATAATTATTAACATGATTTCTTTACCCCATGACTGTTCCTGTCAGTATTAGTAAATACAGTTCCTGCTTTATACCAGGAGTGTATTTATGTGTCAGCCTGTCAGCAGTTAATGAATGGTTTTCAGTACCAGACGCACAGTTGGCTAGACAATTTGATAGCAAGGGAGACGCTGTAACTTTGAACATCATTACGGCACTCAGCTATATGAAAGTTTATGGCAGTTCTTCGAGACTTTATGTTCATATCTGATTATCTTCGTCTGTGCCTTGTATGAAAGTAGCATGCAAACTGGGCTGTGATAAAGCAGATATGTATGCTGGCTTCAGAAAACTAAAGTCTTTCAATGGGAACATGTCAGAAAGATAATTATGTTCATCATGAAATATGATCGTCACTGTTGATCCAAAAATGTAATTATCAAGATTGGTATTCAGAATGAGAACGATGAAAAGTAAGTATGCTACAATCTCTTGAAACATCTTTTGTGTAAGCAAGAAATGGCTGTACTTGGTGTGCAGCTACAGCATATTATTTTCAAGTGTGAATATTTTTCAGTGTGATATGTCATCATGGGTCGCTCATACTTAGCGTATGGAATGTTCAGCATTATGCACAAAATTATCCCATTATATTGGGTACTGCAAATCGAAATTTCAGGATATTTTTTGTCCTCTGAATATGAAGAAGCTTTTTTTTCTGTGTAGATAACTTATTTACATATTTATGAAGTTAAATACCATTTCCATTGTTCGTAATTTTCCTTCATAATCCATTCGCCTACCTCAATGCATTGTAATTTTCCTTCATGATCTATTCACCTACCTCGTTGCATTGTAATATTGCTTCATGATCTATTCACCTCCTCAATGCATTGTAATATGCTTCATGATCTGTTTCACCTACTCATTGCATTGTATATTGCTTCATGATCTATTCACCTACCTCATTGCATTATAATATTGCTTCATGATCTATTCACCTACCTCATTGCATTGTAATATTGCTTCATGATCTATTCACCTACCTCGTTGCATTGTAATATTGCTTCACGATCTATTCACCCACCTCATTGCATCGTAGTATTGCTTCACGATCTATTCACCTACCTCATTGCATTGTAATATTGCTTCATGATCTGTTTACCTGCCTCAATGCATTGTAATATTGCTTCATGATCTATTCACCTACCTCATTGCATTGTAATATTGCTTCATGATCTGTTCACCTACCTCATTGCATTGTAATATTGCTTCATGATCTATTCACCTGCCTCAATGCATTGTAATATTGCTTCATGATCTATTCACCTACCTCATTGCATTGTAATATTGCTTCACGATCTATTCACCTACCTCATTGCATTGTAATATTGCTTCATGATCTATTCACCTGCCTCAATGCATTGTAATATTGCTTCATGATCTATTCACCTACCTCATTGCATTGTAATATTGCTTCATGATCTGTTCACCTACCTCATTGCATTGTAATATTGCTTCATGATCTATTCACCTACCTCATTGCATTGTAATATTGCTTCATGATCTATTCACCTACCTCATTGCATTGTAATATTGCTTCATGATCTGTTCACCTACCTCATTGCATTGTAATATTGCTTCACGATCTATTCACCTACCTCATTGCATTGTAATATTGCTTCATGATCTATTCACCTACCTCATTGCATTGTAATATTGCTTCATGATCTGTTCACCTACCTTATTGCATTGTAATATTACTTCATGATCTATTCACCTACCTCATTGCATTGTAATATTGCTTCATGATCTATTCACCTACCTCGTTGCATTGTAATATTGCTTCACGATCTATTCACCCACCTCATTGCATCGTAGTATTGCTTCATGATCTGTTCACCTACCTCATTGCATTGTAATATTGCTTCACGATCTATTCACTACCTCATTGCATCGTAGTATTGCTTCACGATCTATTCATCTACCTCATTGCATTGTAATGTTGCTTTATGATCCATTCACCTACATCATTGCATAACTTTCTCATTTTATTCTGAACATTGTCGTAGGTAAGAAAATGTGGCATGAAATGTCAACGGTCAACGATCTATCAAAGCAAAAGTGTTCAACTGCTATGTGGTGAGGCCTAAAACTGGAGCAAACAAAGGCATGGGAAGACACTGACGACTTTCATAGCAAGCTCGAACACTGTTTGGGCGGGAAGCACATTGGAGAAGGATGTGGAAGGGGAAAGGAGAGATCTGGATAGGGAAGAGGAAAGACGGCTGGTGGAGATCATCTCTTAATCTTCGGGATCAGGTCACTGTTAATGGGATTGTTTCTGACTGCCATCCTGTTTCTTGATATTTCTTCCTCACCATTACCAGTTCACAACATCTTACTTTTTGGAATTGTAATACTTTACGAAAACATGATATTTTAAGATCTGGTCGGACGTTTTGCCCAGAATAAAATAATGTACCATTTAAAGATCGATTGCGCCCAATAATTGGGTTTACATTTTAACTCGAAAACTTAAGACAATGATGATGTAACCATCTCGTTTTCATTTTCGATTCCATTCAGGATGATAAAAAATCCAGTCACAGAAAACGTGCATGTGTAATTCTGTCCACTTGATATTTATGATAGCCTGCAAGAGATGGAGGAAAATATGTGAGAAGTGAATAATATCACTTACTGGGAGCTTCTGGTATCTACATTGTATGTCTAGATCATTGCTGGAAGGTTGGGTTTAAGGTATGTTTAGGAAGGCTGAGACCACACAGTTAAGTGTCAGAGATACGTCAGCAGGGTGTTGTTTAAACTTCCTGATGAACATCACTTGTGTTTTATTGAAACCCGATTGACACCAGGATTTGTTACGAAAGAGAGCATGGTATGTAGGTTTGTCACACAAGCACATAGTGAAACTTCATAGCATCATAACCATTATTCCTACTTTCATGTATTATTATAGCGTTAGAAAAAACGTGCCCTAGATTTTATGGCTATCCATGTCTTAATCTTGCAGTTACCATTTTCAGTGAATTTAAGGATGTGTTGTAAATAAGCACAGACATTTGGCAAAGAAAAGACCTCGGAAGGCATGAAGGCATGCCTGTGATTTAATCCTTTGTGACGAATGGTCCCCTAAAACTGAAACGTTTATGGTCTAATTAACTTTGTGGCCTCATCCCAGTCGGCGAACGAAAATGTTTCATTGGCACGGGTGGTTTGCTGCCATGCCTCCGTTAATTATCTCTCCACAAATCTTGCCGACTGCATTGATCAGAACAGCACAGATCCTCAGGCACTGGGTCTTTGTAGCAATGAGGCCACAAGAGATTCTCTAAGGGGAGATAATTGATCTCCGTCTAAACGTGCAGTTCCTGTAGGGGACTGCTCTCACACAGTTAAAGATGATCCAGCCTTAATAGATTGAAGACAAATTTCAATCATGTTCCTTTTTTTTCTCTTGAGCCAGGAGCAATGGATCACTCCTGATGAAATTAGCAGGAACAAGGAAAAGAAAATGAACAGTTTCAATCAAACTATTGGTTTTTCTGCTCTCTTTCTCACTGTTGTGTTTACTTCCAGTTATTCTTTGACTCTAATTTGATGAAACGTTGTAATGAATTTGGCGAAAGAAAGCATTGTGTTCTGAGTAATATGACTCTACAAAAACAAACCAGTTGTTCCGGGCAATAGAGCCAGCAGCTCTGATGGGTGAAAAGGCCTGATTTGTACTGATTTGGTGGGAATAAACACCCTTGGCGAAAACAACTGATGAGAGCTGCACAGTCCGTTTCTCGGTTTGTCATTGAAATAGATTTGTCATATAATTGTACTTACCTTCTAAAGGACTGACTGACTGACCTGACTGACTGACCTGACTGTTTGAATGCGTACACTGACGAATACCGAAGATTTTCCAGTAAGAAAAGTCATACAGATGTTGTTGTTTTTTGTAAACTGTGGTTAACTGGTTCAGATTTACATTTAAAATCCACTGCTTTGTTGTTGTTGATTTACTTGTTTATTTTTCTTTATCAACGTGTGTTGTGTGTTTGAATCACATCCACATTAGACCTATATACACTCAAGAATCGGCCTGCACAGCCACAGCAGAAAGTGCACGTCATGACCACAACGCCTCCTGGTGCAGACTATCATCTCCAGAGATGTAAAGAGGCCGACGACGATATATATATATATATACATACAGGTAGGTAGGTAGGTAGATAGATAGATAGATAGATTAGATAGATTAGATAGATAGATAGATAGATTAGATAGATAGATTAGATAGATAGATAGATAGATTACATTAGATTAGATTAGATTAGATAGATAGATAGATAGGTAGGTAGGTAGATAGATTTTGTTGTTGTTGATGTAAATTTACGTGTGTTTGAATCATACCCACCTTAGGCCAGATCTCCGTTTCAGCAAGTACGATACGGGTATAAGTTATCATCCATTGCAGATAGTGTCAGATCTTTACTTACTATCATGCTTATGAGGACTTAAGGGCCCAAACACTTGCTTGTCGGGGGTTTCTACTCTGAGGACCTTCTGCTGCCCAGCTCTCTACAGAGTATTTTGCTATTACACACTCATAAAATCAGTCACCTGCAGACACGTCTTCATGAGCACACTGAAAACTAGATCTCAGCAGTTTGCTCAATGGTACATGTCTTTCTTTGGCAGCTGTTGATTTGTGTCTGTTCTGTTGAAGAGTATATGCATTTTTCTTCCATGAGAATAGATAACGCTGAGTCAAGACGGAAACTCTGATCCGTGCAATTATCTTATTGAAAACAGTCCTAAGGCGGGAAGGTCTTTCCTTCAGCTGCGTTATGAACAGCATAAACCTTACTCAGATACAAATGCCAGAGCTCTGGTTGATGTAGAAGGAATCGAAAGAACAATTGTTTTCTACTTCTTTTCATTACGGCATTGATTACTCTGTGTGTGTGCAAGAAGAGAGACAAAGGTGGTAGGGGTACTAAGAAATATAATTTTTCGATTTGAATATTAATTTTTTCCCCACACTTTTTTTACCTGTTAAAGGCAGAAATACAATGTATCTAGGTCTTGTTTATAAGTGAAAACGTTTTTCTTTCTTCTTTCTTTTTTTTAACTTGTTAAAGGCAGAAATACAGTGTATCTATATGGCTCTTTAAGCAAGGTCATCGTTTACGTGTTTTTTTTCCCCTGCTTCTCTTTCGTACCTCTATTCTATTCTCAGATAGCTGGGCTAGTCACGTCCCTTGTTCCGCAGTGGTAATTGCGTCCCTTGAGCCGCGACAGTTCAAGGCCCTGGATAATGCGACTCTTGCTCTGGAAAGTAAAGTAGTCCCACCGAGGACGGGAAAAATGTCTTGCCGCTGAAACGCAATGACCTCCCCTGTGAGCGACATCTAAAGCACTTGGTGAGAGGACTCTCCGAGAGTTTTCAATCGGCAGGATTGACGGGACGTGCGATAATTGGTCAGTGAGAGTGATTGACAGAACTGACGGTGGGAACCCCCATGGGGACAGTGGAACCTTCAGCAATTGGAAGTCTTTCTAACAGATAACAAAGCTGTAAGAGCGTCTGGGGGTGTGAATAGCCGGCTGATGACACGCACATGCTGCTGGTTCACAAGGTTATGTTTACATTCATAGCTGATGGAGGATTGAAGAAGTTTTGATTGTGATACTGACTCTTGGTGAAAAGCTCAAAGTATTTTTGGGATATGTGCATGTGGATGTCCGTTTCTGCACAAGCGTGTGTATTTAATTATTTCTTGTTGTTGATGTTGTCATATATCTTTCAGAACGGTTAGCTCTAGCGTTTTACTACCCTCTAGTCTGTGTAAACTGCCACAAAATCATGCAGTTTATGACTTTCACAAAACAGAGTGGTTTGGGACTGAACGCTGTATTTCAGTTTTCCGCTACAGCTCATACTCTGTCTCTGTCTCTGTCTCTCCTCTCTCTGTCTCTGTCTCTGTCTCTGTCTATGTCCTCTCTCTCTGTCTCTTCTCCCCCCCCCCTCCCCTGTCTCTGTCTCTGCCTCTCTCCTGTCTCGTCTTGCTGTTATTCTGCTGTCTAGTCTGTCTCTCTCTCTCTCTTCTCCCCCCCCCCCTCCCTTCTCTGTCTCTGCCTCTCTCTCTTCTCTTCTCATGACTCTGTCTATGTATATCATACCAGACACCCTCTCACATCCCTCCCCCCACCCCACACCACCACACCCCTCACCTCCCCCACCCCCCCTTCTCTGTACTCTGTATTGTCCCTGTCGTAAGCCTCTCACATTTCTCTGTCATTTATCTCCCCTGTCTCTGTCTCTGCCTCTCTCTCTGTCCTGTCTCTGTCTCTGTCTATGTCTATGCCTCTCTCTCTGTCTCTTCTCCCCCCCCCCTCCCCTGTCTCTGTCTCTGCCTGCCTGCCTATCTGCTGCTGTTTCTGCTTCTGCCTGTCTCTCTCCTCTCTCTCTCTCTCTCTCCTCTCTCTCTCTCATAGACGTCACGTTCTACTCTATATCATACACACAGACACACCCACACACACAAACACACCACCACACACACAACACACACACACCACACACACACACACACACAACCACACACCACACACACACACACATACACACAACACACACATTCCATGGGGCATGATATCTGTAATGGGGTCGCATGATGTAAATTCCTTTGAAGAGGCATCGACATTACTACGTGAGAAACAGTTTAATTAAGAAAGAAATGAAAAATGTAAAATGAATAGAACGCACATAATGTATGCACATAAGCACAAAACATGCGCGCGCGCGCACATACACATACACACATGTACACACGCACATACACACACGTACAAGCATGCTCACACACGTACCAGTGCACGCACGCATACACACACACACTTATACAAGCACAAGCATAACACACACACACACACACACACACACACACACACAACACACACACACACACACACACACAGATATATACACACACATATATGTGTATAGAATACCACATATATATATATATATATATATAAACACATATACACAACACACACACACATTTATATAATATATATATATATACTCACATACACAAACACACATGCACGCACACACACACGCGCGCGCGCGCGCACACATACACCACACACACATACACAACACACACACACCACACACACAAACACTCGCTACGCACATACGCGCACACATACCACACACACAGACACTCACTCACACACACACACACACACACACATTACACACACGCACGCACGTACACACACGCACGCACGCGCGAACACACAACACACACACACACACGCACGCACACACACACACACAAACACACTCGCATACACAACGCATAGCGCGTGCGCGCACACACATACACACACAAACATACACCACACACAACACACACACACCACACCGCTTGCACACACTCACCCCACACACACACACACACACACACACACACACACACACCACACACACACACACAACACACACACACACACACACACCTCTTTACTGAGTTGTGATGGTGAACCACCAAAACACTTTCGATGTTTGTTTATATGTTACAGGTTGCTTGGAGTTGGCTCGTAAACAGCCGGTGACTGACCATTAGTTCTTGAACTGACCTCAAATACTCTGTCATGCCATTAAGGGCATAACCCTACGTCGGCCACCAAGGACATCATCATCTCACTTCAGGTAATAGCGACTGTCTGTCTGTATCTGTCTCTTCTTTCTGTCTGATGGTGTTTTTTTTGTGCTGTGATTATGTAAGACGTTGTTGTGGTGGTTGTGGTGCTGGTGGTGATGGTTCTTTTTGTGTGTGTAAAGTTGGGGCGTTGTTTTTGTTATTGTTTGTTTGTTTGTTTTTAAACTAGGTCCTTTGGCTGGTTCTGCTTTCATCCATTTCCATACTCTCTCTTCTCTCTGTCTCTTCTCTCTGTCTCTCTCTCTCCCCCTTTCTCTCCCTCTCCCTTTCTCTCCCTCCCCCCATCTCTCTCCCTCCCCCTCTTTCTGTCTCTCCTCTCTCTTTCTCCCTCCCTCCTCTCTCACCCCTCCCTCCCCCTCTCCCTCTCTCCCTCTGTCTCTCCCTCCCTCTCCTCTCCTCCCTCCTCTCTCTCTCCCTCCCTCTCTCTCTCCCCCTCTCTCTTTTTTCTCACTTACTCTCTCTCTCTCTCTCATTCATTACTGAGATGTGCAGTTTTGCCAGCACAAAAACAGCTTGTGGTAAAATCATACTTTTGTAATGTTAAGGAGAGAAATTAGTGAAGATTGCATTATCAGTCACCAGTGTCGCCCTCAGTGTTATTTTTCCATTCATTGTAGTTTTTATTTCAATTAAATTCGTATCAGTCCACTTCAGCTCAGCGCATTTGAATCCATTTCAGTTGAATTATTTGAACCTGGCTGAAAATAAAAAGGTTTATATAAACCTGTTTGTCTCACACAAAGCATGAATAGAAGATTGCGTGTTTCTGTTAGAATATAACTTGTCGTGATTGTCAGTTATTATGTGCAACTCGTTGTAATGTAGTGGAAGTAACAATTGGGAATGCGCCCACATTCGTGCGTTATCTGGTACTCGTTTCTCAATATCTTGCCTATCTCTCATTTTTTCTGTGAGAAAATTTGAGAAACACCCAAAGTAACAATTGGGAGTGTGCCTACACTGTTGTATTATTATCTGGTATCCATTTTTCAGTATCTTACCTCTCATTTTTTTTTCTGTCAGAAAATTTGACAAACAACCAAAGTAACAATTGGGAATGTGCCTACACTGTTGCATTATCCGGTATCCGTTTCTCAATATCTTGCCCCCCCCCCCCCCTCTCTCTCTCTCATTTTCTTGGTCAGAAAATTTAAGAAACACCCTAAGTAACAATTGGGAGTGTGCCTACACTGTTGCATTATCCGGTATCTGTTTCTCAATATCTTGCCTCTCTCTCTCTCTCTCTCTCTCTCTCTCATTTTCTCTGTCAGAAAATTTAAGAAACACCCAAAATAACAATTGGGAGTGTGCCCACACTGTTGCAGTATCTGGTATCCGTTTCTCAGTATCTTCTCGCTCTCATTTTGTTTCTGTTCGAAAATTTGAGAAATTCCCAAAGTAACAATTGGGACTGTGCCCATACTCTTGCGGTATCTGGATCCGTTTCTCAGTATCTTATTTTCTCTCTCTCTCTCTCTCTCTCTCTCTCTCTCTCTCTCTCTCTCTCTCTCTCTCTCTCTCATTTTTTTCCTGTCCGAAAATTTGAAAAACAACCAAAGTAACAATTTGGAGTGTGTCCACACTGTTGCATTATCTCGTATCTGTTTCTCAATATCTTCTCTCTCTCATGTTTTCCTGTCCCTTTTCCAACACCACATTAATGCCCACAGAATCTGGGACAGTTTGTCACAATGCTGTGATAATGCTGACGATGGGGATGGCAATCATAGTTCTATGAAGTCTCATCTGGGATTGGAACTGTGTAACCCCCGTCTGGATGCCGGGGACTCTTTCAGTATAAATAGTATCCCCACATTCTGGAAATTCATTGCTAGGAATTTCCTTTTTTTCTGTCACTCTCTTTGTTTCTGCCTTGTTCCTTTTCTTTTTGTCATTTCTTCCTCTCACTTTCTGCCTTGCTGGTCCATTCACCTGTACGTATTCGAAATATTTTACTTGCCTTAGGATTGATTAGGGTGCATGTATTAACGGTATTTATGGCTCTAAGGAAACGTGATGAGCGGAAGCAATTTTGGGTTATATATATATATATAATATGTACACACACACACATGTGTATATATATAGAGAGAGACACACACACACACACACACACACACACACACACACACACACACACACACACACACACACACACACACACACACACACACACACACACACACACAGATCCAAACATAACTGAGGATACTAAACCTATATATATATATATATATATATATATATATATATATATATATATATATATATATATATATAAACTTCAGCTAAATGATGACAAAACGGAACTCCTCCTAGCTTGCCCCAAGAAATTTCTCAGCCAACCATCTTTGCCCACTTCTCTTGAAATGGGCAATATCACAGTTCCCTTTTCTTCCGCTGTTCGCAGTCTTGGGGTCACTCTTGACCAAACCCTCTCTTTTCAGCAACACATCTCAAATGTTTGTAGAAGTGCTTACTTTGAACTTCGGAAGATTAGCTCTGTCCGCCACCTCCTGTCTGCTGACGCTACTAAAACTCTAGTCTGTGCTTTCATCTTCTCTAAACTTGACTATTGCAACTCTCTTTTGGTTGGACTTCCTAAACATCTCTTACATAGACTTCAACGAATACAGAATAATGCCGCCCGTCTGGTTTGTAGGTCCTCTAAATTTGAACATGTCTCTCCTTTGCTTCACTCACTTCACTGGCTTCCCATCTCAGACAGGATAGATTACAAAATTTCTTCACTGACCTACCATGCTGTCTCTGGCACTGGCCCTGAATACCTCTCTGAACTTGTTCACATTTACACTCCTTCTCGCTCTCTCCGCTCTTCATCTGACACTAGACTTCTCCGCATTCCCTCTGTGAGGACAAAAACTTATGGCCAACGATCTTTCTCTTACCAGGCTCCCACTACGTGGAATACCCTACCAACTCCTCTCAGGCACGCAGAGTCTATTACCTCTTTCAAAACCTCACTCAAAACACATCTGTTCTCGTGCTGACTTCTCCTCTTCGTGGTGCTTCTTCTTTATGCTTATGATATTGACAACCTGCGATGGTGTATGTTGTGTGTGTGTGTGTTTGTGTGTGTGTGTGTGTGCGTGCGCGCGCGCGTGCGTGCGTGTGTGTGTGTGTGTGTGTGTGTGTGTGTGTGTGTGTGTGTGTCTGTGTGTGTGTGTGTGTGTGTACTTGTAAAGCGCCAGAAGCAATTTTTTGGACTGTGCGCTATATAAATGCTCATTATTATTATTATTATTATTATTATTACGAAAGGTCTGTTGTTGTTTCATTGCGTAAGTCAGTGTTTGAACTTGAATATTCTGTGGTTTTTGATGTATCTTCTTACTTGTGTAGCTTTGATGGTGGTTGTTTTCTCATTGTATACGTAGTTGTGAACATTTTTTGTTTTGCGAAATGTAAAGCGCTGGTGAGCATGTTTGCATGGAATATGCGCTATATAAATAAACATTATTATTATTATTATTATTATTATTATTATATATATCTATAGATCTATACACATACACACACACACACACACACACACACACACACACACACACACACACTGTGTGTGTGTGTGTGTGTGTGTGTGTGTGTGTGTGTGTGTGTGTGTGTGTGTGTGTGTGTGTGTGTGTGTATAGATCTATAGATATATATATAGGTTTAGTATCCTCAGTTATGTTTGGATCTGTAGTTAGGAATGCTTCTTAAATCCCCTGTGTGACAGATTGGACGGAGTGGTCAGTGCCAGGCATATCCTGGGAGTATTTGCATGAATGTGTACTTAATTTTCTTTTCTTTCCATTTTTTTCTGTTGAAGTACTGTGTGTGTTTTGAAATGGTCATAGTCCTGATATGGCTGTGCGCAGTAGGCTGGGCTTGAAACAGACATAACGATAACAATGGAACTGCATATGGGGATGATAATTATGATGCTATTGAGGTTCATCTAGGATATAGACTGTGTGACAGAATTGTGCTCTACATTTACTGTTGTAATATTTCCTGGCTTATCCAGGTCTGAGAGATACACGCACCTGCGATGTTGGTCAGAGGATTTGAGAAACATCCAATGTGACGCATCTGTGAGGTGGAGGAGACTCGGTTGTGGAGGAGACTCGACTGTGGAGGAGACTGTGTGGTTCCCATCTTTCCAATGAGTTTATTGCATGTTCACTTCTGGATAGGAGCCATTGGGACTGAAAAA
This sequence comes from Monoplex corrugatus, assembly GCA_030674185.1. NCBI lineage: Eukaryota > Metazoa > Mollusca > Gastropoda > Littorinimorpha > Ranellidae > Monoplex > Monoplex corrugatus. The sequence continues at coordinate 60,882,404 of CM060308.1, forward strand.
AATCCAGTAATAATTTTATTTATTTCATCATCATCATCAGGTGCCCTGCCGCATGGCGTTGGCGACCATGGACTTCCAACCATGTCTATCTCTCGTTGCCCCGAGCATCTCCCCCACCCTCTTCATCCTCAGCCACCTTGCAAGTCCGTCCAGCATTCTCTCCCTGGGTCTACCCGGTGCTCTTTCCCTCCAGCTTTCCCGTTGTGACCAGGTGCTCCAAATCCCCCTTCCTCATAAAATGGCCTATAAATGTTGCTTGTCTTTTCCTAATCTTCCTTATCAGTGATCGACTTGTGTCTGCCTCCTTCAAGACTGTCTCGTTTATTTATTTACGGGATTCAAACCCACAACCTTCCAGTCTGTAGTCTGTTCCACCAGCCACTGCATCATGGCAACTGGTTCTGTCTCTCTAAATTGTCTCCTGGTATTCCTTTCTGTCATCTCTCTTTCGTTCTCTGTCTCTTGTACCTCCTGTCCCTTTCCGTTATGTGCCCCCCCCCTCTCTCTCTCTCGCTCTCTTTGTCTCTCTCTCTTTCTCTTTGTCTCTCGCTTTGTTTCTCTCTCTCTCTCTTTGTCTCTCTCTTTGTCTCTCTTTCTCTTTCTCTTTGTCTCTCTCTGTCTCTCTATCTCTTTCTCTCTCTCTCTCCCTCGCTCGCTCGCTCTCTTCTCTTCTGTTTCCACTCCCTATCGCCCCTTATTTGGCTCTGTTCCAGTTTTCATTTGGTTTTCCCTTAACGTGTGTCCTTGTAACAACTTTCATGCAAGTGCTGAAAAAGCCAGCATGATCATCAAACACTGGCGAGGTTGTATTTTTCCCTTAATCTTGGCAGTGGCTTGAAGTTGCTTTATGGCTAAAAGTTTACGAGCTTTTAATCAGTCAGGAACCCCTGAACGAGCAATCTACCATAGCTATTGATTTTCCTTGGATAAGTACCATCCAGCATCATGAACGACGCTATTCTAACTCAAAAGTTCAAGTACTGGAACTCTAACTGATAAAGAGTAAGTTAGTGGAGTGTTCTGATATTCAAACCAAAGCTTTGTTTTTAGTATGTGTATGTCTATGAACATTTGAGACGAGAAAAAAAATGGGTAGGGGTTGGGGGATGGGTGGAAGAAGTGTATTTCTGGAATTTATATCAGTACAGTTGACAGAGAAATAAACACCTTTGCCAGTCTTGTAAGCAAAAGCCATGGTTTTCTTCTTCACCATTTTGTTTCTTTTCTCAACCCCTTTGCGATTGTTTCAGATGAAGCAAACTTAAGAGACGCTCGTTCATGTAGCGATCTTAAAGTTTCTAACTGTTGCAAGACGGTTTGCAAATGGACACCTTTGCAGAAGTGTGTGGACAAACTTTGTGGGTCTTTCGCCCCCTTTTTTCCTGAGAGGAGAAAGTAATTGATTGCGCTGTGTGTGTGCACGTGATAAACGTCAGCGTGATGTGTGTGCAATGTACACGTATGGCCGGCAGAGTGATAGGGAGTGGCAAAGTGGTGTTGTCAGCTTGTCTTGATGGGTGCACCGCTTCTGTGTTTGCTGAGTGTATCGACTTTCCCCCCCGTCTTTCACAAAATGTTTATACAACTTTGGCTGGGTTTTTGTTGTTGTGGTGGTGGTAGTCGCCATGGTGGTGGTTGTCGTGGTGGTTTCGTGTGTGTGTGTGTGGTGTGTGTGTGTGTGTGTGTGTGTGTGTGTGTTGTGTGTGTGTGTGTTGTTGTTGTACAGTTCGGCGTTGTTTCTTCTCTCTCTCTCTCTCTCTCTCTCTCTCTCTCTCTCTCTCTCTCTCTCTCTCTCTCTCTCTCCTCTCTCGTTTGCGCCCATGCATGTGCATCTGAATAACACAATGCCAGTTCGAACTTACGTATTTGTGAATCCTAAATGACTTTGTAAACTACACTGAAACAACGTTTTGCACACACACACACACACACACAACACACACACACACACACACACACACACACACACACACACACACACACACACACACACATACACACACACAATACATACAACATAACACACACACGCACGCACGCACGCACGCACGCACAAATTAATGGCGATCGTGCTTTGAGACATTAAATGTTTCTCTTGAAAGATGTAACTTGTGTGTGCAAATCTGGTGTTAAAAAAAAACTTGACATCTTGACCACTATATATCACGGTAATCCGAAAAAGGTCTGGGGTATCGCAATTAACATCTCTGATTTGTCTTTTTCAAAATCAGTCCTGTGAAATTTTGAAAGCTTGTGATTTAATTTAATTAGTTTTGCGGCCTCATTCTGTTGAGTCAGCCAGATTATTTCCACCAGAGAGATGGCTTGCGTCTACACCTGTAGAAATTGCACATCACAAGTCTTCGTTGCAATATTGATTCGATTTCATAAATGTGGCAAGGATCAGTAACTGGTGACATTGGGGATCAGTAGCAAGGAGACTACAAGTGGATTTTGAAAGGAGATATTTTGATCATTGTATACTTATGCAATCCATGTGGAGGATGGTGAGTTTTTTTTAGAAGTACAAGACGATCCAGCTTTAATATATACCCCCCCCCCCCTTGTGGGATTCTCGGGGCTCTTTCAGTATAAATACTATCCCCACATTCTGGAAATTCGGTGCAAGAAATGTCCTCTTTTCTGTCACACTGTTTCTGCCTTGCTCCTTTGCTTTCTGTTATTTTTTCCTATCATTTTTCTACCTTGTTGGTCCATTCGCCTGTATGTGTATACGCTGGAGACAGATTTCAATCGTTTCATTGACTTGGTCGTTCACAGTGTTGCACCACCTCTCAAAAGTGTAGTTTGGCAGTGCTGAGAAAACAGAATGATTCGCTGCAGCTTGGTGTTTTGCTCACACTGTCTCTAGTGTGAAGCAGTTTCATTCTGTGTTCATTACGTACTTTCTGAAAGGAGTGACAATTAGGTACATGTATTATGGGAAATGAAATATGCGGAAGCAATTATAGCGAATTTAGGCCCGTTCTTTATATTTTCAATGTCCTTAGCTATGTTTAAATTTATTTTCAGGTGTGTTTTCTAAATTCCCTGTGCAATAAATTGGAGGGAGTGGTCAACACCAGGGGCATCTCCTTAGATTATGCACGCAAATGCATTGATATGTGTACTTAATTGTCTTTTCCTTTTTTCCTGTTGAAGTATGGTGCATGTTTTAAACTGATTTTAGCACTGATATGGCTCTACGCAGTCGGCTGGGCTTGAAACAAAAATAACAATAACACTAAGCTTCGAAAATTATTTGAATATTTCAAAAACAGTCGCGCCTTCTTTCCTCTCTCTGTTATTAAAGGCACAGGTATACTGCATTCAGATGTTCTTTCAGCAATGCCCATGGTCCTCCTGCTTTTGTTCACGTGTTCTCGTTCATACATTTTACCCTGGAAATGTGTGTTAGTGACATTCATTGTCCTGCAGAGGTAATTGCGATTGCGTACGTTGAGCCCATCGTCTTCAAAGCTTTGAACAACACAACCTTTACTTGGAAAGCAGAATAGTCCCGGTGAAGACAGAAAAGGTCTCGTCGCTGAAACACAATTACCTCTCAAGCGAGGAACATCCAGAACACTTGGTGAGACGATTCTCAGAATCTTCAATGGGCAGGATTGTCAGGACGTGAGATAATTATTCAGAGAAGGTGATTGAACAGAAGCGCCTGTGAGAATCTCTTTGGGGACAATGGAACCCTCAGCAATGGAGTCTAGCAAACAACGGTGCTCTAAAAGCGTCTGGCTTTGAATAAGTCCTTGATGACATGCTCACGCTGCTGATTTTCCAGGCTTAACGTTGCCTTGATGGATGAGTTTGAGTGAGACTGCAGAAGCCATTGCATTGGTGGTGAATCGGAGGCTTTCAAACTGAAATCGATTCTTCGATAAATTTCCGTTGCTTTTACTTCAGTAGTTTGCTTTAGTGGGTGATAAAAATTCATTGCATGTCGACTCTCTCTCTCTCTCTCTCTCTCTCTCTCTCTCTCTCTCTCTCTCGTCTCTTCTCTCTTCTCTCTCTCTCTCTCTCTCTGTCTTTCTCTGTCTGTCTGTCTGTCTTCTTCTGTCTGTCTGTCTCTCTCTCTCTCTCTCTCGTGTGTGTGTGTGCGTGCGTGTGTTTGCCTGCACATGCTCTCAAAAATGGAGTAATCACGTTTTTATCATCACGTCTACAACATAGTAATCAATACCTACAAGAGAGAGAGAGAGAGAAAGAGAGAGAGGAAAAGAAAAAGAAACAAACAAAAAAGAAGCTTTGTGCACTTATAAACAATACTCACTGTCTTTTATTTTCATCCTACATCTGTCTTCACTAACACGCTCATCCGCATGTCATCATCATTTTCGCCGCTGTCGTCCACACTGCGAAAACCTCCACCTAACTTTCCTCCAGTGGGTCTCTTATGGTGTGACAGCTCACACATGAACCTGCAATAAGTTTGTTCAGCTTAGATCCACGAGAGATTGGCCAACAGACGCGTGTTTTCATATCAAACACAGGAGCATATTGCCGGCGTGTTCCGCGTTGCTGCTGGAAATGTGTGTCTTCCGTGTATCTGCGCACTGCCGTAGTTGTCAAGATAACCTTGAGTTGGCAGGGGAAAATGTTTACTTACACTCGAACACAGATTTTCAGAGGGCGCTGAATTAAATCTACAGATTGAGCCGTAATGTTTTCTGTCTTGTCCGTTTCTTTGTTTTATTCCTGTTCTTTGATAAACAGAAATAGAAAACAGAAAGGGAAGTAATTAAAAAGAGTGTGTGCGTCTCTCTCTCTCTCTCTCTCTCTCTCTCTCTCTCTCTCTCTTTGTGTGTGTGTGTGTGTGTGTGTTGTGTGTGTGTGTGTGTGTGTGTGTGTGTGTGTGTTTGAGGTCTGGTTGGCATAGAGATAGAGCTCAGCAGATGGATCTTTACTCAAATTTGATAAAGCATGGGTACTATTGAGGAATCATAAACATATATATTTGGCGGACAGGTTGTCCAGATCAAAGTCAACATGGACCCCAAATTATCTAAAGCCAGCACTTTGTGACGGAAATAGTGTCAAACAGTGTTGTTGTTTTTTTAGGAATGTCTCCACAACATAATGATTTAAATCTCGTTTTCATTGTTATGACACTCTGCCACCGTCTTCCATGCATAAGTTGTATTTTAAGCTTGTTCAAGACCACTGTCAGAGAGAGGATGGAGAGAGAGGGAGAGAAGAGAAAAAAAAAGAAAGAAGAGAGAGAGAGAGAGAGAGAGAGAGAGAGAGAGAGAGAGAGAGAGAGAGAGAGAGAGAGAGAGATGCTTACACTTCGTACATTTTTTTTTTTTTTTGAAATGGAGATCGTCAGAATGACTTGAACCTTTTGTTTTTTCTGCTTGCCATGTGAGGATGATCTGGCTGCTATGGACAGCAGATGGATATCCACCATATTTGCCTTTCTCTCTCACTTGTGACCTATCACCTTGGAAGTAAATTAGATATCAACAAAACGGAAGGAACAGTTTTAACGCCTGTGTCAGCTTCTTTTATTATTGTTTTCTTTTCCTCCATTCCTTCAATCAATGTCTTAAATTGTTATTCATTAAATAATACTGTGCCTGAAGGCAAAGACGAAAGTCATTAAATCACTTGTTTGTGACCTTCTGTATGCTGATGACTGTGCTATCGTTGCCCACTCAGAGGATGACCAAAGACTTACAGATTCCCTGTCCGCGGCCACTGAACTCTTTAGACTCACAATAAACATCAAGAAGACTGAAGTTATGTTTCAACCTGCAAGAGGATCAACTGCAAACATGCCTGAAATAAAGGTTGACGGCAACGTCCTTAACATTGTTGACACCTTCACCTATCTTGGTGGCAGTCTCTCCTCTTCCAACAGTCTCGATAAGGAGGTATCCAACCGCATCGCTAAGGCAAGTGCTTCCTGTGGCAGACTCCACAAAGGAGTATGGAACAACAAAAGGGGCTTGAAACTGGAGACGAAGTGTGCAATATACAGAGCAGTAGTCCTGACTGCATTGCTGTATGGATGCGAGTCCTGGACTCCCTAACGTAGGCATGTCAGGCTACTGGATCAGTTTCACCGTGCTGCTTCCGACATATTTTACATGTAAACATCAAGTAGTACAACAGAGTCTCAAACGTGAACATACTTTTGCAAGCCAAATGCCAAGCATAGATGCACTGCTAACACAGTCTCAGCTAAGATGGTCTGGACATCTCGTGCGCATGCAGGATAACAGGCTACCAAAGCAGTTCTTCTATGGTGAATTGACAGGGGCATCGCGAAAGACGGCAAGCTTCGCAACAAAGACACCCTGAAAAAATCCCTCCAGAAATGTGACATTGATGAAGAACAGTGGGAAATCATGGCCACAAACAGGTCTGAATGGAGGCAAGCTGTTCGCAAGGGAACAGAAGCTTATGAAAATAAAAAACGAAACAACCAAGTGGAAAAGTGTGCAGCAATAAAGGCCAGAAGCAACTGTGCAAAGCGTTCCACTGAGTGTCCAATAGGCGGCCGCCTGTGTGCATCAGACCTTGGCCTGAGATCCCACATGGGGCTACATAATAAATAAAGTGCTTGGTTGGACTTTATCGACCACGATAGTCGACCATATATATCTATATATGTACGTATATATATCTATATTATATACATATATGTATATATATATATATATGTGTGTATATATATGTATATGATATATATATATATAATACACACATATATGTATTGTTTGCAACCAGATTCTGGCCATTACTTTTTGTTTACAATCAAAACCAATTGTTCTCTAATGAAATCCACTCCAGTTTGCTGCAAGGAGTACTGTACATGTAGTCCATGTATGTATGCTTAAAAGCAAAAGCCCTGCACACTGTGTGACGCGGACAAACTGAGCAACGTGTGCTCTCTTTGCACATTAGAACGATATGTTTTCTCCTTTTAAGCACGTGAAACGTGACGAGTGTCAGCATGATGTGTGTGTGCAGTGTACACCTATGGCTGGCAGAGTGATAATAACGGTAAAGTGGAGCTGTCATCTGGTCTTCATAGGTGCACTTCTGGTCTATTGCGTAACTATCGATTTGCTTTCCTCTACAAGCTTAGAAATCATTTTCATTCTTCCTTCTTTTTGTTTTTGTTTCTTTTTTGTTGTTTGTTGTTGTTTTTTTATTAGTTTGTTTTGTTTCGGGTTTTTTGTTTTGGTTTGGTTTGTTTAGAAAGTGATTGGTTGGAAAAGTGACTCCAGTCTACGAAGCACATATAGACATATATATGTATATCTCTCTGGCTTCTCTGTCGCTCCGTCTCTCTGTCTCTTTGTCTGTCTGTCTCTCTGTCTCGTTGTCTGTCTGTCTCTGTGCTCTCTGTCTCTTTGTTTTGTCTGTCTCTGTCTTTGTCTGTCTGTCTGTCTGTCTCTCTCTCTCTCTCTCTCTCTCTCTGTATGTGTGTGTGTGTGTGTTTGTGTGGCCTTCTTCCTTTCTTGTGTCCCTATCTTTGGTCATTGTCTCCTCCCCCTTGTTCCCCCCCCCCCCTGTGTGTGTGTGTGTGTGGTGTGTGTGGGCCTTCCTTTCTTGTGTTTCTGTCTGTGTCTCCTCCCCCCTGCCCCCCCCTCTCTCTCTCAGTCTCTTCTTATGTAAATTTGTGTATGTGTGCGCGCGCTTGCGCTTACACCCATACACTTTTACAAGAACGTACACACACGCACGCACTCACACACTCACACACTCACACACCGCACGCACACACGCACACACAGACACACAAACACAGACACACACACACACACACACACACACACACACACACACACACACACACACACACACACACACACACACACACACACCTTTAATGAAACAATCCTTTGCAAGTTTGGGTCAGAAATATGATCCAAATCAGAGTGGTTGGAATGGAAATGGTACATTTTCAAAGCAGTTGATCTGAAATGCTGATGCTGCCAGACTATCTTTCTTGTTACTGCTTGTTTGTTTCATTGTTTTACAGAAAATTGGTCTGCGTCTGAGACTTGCAAAAAGAGGATGTAGACACAGTTTGTTGAGTTCAGTGTTGTGTATTACGTCATATTGTGTCTGTACATTGTAGTCGTGCAGTGTTCTTGCATCTGTTTATTTCAGTCGTCGTCAACATCGTCTCCAGATCATAGTAGAGGGCTTGAAAGTGTTCTTCAGTGTATCCACACAAAAAAAAAAAAAAAAAAAAAAAAATAAAAAAAAAAACGATTTTTTTAGTCAGTCGGTTTTTTTTTTTTTTTTACTGAATAAGTGTCGTTTATTTTGTTTCAAAAAGTCAGCCTTCATGAAAACAAAGTGGATTTCATTTATTTAAAAAACCAAAGCATATTCAAAAGGTTTTGTGAGAAGCGTCTATTACTAGCCTGCTTGTGTTCTCGGGTTTCTATTTCAAATCTACTCTGTGTGTGTGTGTGTGTGTGTGTGTGTGTGTGTGTGTGTGTGTGTGTGTGTGTGTGTGTGTGTGTGTGTGTGTATGTATGTGTGTGTGTGTCTGTCTGTGTGTGTGGAAACGTGGGGCAGCCACATCCATTGTTCAGCAGTGGTAATTGCGTCCCATGAGCGGAGCCAGTACGAGGCCTTGGATAAAGCGAGCCTGGTTCAGGAAGACAAGCATTCCCCATAGAGGGGGGAAAAAGGTCTCGTGGCTGAAACACAATCACCTACCTTGTTATGGACATCCACAGCACTTGGTTGAGGGGACTCTTAGAGAATATTCAGCCAGCAGGATTGACGGGACGTGCGATAATTAGTCAGAGAGAGTGACTGACAGACGTGACAGCGGAAAACCCCACTAGGGACGATGAAACCTCTGCGGTAGTCTTGCAGACAGGCAACAGAGCTTTGAGAGTGTCTTGGAGTTTGAATAGCTAGCTGCCTGGTGACATGTACATACTGCTGTTTCCCAAGGCCCATGTTATCCCTGACATTTGTCCTTGATGGATGAAATTTGGAGTTTGAGATAGGATGGTAGTGCGTGGGGCTTCTTGCCTTCAGTCTGAAATGACTTGTATTATTTAAAGCGTTGCGTTGATTTGACGGTGGTTGTCTTTAGTCAATATGTGGACGCGCGTCGTATCTTAAAAAGGCGCTGTATACATGTGTATGTGCAGTAACGGGGTTAGTGGTTCTGCTGTTGTTGTCATTGTTGCGTCTGTTAAATCATCTGTGTACCATGTGTTGCTGTAAATCCATGTGCGTACATAAGTAGACGTTATCTTATTTATGATGATCATGATCCTTGGTCTTCATCAGAACTATGCGTCCGTCATCATTGTCGTCACAATCACTGCCACTATCATCGCCATGGTGATTAAGGGAACTAGGGATGGGTAAATAAGTGACTTTTTCTGCTAATAAGTTTATGTCTGATTTTATTGGTATCTTTTCTGCCGTCTCTTAAAATAAAAAACAAAAGTTGGCAATAGATCTGCCTACTTGAGATGTGCCAGATCTTATTGACATCTGGAATACCTTCTATAAATGCAAATAGTGACAATAAACCAATTCGCTTGAGAAATTAGTCTTTTCAGGTCTATCTCTCCAAACGAATAAAAGGGGGATTTCATTGATGACTATACTTGTAAACCTCTCACAACTCACAACTTCAGAGTGATGTACTATTATTCCGCGTGTTTATGAGGAAGAAAGCCACTGTTTTATTTCCAATGGTTAGTTTGTATGTTTTCTGCACATCTTGCAAAGGCAACACACATATACTAGTACATCAAAAGTCATCAGAAAGAAGCACATAGATTTAAAGTGTTGCACGCAAGAAACGTAACATTCCAGTTCACAAATCGATGAATCACAGCAAACCCTGTTTAACAACAGCCTGCAAAAGACCCTGCTTAGAAAATGTAATTAGGTAATGTTTTTTGATTTCTCTCTTTCGGGTCTTGTGGAATTGAAACACACGTTGTCTAATTAGTAAACGTTGCATCCTTGTCTTAATCAGTCATGCCTGGGAATATTTTCATTAGTGCTGATAATGTCCGGCCTGGACAGCGTGATGAGTATTCCTGTGGCCACAGTATTGATCTGATCCCATCAGAGAAACAAAGATAACTGGACATTGACATTTTCAGTAGCAGTTGGACCAGTAGAGAATCTGTAGGGAGGGGTGGGCTGAGGCGATAATTGATCTTCGTCTAAATGCAGAGTTCCTGGGGATTACCGCGGTGTTTTCAGCTAGTTCTTGTCAGTCAATTCCAGATGATAAGACAATAGAGCAGAAGGAAGTTATGTTTTATGCTCTTCCTGCACACACTGTGATGCACTGGTCCAGGATTTGGAGTTTATTCAACAAAATTCATTTCGTTCAGACGATTGTACATGTATATGTGCTTCACCCAGTCTGCCGGCCATTTGTTATCTGGTAGACACCATGAGCCCATACATAACTGTTGCACTGCGTGGTCTTGAAACAGAGTAGTTATGGGGAATAGAACCTATGGAATACTAAGCTGACACCACCAGAATGATTGACGCCTTAAGACTGGCTTAAGACTGACAGCAAACAGGCCAGTTTTTATGTTACAGACTTGGATGGAACTTAGGATATGTCTTGTTCCAAGTGAGAGAACACAGATCATGAACACAAAATGAACAGCTCTTATGGGGTGGATTTTCTGTTCTTTGAGCCTCAGTACACGTTCAGTATTTTTTTTTCTCTTCTTGTTTTGCTTTTTTGTTTTGTTTTTTCATTTCTTGAGATTGTCGTGTGGCAATTGGAGCAGGAATCTGTTCTGTTTAAATTGGAAAAAAGGCATTAATACGTATTTCATATAAGGCATATAACGCTTTGGCATGTTAGATATTCATTTTTGAGTTATTGAAGAAAGTGCAATAAGCAAACGAAACAACGCTGTGTGCGCTTTAAATCAAAATATGGTTGTGAAATTTCAGACCTATTTTGAGATGTGTCTGACGGATGCAACAAAATTATTAAAGTAAACACAATAGACAATTGGTACATGGGACTATTCCAGTGGATTTATGTTCACATAAACACGTCCATAGTAGATTCTAGTTTCGTGAACATTTCTTTGATATTTTTTGTCTTAATGCCACATACAACATGTTGTTAACGTTAAATGTAAAATCAAATATTTGCAGTGAAACTGCCGTTTAAGAATCTTAGTAATGATTTGCTTTCCATAAATATGTATTTCGTTTGGCAGCTGTAGTTATTGCCCCTCCTTGAACAACGTGCGATGCCTTTAGTATTGGCAGGAAGTACGGAGCAGATTTTCTTGGGAGTTGCTGAACTTCCAAGTTAATTGTAAGTGGCCACAGTACCCATTGATTGAGGGAAAGAAGGGCGTATCCTTAATTCAAGTCAGCATTCTATTTCAAGGTTAGAATAGTAAGTTAGCACGTCATTGACTGACAGAGAGAGAGAGAGAGAGAGAGAGAGAAGGAGAGAGAGAGGAGAGAGGAGGCAGGCAGGCAGGCGTACAGATAGAGAAACAAAGAAAGGTGTACCTGCGTATTCTCATTGAACCCTGTCTCGCTGCACCACATCCATGTTTTAAGTTGTTGTTTTTTCTGCCAGTTACTCTAATAGTCATTGTTTGTGAGCATATCCACACCAAATTGGGTGACTTCTTAAGCGATACAAGCAGTACTATTTTGTATGTCACGAGATGCTTTGCAAATGGAGACCATCCACATGGTCATATGGGTCAAGTGAGGACAACATTTATGGAGTCGGTTACTCTGCCCGCTTATAAAGACAACGAAAATGATTGTTTTTGTGCGTGTATGTTGTGTGTGTGTGTATGTACACGTGGTGCGGGCTGAATGGTAGGAGTGGCAACACTAACGTATCGTTGGTCTTGCTTGATGTGGCTCTGCTCAATTTATGGAGATTATTAAAATGTTTTCTCAACAAACGTCGATGTGACTATCCAGCTCTTTTTATATACATACATACATATGTACATGTATTATATATAAATGAAGTCAAATATATATGTGTGCATGAATATGTACACACACACACACACACACACACACCACACACACACACACACACACACACACACACACCACACATATATGTATGTATGTTATGTTATATATGTATATATATATATATATATATATATATATATATATATATATATATATATATATATATATATGTGTATGTATTATATGTATCCATATATCTATTTTTTTATATTTCTGTCTTGGAAAAGATTTATATATGTACAATATCATCATCAGGTGCCTTGCCGCATGGCGTTGGCGATTATGGACTTCCATCTGTCTTTATGTCTTGTTGCCTCAAACATCTCTTCCACCCTCCTTGTCTTCAGCCACTCTTCAAGTCCGTCCAACGTCTTCTCCCTGGGTCTACCCGGTGCTCTCTTTCCCTCCAGCTTTCCCGTTGTGACCAGGTGTTCCAATTCCCCTTTCCTCATAAAATGGCCTATAAATGTTGCCTGTCTTTTCCTAATCTTCCTTATGAATGATCTTCTTATTTCTGCCTCCATCAAGACGGTTTCGTTTGTTTTCTTTGTTTGTCCATGGAACTCTCAACATTCTTCTTAGAAACCACATCTCGGCTGCCTCAATCTTGTTCTTGCTTTGCTTGTTGATTATCCACGCCTCACAACCGTACAACAGTATTGGTTCTATATAACATTCAAGAACTCTGTTCCTGATGTTAATTGATAGGCATTTGTTGGTAAGAATGCTTGTCATCTTCTTGAATGTTATTTTGGCTTGGCCGATTCTGTTGGCTATTTCTGATGTGCATCTGCCGTCTGGTGAAATGATCGTTCCCAGGTATTTAAACTTATCAACCTGTGTCAAGGTTGTGCTTTTGCTGTTATTTTGCATGAGGGGATTTCATGTTTTTACTGATCACCATGACTTCAGTCTTCCTGCTTGTTTAGTTCCAACCCCTTACCTTTGCATTTTATTTCAAGTATATTCACAAGGTTTTGTAGGTCCCTTTCACTTTCTGCAATTAGCATGGTGTCATCTGCGTATCGAATGTTGTTTATCATGTTTCCTCCAACCTTTAATCCAGGGTCTTCCTCTAGGTTTCTCATGATGTTTTCTCTGTAAAGTGAAAACAGATCTGGTGACAAAACACAACCCTGTCTGACTCCTCTTTTGATGTTTTGGAAAGAGCTTATATCGTTTTTTATTCTCATGGCAGCTATTTGTTCCCAATACATATTTTTGATTATTCGTAGATCTTTTCCATCAATATTGAGTCTTTCTAGTTGGTTGATCAATTCTTCATGTCTTACCCGATCGAAAACCTTGGTATAGTCAACAAAGCATAAATATAAATCCTTGTTCATCTCGATTGACCTCTCTATGATAGTTCTTAGGATGTATATGGCATGAATAGTTCCTTTCCCTTCCACAAATCCACACTGTTCATCTCTATTTCTCTTTTGATTTTATTCCTTGTCCTCATCATGATTATTTCAATAGGATCTTGGTTACATGACTCATCAAACTGATTGTGCGATGGAGTTTGCGTTCTGTAGCCCCTGTCTTCTTTGGAAGTGCAATGAAAATTGATTTTGACATATCTTTGGGGATTTTTCCAGTGTGGTAAATTTCATTTAGGAGGACTGTTATTTTATCTATACCGAATTCCTCCAGGGCTTCAATCATCTCTGTGGTAATGTTGTCTATGTATATATATGTATATGTATATATGTATACGTATATGTATGTATATATATTTATTTCTGTCTTTCTTGGAAAAACATTTTACGAAAAAGTAATCAGATTCATTATGTCAACTTGCTCTCTGTCTCCCTGTCTTTTTCTCTGTCTTTTCTGTCTGTCTGTCTGTCTGTCTCGTCTCTCTCTCTCTCTGTCTTTCTTTCTTTCTCTCTCTCTCTCTCTCTTCATTCTATCTGTGTCTCTCGTTCTCTCTCTATTTCTCTCTCTCTCTTCATGTTTGTTGCTTTTTTATATATATAGTTTTTCTCCTTTTTTGTCCCTAATTGTTATTTTCTTGCATATGCTTTCTTTGAATAAAATCAGATCCTTTTCATCATTGTTATGACGTTGATTTCCCCCTAATTCTGTCCGTTGTCGCAGTTCCTCTCAAAATGTCAAAAACAGTTGGATCCAATTGATGTCAGAATGTAACCAAATGAAATTAAAGGATCGCTAGTGAATGTTTGCCCTTGCTGAACTGGATATAAAACAAAACCATGTCAATAAATCTTGCCGCTTGGCTCAAATTCACCCTGACCTGCACCTCATTCCAGCGGTGTCTACATGAGTCATTGGATTAAGGGGAACCTGTAATGAGCTAAGAAAGGGAAATATGATAGTTTGTTTTCAGGAGACATTGTGGCGCCGACGATAATGCAGAATCTCACTCGTTTGCAGCCAGAGGCGACAGATCCCCTGGCTCGTTTCACCAAAGAGGAATTTGGATTGATTCATGATTGATTGATTGATTGATATTGTCGAGCAGCGTGGGTTATAGAGATCGGCATTTCCTTATCACGTTTTTCTGTACTGTGTGTTTGTTTTGTTGTACTGTGTGATTCCTTTTCTCACACTGGATGGAGCAGCAGGGAAGTTTCAGTCTTTTTCTCCTAAACTTTGTATCTGGTGTTTGTTGTTTGTGATCTTATGCTTGACAAAGGCCAGTTGGCCGAAAAAGTGTGCCTGTCTTGTCTTGTTGTATTAAATACGCGTAAATATTCTTTTTTCGTGTTTTTTTATCCTGGTTCCTGTGTGTTTGTTTGTTAAGGAAATGCTAAAACACACGCGATACCAGCATTCCTGGCTGCTGTAGGAAAGGTAAATTGAATTGGATCAGTTGTAGACAACAAGGAGATAGATATCTAGAAATGAAAAGAGGATATATAAAGATAAGGGAGGAAGAGAGAGAGAAAGGTGCACTCATGATTTTTTGACAGATGATTGATACTTGTATGGCGCTGGTATCAACGATGCTCGTTGAAAACCAACCATGAGAAAGCGAAACATAGCTTGAAGCTTTTCAGTACATTAGACTAATAGTGTACTGTCAGTCAATTGTTTATACTGCTATTCAACTACTGTGCCTAACAGTCACAGCAGCAGTCATAGATGTGTTCTTCAAAGTTACGATCTTTTCATCAGTCACGAAACGATTTTACCAGTGTCATGTGAACGTAGTAGGCAGACTTCGTGAAGCGTTTGTGCTGTCTGCTCGTGAAGATTGTGAAAGTTATTAGAAGTGTGTGTGTGTGTGTGTGTGTGTGTGTGTGTGTGTGCCTGTTGAGAGACATAAGCATGGTGTGTGTGTGTGTGTGTGTGTGTGTGTTGTGTTTGTGTGCTTGTTGAGAGACATAAGCATGGTGTGTGTGTGTGTGTGTGTGTTGAGAGACATCAGCATGGTGTGTATGTGTGTGTGTGTGTGTGTTTGTGTTGAGAGACATCAGCGTGTGTGTGTGTATGTGTGCGTGTGTGTGTGTGTGTGTGTGTGTGTGTTTGTTGTGAGAGATATCAGCATGGTGTGTATTTGTGTTGTGTTGTGTGTGTGTGTGAGTGTATGTGTGTGTGTGTGTGTGTGTGTGTGTGTGTGTGTGTGTGTGTGTGTGTGTGTGTGTGTGAGCAGTGTACACATGGGGCCAGCAAAGTGACAGAAGTGGCAAAACAGAGCTGTCAGCTTCTGCCTTTGATGCAGTGCCGCTGTGTTTACCAATGTTATTGAAATTGTTTTTTTTCACAAATGGAGAAAGACATTTAACTGTCAAGCTTCCCCCCTCCTCTCTCTCTCTCTCTCTCTCCCTCTCTCTCTCTCTCTCCCTCTGTCTCCCCTCTGTGTGTGTGTGTGTGTGTGTGTGTGTGTGTGTGTGTGTGTGTGTGTGTGTGTTGTGTGTGTGTGACTTTATTCCTTTGAAAAGAAGTTGGTAAAGAAAATCAGTTAGATTTGCTGGAGTTCTCTGTCTTTGTCTCTCCTCAAAGCATCAGGCAGTCTATTTGTTTTCAATGAAAAAGAAGGAAAAGGACGTCTTCAGTTGTAGTTTGACGTAACTGGTCGCAGGAATATATTCATCAAAGAAATAAAACGACAAAATAATACAAAAAGTCATGTGATTAAACAAGTATATTGTGTTGTTATGCTTTCCATATCTGCTGATATTTGGTTTTGACGTCATTTCCACGTCATCATTCAGGCAGCTGTTAGCCAGATGCATTGTTTACATGATGTGTGTCCGTAGCAAAGGGTTAAAACAGAGGTTGTCTTATCGTGGACAGCATTATTTCAGTTGTTATCCTCGTTAACATATGATTAGTTTTGTTAAAATTGGACACGTTTTCATATAGATTTGAATTAAAACCGGGTGGCTTACTTTCTAGCGCACACACGCATTTCTCTGTCCAGTTTTCCTGTGGAAAAAAAGGGTGGGTGTCTTCATTTCTGGATAGCCGGTACTTGCGTCCTTTAAGCTTAGTCAGCGCAAGGCCACGAGATAAAGCGAGCCTGATTTGGGGAAGGGTAGCGTTTCCCCACAATAGGAGAAATGTCTGTCTCCTCACTGGAACACGATCATCTCCCTTGAGAGGCACATCCAGGGCTCTTGGTGAGTGGACTCTCAGAGAGTTTTCAGTCTGCAGGAATGGCAGGATATGCGATAATTGGTCAGACAACGTGGTTCACAACAGCGAGGGGAACCCCGCATATAGACGAGCGGGTCCTCAGCAGTGCAGTTTTGCAGACAGATAACAAAGCTCTAAAAGCGTGTGGGTTTTGAATTGCTGCCTGATGACATGCAACCGCTGCTGGTTCCCAAGGTTATATTCGCATAGAGTCTTGGCAAATGAAGTTCTGGGCAATGGGACGGTGGAGCTGATAATAGTAACGATTTTTCAACATTAAAACTGAATTGAGTTCTTTCGAAACTTCGCGCTGATTTGGTTTCTACTCGGTATGTTATGTTTGTCACAGAACAGAGGCAGTGTTATGTGTAAGAGATAGAGAAGGAAGTTACAACTACTGCTGTTGGTATTGATACGACTAAGAGATAGAGAAGGAAGTTACGATTACTGCTGTTGGTATTGATACGACTAAGAGATAGAAAAGGAAGTTACGATTACTGCTGTTGGTATTGATACTTGTTAGAGATAGAAAAGGAAGTTACGACTACTGCTGTTGGTATTGATGTGTGTAAGAGATAGAGAAGAAACTTACGATTACTGCTGTTGGTATTGATGTGTGTAAGAGATAGAGAAGGAACTTACGATTACTGCTGTGGTATTGATGTGTGTAAGAGATAGAGAAGAAACTTACGATTACTGCTGTTGGTATTGATGTGTGTAAGAGATAGAGAAGGAACTTACGATTACTGCTGTTGGTATTGATGTGTGTAAGAGATAGAGAAGAAACTTACGATTACTGCTGTTGGTATTGATGTGTGTAAGAGATAGAGAAGGAACTTACGATTACTGCTGTTGGTATTGATACGTGTAAGAGATAGAGAAGAAACTTACGATTACTGCTGTTGGTATTGATGTATGTAAGAGATAGAGAAGGAACTTACGATACTGCTGTTGGTATTGATTGTGTAAGAGATAGAGAAGGAACTTACGACTACTGCTGTTGGTATTGATGTGTGTAAGAGATAGAGAAGGAACTTACGATTACTGCTGTTGGTATTGATGTATGTAAGAGATAGAGAAGGAACTTACGATTACTGCTGTTGGTATTGATGTGTGTAAGAGATAGAGAAGGAACTTACGACTACTGCTGTTGGTATTGATGTGTGTAAGAGATAGAGAAGAAACTTACGATTACTGCTGTTGGTATTGATGTGTGTAAGAGATAGAGAAGAAACTTACGACTACTACTATACGTGTGAGAGATAGAAAAGGAACTTACGACTACTGCTGTTGGTATTTACAAGGCTATTGATGTACCTGTTGCCTAATGTAGGCTGCTGTTGTTTTTTGAACATATATTTTAGACATTATCATAATTGTCACAACAATAAGTGTTTGTATTCTTTGTAATGTGCCTCCATCTTCACAGATATTTGTATTGTTCTCATCGTCATTAACTCCATCATCATTATGATAATGATAATCACTGAATGTAGCCATGCAGACCAAATGTAGCAGAAGGCTAATAAGTGATTTTGGCGATGTGTTTGTATCGTGTGTGATTCATAAATTCTTTTTATGTTGTGTCTCATAATAATGTATGTTTGATCTTGCTGAAACTAATAACTCTGAAGAAAAGGATTTTTCTGTAACCGCTCAGTTGAAGAGAACAAAAACATAGAAACAATGACATAAGCAAAGGAACATTGGGCTATTTCCAACGATTTTTGATGAGGGTGAAAATGACTTTCATATAACTGTATACGTTAAACTGTTCGTGGCTGCAGCATGAGACTACGGTGACAGAAAGTATGTCATTTGACACCTACAGGACGAAAGATGATATAGCTTGCCTGTCATATTCTAGGCCTTATCCTTGCTATTTGCCATTTAACCCATCTACATCAAGAATCGGTAAATATGTTCAGCTGTGCCACAGGAAAACCTTAGGAAATGATTCAGTAAACGTGTATATGTAAAAATCAGTTGGGACATATTACTTAAGTGGTAGGCCTATATTGATTAAGTTATGTGATAGATTTCGAGATAATTTGTGTGAGAGTGGGAACCGCTGTCGTATTGTTTGTGATAGGTCTACGTGTTATCTGCAAAGCTTGCAGAAGCAAACAAATGTTGATACTCTTTAAATTCATCAGAGAGCAGTATCAGCATGTTTGCACAGAGTGTATTACACAAGAGTCATATAACTTCTATAAAAGATTTGAGTCACAGCAAATCCCATCTCACAACTGCCTGCAAAAGACTTTACTCGGAAAATTTACTGCACATTTGGTGTGTATTTCTGTGTAAAATTGGCTTGGTAAAATTGAAACATTCGTTTCCTAATTTGGCATTTTTGTTCTGGTCAGTCGATTTGTGGATTTCCCTTAATGCTGTTGGTTTTCACCCGTGCCTGTGATAATTATTCCTCCATATATCTTGGCCACAGTATTGATCTTGTCCCACCAGAGCGGCAAAGATCACCGTTCATGAACATCGAGGCTCAGTAGCATCAGGGCCACAAGAGGGTATTTTTCAGGAAGGGTGAGGTAGATAATTGATCGTTGCCTTACGGTTTCTCTGGAGGATTTTTTGGTTGCTTTCTTCCATTTCAGGCTGCTTTGGTTTGTTGGATTGGAGAAAAGCTTTTGCTTTTTCTCTTGAGTGAGGGAACGCGAAAACGAAATAACCTATTCTAAGCAGATCTTGGATGTCCTGTCCTTCCAGCCTCTGTAGACTTGACTCAACATTGTTTTCTTTTCGTTTTTGTTAACCCATTGACTCCTGCGCCCGATTCACCAAGTGCAAAAATTGACCCTTTGTATACGTCACCCTATCCATCAGCTTCCTGCAGGAAGCTGGTGGATAGGGTGAGGGAATCAAAGGATTATGGTTTTGCTTTGCTAGCATGGTTGACGAGGCAGGATGCTTGGGGACAGTGTGCGGGAGTCAAAGGGTTAAGGGCCTTGTGAGATTTGCAACCTGATGCTATTTGTTCGTTTTCCTTGAAGGGATATGAGATATATGTATATACATATATATATATATATATATATATATATATATATATATATATATATATATATATATATATATATATACATATAAATATATATATATATATATATGTATGTATGTGTGTATGTATGTATGTATGTGTGTGTCTCTCTCTTTCTGTCTCCCTCTCTCTCTCTCTATATATATATATATGTGTGTGTGTGTGTGTGTATGTGTGTAAACATATATATATATATATATATATATATATATATATATATATATATATATATATATATATATATTATTTTAGTCAGTTCAGATCTGTTCAGGCACTTTTGAGTATTTTTGATTTGAGAGAGAAATGGAACTTTGCGAGAAAAACTCCCAGAAATGTCATTGATCATTTCCTACTTGACATAATGTTCAATAACTGTCTGTCAGATATCTATTTGCATATTTTTAGATAATAAATAAATGGAATTGTAATGGCGTCATATAACTCATAGTATCTCAAGATAAAGTAAGAGAAAGTATGGTTGTCCGATGACACGGATCTGGGGAAATGTTTGCATGGGTTTGAATCCCAACGAAAGTAATTTATTTTACCATCACAGTCATGATTTGTTAACTGTCACGATGCATAACGAGTAAAAGCCAACTCTTTATTATCTACATGTAGTGACGTCTTTCTCAAGCACACTAAGATTCAGTTTAGCTTGTAGTAAATTTGGACATACCATGTTGATAATTATTTGAGGAATATTTAGTCTTTCTTCCCTGAACGATATTTGGTGTTCCTAATGGTGGCAGAATTTCAAAGCAGAAACTGTGTGCAGTTCTTGATCAAACTAAATCAACTATGGGTGTCATCATCATCATCATCGGCATCATCATCATCATCATCAGCAGCAGCAGCAGCAGCAGCAGCAGCATGTGTGCTGCTGCATGGCGTTGGCGATCATGGTCATCCATATGAATCTATCTTGTGTCACTACAAGTAAATCTCCCAGCCTGTCTGTCTTCATCCACTGCACAAATCTGTCCAGTGTTTCTTCCCTGAGTCTACCTGGTGCTGATTTTCCCTTCAGCTTTCCTGTTGTGACTAGGTGCTCTAATTTCTCTTGCCTTATAGAATGTCCTATAAATGTTGCTTGTCGTCTCCTAATCTTCTTCATTTATGTTATTTGTTTGTTTGTTTTATTGTTGTTTTTTCTTTTTGTTTTTGTTTTTTGTATTTGCCTCCTTCAAGACGGTTTCCTTTGTTTTCTTTGCTGTCCATGGAACTCTTTAACATTCTTCTTGGAATCCACGTTTCAGCTGCCTCAATCTTGTTCTGACTTTGCGTGTTGACTGTCCACGCTTCACATCCGTACAACAAAATCGGTTCTATATAAAACTGAAGAATTCTCTTCCTGATGTTAATTGATAGACATTTGTTGGTAACAAGTTTGTGGGTTGTTGTCTTAATCGAAAACACTAGTGTCTAGGACACCTTTTGATAATGTAGAGAGGAGAAGTGAAAAAGTGTGGTATTCTCTGTCTAAATCGGTATCCAGTGATAGAATTTGTTGCTTTCAAAGTGAAACATTGAATAATTACAACACTGACAGGGAGGTGAGGAAGGATTAGAGCCCTGGTTTGTCCACGTCCTGTTCAGTCTGTCACAGTTTATTTTCCCGCCAGTGTTCCTACTGGATATTTCAGAGAGTTCATTGGCGACAAGATGAGTGACTGGTGGACAGACACTATCGTCTCATGCGTCACGAGATACTTTTCAAATGGAGACAAAAAAATCCCAGCATTGTGGGTGTGAAGGAGCAAACTTTGTAAAGTGTTGTCATGGGGGGAAAACAAATGATGTTTGTGTGTACAAGCTATGAAGACCGACATGGTTTAGATATAGTGTACACATAACAGCCGACAGTGCAGTAGGGACTAGCAAAATGGATCTGTCAGCTTTGTATCTTGTTTCATCACATGGCACTACTCGCTATGCTAGATATAGCAAACATTGTTTTCATTGGGAAACGTCCATTGAGTTACCCTGTCAATCTCTTCATTTCGTTCATTCTCATTCAGAAAGATGTTTGTAAATAGTTAATAGTTTATCTGACACAAATGAATAGTTAATCTGACATACCAAGACTTTTTATTATATTGGCGTAGTTTTCCCACATAAATTGTAACCATGACACTGATATTAAATGTAGTATGTCGTCGGTATCGTTTGTGATCAGATTTCAAAATGTCCATCCCAGTTCTGTTAACATATAAGATCGCTTGCAGTGTTTACGAAAGCTCAATCCGATATAAAACAAATGAAAACAGTAAATAAATCTTGCAGTTTTGTTCAGAATCTCCATATTTCTGGCAATTTCTATATGTATGATTGACTCAGAGGGGATCTGTGACGAGACGAACATTGTGAGGAAATGTAATGTATTTACAGATATTGTGGCACCAGTGATAATGCAGAACGGGACTCCTCAAAGCCAAAGGCGACCGATCCCTGACTTACCACACTGCAGTGGAACAACAATTGAATAGTTGGCAAGCACCCTGGATGATAGAAATCATTTCCTGGGTTCATTTTGTGTGTGCTTTGAAGTGAAAATAAACATGGGCAAAAACAGCCATTTTTCATGTACTGATGTTCTAAACGATCAGTGTTTGGCATAAATATCAAATATTTGTTCTTGGGAACGTAAATAAAACTTTTTTTTCAAACTTGTTTTTAATTCATTTTTTGACAAAACACAAATAAAGACAATGATTGCTGAACATTATTACAATATCATTCACAAAATTGAACAAGATTTATGTACAATGGATCGAGCAAGACTCATTTGCATACGTCATATCTACTAGTCTGGTGTACGTTGTTAGACAATATAAAGTCATTTAATTTACACCGTTTTAGATTTTAGTTGTTGTTGCTGCTGTTTGTTTGTTTGTTTGATTGATTGTTTTAAATTGTATTTGTATTCATTTTCAGCAAAATTTAATGATAAACATGTTAGCGAAGCAAAATCATTTGTATCAGACTTAAAGTTTAAAATACATGCAAAACGTCTACATCTTCAACAAAGGTTCTGTGCGTTTGAATTTACAGTCATTTACAGTCATTATCAATTATATATAAGACAAATAGTCAAATATAAACAGGCAGGTCATACAGAAACCATGCATTCATCTCGTGAAGAAGCAAAAAGTCACATCAAACTTTATCTGACAATCACATCAAACTTCATCTGACAATCACATCAAACTTCGTCTGATACCAGAGAAAGATATGGCAACTATTTTTCTCTGAAAGCATGTGAATTCCAGTTCAGTTTTGCATTATGATCTTCTATCTGATATTTTTTGGTAAGGTATCTAGTAAAAGAAATGGTGTTTGGTAGCTTTTTTCGAGTTTACATTTGTAAATATACATTTTTCCAAAGGTGATTATTAAATCAATTGTTCAATCTGTGTGCATGTTTTCGTAAATAAAACTTTGATTGATAAGCTCTTTCATTCATTCTGTCACTTATTTATTGTTGACAAAAGGGGTTAGAATGAAAATTAACCGAATTAATCAGGCCAGCCAGGTCATGTTTGTGGTTTCCCATATGACTCATTGTTTTCTGCTTGCACGCGTCTTCATGTGAAATTGTGTATGATCCCTCATTAACCGTGACGTTAATGTCCATTTAATTATGTCCTTTGTCTCATTCTGTCTGTCTGACTGTTGGTGTGTCTGTCTGATTCTCTGTGTGTGTGTGTGTTTCTGTCTGTTTGTCTGTCTGCCTGTCTGTCTGTCTCTCTATGTCTGTCTGTCTGTCTGTCTGTCTCTCTCTCTCTCTCTCTCAGTGTGTGTACGTGTGTGTGTGTGTATCTGTACGTCTCTCTGTCTCTGTCACTCTGTCTCTTTCTCTCTCTCTCTTTCTCTCTCTCTCTTTCTTCTCTCTCTCTCTCTCTCTGTCCTCTCTCTCTCTCTGCCTCTCTCTGTCCTCTCTCTCGCTCGCTCTGCTCTCTCTTTCTGTCCTCTCTCTCTCTCTACCTCCCCACTCTCTTTCTCTTGATCTCTCTTTCTTTCTTTCTTTTGATCTCTAGCTCATTCTCCCACACGCTCCTTCTTCTTCTACCCCTCCGTCCTATTGACCTGTGAAGTACGCTTAACTTGTCAGTTTGAATAATTAGCCATGCTTGCTATGCTTGTTGTTCTCAGTATGTGAACCTCTCCGCCAAATGCACTGTGTTTATCAAAACATGACTGTTTCCGTTCTCTTTTCCTCACTGTCAGATCTAAAGAAGAAATTATATTTTGAACACCCAGTGGTGGGTGTTTGCTTACTATTGTCACCTCAAAATATTCAAAACGGATCATTTGATTTTTGTTAGAAGGTCACCCCTCCACCCCACCCCACCCACCTCCCAAAAAATAACGAATCAGAGGAATAACTGTAATGTTTGTTTTAGCTGGATTGGATATAAATACAAATACTTATTAGAGAAATAACTGTAATGTTCATTTTAGCAGGACTGGATATAAGAAGAAATCGCTATTAGAGGAATAACTGTAATGTTCATTTTAGCAGGACTGGATATAAGAAGAAATCGCTATTAGAGAAATAACTGTAATGTTTTTTTTAGCAGGACTGGATATAAGAAGAAATCGCTATAAGAGAATAACTGTAATGTTCATTTTAGCAGGACTGGATATAAGAAGAAATCGCTATAAGAGGAATAACTGTAATGTTCATTTTAGCAGGACTGGATATAAGAAGAAATCGCTATAAGAGAATAACTATAATATTTGTTTTCGCCGGATTTTGATACAAAAACAAATCATTATAAGAGGAATAACTGTAATGTTTGTTTTAGCTGGATTGGATATAAAAACAAATCATTATTAGAGAAATAACTGTAATGTTTGTTTTAGCTGGATTGGATATAAAAACAAATCATTATAAGAGGAATAACTGTAATGTTTGTTTTAGCGGATTGGATGTAAACACTAATCGTTATTAGAGAAATAACTGTAATGTTTGTTTTAGCCGGACTGGATATAAGAACAAATCGCTGTTAGAGGAATAACTGTAACGTTTGTTTTAGCCAAATGTGATCCAAAAACAAAACACTGTTAGAGGAATAACTGTAACGTTTGTTTTAGCCGGCTAGATATAAGAAGAAATAACTGTAACGTTTGTTTTAGCCGGCTAGATATAAGAAGAAATAACTGTAACGTTTGTTTTAGCCGGCTAGATATAAGAAGAAATAACTGTAACGTTTGTTTTAGCCGGCTAGATATAAGAAGAAATAACTGTAACGTTTGTTTTAGCCGGGCTGGATATAAGAAGAAATAACTGTAACGTTTGTTTTAGCCGGCTAGATATAAGAAGAAATAACTGTAACGTTTGTTTTAGCCGGGCTGGATATAAGAAGAAATAACTGTAACGTTTGTTTTAGCCGGGCTGGATATAAGAAGAAATAACTAACGTTTGTTTTAGCCGGGCTGGATATAAGAAGAAATAACTGTAATGTTTGTTTTAGCCGGGCTGGATATAAGAAGAAATAACTGTAATGTTTGTTTTAGCCGGGCTGGATATAAGAAGAAATAACTAACGTTTGTTTTAGCCGGGCTGGATATAAGAAGAAATAACTGTAATGTTTGTTTTAGCCGGGCTGGATATAAGAAGAAATAACTGTAATGTTTGTTTTAGCCGGGCTGGATATAAGAAGAAATAACTAACGTTTGTTTTAGCCGGCTGGATATGAGAAGAAATAACTGTAGAGGAATAACTGTAATGTTTGTTTTAGCAGGATTTGACATAAAAACAAATCGCCATAAGAGGAAATAATGTATGTTTGTTTTAACCGGATTGGATATAAGAACAAATCACAAATTGAAAACAACTTTGATGTTTATTTTAGCCGTATTGGATATAAATACAAATCACTTCAGTAAATCCTGTAGTGCAGTCCAAATTTACCACAACATATCCTTTATCAAAGCAGTGTGTAACTGCCTTCTGTGACAAGCGAAACTAGTTGCATGGAAATGTGATAATTTGTTTTCAAGGAGACATTCTGGCGCCAGCGATCACACATGCATGCTAATTCCTGTAAACCAGAGGTGACTGGGTCCTAGATTATTTTGTTAAAGGGAGATGTGAATTGATTTTACAATTGGCAAGCAACAACAACAACAACAACAGCAACAACAACAACAGCAGTAATGATGATGATGATGATGATGATGATGATGATGATGATATTGACATTTATAAGGCGTCGAATTTTAATGCAAGAATCAAACCAAAGCACCCTCTTCCATCGTCCAACAACACCGATGACATTTACAAGGTGCCGAATCTTCATACAAGAATCAAAACAAAGCGCGCTTTCCCATCATTCAATCAAGATTCCAGAACACGAAGCACACGCAAACTGAAGGAGAAGGACAGGAAGGCGGTGGGGCAAAAGAGTGAACATATACATGTAGAACCCGGCAGAAAGGTGTGTGTCTTCAAGGTAGATTTGAAGAAGACTACAGTTTGTGATTGTCGAATAGACTGGGAGAGATCGTTCCAGTTGTACGGACCCGACACAGAAAAAGAGCGCCGACCGATTGTGGTACATTTGTGTCGAGGAATTTGTAGACTAGTGTCAGAAGCAGAACGGAGAGGTCGGGCAGGGTTATACATTTTGAGGTGTTGGCAAAGATAAATAGGCGCAGTACCATTGATACACTCGTAGCGTGTGTTGATTTTGTATGAAATTCTTTGAGAAACGGGCAGCCAGCGGAGAAAGTGAAGCAAGGGAGTGTGACATGATCGTGCCTCTTTATACGAAGGGCACAACGGGCCACAGGTTTCTAAATAATGGAAATTGGCGTCTCTTTATCGTGTTTTGTTTGACCATATTTTAAGATTGGTATTCAAAAACGCTAGAGATAAGCATCATTCAAGCAATGTAGTCTTTGACAGAGAAGCTTAAAACGAATATTGGCGACTACAAAGTAGCAAGATGTAAAGGATGAGAATACATGCAGGGCCGATAGGGGGGGAGGATGATAGAGGGAGAACAGTTGAGAGTAAAAGGTGTGTAGAATACAAGCAGGGCCGATAGGGGGGGGGGATGATAGAGGGAGAACAGTTGAGAGTAAAAGGTGTGTAGACTACAAGGAAGACAGAGAGGGGGGGGGGGGGATGATAGAGGGAGAACAGTTGAGAGTAAAAGGTATGTAGAATACAAGCAAGACAGATAGGGAGAGGGGATGATAGAGGGAGAACAGTTGAGAATAAAAGGTATGTAGAATACAAGGAAGACAGATAGGGGGAGGGGATGATAGAGGGAGAACAGTTGAGAGTAAAAGGTGTGTAGAATACAAGCAGGGCCGATAGGGAGAGGGGATGATAGAGGAGAGCAGTTGAGAGTAAAAGGTATGTAGAATACAAAGAAGACAGTTAGGGAGAGGGAATGATAGAGGGAGAACAGTTGAGAGTAAAAGGTATGTAGAATACAAAGAAGACAGTTAGGGAGAGGGAATGATAGAGGGAGAGAACAGTTGAGAGTAAAAGGTATGTAGAATACAAAGAAGACAGACAGGGAGAGGGAATGATAGACGGAGAACAGTTGAGAGTAAAAGGTATGTAGAATACAAAGAAGACAGACAGGGAGAGGGAATGATAGAGGGAGAACAGTTGAGAGTAAAAGGTATGTAGAATACAAAGAAAACAGACAGGGAGAGGGAATGATAGAGGGAGAACAGTTGAGAGTAAAAGGTATGTAGAATACAAAGAAGACAGTTAGGGAGAGGGAATGATAGAGGGAGAACAGTTGAGAGTAAAAGGTATGTAGAATACAAAGAAGACAGACAGGGAGAGGGAATGATAGAGGGAGAACAGTTGAGAGTAAAAGGTATGTAGAATACAAAGAAGACAGACAGGGAGAGGGAATGATAGAGGGAGAACAGTTGAGAATAAAAGGTATGTAGAATACAAAGAAGACAGTTAGGGAGAGGGAATGATAGAGGGAGAACAGTTGAGAGTAAAAGGTATGTAGAATACAAAGAAGACAGACAGGGAGATGGAATGATAGAGGGAGAACAGTTGAGAGTAAAAGGTATGTAGAATACAAAGAAGACAGACAGGGAGAGGGAATGATAGAGGGAGAACAGTTGAGAGTAAAAGGTATGTAGAATACAAAGAGGACAGACAGGGAGAGGGAATGATAGAGGGAGAACAGTTGAGAGTAAAAGGTATGTAGAATACAAAGAAGACAGACAGGGAGAGGGAATGATAGAGGGAGAACAGTTGAGAGTAAAAGGTATGTAGAATACAAAGAAGACAGACAGGGAGAGGGAATGATAGAGGGAGAACAGTTGAGAGTAAAAGGTATGTAGAATACAAAGAAGACAGTTAGGGAGAGGGAATGATAGAGGGAGAACAGTTGAGAGTAAAAGGTATGTAGAATACAAAGAAGACAGACAGGGAGAGGGAATGATAGAGGGAGAACAGTTGAGAGTAAAAGGTGTGTAGAATACAAAGAAGACAGATAGGGAGAGGGAATGACAGAGGGAGAACAGTTGAGAGTAAAAGGTGTGTAGAATACAAAGAAGACAGACAGGGAGAGGGAATGACAGAGGGAGAACAGTTGAGAGTAAAAGGTATGTAGAATACAAAGAAGACAGATAGGGAGAGGGAATGATAGAGGGAAAACAGTTGAGAGTAAAAGGTGTGTAGAATACAAAGAAGACAGACAGGGAGAGGGAATGACAGAGGGAGAACAGTTGAGAGTAAAAGGTGTGTAGAATACAAAGAAGACAGACAGGGAGAGGGAATGACAGAGGGGAACAGTTGAGAGTAAAAGGTGTGTAGAATACAAAGAAGACAGACAGGGAGAGGGAATGACAGAGGGAGAACAGTTGAGAGTAAAAGGTATGTAGAATACAAGGAAGACAGACAGGGAGAGGGAATGACAGAGGGAGAACAGTTGAGAGTAAAAGGTGTGTAGAATACAAGGAAGACAGATAGGGAGAGGGAATGACAGACGGAGAACAGTTTGGAGTAAAAGGTATGTAGAATACAAGGAAGACAGATAGGGAGAGGGAATGACAGAGGGAGAACAGTTGAGAGTAAAAGGTGTGTAGAATACAAAGAAGACAGAGAGGGAGAGGGAAATGGACAGAGGGAGAACAGTTGAGAGAAGTAAGTGTGCACTGTAGAATACAACAAGGAAGACAGATAGGGAGAGGGAGAGCAGTTAAGAGTAAAAGGTGTGTAGAATACAAGGAAGGCAGACAGGGAGAGGGAATGAGAGGGAGAGACAGTTGAAGAGTAAAAGGTGTGTAGAATACAAGGAAACAGACAGGGAGAGGGAATGATAGAGGGAGAACAGTTGAGAGTAAAAGGTGTGTAAATACAAAGAAGACAGATAGGGAGAGGGAATGACAGAGGGAAACAGTTGAGAGTAAAAGGTGTGTAGAATACAAAGAAGACAGACAGGGAGAGGGAATGACAGAGGGAGAACAGTTGAGAGTAAAAGGTTGTAGAATACAAAGAAGACAGATCAGGGAGAGGGAATGACTAGAGGGAAAACAGTTGAGAGTAAAAGGTGTGTAGAATACAAAGAAGACAGACAGGGAGAGGGAATGACAGAGGGAGAACAGTTGAGAGTAAAAGGTGTGTAGAATACAAAGAAGACAGACAGGGAGAGGGAATGACAGAGGGAGAACAGTTGAGAGTAAAAGGTGTGTAGAATACAAGAAGACAGACAGGGAGAGGGAATGACAGAGGAGAACAGTTGAGAGTAAAAGGTATGTAGAATACAAGGAAGACAGACAGGGAGAGGGAATGACAGAGGGAGAACAGTTGAGAGTAAAAGGTGTGTAGAATACAAGAAGACAGATAGGGAGAGGGAATGACAGACGGAGAACAGTTTGGATGTAAAGGTATGTAGAATACAAGGAAGACAGATAGGGAGAGGGAATGACAGAGGGAGAACAGTTGAGAGTAAAAGGTGTAGAATACAAAGAAGACAGAGAGGAGAGGGAATGACAGAGGGAGAACAGTTTGAGTAAAACGTGTGCACATGTAGAATACAAGGAAGACAGATAGGGAGAGGGAGAGCAGTTAAGAGTAAAAGGTGTGTAGAATACAAGGAAGGCAGACAGGGAGAGGGAATTGAGAGGGAGAGCAGTTAAGAGTAAAAGGTGTGTAGAATACAAGGAAGGCAGACAGGGAGAGGGTATGAGAGGAGACAGTATATGAGTACAAAGGTGTTGTAGAATACAAGGAAGGCCAGACAGGGACGAGGAAATTGAGAGGTAGAGTCAGTTAGAGTAAAAGGTATGTAAACTCAAACAAGAGACAGATAAGGTAGAGGGAATGATAGAGGGAGAACAGCTGAGAGTAAATGGTGTGCAGAATACAAGCGGCATAACGGTCCCTACCGGACGAAGGTGCTCCATAGGAGCCCCTATTTACGTCGTTATCCTCGTTTTTCTTGATTTGGCTGGCCATGATTTATCTTAGTAAAATACGATGGTGGTTTCCCTTTGCTTTCCATCGATTTGTGTACGGACTCTCCGTCCACACGCAAGGCCAGAACAAGATTTAGGCAGCCGAAATGTGGTTTCTTAGAAGAATGCTGAGAGTTCCATTGACAGCAAAGAAAACAAACGAGATAGTCTTGATGGGGGCAGACACAAGAAGATCATTGATAAAAAAAATCAGGAAAAGACAAGCAACAACTGTAGGCCATTTTATGAGGAAAGAGGAATTAGAACACCTGGTCACAACAGGAAAGCTGAGGGGAAAAGAGAACACCAGGTAGACTCAGGAAGAAAATATTGGACAGACTTGCAGGGTGACTAAGGACAGAGAGGGTGGAAGATATACTTGCAGCGACAAGAGATAGATGCATATGGAGGGCCATGATCGCCAACGCCATGCGGCAGGGCACATGATGATGAGAATACAAGCAAGACAGATAGAGAGAGGGAATGATAGAAAGAGAACAGTTGAGAATAAAAGGTGTGTAGAAAAGAGTTCTTGAATGTTATATAGAACCAATACTGTTGTACCGTTGCGAGGCATGGACAGTCAACAAGCAAAGCCAGAACAAGATTGAGGCAGCCGAGATGTGGTTTCTAAGAAGGATGCTGAGAGCTCCATGGACAGCAGAGAAAACAAACGAGACAGTCTTGATGGAGGCAGACACAAGTAGATCACTCACAAGAAAGATTAGGAAAAGACAGGCAACATTCACAGGCCATTTTATGAGGAAAGGGGAATTGGAACACCTGGTCACAAGGGAAAGCTGGAGGGAAGGAGAGCACCAGGTAGACCCAGGGAGAAGATACTAGACGGACTTACAGAGGAGCTGGGGACATGGAAGGTGGAAGAGATGCCTGAGGCAACGGGAGATAGAGACAGATGGAAGTCCATAATCGCCAACGCCATGCGGCAAGGCACCTGATGATGATGATGAGAATACAAGTAAGACAACTAGGGAGAGAGAGTGATAAAGGGGCAGCAGTTGAGAGTAAAAGGTGTGTAGAATACAAGCAAGACAGATAGGGAGAGGAGAACAAGAACAAGAACAGATTTTGTTTACGAGTGTATAAAATAAGCAAAATGTATGCTTTTTTTTTTTTTACATCCAGTCCTCACCCAAAGAGGGTCTACGTCACACCACACGTAAATCATACCTCAGATAACATAGATTCTCCGTCAACAGAATCATTACACTTTCAGTCAAAGAAACACATTTGAGACGAGAGAGAGAGAGAGAGAGAGAGAGAGAGGAGAGTGTGTGTGTGTGTGTGTGTGTGGTGTGTGTGTGTGTGTGTGTGTGTGTGTGTGTGTGTGTGTGTGTGTGTGTGGTGTGTGTGTGGTGTAAAAGGAGAGTAAAAGTAATGACAGAGGGAGAGCAGTTGACAGTAAGAGGCTTGTAGCGACAATGTCTTGACAAATACTTATACTGACTCGCCGTATAATTGACTGACCGTTGACAAGTAGTAACTGAATTTGTGAACCTGGAAGCTGTCTCGTTACACCCGATCCAAAGTTTGTCCATGTCAGTTCCAGTCTGTCGTTACTTCTATCAGTAGAATCATGTCAGTCAGTCACTACAGAATGTGTAGTACCTCACTAAGCAATTTCTTGTCGCTTCATCTGGTAAAAGAGAATTTGTTAGAGAGACATTACAGAGTCAGGAATGCGAAGAGGGCAAAGTTTGTGGAATGTTTATCTCTGTGTGTGAGAGATAGATAGATAGATAGACAAACAGACTGACAGACAGACAGACAGACAGACAAACAGTGACAGAGATGAGGGGGAATTCATAAGCATTTATTAGGTGGATATTGTGACTTCCACAGGAAGTTTCAGTTGGCAGAATGTGTGAATTGTTCTCTGTCTGTCTGTCTGTCTGTCTGTCTGTCTCTTTCTCTCTCTCTCTCTCCCCTCCCTCCCTCGCTCTCTCTCAATTTCTCTCCCTTCCTCCTCCCTCCACCCCTCCCTCCCTTCCTCTTCCCTTCCTCTTCGATCCCTCTCCCTCCCTCCCTCTCTCCTCTCTCTCTCTCTCTCTCTCTCTCTCTCTCTCTCTCCCTCTCCATCTGGTCTCCTCTGAATTTTTTTTCAGTTGAAATTATAGACCTCGATTCATTATCGTGACAGTAGTAACAAAAACCAAGCGTGTTCCTTTCTTTCCTTTCTTAACAATTGAATCTGAGATGTGTTAAAAGTGGGCAAAGTGAGGTTACACGATCACTCGTAATGTTTACCCTAGCTCAGCCGGATCACTACAGTTAATCTTGTGGTTGAATTGAAAAAAAAAATCATTGCAATATTTGCCATTCTTCTGGCAATGTTTCTTGTGTAAGCGGCTTAGGGGGGATCTTCTGTGACCGGTAAAACAATTTCATGGAAACTTGATAGTTTTTTTTCCTTAGTGAGACATTGTGGCTCCAACAACAACAACAACAACAACAAAGTGTCAGACTCCATCAAGCCAGAGGCGACAGATCCTTGACGCATTTCGCTAGAGCAGAACGTGAATTGGTTAAATGGTTGGCAGCAAGAATGATAGAGATTGGTGTTTCTTTATCCTGATTTTGTGTGTGTTTTTTTTCGAAGGGAAGTTTTCACAGTTATGAAACACAAATGTTGTTCTTGTCATCATTTCTTATTCGAAAAAGTAAACTGACATTGGGCAACTGAATGACGGTGGCGCGTGGCAGATAGAGAGAGAGAGGAAGAAGACAGATACAGACAGACAGACAGACAGATAGACAGACAGACAGACAGACAGATAGACAGACAGACAGAGAGTTTGTTCCAGAGGTATACGTCGCACTCGGACAGTTCCATATGCACTCCACCAAAATCTGCCGATAATTACCTGACAGTCTCCTTGTGCCTGTACAAAACCGGATAGACTGGCAAGGTCTTGAAATAATGAAGGGGGGTGGGGGTGGGGGGGGGGGGGTGGACGAAAAAAAAACAACATTGAAAAAATTAAGACAAACAGACAGACAAAGAGAGAGAGAGAAAGACCTCAGACTTCAGATGGTTTATTCATATAGGCCATAACCCCTTAGAAGGGGGATGCACATAATTATGCATTCTCACAATTATATAAACGTTAACTAGGCAATAACTATATTTCTAATTTGAGATATTTTGTACACGTGCATAACAAATAAGCAAAAACAACATAAAATACAAACATTCTATTCATAATCGAGCCTTGCGTCCATTAGGTAGAATACATTCTAAAAAAGCCTAAAAAAAAAATGCTGTCTCTCTAAATTCAAGCGCTTTGTATAGACACAAAGCTAAATTTTGAACAACTTTAGTGGAAGTTGATGACATCAATAGAGTAAATTTAAATAAGGAAGGTTCTCTATAATATGTTGAGCTTGTGTGTTTCTCACGAATAGAATAAAGTGCTGGACAACATAATACAACATGCACTTCATCTTCTTTGGATATTTTGCACAATGGACATGATAGATCACTATCACTGTGTGCTCTGTATCTAAAATAATGAACTGTGTTTTCTGATATACCTAACCTAAATCGTGTCATTGTATATTTTAAATGTCTGTCCATATCTGTCTTTAAATATGGTTTCAAATCATGCATACCAGAAAAGTACTATGTAATACCTGTCACTATTTTGAGTATGTTCGTTCCATTCCTGCCACCTACAATCAGTTAAACGTTGACGAAAAACACGAATGAATTGATTCAGTCTGCCAACACCTTGACAAAACCATACAACACCAAAACCATATTTAAACAAGCAAGTACGTACATTGGATGCCCAGTTTTGCTTACCTTTAGCATATAAATCATATAACAGTTTATGGTTTTTGTGGAATTCTATGGTTTTTCACATGCAACAATTTAAACCAGTAACGAACATAATTAACTGCAGAGTTTATATATATATATATATGGGATGGCGATTTGTTTCACCATATACAAGATCATTAGGTGTTCGCATATTAATTCCTAGAAATTTCTTCAAAGCAAAAGTATGAACTTCTTCACAATGAATTGCAGTTTTACTTAATCCCTATAGCTCAGACCCATATTGTGCGATATGTTGTACCTGAGAATCAAATGATTTAACCAACACATCGAAAGAATATTAAAAAGGTACACCTTCTGCATAATGAAAAGCAAAACATTTTTAGCCGTGCTGGATAAATCTTTGCATGTGGCAGCAAAACTCAAACGAGTAGAGAACAGTGTTCCAAGATACTTATACACATTTACCACACAGGCATTGCGTTTCCATCATACACCCATCGTTCCTCGCACCCATGTACTCACCCTTTCTAAATACTATGATATTACTATTTGACATATTGACCCTTAAAACGAAGCGCAGCTGCTGCGCGTTGCAGACTGTTTAACTGTGTTTGGAGTCCAGTGACTGTTTCTGCCATCAAAACAACATCATCTGCCAAGAAAAGAATAAATAATTCAAAAGCATCACCAGACAGAACAGCACCGTGAGAGAGAGAGAGAGAGAGAGAGAGAGAGAGAGAGAGAGAGAGAGAGAGAGAGAGAGAGAGAGAGAGAGAGCTCTTAAACAAATGGAATGACGTGGATTTCCTGAAGAAGAGACAGATCAAAATAAAATTACCGACACGTGTGTCAACTTTACGCTTATAGAATCAGATAATGTACACCGAATAGAATGAAATATGTTGTTGTTGTTACCATTGTTATTGTTGTTGTTATTGTTGTGGTACACACGGGATCTTGGATTCATCATCAGAAAGATCAGCATCTAGACCACAACTTAAGATCTCGTGGAGGCGGATATGAGGAAAATCTTCTCTTTTTTTATCCTTCATTTAAAACTGGGTATCTGGCGTCCAAGACAAGTGCCTATAACAGTATTATATAACAGTATTATATATACAATTCTTGACGTTCATGTCACAGGACTTTTTCCTCGTCATCTCTGACATTTCTTCTGCTGAAAGTATACAATAACCAGGTTTTAGTCCGACTATCAAGACTCAGACTATACACTCTGTTCATTTGAAGACGTGTATGCTATTATTTTGTTTATTGGTTATTTGTTATCCATTGTAATCTAATATCTCTTCAATAAGTAATTTCTACGTTGACTGTGTAATTTTCTTTTCATCGTTTTGCTACAATTTTGTTATCTTTACTTCGTAGTCTAAGTAATTGCGTAATTTTCTTTCTGCCCATCTCTCCTTTACACAGAAAATCAAAGTATTCATTATTATCGACCATAAATAACAGTCAATAGAAAGTTGGAGATAAACCAGTATCAGTAATGCGACAACAATCCCAAGTCAAGTTTTTGCAATGGAATTGTAGATCCCTTTCCACCAATTCGGCATACTTGGAGCATTTCCTGACATCAAATAGATGTGAAGTTTTGATTCTGCAGTCGATGAATGTTGTTGCAACCAAGCTTCCCAATTTCCCCAATTATTACTATCCTCCAGTTTATGAATGTGGGAATCACGGGAAGAAGGTATCCACCGCGATATACATACTCAAAGAGTTACAATACTGCTTACTTACTTCCCCGGTTTTGAAATCAAGCGACGATTTGCACGCTTGTGCTGCCACTGTCCAATTAAGCAATTCTTTAAACATCAACGTTTTATCAGTGTACCTGCCAACAGGTCCAAACGACCGCAACACAGAATGGCTGCGCACGATCCAAGATCAGCAGCGTGGTAAATGGCTAATAGGTGGAGACTTTAATTCCCACTCCCCATTTTGGGAAAAGAACTGTTCTACTGTTACGAGCAATCGTTTGGTAGAAAATATCGTTGATAGCTCGCTTTACCTTCTAAATGATGGTAGTGTCACTAGGATCCCTGATGTCTCCAAACACAGGGCGACAGCCATCGATTTGTCTCTGATATCACCAGAATTAGCACCATCCTGTACCTGGGAAACTCACAGAGACACTTTGGGAAGCGATCATCTACCTATCATCATAACCATAACTGACAAAAACATCAGGATGAAAGACAGCTCTCCTGATATTATTCCAAAATATAATTACAAGCGTGCAGACTGGTCCTTATTTCGAACTGCTCTTGCTAATCAGGATTACAGACATTATGAAAGTGAAAATGTAGACATTATGTTTTCTAAATTCCAAGAGTCAATTCTAGCCGCTGCAGATGTATCAATTCCGAAACTCAAAACTTCTAGATCGAATAATCGATTGGGTAATGTTTGGTGGACAGAGGCATGTGAGAAAGCAGTTCAATATAAAAGGGAGAAATTCAAAATCTACATCAAAAGCCGGAAACCTGAAGATCATGTGGAAATGAAAAAAGCTAACATCCAATGTAACAAAATCATTGCTGAAGCAAAGAAAGATTATTGGGCATCATTCTGCAAAAAAGAAATTTCAGATTTCAAAGATTTCCATAAAGTCTGGACGAAAATGAATCAAATGAAGAATGGAACCAACTTACCTAGGTGTCCGATAATGATAGAAACATGTAACACATTTCCTTCAGACATGGACAAAGCAGAAACCTTTGTGGACTTATTTGCTAAAAACAGTAAAGTTGAAAGTTTATCTCCAGACTGCAAACATCACAGAGAAATGGAAGATAACAACTCAATCTACACTGATCCAATACCTCAGAATGATCTCTGGTTTAATTCTCCAATCACCTTAGAAGAGCTAAAAAACACAATACTGTTTCTACACAACAAAACGAGTTCGGTAGGTATTGATGCAGTTTCGACTGAAATGATTAAACATCTCCCTGAAAACTATCTTATTTTCCTACACAAAATTTTGCAGAAATGCTGGGTTAGCGGAACTGTACCACAAATCTGGCAAAAGTCTATAGTTATACCGATATTAAAAGCAGGAAAATCGAAAACTGATAAAAACAGTTACAGACCCATTGCTTTGACGTCCCACACGAGCAAACTAATGGAAAGATTGATCTTAAACAGACTTTTACACTACTGTGATAAAAATAACGTTATTCCGGTAAACCAGGCGGGTTTTAGAAAAGGGAGATCCGCAGTTGAACACCTGGTTAAACTTACGACTCGGATCAAACAACAGTTTGCCCGCAGAAAAAGTGTTTTAGCTACTTTCTTTGATGTAAAAAAAGCTTACGATCAAGTTTGGCATAAACGTTTATTGTTCAAGCTAAAATCTGTTGGTTTATCTGGCAATATGTACATTACATTAAATCTTTTTTAGCTAATAGAACAATACAGGCTAGAGTGGGAGCTAGTTATTCTACTTCACGGCACCTCGACATGGGGATTCCACAAGGTGCAGTGATAGCACCTATTTTATTTAATATCCTTATACAGGATCTTCCTAAAGCTTTTTCAAATCGTGTTGTTTTAGTACAGTATGCTGATGATATATGCACTTGGATGAATATCACTTTAAAAAAGACAACTCCACAGAGAACACGGAATTACATCAGGAAATTGTATCAAATTGATCTTGATAATCTTGGAAACTATATGTTAGAAAATGGTCTGTCGTTGTCGGCAGAACAGACTAACATGATGCTGTTTGATCCTGGTGGTAACTCAAATAACTTGCCTACTTTCAAATTGCTTGGTGAAGTGTTAAATTACAAACAGGTCGTAAAATTTCTGGGAGTTTACATCACTTCGAAATTAAGCTGGAATGTTCATTTTGATTATATTTTAACAAAAGCACGAAAAACCTTAAATTTTCTAAAGGTAATAAGCAAATTACCCTGGGGAATGGATACAAATATACTGATTCATCTGTCAACAGCGCTGGTCAGGTCTAAATTATCCTACGCGCAAGAAGTTTTTTTCAATGCACCTAAATATTTACTAAAAAAGATTCAGAACTTGGACTGCAAAAGTCTTAAAATTGCACTAGGTGTACCAACTCATGCTTCTACTCTGGAAACGTACAAAGTTGCTGGAATTCTACCTCTAAACAACCATCGTGAGCTAGCTACAGCAAAGTTTGCAATTAGAACTACTTCACAAGCGAATAATTTTGTGAGCAAAGAAATTAAAATCAGGTCTGATATTGACTTTCCAAAACGAGCAAAAAACATTTCATCACAAATTACAACCGCAACTTACATATCTGACCTGATCAAACAATCCAGCATAACTATGGATGAAATAGCCAAAAAACCAATGTTAACGCCTATCCCTACATGGGAAATGCTAAAGGCCACGTTTGATCTCGATTATGCAGACGTTAAAAAAGATGATAATGTCAACATTACGCTATCCACAGCTTGTGAACACATCGATGAAAAGTACCGTACCCACCTCCACATTTTTACTGATGGGTCAGTCTTAGCAAATCAGAGCGCTGGAGCAGCGTTTTATGTTCCAAAATTTAACATTAAAAAGTCTTTTTTCATTGGGGCAAATGTATCTATATATACAGCAGAATTGGTCGCTGTTGTTCAAGCGTTGCATTATTTAATAAGCCTTCGGCCTGTGCCTTTCAAAGTAGTTCTGTTTGTTGATTCAAAATCTGTATTAAATGCCTTACAGTCTTTTGATACAGACACAAGACCTGATTTAATAATTGAGGCAAATCATCTAATACACTGTTTAAAGATAAATGGCTCGGAAATCAGTTTATGCTGGGTGCCTTCTCACGTTGGTCTTCACGGCAACAACGTAGTTGACAGAGCAGCTAAATCCGGTGCACTCCGTTTTGAAAATTCCATAGAATTACATGTTAACACCTCGGTAAAAGAAGCTTACAACTCGCTAGAATTAGCATCATGGATTCGATTTCATGAAGATTTAAATGAAAAATTTGTGTCTCAAAAAAGATTCAAACTTTCAATTCAAAATATCTGTAAAAAAAATGCAGTATTCTTCGATATATCATTTGAGATTAATTGTTACCACATATTTTCGTATTCAACTGAACGCTTTGAAAACAAAATATTGTAAAAACGTTTTATGTATTTGCGGTGAACAATTCACATTGTATCACTGTTTGTTTTACTGCAGAAAGCTTCGTTATTTTTTACCAAAGATGTTTACACAAGGAAACTATCTTGAAAAGCATTTTAAAGAAGTGATATCAGATCAAGTTCTGTTAGTTAAAATTTCAGAATCATTGGTTCACAGTCCTGTTAATGCGTTACTTTAAGGTTATTATTTTAATTATCATTATCTTATTTTGTTTTGTTTTGCTTTTTATGACGATTTTTCTTTTACATTTGATGTTAGCGTTGTTCTAGTTTCATTTCTCTGATCATCCATATCATTTTTCTAAAGACCTTGCCGGTTCCTTTTAATTTTTTTTCCGTCTCTTACTCTGTTCCCTTCTTTCCCCTTCTCCCTCCCCCCCCCCCCCCCCCCCAAAAAAAAATCATCCTCCATGCCATTTTTCTCCGTCTAATATCACTTATAGTGAAAAGACGTTAAATCAAGGAACGAACGAACAAGTGCCTTTACCTCTAAGCCAAACAGTGCATATTGGGTTCAATTGTGGTCAGAATGAATTCAATCACGAATGCAGACTACAGGTTTTTGAAACTTTTATCCACGCGACTTGCATATGCACAAACGTGAGTTATGACATTTGTTCGTAACACACTCCCAACCAAATTTATTTGGGAATTAATCAGTGGTAGCTGTGCATTACCTGAGTGTGTTATTATTGAATGGAATAGGTTGAGTGAGAATGATTTAAACTACGAGTGCACGCTACATAGTTCGAAAAAGCATAACAATGGTTGAGTAGTTTCACTTATAATTTGTTTGGGAGTTCATTATGTCCTAAAGTCATAATTCATATGTGTGCAGATGTGAGTCGCAAGAAACGTGTGAGGTTGTTTCGATATGTTCATTTTATTGGATTTTATTATAATTTTGCTCAAACTGATAAACGCAAATGAATGTACATGAATGTCTTATCACAAAAATATAGAAAGGGTAACAAGAAATACTAAACAACATCAACAACAAAACCGTTTTAAAGCAATACAACATGCTCACATGAAGCCCATCCAAGTTACAAATTTCTAGATGTTTGTCAACGTACATGTGCAGGCTTGCACACATGACTGCCTAAGCTTAAGTGGCCATGGCATTTACATTACTTGAGTCCCGTTCGTGGTTCAAATTCCAGTTATGCTCATCAGCATGATTTTTCCCTGTATTATGGTTGCAGCTATAGTTATTGTGTTTGACAAATTTAATGGCTGTTCAGTTTTTAGTAATTGCTTGAGAGGCGTTTGTCATCATTTCGAGTTGTTCAAGAAGGTGGAAGTCCTGTATAAATCACAAATATTAGCACGCTTAAAAAAAAGGAACAAGAGCCATTCAGTAATTCCAATATTAATTTGGTTGGAAATGTGTTCCGTTCAAAAATCATAAAGTCATGTTGGTGCAAACACGAGCCGCAGAAAAAATTGCCCCAATCACCTGGTAAAAAATATGACCCTCCCTGGAACCTGTAGAGTGTATGATTTTTCATGTGATTTAACCCAGTCTAAAATGGATTATGGAAACTTGTATTCTAGTTAGCTAACTGTGATTTAGTTCGTCCCCGTGGGGATGCCAGGGACTCTCAGAATAAATAGTATCCCCACCTTCTGGAAGTTTTGTGTTAGAAATTTCCTCTTTTCTGTCACTCTCTTTGTTTCTTTCTTCCTCCTTTGCCTACTATCATTTTCTGCCTTGCTTGTCCATTCACCTGTATGTGTTCGATAAAATCTTAGTACCGTCACTTAGGATTGATAATTATGTACATGTATGAAGTGCATTTTTGGCTCCAGGGAAATGAGATGTGCAGAATCAATTTTAGGTAATTCATGCCCGTTTTTGTATGTTTTAGTGTCCTTAGTTATATTTAAATTTGTACTAGGTATGTTTTTTAAATCCCCTGTGTGATAAATTGGGCGGAGTGGTCAGTGCCAGGGGCATCTCCTCAGATTATGTACGCGAATGCAGTAATATGTGTACTTAACTTTCTTTTCCTTTTTTCCCTGTTGAAGTATTGTGTATGTTTTAAAACGGTTTTAGCCCGAATATGGCTCTACGCAGTCGGCTGGGCTATAAACAAAAATAACAGTAACAATGATGTTCCGTCAGCTAACTGGAAGATTTCTTGTTAGCTTTTTATCAGCCAAGCCTGCGAAAATCATTCTTCCACAGATCTTAGTCACAGTATCAATTTCATCACGATCACATTAGACCGGCAAAAATCACCCAACCACTGACATTTGAGTCTCTGTAGCATCAGGGACAAAGAGATCATTGAAGAGGCAAAAACTTGATCGTTGTTTAAATACGCAGTTTCTCTAGGGAACTGCTGAGTCATTTTCAGCCATTATAGTGTGATACAGCTTAATAGATTGGCGATAACTTCACATTATATTTCATTTTCTTCCTGGACACATTCTGTGGTGCATCAAACCAAAATGGAACGAGACACAACTTGTAATGTGGCTTGCAACAGAAATCTGCTCTTTTTGTTTAGTTAATTAAGCACACAAAAAGTGAGACGTATTCAGACACTCTATTGTTTCCACGGTTAGCGACAGATGCTTACAAAATCAGCACGATCTTTTTCAAAGTTAAAAGAAAATTGTTAGGTGATATTCATTCCTAAGTTTTGAAAGAGCATCTAAGTCTTTTTTCCCACTAAGGTGTGTCTGTCTGTCAGTGTTATGTCTCTGTTTCATTGTGCATGTATAGAAGACCATAATGTAATTATCCATGTGTAGTTTGCTTGATGAGAATACACAATGAATTTGATTAATAGTAACTTGTCTTTCATTAAGTGTGTCTTCCTTTGCAAACTACAAAGCCGGTTCGCTCTTTCAGCAATGTTTGGTGTCTCTGATGCTGGCAGGAGGGCATAGTAAAATCTGTAAGGAGCTGTTCATCAAAGTTGAACCAACTCCAGGCAGCTGTCTAACTCGTAACGCGAGTGTCCACAGCACTAATTGGTGTTCCCTATTCAAGTTGGCATTCCATTCCAGGGTTCTTCGCTTTGAATGTGGAAATGGCTGGTCAACACACCACTGACAACGTTTGAGGGAGTTCAGACCCGTGATTTGCCCTTGTCCTCTTCTGTCTGTCGTTTTTTTCCCCACCAATTTCCTTAGCAGTGAAAGCACTGACTTTTGCCAACGCCAAGGTGTGCGACTTAAAAGATACAGTTGTTTCTTTCGATGATTTGCCGTGAGAAGGTTTGCAAATGGGAACCACTTCAGTGTTAATGAGGTGAAATGGGTAAACGTTGTGAAGAATTTACCCTGTCCGCTTAAAGAGGAGAACGTGAACGAATTTTGTGCGTGAGTGTTATGGACGTCAGTCAGCACAGTGTGTGTGGCGTGTACACACGTATGGCCGGCACAGTGATAACGGTGACAGACCAGAACTGCCAGCTTGTCTTGCTTGAAGTGGCGCTCTTTTGTTTGCCGAGTCTCTCAAAACTTTTTTTTTTTTTTCGCAAGAAATATACATGGAGGTTTGTCTGTCTGGGTTTTTACTTCGCTCTTGTTCAGGACAGATCATACAAACGAAAATTTATCAAATCTGTCAGATCTCTTTCTCTCTGTCTCTTTCTGTCTGTATCTCTCTCTGTCTCTTTCTGTCTGTGTCTGTCTCTCTGTGTGCCTCCCTCCCTCTTTCTTCCCCCCTCTGTCTCTCTCTCTCTCTCTCTCTCTCTCTCTCTCTCTCTGTTTTTCTAGCTCTGTAGCTGTCTGTAGCTCGTTCACCCTCTCTGTCTCTGTCTTTCTGTCTCTCTCTGTCTCTCTCTGTGTCTCTGTCTGTCTGTCTGGCTGTCTGTCTGTCTCTGTCTGTCTGGCTCTCTGTCTGTCTGGCTCTCTGTCTGTCTGGCTCTGTATCCGTCTCTCTCTGTCTCTCTGTCTCTCTCTCTCTCCCTCTCTCTCTCTCTCTCTCTCTGAGCGCCAATTATTAAACCTAGAACACAGTCAACTATTATGCCTCAATCATTTGTATGCTTTAATGAGCCTGTATCTGTATGATTCTAGCATTATTTTAATAAACTTTACATTTTTGATGTGCCAGTCATAACGATGATACACTGTTACATATTTTTCCTGATGCTTACGACAAACTTGCTTCTCTGAAACAGAAATACATGCAAAACATCCCATACCCATACTGTGGTTTGATATCCAGATCTATACAGTTATTGAAATAAGGAATCGATTCAAAAAGGAAAAAAAACTATCCTGCATTTAAACAATAAAGAAAGCATATTAAAAACTTAACCATCAGGCAAGAAAGAAGTCTTATCAGTAATATCGTAACAATTTGGAAAAATAACATTTGACATACATGGACGGCTGTTGGTATTGTTATTGTTATTGTTATTGCTCTTTTTGTTAAAGCCCAGCTGACTACGCAGAGCCATATCAGGGTTATAACTTTTCCAAACATACACAATACTTCAAAAGGAAAAAAAAACGAAAAGAAAATTAAGTACACATATCAATACATTCGTGCATATAATCTAAGGGGATGCCACTGGTGTTGACCAATCCGTCCAATTTACCGCACAGGGGATTTTAGAAAACGTACCTGAAGACAAACTTAACGTAACTGAGGTCACTAAAACATGCATAAAATGGGCCTAAATTTCCTATGATTGTTTCGGCATATCATATGTCCCTAGAGCCAGAAATGCAGTTGATACGTGTACCCAGCTATCAATTTCAAGAGAGAGTACGTAAGACTTATCGAACACATGCAGGTGAATGGGCCAGCAAGGCAGAAAATGATAGGAAGAAATGACAGAAAACAAATGAACAAGGCAGAAGCAAAGTGACAAAAAAGAAAAAAATTCTAACCCAAAATTTCCAGAAGGTAGGGATACTTTTTATATGTGTACTGAAAGAGCCCCCGGTATCCCCACAGGGCTATGGAAAGCTATGAATAGTTTGGTAAAAGAATCATTTCCTGGACGTGAACAATCTAAAGATAATTTCACAGTAAAGCATTTTTGAAAGTTGCTGTTTCCTCTCTGACAGTATGCTTTGCAAATAGAGGTCTATACCCTGCCATGTGTGTGAAAAAGGCATAACTAGTCTAGGTTCTCTTCTTCCAGCCCTCCTCCCGTGGGATGCCGGAGGCTCTTCTAGTATAAATATTGTCCCCCACCTTCTGGAAATTCTGTGCTAGGAATTTCCTCTTTTCTGTCACTCTCTTTGTTTTTGTCTGGTTCGTTTGCTTTCTG
The DNA here is from genome assembly GCA_030674185.1 of Monoplex corrugatus. Taxonomy (NCBI): domain Eukaryota; kingdom Metazoa; phylum Mollusca; class Gastropoda; order Littorinimorpha; family Ranellidae; genus Monoplex; species Monoplex corrugatus. Next base: position 60,926,756 of record CM060308.1, read on the forward strand.
TCATTTTTTCCCTATCATTTTCTGCCTTGCTGGCCCATTCATGTTTTCGATAAAGTTTTACATACTTTCTCTTAGGATTGATAATTGGGTACATGTATCAGCTGCATTTGGGGCTCTAGGATGGTGAGATATACAGAAGCAATTTTCGGTGACTAAGACCCGTACTTAGATATGTTTTAGTGTCCTTACTTATGTTTAAATTTGTATTCGGATATATTGTTAAACCCCCTGTGCGATAAATTGGACGGAGTGGTCAACGCCAGGGGCATTCCCTTTGATTATGTGCTCGAATGCATTGATACGTGTTCTCAATTTTCTTTGCCTTTTTTTTCCCTGTTGAAACACTGTATTGCATTGAAAGGGTTATAGCCCTGATATGGCTCTACGCAGTCGGCTGGGCTTTAAGCAAGAATAAGAATAAATAAGAATTCTTCCAGCCTCTCTGGTAGTCTGTGCAAGTGGTTCAGGAAGTCGGAAATGATTGTCCTGTTGAAGGTTACCAACATCGCCTCTCTGACAAGATGTTTTGCATAATTAGGAGAACAAAACAGGGTTGTGTGGGGGGAGTGCACAAACTTTGCCAAATTGTTTACTCTGCTTGTGCGGAGAACGAGGGCGGTTTTGTGTGTGCACGTGTTATGAACGTCAGCAGTGTGTGTGTACTGTGCACACACACACGTCACTGGCATGGTGACAGGAGTGGTGAACTGGAGCTGTCAGCTTGTCTTGCTTGATGTCGCATTGCTGCGTTTGCCGAATCTGTTGAGGTGGTCGGTAATGTAAGTGTAGATAAACGTTTTTTTGTTTTTTTTTTTACTTTATTTCAGTTTTCCTTTGACGTGGGACTACGGCCGAAAATACGTCAGATTCTCCTCTCTCTCTCTCTCTTCTCTCTCTCTCTCTCTCTCTCCTCTCTCTCTCTCTCTCTCTCTCTTCTCTCTGTCTCTCTCTCTCCTCTTCTCTGTGTCTCTTCTGTCTCTCTCTCTCTTCTCTGTCTCTCTCTGTCTCTCTCTCTCTCTCTCCTGTCTTTTCTCTCTCTCTCTCTTTCTTTCTTTCTTTCTCTCTCTCTCTCTTCTTTTTCTTCTCTCTCTCTCTCTCCCTCTCTCTCTCTCCCCTCGTTCTCCCCCTTTTCCTCCCTTTCATCCTGTTTCTGTAACTAATTTCTGTATTCTGTCATTTACTGTTCTCTTCTTTTTCTGAACCTAGGTTTTTCTGACATGGTCTTGTTTTGTTCACTCAGAATTACATTCTGCTTCTTTACTTTGAGACAATTATGTTCTCTGTCTCGATACCTTCAGGAGCTCCAAATCCAAAGTCCACTCTCCTATGACGTTAAAAATCCAACACATTATCTGTCTTTGAACTTAATTTCTCTGTTACATCGCAAACCATGTCTAGTAAAATGTTTATATATGGTCGACTATCGTGGTCGATAGCGTCCAACCTAGCACTTTATTTGTGTACCGTCACGTGGGATCTCAGGCTAAAGTCTGATGCACACAGGCGGCCGCATAATGGACACTCAATGGAACGCACTACAGAGTTGGTTCTGGATTATTGCTGCCCGCCTTTCCGCTTGGCTGCTTCGTCTTTCATTTTGATAAGCTTGTTCTCTTTGGAATAGCTTGCCTCCATATTCAGACCTGTTTGTGTTCACTTTGCAAACCATGTCTGGCAAAATGTGACAATTCAAATTTAAGGATCGTTTCCATTGCTTCCCCAGCTCAGCTAGGAATAAAACAAACCACATCAGTATTCCTTGCTGCACAATTCAAATCCGCCACAAAATCCCTCTCATTGTCCAAGCACGATGTCTGCACGTGTGTCTTAGAGTGGATCTGTGAGGAGTATAAACATGTTGCGTGGAAATTTGACAGTCTGTTCTCAGGGAGACATTGTGGCGTCAGTGATCATATAGAGTCTGACTACTTCAAGCTACGGGCGACAGGTCACTGACTCCAATCATGAAAATACAGCATGAACTGATTGTTTGGCAAGCACACAGGATGACGGTGAATGGCATTTCTTTATGCCATTTCTATATGAGTGTGTGTATATATATGCATATATAATGTATATATATATATATATATATATATATACGTGTGTGTGTGTGTGTGTGTGTGTGTGTGTGTGTGTGTGTTGTGTGTGTGTGTGTGTGTGTGTGTGGCAACAGATAATGGGTTTATTTAAAAGGGAGAGAGAGGAAAAGGAAGAAAAGGCAGATAGGACGAAAGAAAAACGAGAGATAGAGAGAGAGTGAGTGAGTGAGTGAGTGAGTGAGAGACACAGACAGACACAGACAGACAGAGAGAGAGAGAGAGAGAGAGATCGTATTTTTAATATAGAGAAGTTCATTTAATTACTAAAGAAAAAGAATCACTGCTAATCACTCATACAGAAACAAAACGGAGACTGAACGTTTCTGGCTGCACCAGACCCAAAGCTTACTCATCCGTTCTTTGGTGCTGTTTTTCTTCTAATCTCCCTGACAGTCTCTGAGACGAGTGTCATCTTAAAGGATAGTAACAGCTCATCTGTGAAGAGAAGCTTGAGAAACAGACTCTGCTAACTAGCCGTACAACGAGAACGTGAATCTGCCTGACTGCATAAGATCCAAGGTTTTGCCCATGTGTTCTTTAGTGCATTTTTTTTAGTATCTCTGACAGTCTTTGCAAGAAAGTTCGGCCACTCTGAGACGAGTGCTTTTTTTGAAGGAGACTAAGGTCTCATCTGTGACAAGAAGCTTGAGAAGCAGAGACTGCTAACCAGCCATACAGAAAGAACGTAAACCTCTCTTACTGCAGAAGACCCGAGGTTTTCCATTGTATCCCCCAGTGTTGTTTTTCCCCAGTATCCCTTTGTCTTTAAAGTATTTTTCGCTTAAACCTTTTTTTTTACGATACACAGTATCACTTACAACCGTATATTGAACATATTTCAGTCCAAGGGAAGAATCAAAATCTGCAAAAAGAAGGAATATAGAAACACAAAAAGAAACAAATGGAGGGGCTGAAGTATAAAGCGATTGGTCACTTATTACATTATTGAGGTCAACAACAACGCATCCAGGTTGTCAGAGTGAGGTATACAATACAAAGAGAAATCTTTTATCACCATTGCTTCTGACGACTTCTACATAACATGCAGTGAAGAATTATAAATACTTTGCAACGGGGAATCAAAATTTGCAGAATTGTACAAAACTCAACTTTTATGTTATCGTTAACTTTTGCATTATCTCTTCGATGAGATTTTGTGTGTATGTATGTCGGCTTTAGCTTTGCAGTATACTCAGCCGTCTAGACCTGAGATGAATGTTTAGATGGAAGATTACTAATATGTGACAAAATTAAGCTAGAAAATCTCTCAACAATGTTTTTCTTTCTAAAGTGAAAATAAAAAAAAACAAATCACACCATTCAATTTCGGACATGCCCATTGCGGCAATGTCAGCACGTGTGACTGGCTTAGAGTGGATCTGTGACGAGCATAAACAAGTTGCATGGAAATTTGATAGTTTATCATCAGGGAGACACTGTGGCGCCGACGATACAACAGATTATGTCCCCTTCAAGCTGGAGGAGGTGACAGATCACTTGGCTGGAATCGTGAAAATACAACATGAAATGACTGGCTGGCAAGCAAAACGGATGATGGGGATTGCCTTTGTGCTGCCTTCTATCTGTTTGTTTATTTATTGTGTCTATTTAGTTATTTGTTTGTTTGTTTATTTATATATTGAAATGAAATGTTAAAAAGCATGCAAGATAAGCATTGTTCGTGCCGTCAGATGTCTGTAGAGTTGATGGAGTGATAGGCAACTTGGCAACAGTGAATGGAGTTATTTAAGAGAGGGAGGAAACAGAATAGGAAAGGGGGAGGAAAAGAGAGAAGGGGAAGCGGAGAGAGAGAGAGAGAGAGAGAGTGTGTGTGTGTGTGTGTGTGTGTGTGTGTGTGTGTGTGTGTGTGTGTGTGTGTGTGTGTGTGTGTGTGTTTGAGTTTGTTCAAGAGGGAGTCAATGCATTCGGGCAATTCCATATGCGCTCCGCCCAAATTTGCCAGCAGTTGCTTGGCACATTCCGTGAGCCTACGCAAAACCCCATGCGCTGGCAAGGTCTTGGGCTGAAGTGCGGAAAGGGGGAAGAAGGGGGGTTAAGACACGTTTTAGACACTAAGTTGACAGCACCAGAATGTTGGAAACATTAAGATGGGCAGGAAACATAGTTTTTAATGTTGCGGACTAGGACTGAATTCAAGATATCGAGAGAGAGAGAGAGGGGGGGGGGGGGCGGACGGATGGACGGACAGAGAGGCAGGCAGACAGACAGAGACAGAATTATACTTTTGATGTTCGAGTACGTATACTATATTACTAGAAAAGTATTCACTGCTAACCAGTCATACAAACAACAACAACAACAACAGTAAAAGTTCCTGGCTGCATCAGACCATGATTTGCCCTTGTGTTCTTTGATGGTGGGGTTTTCCCCTTCTTGGCAGTCTTTCCAAGAAGTTCCGTCACCCTCAGACGAGCGTCTTGCTGAAGGATACTAACGGCTCGTCTGTGACAAGAAGCTTGGCAACCATAGACTAAACCACAGTGACTGCCCGTGTTCAAGCAAACAGGAACCAGATGTACACGAAAATAGAATCAGAACGCTGATTTAAAATAACAAAACAAGACAGGCGCAAATATTCGGCCAACTGGCCTTTGTTGAGTGTACTGAAACGACAATAAAGGGGAAAATATGCAAAATTACGTGGAAAAAAAACTTAAAAAGGACTTTTCTGGCATTGCAATGAGCAGGTGAAAAAGAGATAACGAACGAAACCAGTCAAGCAAAAAGAACTAGGACCTCTGGTTGTAAAGAATGAGGACAAGAGTGGAAGAATGGTTCAGACGTTTACCTGCCAATAACAAAACTCGAGGTTCCAGGGTTCACTTCCGGTAGAGGCCTCGACTTTTCTCCTCAGTTTGACCGGAAAATCGAACTGAACATCTAGTCCTTCGGAAGGGGACGAAAAGCAAGTCGGCCCCAGTCTGCCAGCTGGCTGCGCACGCTAAAGATCCCACGGCAATTGAAAATCGTGAGGAGCAGGGCATTGCCCGGTTGCCTTGGTAAAAAGCACTGGAGAGATAGGTTGATTTCCCAGGTCCCACCCCTTGAAGACCAGTTAGCCTTCTTGCCTTTCTGAAGTCTTGGTTTAAAAAAAGTAAATATGAATATGAATTTGAAGCAAGGGAGAGGGGGTGGGCGCCGCCGCCATCGTGGTGCTAGCCCCGGAAAAAGTTGAGGGCTCTGCCAACAAACTCCCCTATGACCCCAGGGTTAAGGAACTATCCAGGTAGGACCTCAGGACCTGGCCAGCCCATGGGTTTATGTGCAGGTTTAAGGCTTGTGACGTGATCATTCTGGATCTTCTCCATCACATGGCACCGGTGACGTTAGTGCATATGGAATTCATTCCGAGCGCGGAGACGTCATCTTAAGAAATTGAAACTGAAACTGAGGCGAAAGACAAGGTTTTGTCCAGATGTTCCTTAGTGTGGGGTTTGTGATTTTTTCAGTGTCTCTGTCACTTTTTGTGCTTGTTTTTTTATGTTTGTTTTCAGTTTTGCAAGACGGTCAGTCACTCGAAATGACTGTCTGCTTGAAGAATACTAACGTCTCATCTGCCGACCAGATGCTTTGCAAACACATCTCCACCGTTTCGTATGGGTGAAGAAGGCAAACTCTGTTAGTATCAGGGCTGTCTGTCCTTACAGAGAACGTGGTCGATTAGTGTGTACATATTATGAACGTCACCATAATGTGTGTATGTATGTGTGTGTGTGTGTGTGTGTGTGTGTGTGTGTGTGTGTGTGTGTGTGTGTGTGTGTGTGTGTGTGTGTGTGTGTGTGTGTGTGTGTGTGTGTGTGTGTGTGTGTGTGTGTGTGTGTGCATGTGCAGTGTATACGTATAGCTAGCACAGAGAGAGGAGTGGCAAAACAGAGCTGTCACGTTCCTTGCTTTAGGCAGGGCTGCTGTGTTTGCTGAAAACTTCGAAATCATTTTTCTGTACAAATGTAGATAAAGGTTTCTCTGTCAAAGACTTTCCTTGTGGGAACATTGGTGTTAAGGAAAGAAAGAAAACCAAACCTGTCAAATCTCTCGCTGTCTGTCTGTCTGTCTGTCTGTCTGTCTGTTTGTCTGTCTGTCTGTCTCTCTCTCTCTCTCAGTCTCTCTCTTTTCTCTCTCTCTCATTTTTCAAACGGCAAGTTTGAGAAATGGCTTCTTGTCATATCTTTCACCGTTGGAAAATGAAGCATCATTGTCATTGCCGTTGTCATTTGTCACTCTCTCTCTCTCTCTCTCTCTTTATTTGTCCTCTCCCTCTTTCTCTCTCTCTCTCTCATTGTCTTCTCCCTCCCTCCCTCCCCCCTCTCTCTCTTGTTTGTGTATTCCTTCTATGGTGTATTTTGTATCGCAGATCTCATTTGTCTTTGTCTACTGGTGATTATTGCATCCTGCCCATTTTTCGTTCATTTTGATTTCTGTCTCTTAAGGTGTTTATGTCCAACTGCTTTAACTGTGTCTTCCGTCTTAATTCTTCACGCTAAACGTGAAGACGGTTTACTCGAGGTTCAAATAAAATGTGACAAAAATAAAGACAAAGGATCGCTTGTAGTGTTTATCCCGACCCAGCTGGACATAAA